>OZ024871.1:39863987-41063987 GCA_964017185.1 Rugalucina vietnamica | reverse complement strand
CACTTGGACCAAACCAGGTCCGAACCTGGTTCGGAATAAATTCGTCTTGTAAACAGCACGTAAGTTCCAAAAAATAAAGAACCTGGTCTGATGCTTGGATATACCAGATTATCCCTCCATGGAAACAAATAAATTTTGATAGTTCTTTGTTGCAAAAATAAGTGTAAAATACATCCACAGTCTGGCTAGCTATACTTACTTTAAATGTCTATTTAATTCTTCTAAATAATTCTTTTGATCTAAAATGGTGGCCATTCTGGCTTTACCTTCGGCACTGCAAAACAAAGTGATAAAGAATGCATGTATATTTTCTATATTTTCTTTCAATATGATATGTGCCACTGCATCAGGAACCCAACAATCTGCCTATGAAAAAACAAAGCTGATCAGCGCCTTTGTATTCACTACACAAATAGTATAATTTCTCCTCTACTTATTTCTAAAATTTCAAACTTCTAGCCTTCTTCTGTGACTGTACAGGCTGGTTTGTGTCCGACCTGGTCAGAAACCGGTTTTCTCGCATCACGGCTCATCTGGTTTACAGGCTGACATTTTAGCTGCATATTCCTTGCATTACGAAAACTTGCCCATGCAATAAACATACATTTTTGAGCGTTAAAAATTGAAAAGTTTTAGCTGAAAAATTTTGATATTTTACTTATTTTTGCTCAAAACATAGATTGTGAGTACACGTTAGAACCGCCTCGGCGAGGCGGTTCTAACGAGTACCCACAATCTATGTTTTGGAGCAAAAATAAGAAAAATGGGTATACCCCTGCATACCCCAGTTTTGCTATATAAAAGTGGGGTTCAAGGGGGTATACCTTACACGGACATGTTTTCGTGATGTGTCAAATGATGAGTCATTACTGCCATCAAACATTCAACAGAAACGACCCTTTGTCCTCCTGTTCCCTAATGGAACGTTGAAAACATGCCAACAGGAATTGCATTTCATTTTATATGCTAATTTCAAGGCAAAAGCCTGTCAGAGCATATTGTCACATCAATAATTCCTTTGAGAATGCGGACCAAAAATGACATTTTTCAACAGACACAATGGCAAATTTCATTTATTCTCCATATAGAAAAACCAAACGAGACTCAATTGTCCACATCTAACATACAACCAATGTGCTTAAAGAAACACGTAATTCTTGAATCTTCATTGGGTACGGAAAATGCCTTCTTCAATATGGCCATGCAAATGGCATTAAACAGGTTTTCTCACAATTGCAAGTTGTCCTCTGAATACTCCAGTTAATCAATAAGGCTTCTTCTAATGTATTTTATCATTTGAGGAGCGACGCTAGAAAACCGGTCTCCGGGGTTTCCGACACGGTCTGACACAAACCAATCTATGCAGTCACAGAAAAGGGCTAGAAGCTTGAAATTTTGGATTTATTAAAGAGAAGGGTTGTACTATCCGTGTAGTGAAAACAAAGGCGCTGATCAGCTGTGCAGTTACTGCACAGCTGGTCTGCGTCTTTGTTTTCGCATATGTAAAGATCCGGTTTTCTCGTAACGCATCCAATTTAGAAACATCAAGAGAGCAAAAGAATGTTCAATATGAGAATAAAATGCAGCGCCTTGACCCAGTTACTCTGAATAGTAACAGAATGCAGTTTGGTATCACACGCATCAAAAACATCATTGCTTGAGCCGCGTCATGAGAAAACTGGATTTTTGTCTATCCGAAAACAAAGGCGCAGATCAGCTGTGCAGTTGATCAGTGCCTTTGTTTTCGCTACACAGATAGTAAAATTTCTCTTCTTCTTAAATCCAAAATTTCAAACTTCTATCATTCTTCTGTGATTGTACAGGCCGGTTTGTGTCGGACATGTTCAGAAACCCTGAAGACTTATTTCCTCATGTCCAACTCATTTTACAACCGAATCCCAGTAAACATTGTAGCTAAAACTTACCTCTCTGTGTCAGGTGAGTCCTCATCATTAAATCTTGTGTCTTTTAAATATAAACTAAAGTCTATCACACCCAACTGTAATGAAAAACATCGAGAAAACTTGATCACAGGATTTCAAAAGCAAAGCCAACTACCTTACAAAAGCAACTTCATGTAATATGTTTTTAATACAGCTGACTGATATAATTGACTGGCTTATAATACATAATTGACTATATTATTCTATGCACAACAAAAATTTCAAGCACAAGGCCTAGATGCTGACCTGCTACATGTATTGCTATTCACACATACTCGTGTTAGCATGATCTAGCTAATGCATTTTTTGTAGCTATGAATCAAATGATCTTCCAGGTTCACTTTCCATCCATTATGATCAAAACATGGATTGTGGGTACTCGTTAGAACCGCCTCGGCGAGGCGGTTCTAACGAGTACCCACAATCTATGTTTTGGAGCAAAAATAAGAAAAATAGGTATACCCCTGCAAACCCCCGTTTTACTATATAAAAGTGGGGTTCAAGGGGGTATACATTGCACGGACATGATTTCCAGATGTTTGGGAAAAATTATAAGTTGTTACTAAAGACTAATTAAGAAAAATAGATACAAAATAGAATATACAAATAACTCTATTTTTCTGTTCCATTTTCAAATGTTTTTTTTATTTTTTGCATAAGTCATTATTAATGTTGGCTAATTACCGGCTGGTCAAGATCTTCATCTTTGATCCCAAGGTTACAGTCTATCACATTCAAACCAACCAGTAAACCAGCTATCACAATGCCTTCATCTTCCATCATCATAGCACCGGGCTCATAGAATTCACTGAAATTCAGTGAAATAACAGTGAAATATAAGTGAAAATTCAATGAAATATTGGCAAGGCCCATTATGCCCAGGTTACAATTTATTAGAATCAAACCATACAGTGAACGCTTATCAAAATTCCTTCATCTCCCCTCCTCAATGCATGAGGCTCATTAAATTCACAGAAATATCAAAGAATTGTCAGTGAAATATCTGTGAAATGACAGCAATGTAATGAATCTATTATTATACAAGGCAAATAAAATAAACTGAAATATCCTAGAAACATCAGTGAAATTACAGTGAAAATCAGCAAGTCACTTTGTATCATTTAAAACAGCAGATGTCTGGGTTTAGAGGAGGTTCCTGGAACTGACCTTAAAACTGTGTCTCTCTTTTCCATTAAGGCTTTAAAATAATCAGATAGTGTCTTTTGCATGGCTGCTAACCGGAGCCACGCTCTGGCTCTACCAAGTGGAGTTCTGAAAAGAAAATTTGCATGACATTTGTACAAAACCAGGACTTCTAAGGATGCAAGCATGTAGTCATGTATAGACACTGAAAAAAAGCTAAATGCAAATTTTGGATGAAGTTTTTTTTTTTCTCGTAGTGTTACAATTCAAGTCTATGTTTTTAACTTTGCTCTACATAATAATTGCAAGACTGTTCCTACCCTTCCACAGACTGGGAATGGGAAGACTTGTCAACTTGCCCACGAACATTGAAACAAGTACACTATGACAACGGCACTTACTTTAAATGTGGCATTTCTCTGACACTAGTAGTAATCTCAGAAGCCTCTGGTACCAACTTCTCAACAACTTCAAGAACACACCAGAAGTCACGGCGGTCTCGTAAAATACTCTTCTTAGCTGAAAACAGAAATGAACATCTAATGATTGAATAGGAAAAAATGGTAAATCTAACAGCTCTAATTTTCACTCTGCTTATCAAGGCACAACCAACACGTCTGAGAACAGATTACATCCATGGTCAATAGCTATAATTATGTGAATTATTCCTTCCATCCACACTAAACTAGCAAGCACATTATCAGTGCTTAGTGCATACATGTATTCCTGTAACCATTAACTGTATAATTCTGTGTTTATGTGAGCTGCCTCGTTGGAAAACCAACAATGTGGTTTCCGAACAAGTCTGGCATAAACCGACCTGTACAGTCACGGAAAAGAGCTAGAAACTTGAAATTTTGGATTTAAGTAGAGAAGGAATTGTACTATAATTGCGGAAACAAAGGCGCTGATCAGCTTCGCGGTTACCGCGAAGCTGATCTGCGCCTTTGTTTTCGCCTATGCAGATTGTTGGTTTTCCCATGGGGCGGCTCATGTTATCAAATTGTTTGTGTTATTCAGGCAATCTAGGTACTATCACTTTTGATGAATAAATGTGAATCTTTTTAAGCATGGTCGAATGAATCAGGCCATAACTTACGTCTGAGGCCATGCCGTAGTACATGTTCTAGGACTATGAAGAACTGTTGTAATGGCTCATGGTCATCGTCTAACATCCGTCCATGGGCCATGGAAGAATCTATCAGTTCCTTGACTATCAGCTTTGAAACATTCAACAAGTTGGCTCTCTCTATTGCACGTGGGTCCCGCCCTACAAAAAAGGATGTCCATCATGTTAATATTTTTTCAGTTATTTTTAGTCACTGACTATGAATATCAGGGAATAAGTTAAACATATAATACAGAATACCCTTTCCATTAGCATGCAAATTTTGTGCAAGCTGTCTTAATAAACTTGCATAGCTGCTCTATTTGTGCCAGTTAATCTTAATTCTAACAGGTGTTTAAAAATTAGATGATGAAAGCAAGAATTCCTGGAAAGGTGTCAATAAGTGAGAGTTTTTTTTCTGAGAGTTCACATCTGTGATGCTAACAATCATGATGAGGAATTATATGTTTTGAGCTGTGAAGCCAGAAATCCGGTCTTTCAGGTTACCAACCAGGTCTGACAAAAACCAGTGTGTACAGACACAGGACAATGCTAGAGGTTTGAAATTTCGGATTTGAAAAGATGAGGAATTGTACTATTTGTGTAGTGAAAACAAAGGTGCTGATCGGCTGTGCAGTTACTGCACAGCTGATCTGCACCTTTGTTTTCACATATGCGGAAATCCGATTTTTCTCATGGCGAAACTAATTTTATTGGCATTTAATTATTTTGCAATCTCTTTGCCAAATGTTGCAAAAACAGTAGTTGAAGTAACAAGATAAGTAGCATGCATACAATATCTGTTGGAGAAGATTCTTTGATAATGCTCCAAAATATTTAGATGGCAGATTTTCACACTATCACATCATCATGGTTTGTACAATCAATGGTGCTAACAAGCAGTTAATTCTATACCCAAAGAAATCTTTCACTGATTATCCAGAGACAACGAACACAACTTAAAACAACCAACACAGATGAAATCAATATAAGGCTGCAAGATGCAAATACCTGTCTGGCACCAACTTAATACAGATTGGATTGAACCGTGATAAGTTGTTCCAAGACCGTTATTTACTCAATATTTTTGCTTAATGATTTCAACTGCATTGGTTGTTCTTAGTTTCATTGCCTGTCTCCTGATACAGTAAGTTTGGAAATTTCGCATGACTTTTATTTAACGAATTTTCGATTCCTGAATTATTATCATTTAGTTCTTGAATTCGCGAGCATGTGCTCTTGCAGTCTGTAAAGCTTATTGTAAATATTTATTAGCGAGAACTTTGAATTTGCAAGGCAACGAATTCAGCGAAAATTAAGTTCTCGCGAATATTTCTGAACTTACAGTAAAGGTGACTGTAACCTGTGTGAAATGCTGACTGCACCCCTAGATTACATTCCTACAAGGCTACAAATGGTTCATTCCACGATATGTCACCAAAAATTCAGTACGTTCTAAGTAAATGAAAAGCAAATGTAGCTATAATTATACTAAACTTGTCTCCTATTCCTTACCATCCTCAGAAATCATAGAACTGGTCAACGACTGCGGTGTTTCAAACTGAACATCGCTAAGCTCCTTCAAGCACAGCCAGTCTCCATCAACTGATACACGGAATTTACACAGATATATAGTCTCTTCCGCCATATCGGTAGTTTATCTCTATTCACTACATTATGCACAGATCAATAGCTAGGAATTACTGGATCTACCACCACAAATCAAATCAAGTCTTGAAATAATTGATTTTTGTTTTTAAACTGTTCCTAAAAGACAAATGAGCTCTGATGTAAGAACACCTGTCTTTGTGGATTCTAATGGTCTCCACACAAACCGTATTTCAAAGCTTGCACTTTGAAAAATCAGAAAAACCATCAGAAAATGAAATGCAAATCTATGATTATCAATTTTGGAAGATTCTCCTTTACCACATAAACACCTTTAATAAAGGAATTGTGCTGGACCTTACTGGAAGTCCAAATGCATATAGCACAACTAAACATGGAGGGTTCACCATTAGACATGATACAAGTGCCCTGGGGTCTAGATTCAAATCTTTGATTGCCCTCCTATCAATAATTATGATTTTGTCATGCTCCGGCTTATGCATAATTCCAATACTCTTTTGCCATTAGGTGCGATTTCTGAAAGCTTAAAAGCAATTTCTAGGACTGAGAGTTCGCAAAATCAATAGAGGATGCAATAAAATCTTTTCCATAATGAGCTTCTTGTGTGACAATCCGCAAATTTTGAACTTTTTTTTTTTAGCAACATCGAAGTCAATAATTTTTCTTGGCTCTCCCAAATGAGCCGCGACGCGAGAAAACCGGTCTTCGGGGTTTCCGACCAGGTCCGACACAAACCGGCCTGTACAAGCTCAGAAAAGAGCTAGAAGCTTGAAATTTCGGATTTAAGTAGAAGAGGAATTGTACTATCCGAGTAGCGAAAACAAAGGCGCTGATCAGCTTCGCGGTTACCGCGAAGCTGATCTGCGCCTTTGTTTTCGCCTAGGCAAAAATCCGGTTTTCTCACGATGCGGCTCAAATGAAAGAGTACTTTTGTCACCTCAACCCACAAGTTTTTGCAATGCTATAGGATTTGCTTACTATGCTTTAACTAACTCAAGCATAAACTTTATCAGCCCTATATAAAGGCCTTGTCACACATAAGAGAAATTCTCTCAATGTAGACTTGAGCAAAAATATTTTTATTTGTTTGAATATTGTTTCACGTCCCAGTCAACAGCTATGGTCATGTCAGGACATTAGTTGTTGAAAGGGAGGTGAAACAAAAATAAATCAAACAAAAAAAATCTTTTTTGCAATAAAACACAAGTCTACATCAAGGGATTTTTGCCTATGTGTGACGAGGCCTTAAATAATTACAGAAGTTTCAGTCCTATTATTCTGAAATTTGCCAGTCCCTTGACACAAATTTGGGTGACACATGACAACTGTTTAATCTGCAATTGCTTGTTATGTTTGTCTTGCAGTCTAACATCCCAGTCAACAATGTTTTTCAGCCATGTTGGGACAGAGCCATCTTTTCCAGAAAATTAAGCAGCACATCATGAGCTACTGTGTCTGCTCAAGGGTACAACCTGGTCCCAAGGTTATAAAACTTTTTTCATGCTCAACTCAGCTGAGCATAAAATTTAAGCTGCTCATATGACAAAATAGCCCAGATAAATTGAAATTTCAGTTTTAAATCACCAAAGTCTGTAATTTATCCTGCTTACAAATGTTAAAATGCCAACAATTGTTGGCATTTTAACATTTATGAGCAGGATAAATTTTATGCTCAGATGAAATGAGCATGAGAAAAGTTTATTAACCTCGGGACTTGGTGCTTATGAGGATCAAACCCCCCTGATGCTCTAACAGCCCCTGGTCTGCAATTGCTTGAATGCCAGCTAAACCCTAATCTCTCAGAACAAAAGCTTCAACCATTTCTAAAAATCAACCTATTGCATTATAATTTTATTTTATGAAATCACTGCTCTTTGCTCTAAGATAGCAAAGTCAAATCAAAACAATAATTACAATAAACAAACAACAAACATTGGTTCAGTAATGTTTGTTTACATCCAGAATATACAATGAGCCGCATCGTGAGAAAACCGGATTTTTGCCTAGGCGAAAACAAAGGCGCAGATCAGCTTCGCGGTAACCGCGAAGCTGATCAGCGCCTTTGTTTTCGCTACTCGGATAGTACAATTCCTCTTCTACTTAAATCCGAAATTTCAGGCTTTTAGCTCTTTTCTGAGCTTGTACAGGCCGGTTTGTGTCGGACCTGGTCGGAAACCCCGAAGACCGGTTTTCTTGCGTCGCGGCTCCAATAATTATGCATCCAAAGGAAACAATTTAAAAAATAAACATTAACAAATTATTAGTCCTAATAGTTCCAGTTCATATAGCTAATCTGAACAAAAATCTTTGCCAACAATTTTATAGATTCCACAGAAAATTATACAGAATTGAAGCCTGAAGCCAAGTTCATATGGAACAATTATGTCTGTACTTTAAAACCATAACAGAATCAGAATACCATATAACTACCAAGAATTCAGATCAAGCATGACTGGTTCAGTATGATTGAACCCACATAAGCACTAAAGACAGTCAATGAAATCAAAATGGAAAGCAATTATTTTGCATCAGTTTGTTGTGTAGTGATAGTATCTCACTAGATTTGTTAAACTGGTGACTAGCTGGTGATAAAGCTTTGCTAGTTTGCAACAATTTTCACCTTTTAGTCTTAACTGATGCTTACGTGACTAAAGTGCAAAGGACTATGGCATTTAACGCCTGATTTTGGCCTCAGATTTTGCTAAAAAATAAATTTTGGAATTAAGGTGAGACAACTATTCCTTAAAACAGTCATATGTCCCCTCTATTCAAAACAAGAACAAGTACTTCGTTCATCCTACAAGTGTTGCCATGGCAACGCCCGCAAGAACCATAGATAGAGCACATTTTGCACTTTTTGGTCTATTTTTGACCATTTTTGAACATATTTTTTTAATTTTTAAGTGCCAGCCCACACCCCGAACAAAATCATACTTAGCATACAACATCTCTGGATGTTACTTCATAATTATTTCATAATAAGAAATTGTTCGTCGCGTGGGCCGGTAGTTGAAAATGATGTTGAATGGTGAAAAATAGACCCAAAAGTGCAAAAAAGTGGTATTTCTATGCTTTTCCGAGCGTTGCCATGGCAACATGTATAATTTGAATGTGATAGTTGTGCTAGAATTTATAAGCAGGGACCTTTACCTGCTATTTGCAATACTTCTCTCCTCAAAATTCCAAAATTCATTTTTTTACCAACACATGAGGCCGAAATCAGGCCTTAAATTCCCTAGGCCTTTGTGTCCAAAATTCACAAATGCACATTAGATATTAACATGACACTCATTAAATGCTCACACAATAGTCTTGAAGATTTTATGAAGGAGTCTCAAGACGTATGCGTGATAGTCGCTCAATTCTAAATTCTGGCAAAACAAGTCACAAGCTGACTATGCAATTTATTCTCAAGATTATCATATAATTGTGTGATGGCCATGCGTCACAGATTCATTGCATTCTAGATCAACTGTCACTTGACTGTGAAGGATTCGTCACAGGTCCGTCATGGTTTTTGGACACAATACAATGACTTTGCTATGGTTTTACTAAAATCACTGTCACATGAAAATTGTGGACATACTTCCGTCCCCCACATGAAAAACAAATGTAACAGTATCTGCCAACTATCTGCAATTGCCTGCCCAATATTTATACTTTATGCGGTAGTTCCAGCAGCAAGTTTAGAGAAAATCAATGTCATGTAATAGAGAACTAGGATGACAATCAATAATCAGGAATATACTTTAGCTGTCCTCCGAGTAAACGGATGAGAAAATCTGCCCGACTGCAATATTGATGGGGGGGGGGGGGGGGGGGGGGGGGGGGAGGTGCAGATAAGATGTCTTACCAAATCTGTTTCTTTCTATTCCCTGCATGTATAGTAGAATTTTAATTTACAAACCAAAAGTTTCATGCCTCTAGCTAGCATTTTTGTCAGGAAATAAAATTAGTGAGAACTGTAAGGCTGCTTACTAGTAGTTGTCCTGCAAGCATCAAAAGACATCATTGACAAACCCCATTGACTGAGAATCTACGAGGGTATCAAAAATTTTTATTATACCTCATAAATATTCATTGGCTGAGTGTGGATATTGATTGGTCGAGAGCAGGTCACGCGGAGGGTGCTATTCTGTCATGTTGCATGATCATACTACCCTCTGACGTCATATCTGCCTTAAAAAGTGCAGGTGCACATGTAGTCACATGCTTTTGTTTACAGTGCACGTGGACTCGTGGAGGGTGCTATTCTGTCATGTCGCATGATCATATTACCCTTTGATGTAATATCCACCTAAATATGAAGTTGCATGTGTAGTCACATGCGTTTGTCATGTGGCATGTCGCTATTTTTTTCAAAAGTGGTTCTGTATATTTATTAATAAAACAATAATTATTGTTGTCCTTGAGTGAGGGTGACATGACACTTTGTTCACCCTCGGCAGATTATATTGCCCGAGGATGAAGCCCTAGGGCAATATTACCTGCCTCAGGTGAAGAAATCGTCAAGTCACCCTCACTCAAGGGCAACAATTGTATAATGTGTACTTTACTCAAAACTTGATAACAGTCCAGGCAAACATATTGAAATTTCAACTGACAATAAACTGATTACATTTAAAATTGAATAGATTCTGAAAATTTGGTTACTTAAAAAGCCCCAAAATAAGTTAAAGCCTAGGTGGTGTAATGTGGCATCTCTAATTTTGTGCATGCAATATTGAACCATTCAGACGTGCTCATTCTGATGCAGCACCAAAATTCACAAATGGTCCTTTATAAATTGATACCAAGGACTGAGAAAATGTATAGAAAAACAAAAATGACAATAAATGACACAAAGACAAGACTTAGGTCCATTAAACTTAAGTCTATAAGACACAGTATTCTTATAAGCAATACATGAATAAAAGAACAGCTCAACTTTCTTATTTTCTGAACAAGTCTGATTTGTATATTGGAAATACCAGGAAAGAAGATTATCAATAGATCACCAATAGAATGCCAACTTTTCCTGTAGCAGCCATGTTATCAACAATGTTGCTGATCAGCCTGTGCATCAAGGACATGCATGTACAAACTTTTTCAGGTTTATCTTCAAATCATGTACATCAAAAAATTCTAGCAGCTAGCTATGTACATGTACTTGCAAAGATCCCTGCTTTTGTGCATGGCATAATTGAGCTCAATTTAAGCTAGTAAGGGAGACAATCATTTGTTTTCACAAAAAATGAGTATGTATTGCTTCTGCTTCTTTCATCTTGTATAATCTAAGAATCTAGCAGCCAAAATTGACAGGCTGGTATATTTAACAACACTTCCAACGCTACCGGTAGAGTTTTTGTTGTAATTCAAAAACTACTTGAGATATTGAAACAAAATTTGCAGGGACCATAGAAAAATTCATAAGACGTCTTATCGAGATCACATTTATGCCTGACAACCTTTATCATCAAGAAAATTGCTTTGTCTGTTTTTGAGAAGTTGAAAATTCTTCACCGGTAGCGCTGGAAGTGTCGTAAAGTAAATTTTAAAAAATGAAATATACTTGTAGCCAGTAAAAATGCAAAGTTGAAGTTTCAGCATTTAACCTTTCACTAGATGATCAGATCTTTTCACAATGAAATCACATACAAGCATACCTTTTCAGTTTTAATAAAGCAGTTTGAGCAATGCGATCTGAATTTTGATAAGGGACACAACTCAAACTTTGTCAAAACAAAAGTGAATGCACTGAATTAATCAGGCTATCGTTTAACCTGTATGCCTGGTACTTTTGGGTTCAACCTTCCTGACGTTTTCAGTATTGCTCTATGTTCTTTGCGTACCAAACCACACCTCGTTCTGTCAAGTTTTGATCTTAAAAGTGGTCATCAAAGTCAGAACATGGAAACCAGAAGTGTATTCAAGAACATCATTTTTGGCCATTAAAACTAACATAAATTAAGTCCATATGTTAGAAAGTCACAACTTCTGCGTCCAAAATATGGAACAATTCTGTTTTATTGAGGTTTTGGAAGATTCTCAAAATCACCGGTATTTTTTTTTTCTTTTTTTTGTTGTTGAAAATTTGATCATTTGAAAATTAATTTAGGTCATTCCTACATAAGAAATTTTTAAAAATTACACTTGTTTTCTTGTTGCTAGGGTCGATCGCATACTTCAACATTGAAATTGGGTTAGGAGGTTTAGAATTCTTGATGGGTTTAGAATTCAAATTTGATGATTTTGCCTTTTTTCACCCCAAAATCAACAAGAAGTGCCAAATGGAGCTCAGATTCTAGAGATTCTTGGACGAGGGACAAGCTGATTTACACATAAAGAAAGTGTACCAATAAGTCCTAAAATGCAGAAATATCATGGTTTAAGAGCCTACATTTTATTGTTTTCATTCTAATTAGCACACAAGCTCCAATAAGTCAACACCCACACTTTTTTTTTTTTTTTCAAAAAAAGCATGGCATAATCAACGATTTTCAGTAAACTTGAGGACTACATACATTTATGTGTAATACAGTAAATGTCCTGAGAAAATCTTTTGGACAGCATTATGATTTGCATGACAATGAGGGTTTATAGGGTTGTTTGCTTTGACTTAAATCTTCCATAGACATTTGAACATAAGTTTAGCAATACATCAAACATATTTGCTTTGATAAATACAAATTGTGTTGACATAAAAATGTCTGTCCAGGACACTAAGAAAGCAATTGGGTTACTTCCACAGTAAGTGATGCATAAATGAGCCTCCCCATGGGAAAACCAACAATCTGCATAGGCGAAAACAAAGACGCAGATCAGCTTCGCAGTAACCGCGAAGCTGATCAGCGCCTTTGTTTTCGCTACTCAGATAGTACAATTCCTCTCCTACTTAAATTCGAAATTTCAAGCTTCTAGCTCTTTTCTGTGACTGTACAGGCTGGTTTGTGTAGAACCTGTTCCGTTTTTCCACGAGGCGGCTCAAATATCATCCACATTAACTTTGCATGGTGCCAGTTGCATTAAGTAAGGTCATGTTTGGAGCAGTACTACAACTGTTGTTACAAAATTAGTAGTATCAATACATACAGACATGACAAAACAGCTCTGAACCATTTCACATGTACTTACCACTAGTATCGTTGTCGTTTCAGCATTTAGGTCAATCAAGTTTTTGTGTAAATCAGGTAACTTTTTTAAATTCTATTTCAGAAATGAAAGTGTCCCAGGTGCCAGGTGTTCTTAAAGTCTACCGGTATTCAGCATTTATCTTTAGATAATGTTGTCACAACCTCTGATAAAAACATAGTAATTGTTTGATTAAAGCACATTTTTAAATCAAAATTCTTTGCACAACCTATACAACGCTTATTAATAACACACCTTTGAAACAGAACAGGAAAAAAAGAAGAATTTTATCAATTTTAGTAGTTACCTATTGTATCTACATGACCAAAATTCCACACAGTAAGATAAAAATTTCATTTGAGCATGCCGTTTTAAAGGTCATTTAGTTTGAAACTGTCACTCAAATCAGCAGATCAATCAATCCAGATGTCTTTGTGGACAGCATGAAAAGAAACTCAGATCTTCAGAACACATGGTCTTCTTGTGTAATACAAATGCTCTAACGGCAAGCTCGAGTGAAAAGGGCTGTAGATAACAGATGCATACTTAATGGTGAATGAAGTGAAATTTCATTCCCTGATAAAGCTGCATACCAAGAGTCTTACTTGCCAACAGCTTTTTAAACTCACATTGGAGGGCTGGCAAGCGTATATATTTTTTCCAGGCTCAGACGAAATGTGTTGAAATATGTACCTTGACCCAAAACCATGATAGCAAGGAGAAAAATCAGTGCTGACAAGGTCCTCTTTCCTCTCAGGGACAAAAGAAACACAACACCACGTTTCAAATTTGACTAACACACTCAAAGTTTTTATTCAAAGATATTCAGTAAACCACACATTGTTTTACAATCTGTGACTTTAAATAAGCCGCTTCATGAGAAAACCGTTTTTTTGCCTATGCAAAAACAAGACGCAGATCAGCTGTGCAGTAAATGCACAGCTCATCAGCATCTTTGTTTTTGCTACACAGATAGTACAATTCCTCCTCTAGCTATACTCAAAATTTCAAGCATCTAAAGTTTTAATGTAGCTGCATAGGCTGGTTTGTGTCAGATGTGTCAGACCTGGACGGAAACCCCAAAGACCTTTTTTTCATGTAACGGCTCAAATCAGACCATTTCAGAAATGCTTTCTGAGCGGAACCAGCTGGAAGAGTGACAGAGTCATGCCGAGTCAGGGAATAAAAGTTGTCCATAAATGTTACAAATTAACCTTTTATGCCTTAAGCACCACATACCTGCTGTTGAAGATGCAAGATGTGTTTTCTGCCATTAATATTAAGACCTGTATGCATACAGTAAATTTGTGGAGCCATTGTAAATGACATTTTGAACAAAACAAAGAGTCAACTTCTGATGAAGTCAGATTTCACATTATTCAGTGAGCTCCAGATGGTACTCATACACCAAGGAAGAGATTGGTCCTGTTTGCAACTACTCTTTCGTGAGAAGAAATCAAAATTGGTTGCCGGAACTGCTTCTTTCTCACCTTTTAGCCCATTCGGTCGAGGGTATAAACTTGGTCAATATCGTTATGAGATAATCATTTTTAGATGCTTATAACCGAGTTGAAGAAATGATAACAATCTAAAGATATATGCAAAACTTTTATGAAAAATTTACGTTTATTTTCATATTTTCTGCTTTGAATTCATAGTGATAAACACCGAGTCATTCACCTTGTAGAAATGACCGATGTCATCATTCCGACTGGACCTATGGCTCTGTCTGAGCATAACTGAAATATTGTTGACTGTTGACAGTAACGCTCTGGCATACCTTAACAGAATTGTTGAAGATTTGTATTTGCTTAATAATCATGGTAGGTAACCAAAACGGATCCTTTCAGAGGAAATGTGCGTTGCCCGTTCCTTTCGGATGAAGGGACGGTTCCTTTCGGAGGAAAACGCCAGTATCGTCGTGGTTGTGTAAAGAGAAACGATTTTTGAGGTTTTACCGTGAAAAGTAAGTACAAAACGTATGCGCACGTAATGACGTGGTAATCAAGGTACAATCTCAACGCTTTCTTTATGTGCACAAACATTTCGTTGGTGTTTACGAGATAAATATGTTGGCCGAGAACTGCATTTTGTGACGACAGCCAGGTGAAAACCCTTGAAAATTGGGAAAATGTCATTGATCAAAACATTTTAGCACTTCTTGTCACTAGATATTGCATTTGCCAATCTGAAATTAAATAAATAAAGTGGAAGTATACTTGTACTTGATAAATAAACATGAAAAACAACCTTTGTTGGCGGTAACGGTTCCTCAAGGAGACGGGCACAGGATCCTTTTGGAGCCGAGGCTATGGATCCTTCAGGAGGAAATGTGCTTACAGGCATTACCTTTATATGATGATTTCACTTCCGAGTTATTCTTTCAATCACTGAAAAAAATGACGGGTAACAAAATGTTTGGTACTACACGTACGCACTGTAAATAATTTAGACGTGTAAAATTAAGAGTGTTTCGGATACTTTGTCAAAAATAAGCTCGGAAAAGAGAATTCTTTGTGATATTTTCATTACTCCAAAATTCTTTTTAATATGTAGACATTCTGCACTGTAACAAACGAGTTTTTATTTATAAACTTTAGGGACAGGAAGTAAAGAAGGTCCAGGAATTGCAGATGTCTATAAATAGATCAGGGGAAACAATAGTAGAATTAGCGACTCAAAGCTGAAAATCGTTTGATTTTACTAGTTTTGTAGGCTATTTTATGTTTTTACTGGAAGTTTTTTGCTGCTCGCTAAAATAAAAAAGAGTCACACGATTAACAACAAATAATGCAGCTACATAGGTGAATTACAAAATCCACAATCACTTAGCCCTTTGTTTAAATGCAACTAATGCTGTCACGGAAATGGAGCGAGGTCACGAAGTGCAGGTTTGCTAGACAGTGCAAATAGAAAATATGGCAATAAGACTTTGACACGTACAGCCCCTTAAATATTTATTTTTCGGTACACGTTTTTGATCAAGCCTTTCCTGGAGCATGTCTTATATTAGGGAACCACTGGACGGTATTGCTGGATTGTAGGTGTCTACAGACAAATGATTTGTTTTCTCCTTGATTAGCGCATTTAAGACTGCGGCGATTGAATGAAATGACAGTATCAGTGGCTATAAAAAAGTAGAGCTAGTGAATATGCCATTCAGATATGCCTTAGTAGTAAAATTTCTCCTAAAGGATCCGGTGCCAAAAAATCACAACTTCAGGCGTGCTCCGAAAGGATCCGTTTCTACATGACTTTCTCGTGATGGTTAATATTTTACTTTTTGTAAGCGAATTAGTGTATTTTGATTGAGTTTTACTGTGTACTAGTACAAGAAATATATTTTATATTGTATTTCGAAGACATTTCGTTGCAAATATCTTCATTTGCGATTAAACAAGCGGTTTTGAGTGCAGCCTGTACTGTCGCATTCTTAAACAATGGTACTTATTTCATTTAAAACGGCGAAAACAAAGAAGCACATTGCGAATTTTCGCTTCAGCTACCAAATTCAATCTGTTGTGCATTACGTGGACTATTTATCTGAGGATATCACCCAAGGGTTGTTTATGTTTCTAGCGTCTAAACGTCTTCGTCTACCAATTTCCTCTGAAAGGAACCCAGGGTTCGCGCTAGCGGTCGCCATCGTCGCCATTTGCGAAGATTTTTATTTTTTGGCTCCTTAAATTTGACTTTGGCGAAAATAAATGGCGAATATATAGAGCCACTTTGTCCAGCCAAAAAGCCATTGTTTTCCACTGAAAACCATCATTTGATTACCTGTATATTCGCACCTACAATAGAGATAATCCTATTCTTTATCGGTGTTTATTCAAGTGTTGCAGTGTGTTGCTAAAGCATTCAATTGACAGGTGTCATTTCTGACCTTGTGTATTCAGGCGTGTACTGCATAACACGCTTGGCGCACGTGGTCTGGTATCAATGTAGACTGTCACCAGCGTATTAGTGTGAGTGCAGATGAGGGGGAAATGTCAATATATACCATTTAAAAATGAAACAGATTCTTTTTAGAATCAGCAACTCAACTTTACCCATGCATTTATTTTATAGCTTTAACTCTTGATTTTGTAGAGTGTCATTTATTTTTTTCTATTAAAGTATATGAATTTTAATATTTCAATCTGTCTACTAATCTTAAAAGTTTGTTTCTTGATTTTGTACAAGCATAAACTAATAATTTTAGTAATTGTTCCCCTTGTTTACAAATACAAGAACAAGCTTTATAAAACATATTTTCCAAAACTATATGTATAGGGATCTCAGTCTACACCTGTCCTTCAAATCAGTTGGAAATTCATAATTACATTACCTGGATCCATACATGTGATGAGTCTGAAAGAGGAATCAGGGAGATTTTTGTTCCATTTCAGGGAGATTTTTGAAAAATGTATAGAATATATAGGAAAAATCCTGATTCATTTCAGGGAGGTTTTGAATTTTTGTTAAAAAAGTGGTACATTTGAGAAGAATTTTTACCAATTTTAGAGCTCATTTCCTGGAGTCTCCCTGATGATGAGGGAGGTATCACATGTATGTGGATCTACTGTTGAAATATAACTTAGTACATGTAGCATGTATGGGACTGGGTGAGAAGGGCAATATGTATTTTTAGGGAACTGGAGAGACCAAGTTAAAAAGGGCAAACAAAATATTTGGGGGATTAAGTGAGCAAGGAGCTGAGTGAGATGTGTCCTCTTGGCGAAAAAATGGCCAAGATTTGGCTCAAACTTCAAGAAAATGGCAAAAAAAAATCACAAATGGCGAAAGTGATGGCGAAAGAAAAATATATCCTAGCGCGAACCCTGGAACCGTCCCTTCCTCCGAAAGGAACGGGAAACGCATATTTCCTCTGAAAGGATCCGTTTTGGTTTCCTACCGTGAATAATTGTTTTCATCAGATCATGGTTTGTTGCTGATCCATGTAGTTGTACAATTATCATTATGCACCAGTCATTTGTAACTACTGCTCCCCCACCTACGCGGAAGGGTGGGGATTATGACTTTTCAGCTTTCAGTGCCCTGCTATAAGCCCCAACCCCAGGGGGCAAACTGGAGGTCAAAACTTTGCTCTTTACCCTGCCCTTCGCAATAGAAAGTCTCCCTGGGGTAAGGATCCTATAAATGTAATGTCCAAATCCCTTCATTTCCCCTGCACTGCGGGGACACTTGAAAAGTAATTGCCCAGCACTTTAGCCCGGCTATCCCCCACCCTTCCCCGTAGGTGGGGGGGCCAGTGGTTACAAATGACTGGCGCATTATCTTTCTTCAGGTACACATTCATAAAAATTGTTGTTTTTTGTTTACAGTACCCCACCCATTAATTCAGCTGTCAACTCACTTTCTCGAACTTTCAAAGGTTTAGAGGGCTGCTCTGCCCGAGACAACAATCGCTCAAAGGCAGATCTTGCAGAAGACAGAACTTGCACTGATGGACTACGGTCTCCTTGTCCATTTTCTGCGTTTGAATTGACTTTTTCACCACTAATTGAACTGTCATTTTGTTTTGCATCAGACGCCATTTTGAAAAAATAATATCATGTGACTTCTCGATCCGAAACGCACAGAAATTGACTGCACATATCTCTGGTCAACTCATACCCGAGTCAACTCTCACCTAAGTCAGATCTTATACATTGGTGTTGTTGTATCTAAAATCCAACAATGATAAGCCCAACCCTCCATATGGAGTTAAAGGAGGTTTATTTGTTTGTGCTCTTGCTTTCATATATACACAGACTCACTATCATTCTTGTATCTTTTTCTTTTTCAAAACCCTGACACCCAGTGCCTGCCAAAAATGCTCGCAAAGAGCGTAGGCAGTATTTGAAAAAAGATATTATGTCCTCCATGATTCTCTGATCTCCCCTGCTGAAATGTCCCATGACTGTGTGTCCATGTTCGCATCTCTTTTGAGAGCCAGGGACTTTCCCTCCAGGTGCACCCCCTGGTGAGGTATTGTCAGTTTCGAGTGTCACCAGTAAATCATTTAGATTCAGAGTCCCAATCAACAATTTTTCAATCATAATGAGATGAAGTAACCACTAGCAAAATAAGAGCTGCTACATGACAACATGCTCGACTGCATTTGGGTTTGTCAACTAATATGGCCAACTCGACATGTAACCCATATCATTCCTTACCCTTAATGCTATAAGGCAAAATCACTGAACCATGAAATTATGCAAGTGACCTCAAATAACTTTCAGGATAAAGGTCTGGTAATACTTAATCCAAATCTGAAAGAAGTATGTTCATAAATCAAATGAGTACATATCATATTAAATCACTGAACCATGAAATAAGGTCACAGTAACCTGTAACCACTTTGGGGTCAAAGGTCTGGTCATACTCATTCATAATGTGAAAAAATTATGTTTATATACCACTAGAGTGTACAGATATATGGCGAAATCACTGAATCATACAAGAACTCCGCGGAGGTCGATATCGCACCTGCATCGGGCAAAGTCAATAGACCGTGAAATATAGTTCAAGGGCACCGGGTCAAGGTGCGTGCTTGAAGGGCATGTCAAGGACAATTACTATGCAAGGTTTCAGACTCGCAGCTATCTCTGATGTCGAGAAAACCAAACTTCGACGTAAAAATTTTCAAAGTCAGTGGACCATGAAATATAGGTCAAGGGCACCGGGTTAAGGTGCGTGCTTGAAGGGTATGTCAAGGACAATTACTATGCAAGGTTTCAGACTTGCAGCTATCTCTGATGGCGAGAAAACCAAACTTCGACGTAAACATTTTCAAAGTCAGTGGACCGTGAAATATAGGTCAAGGGCACCGGGTCAAGGTGCGTGCTTGAAGGGTATGTCAAGGACAATTACTATGCAAGGTTTCAGACTCGCAGCTATCCCTGATGGCGAGAAAACCAAACTTCGACGTAAAAATTTTCAAAGTCAGTGGACCGTGAAATATAGGTCAAGGGCACTGGGTTAAGGTGCATGCTTGAAGGGTATGTCAAGGACAATTACTATGCAAGGTTTCAGACTCGCAGCTATCTCTGATGGCGAGAAAACCAAACTTCGACGCAAATGTTGACAAAACTTCGACGTAAAAATTTTCAAAGTCAGTGGACCGTGAAATATAGGTCAAGGGCACCTGGTTAAGGTGCGTGCTTGAAGGGTATGTCAGGGACAATTACTATGCAAGGTTTCAGACTCGCAGCTATCTCTGATGTCGAGAAAACTAAACTTCGACGTAAATGTTGACGGACGAACGAACGGACGAACGAACGGACGAACAAACGAACGAACGTACGGACGGACGGAAATTTGAACTCCTATATCGCACCCTGCTATAAGCAGGTGCGATAAAAATTAGGTCACAGTGACTTATAACCACTTGGGGGTCAAAGGTCTGGTCATACTCAATTATAAGGTGAAAGAAGTATGTTCATGATTAATCAGTAGAAAAATGTTGAATCGCACAAATAAACAAGTTTTGAGCATTTTTTGAGCATTCCGAGGCACCTCACAATTCATTACGGTTCATCTGTGAAGAGGGGAGGTCAAATGTTATGCCTGTTTTAGATTTGTATAAGTGACAAAGCTCGCAAATATTGGCATATGCTTGTTGCATAAGCACCGTTCATTTAATAGTCAAATTTTCATACCAAATTAAGTGATTGATAAGATTTGAGCCGCATCGTGAGAAAACCGGATTTTTGCCTAGGCGAAAACAAAGGCGCAGATCAGCTTCGCGGTAACCGCGAAGCTGATCAGCGCCTTTGTTTTCGCTACTCGGATAGTACAATTCCTCTTCTACTTAAATCCGAAATTTCAAGCTTCTAGCTCTTTTCTGAGCTTGTACAGGCCGGTTTGTGTCGGACCTGTTCGGAAACCCCGAAGACCGGTTTTCTCGCGTCGCGGCTCATTTCATACCGGAAATATTTTCCCCGTTAATACAGAAAACGAAAATGATTAGCTTGTAGGTTTAAATGCAATAGGGGAATGCGCTAAAAATATTTATGATGCTAGTTTTTGGCATAAAAGGAGTCATTAGTTTGCTGGTGACATGTCAACTTATTTTGAAACATTGACGGATACTATTTAATACATATAATTTTCCAAATAGTCTTGAAAGCGTTATTTTTGCTCCGCATAATTCTCATAACGTCAGCATTTTCTAATAAAATAATTGTAGCGGATTTAATAAATGTTCTACGAGATAAATAATGATGGTGGTAGACCTTTCATAGTTTCCAAATTATATCTTGAATAGTCACTCCCTGTGATAGTGTTGTGAAAGAAAACTTTTAAACACAATTTAACGAACAGTAGCTTATTCCCTAAAAGCATTTAAAAGCAGAATTTTTATGTGATCTGCTAACACTTATCCCCTTCAAGTAAATGTACATGTTTGATATGTTCAACATGATTTTATCAATTTTTGCAAAATGTTACATACACAATTATCAGAATATGATACTAATTTCATGGTATTCCTGATACACTGTTGTAAGTTATCACAAAAGTCTACTGTATTTTGGGACAGTCCAGGTAGGTCAAGAGCATCAGGCCAAGGTATAACTCTTGAGGTAGTGTAAAGGAAATAGTATACTACACTCTGTAACAGCCTAACTATTGAAATGAGGGTTAACACATTGTAACCTGGGCATGAAACAGAAGAGAAGCAATACATGTATTACAATGTTTTAATTTCTTAATTCACAAACTCTTGATACTGTCTCTAGAAGCCTAGAAGATTATCATGTCATTTTTCCACACAAGGTGGTTCAATGATTTCAGTTTTCATTAAAGACCAGAATAACATTATTGTGTTATACAGAAAAAGCAAACCACAAAGAGCTCTCAGTTTTCACTTTTTGTAGCATATAATCAGTAATAGTAGCTGTTTTACATTAGCACTGGAGATACTTTTCTAAGATAAGAGCTGCTGTATGAGAAATCCAACAATTTGGGTGTATGAGAAATCCAACAATTTGGGTTTCCGACCAGGTCCAATACAAACCAGCCTGCACCCTAACAGAAGAAGGTTAGACGCTTGAAACTTCAGATTTAAGAGAAGAGGAATCATACTGTTTAGCAAAAACAAAGGTGCTGATCAGCTGTGCAATTATTTCAAAGCTGATCTGCATCTTTGTTTTCGCATATGCAAAATGTTGGTTTTCTGATGTGGTGGCTCAGATAAATCAGTAATAATATACTCTTTATCTCTGTAATGCAATTGATGTTTGAACAAAAACACTTCCACCAGAGTGACCATACCTATTTCATTTTGGGGTTTCTGACCATGTTCAACACAAATCATGCAGCCTCATGAGAAAACCAATAATCTGCATATGTGAAACCAACGGCGCAGATCAGCTTCGCAGTAACTGCGATGCCGATCACGCCTTTGCTTTCGCAACATCATGGATAGTATAATTCCTCTACTTTCTTAATCCAAAATTTCCAGCCTCTAGCCATCTTCTGTGCTTGTACAGCTCGGTTTGTGTTGCACCTGTTCGAAAACCACATTGTTTGTTTTCTCATGATACGGCTCAAATCATGTCGCTTACATCTTGAAATCTGGCTTGAAATCTGGACATTATGAAAACATGCCCATGCAATACACAGAAATTTTTAAAGTTGTAAAAAATGAAAACTTTCAGTAGAAAAATTTGAATATTTTTCTTATTTTTGCTCAAAACATAGATTGTGGGTACACATTAGAACCGCCTCGCTGAGGCGGTTCTAACGAGTACCCACAATCTATGTTTTGGAGCAAAAATAAGAACAAGAACTCCGCGGAGGTCGATATCGCACCTGCATCGGGCAAAGTCAATAGACCATGAAATATAGTTAAAGGGCACCGGGTCAAGGTGCATGCTTGAAGGGCATGTCAAGGACAATTACTATGCAAGGTTTCAGACTCGCAGCTATCTCTGATGTCGAGAAAACCAAACTTCGACGTACAAATTTTCAAAGTCAGTGGACCCTGAAATATAGGTCAAGGGCACCAGGTCAAGGTGCGTGCTTGAAGGGTATGTCAAGGACAATTACTATGCAAGGTTTCAGACTTGCAGCTATCTCTGATGTCGAGAAAACCAAACTTCGACGTAAAAATTATCAAAGTCAGTGGACCGTGGAATATAGGCACTGGGTTAAGGTGCGTGCTTGAAGGGTATGTCAAGGACAATTATTATGCAAGGTTTCAGACTCGCAGCTATCTCTGATGTTGAGAAAACCAAACTTCGACGTAAATGTTGACAAAACTTCGACATAAAAATTTTCAAAGTCAGTGGACCGTGAAATATAGGTCAAGGGCACTGGGTTAAGGTGCGTGCTTGAAGGGTATGTCAGGGACAATTACTATGCAAGGTTTCAGACTCGCAGTTATCTCTGATGTCGAGAAAACTAAACTTCGACGTAAATGTTGACGGACGGACGGACGAACGAACGGACGGACGAACGTACGGACGGACGGACGGAAATTTGAACTCCTATATCGCACCCTGCTATAAGCAGGTGCGATAAAAATAGGTATACCCCTACATACCCCAGTTTTACTATATAAAAGTGGGGTTTAAGGGGGTATTCATTGCACGGACATGTTTTCCTGAGTTAGGATTGTACAATTTAACCATATTTATATGATGACACAATTCATTATGATACACTCATTTTCAGAAAAGGTTCTTCTCATGAGGTGTTTCATTACTGCTTTTATGGTATACATAGTCACTTAACTAGTAAATGAAATTCAATTCAAGTACATTTTGATCATTACATACATTGTACTTAATTTATTAAACTAAACTATTGTGCTTGTTTATTCGTTGTTCCATGTCTGTTGCAGGTAGCTTATAAGTAACCTCAACCTCATTATAACACATCTCTCACACTATATATGAGCCGCGATGTGAGAAAACCGGTCTTCGGGGTTTCTGACCAGGTCTGACACAAATGGGCTGTACAATTACAGAAGAAGGTTAGAAGCTTGGAATTTCGGATTTAAGAAGAAGAGGAATTGTACTATCCGTGTAGTGAAAACAAAGGCACTGATCAGCTTCGCAGTTACTTCGCAAAGGCAAAAATCCGGTTTTCTCACGATGTGGCTCATATAATGCAGTTAAGTAATATCACACAGCCACTTTATGCTTCCAACATGATTATTTTGCTATATGTCTTATGAACATAACCTCATTATAACAAAGTTTCAATTCTAACACAATCACTTTTTACGACCCTAATGACAGGGTTATAATGAGGCTGACCTACAGTCAAAAAGACATTTTTCGCTGGAACATTTTCATGACCAGAATATTCATGAAACAAAATAACAGATGTGGGGGTAAATCTTCAGTCTTTGCATCCAGTGACCTCACTACTGACCAAGGTACTACACACAACAAATATCCTGGGTTCTCGGGACAAATATCCTCTGACTAAACTACAATTATCACAGTTTGAACTGCCCCTAATCCAAGGTACCTAAAACCATCTGCCGTCCACCTATATCTATACATTTGTAAGAATACAAATTCACCAATCGGATTTTAAATCAAACTCCTTGTCTGTCATAAACTAATGTCATGAGATTTCACAGCTGTTGAGTGTAGGGCTGATCCTTTCTGTACAGAGTGTAACTGTCCCATACTCTGGTGAATCTGGTAGTAAGACTCAAAGGAAGTCTGCATAGCACCGAGGGCACTGCATAGTGAAGATATCAACAGGTCCTGAAAACAGAGACAATTTGAGCCACGACACGAGAAAACCGGTCTTCGGGGTTTCCGACCAGGTGCGACACAAATCGGCATGTACAGTCACAGAAGCAGACTAGAGGCTTGAAATTTTGACTAGAAGTAGAAGAGTATTCAGTAATTGTAATATCTGATTAGCGAAAACAAAGGCGCTGATCAGCTGTGCAGTTACTGTTTGTTTTCGCGCCTTTGTTTTCGCATATGCAAAAACCCTGGTTTTCTCGTGACGTGGCTCATTTATTTGAGCTAATTCATGAGGGAAGCTCTCTTTTTAAGTGAATACAAAGGTGCACATCATCTTCTTGCTTTTTGCCACATGTGTTAACAATCCATCTGAATTCTTACTTTGAAATGAATACAAACAATGTACATGTAGCTGTAAAGCCCTTAATTGAGCCTGTGCGTGAGAAAACCAACAATTTGGGTTTCCGACCATGTCTGACACAAACCAGCCTGTGTAGTCACAGAAAATAGCTAAAAGCTTGAAATTTTGGATTTTAGAAGAAGAGGGATTGTACTATCTGTGTAGCAAAAACAAAGACGCTGGTCAGCTTCGCGGTTACCGCGAAGTTGGTCTGCGCCTTTGTTTTCGCATATACAGATTGTTGATTTTCTCATGTGGCAGCTCAATTTGGTTTTGCATTATGGTTGAATACCCTAAAACAGGCTTAATAAGGATTTTGCTCATATAATGTTTATTGCAGTACTCCGTCCCATTTATAGAATCATGATTTGTCAAGGCCACAATTTATGTCAAGAAATTAGAATCATACAGAGTAAAATAAAATTCCACCAACCAGTCTTTGATCTGAAGCTGTGAGAGATTTGGCCCAGACAATGTTCTCCAGGTTTGTGGTGAGGTCTGCCAGTAACCGGGCAACTTGTGGAAATAGTTCACTGGCATACCTGAAAGCAATGCAGAAGAAAAACTGATTGAGTTCCTGTGTAGTAAAACCAAAATATTACCAAAATTCTATTCTTATTGTGTTCAATTTGTAAATTTATATCCGTTTTATAAACATATGAGCCGTGACGTGACATAAACCGGCCTGTACAGTCACAAAAGCAGGCTAGAAGATTGAAATTTTGGATTTAAGTAGAAGGGGAATTGTACTATCCGAGTTGCGAAAACAAAAGCGTGAAAACAAAGGCGCTTTCAAAGAAGCAGTTTACCAGTATATACATGTAGTGTCCATTATTTGGTCAGTAATAGTACTGTTTTGTTGTTGTTTTGTTAATGTTTTTTTTCCATCATTTAAAGAGAGAAGAGGAACAGAATTCCATTCACAAAAGAATGCCACCATACTACCCTGTTGGAGCTTAACCTACATGTACTAGTATCCTCAGATCCAATAAACATGGTTATTTCCGAGTAGTACGGTGCAAGCAGAGCCTTATGATGTCAAACAGTGATCCTTGGGAAAGAAATGTTTGTTATATACACAAATGGACCCTTATAAGCCCCCTTTTAGCTGCCTACCTATGATATTGTGCCTCTAATTTGATATTGTCCCCGTGGAATGGCTGCTGCAGGCGCTGTATGAGGGAGTTCTTGCTGTCAATAATGGACTCCAAGTGACTGTTCAGGCTTTTGATTTTGGCAATTCTACCTTCTGTAAACATTTTTTGAAATTTAAACTTATGGTCTATAATAATGTAATGACTGAGTAATGAGAAATCTGTTTATCATTATATCTGAGCCTTTGCATGAGAAAACCAACAATCTGGGTTTCCAACCAGGACCAACACCAACCGGCCTGTACAGTCACAAAAGCAGGCTAGCTTGAAATTTTGGAATTGAGAAGAAGGGGGATTGTACTATGCATGGAGCAAAAACAAAGGTGCAGATCAGCTGTGCAGTTACTGCACACCTGATCTGCACCTTTGTTTTCACCAATGCATGTGGTTGGTTTCCTTATGCGGCGGCTCAATTTTAACACTTTTGCCACATGTGAGCTCTCATACAGTTATTTGACAATTTCAAATTATAATTGTTTAACAGAAAGACGTTGATCACTGTCTTAACTCATCAGTCATGATCCATTTTGACTTTTGCACTCCTGCGGGTGCAGATGCTTGAAGTAAAGAAATGTCCCATAGAAATATAATGACATCAAAATTTTCAATAACACAACATGTAGTTATGTATCCACTTTCATAATTAATAGCAAAGGGATGTGAAACAAGTCACCCAATTTTAATAAGAAAAAGAAATGTATCAAAATATCAGATAATCATGGTCAGATCAAAATTTCTGTCAGATTGCAAACAATCTGAATGCATTATATGAGCAGTGATGAGAAAACAGGGTTTCAGACCAGGCACGACAAAAACCAGCATGTACTGTCTCAGAAGAAGGCTAGAAGCTTGAAATTTCAGAGTTTAATTAGAAATCAGGCCATCAATGTACCAAAACAAAGTCACTGATCAGATGTGCAAGCACAACTGATTTGCGCCTTTGATTTTGCAGTAAAAAATCTGGTTTTCTCATGATGAAGCTCATTTCTCTCTTACCCAGTATATCTAGATGTGTGAGATCACTTGTTTCTTTGTCTTGAAGCCGACATTGAATTTCTAAGTTTGTCTGAAAAATTATCAGTATAACATGTCCGTGTAATGAATACCCTCTTAACCCCATTTTTGTGCAGTAAAACTGGAGTATGCAGGGGTATACTTATTTTTGCTCCAAAACATAGATTGTGGGTTCTCGTTAGAACCGTCTCGCCGAGGCGGTTTTAAGGTATACATGTACCCACAATCTATGTTTAGAGAGACAATAAGAAAAATATCAAAATTTTTCAACTGAAAATTTTCAATTTTTACAACTTAGGAAAAATCTGCATATCACATGGGCCTGTTTTCGTAATGTCATACATGAATGCATCATGACCTACTACAAGACACATCCAAAAATATATGAGCCACGTCGCAAGAAAACCTATCTTCGGGTTTCCGACCAGATCCGACACAAACTGGCCTGTGCAGCAAGAGAAGATGGCTAGAAGCTTGAAATTTAGGATTAAGGAAGAAGAGGAATAATTGTACTATCCGTGTAGCGAAAACAAAGGTGCTATCAGCTGTGCAGTTACTGCACAGCTGATCTGCGCCTTTGTTTTCGCATAGGCAAAAATCCCGTCTTCTCACGACGCGGGCCAGCTCATATATTGGGTCATGTGCTTTGCAAAGGCATATCAGCCTGGGCATCCACAGTGTGAAATCGGCAGTGAATAAAACAGACTTTCAGGGTACTTTTACCCAGCTTTAGATTTTGCAATTTTGTGTCCAATTGTCCTAACATACCTACCACAATCTATGTTTGAAGAAAAAAATCAAGTTTTTTTTTTATATCTGAAATTTATCATTATACATCTGTTAAGATCTCTGTATACATGTACAGGTGAGTTTTCGTAATTCACTAGTCATTTATAACCAAGCCCCCCCCCCCCCCAGCCCCGGGGGAGGGCGGGAGATAGCCGTGAAAATGAGTGGGACTTTGACCAAAGTTTTGCAAGGGCACTGCAGGGGGAATACCCGGGGCTTGCTTTATATAGGCATAAAGGGCCATGAAATGAAAAGATAGCAGGCTGCGGGGGAAAACAGCAGTGGTTTTACCAACGCGAACAAGCAATCCCCGCAGGGTGGGGCTTTTAGAGGGGATTTGCTGGACCAAAAGTCAAAGTCCCTGCTATTCCCCGGGCTGGGGGGGCCGTGGTTACAAATGACTAGTGCATATTGATATGACATCTATATCCACTTACCCTGTCCAGTTCTGTTCTAGTTCTACTCATTTCTTTCAAGATCTTGATGAGTTTTAGTGACGGCAAGGTTTCCTCTGTCTCGCTACTGATGTCTTGGCTGCCATACTCATTCCTCTGGAAAGAAAAACATGAACCGCATCGTGAGAAAACCAGATTTTTGCTAAGGCGAAAACAAAGGCGCAGATCAGCTTTGCTGTAACCGCGAAGCTAATCAGCACCTTTGTTTTCACTATATCTATCTATCTTCTGATACTGAGTCGATCAATTTCTGATCATCACCTCAGGTGTGGGGTGGGTGGCTAAATTTAGAATTTAGTCAGGGGAAAATAAAACATTTGGCGTGGACCATTACACTAAAACTATTTACAAGATATAGATGAGAGGCATACTAAAACGCATGCCTCTGGGCTAATGATTTAAATAGAAGCCTTAAATTCCTCAATGGTCTTAGATAGGACCACTGAAGAAGGGAGACTATTCCAAACCGGAATAGTTCTGGGAAAAAAGGAATTTTTCAGGGCATCACTATAGGCAAATGGTCTTGTGTATTGTGATTCATGTGATGCCCGAGTATGCCTTAGATTGGGTGCCGGGGTCAGGTATTTGTCTTTATCAAGAGACACTGTACCATAGTGTATCTTGTAGAAGAAGGTTAAGGAGGACCGCTCCCTGCGAGACTCCAGGGATGGCCACTCAAGTTCGTCTAGCATTTCACCGACGCTACTGGTGTTCCTCCATCGCCTGCAGGTCCACCGGGCAGCAGTCCTCTGCACCTTCTCCACCTTCTCAATCTGAGTTTCATGATAGGGATGCCAAATAGGAGCTGCATACTCAAGTTGAGGCCGAACCAATGTTTTGTATGCAACTTCCTTAGTATGCCTAGGTGCCAGTGCCAAATTGCGCCGAAGAAAACCCAAAGTCTTAGTTGCCTTGCATGTAATTTCAGAAATGTGTTGACCCCAATCAAGATCATCTGTGATAGTTAAACCGAGGTATTTAGCGGACTGAACCTGTTCTAATGTTTGCTGATGCAGTGTGTAATTGAAATCTATATGCCTGCTTGGATGTAGCCGCGTCACCCTCATGGATAGTATAATCTTTCTTCTACTTAAATCAGAAATTTCAAGCTTCTAGCCTGCTTCTGTGACTGTCCAGGCCGCTTTGTGTTTTCTCATGCAAAGGCTCATATTGTGTTGATGGGCTGTGCAATTTTCTTGCGATGGTGTATTATGATCTGAGCCGCAACAAGGGAAAACCTGTCTTCAGGGTTTCCGACCAGGTCCGACACAAACTGGTCTTAGCAGCCACAGGGGATGGCTAGAAGCTTGAAATTTGGGATTTAAGAAGAAGAGGAATAGTACTATCCGAGTAGCGAAAACAAAGGTGCTGATCAGCTTTACAGTTACTACACAGCTGATATGCGTCTATGTTTTTGCATAGACAAAATCTGGTTTTCTCATGATGTGTCTCATCTATTATAAATGGAATTATCCAAAATTTCATAGTAACAACACTGAAATCATCAGATGACGTGTATGAGGAAAAGTGTGTATTTGTGTGTGTCGTGGTGGTGGTGGTGGGGGGGGGGGTCACCCTTATGTCTCATGAGAGAAGCAAGTCGACATGACTCCTCCAAAATTAGGCAGGGTTAGAAATAAGCAGTTGCCCCCTTGCCCGTCAGAGGTTAAATTTGTTGGGGGCAACCTGACCTTACTGGAAGATTGCCCCCAGGACAACTTGAAATTCTCCAACAAGTTTTTGACCTGATAATTCTTAGTGGAGCTAAAGTACAAATTCACAACAATGAAAATTGAATCATATCTTTGAAGTTGAGCAGTAATAATATTGATATAGTAAAAATTATATTATGACATTTGCTAGAGGGCAAGTTCAAAACTTGAGGGGCAAGTTCAGATTGATTGCAGATTGTTCCCCGGACAAGTTGTTTCCTGGGTCTTATTTCTAACACTGTTAGGCAAAAAAAGCTTGAAAAAAAAAATAGCGAAAACATAGAATTCTGCAAAGTTACCAGCTAGCTTCAAATTGTGTACCACCAATTTCTGCAAGATCAATATAAACAGTGAATTCAAGAGGATTTTTGTTTCTGTGAGTTTCCCTGACAGTTTTCCACCATAGATTCTTTCCTCAATGCTCGAGAAAATGATCTAGAAATCAGGAAAACACATCCGTGCAATGAATACCCCCTTAAACCCCACTTTTATATAGTATAACTGGGGTATGCAGGGGTATACCTATTTTTCTTTTTTTTTTGGTCCAAAACATAGATTGTGGGTACTCGAGTGAGGCGGTTCTAATGTGTACCAACGATCTATGTTTTGTACAAAAATATTAAAAATATCAAAATTTTTCAGGTGAAATGTTCAATCTTTTCAGTTGAAAAAAAAATCTCTGTATATTGCATGAGCGTGTTTTTGTAATGGCCTGATCCAGACCTGATCAACAAATCATGTTGAAGCATGGTGAAGGTGGCCCAAGTGGCTGAGTGGTTAAAAGAGCTGATTTCAATCAATACACTAAATCGTTTAATCTGACATCTCACCGCTGTGTCTAGAGTGGGTTTGAGCCCTGCATGGCACATGTGAGACAAGCCAAGTTTGGTTGTGTATAAAACCTGGAACCAAAACGAACGGCCGAACCTACAGAAATTACAAAACATATGGAAAATATTGAAAATCCCAAATGGATCTATGGAAATTACTATCTTTCGATACCAGGATTTAGCTGCATTACCAATGAATAAAAAAATACCGGAATTTTTCAAGTTTTACCACTAAAATATTACATAAAAACATGAGAAAGGAATGGATCCATATTATCTTACTGCTGAATTTAAGCTGGCTGTGAACATGTAACCATTAGTGATTTGTTGCAACCCAGGTTGCAATTGTTACTGTCACGACTATTTCTTAAAAATGAAAACATATGAATATTATTTTAATCGTTATTTTTTTTTTAAAGGGATTTATAATCATTACTATTCTGTTTCATGGGATAGGGGAGACAAGGCAAAAAGAACTAACTACGGTGGCCAGTTGTATCTATTTAATTTCAGAGTCGACCGGTTTCGGTCTTCACGACCTTTATCAAGACTGCTAAATATTAGATTAATGTCCACTGAAGTACCCTTTTAGTGGTCGAAGTGTCACGTGGTATTATATTAAAAATAGATCATTTAATTGTGACGTCTACATGTTGCTAACGTTATTATGTTTAATAGTTTATGAACGGAAATTAGATCTTAAAATGTCATTGTATCATTATACAATAAAACCAAATAAAATGTTAATCACATGTTTTGTTTCCTGAAATGCCCTGTAATCGTCCATAGACATCGATAGGAATGTCGCTGTTGACTAGGTTCTCATCCATGCATACCGTTGAGGTCGATGAACTGGGCTTAGGCTCGGGGGATGAAAGATGGATTTCTGTTGGACCCAATGATTTTGAGCGCTGCCGCTATCGTGAGCTGGCGGAAACCAGGTTTGAATGAGATGGGTAGAGTTGGCGTGGTCTTAATGCGAAACTTCACTCTTCCTTCGAACGGTGGTATCCACGGTTGAGGAGATTTTATCTCCGGTGTGAATTTTTTCTGTTTCTTCGAAACTGTGCTGAATCTGGTCTCTGGGCTGAGTTGCATAACGCGAGCGCTACGTAGCGCTTTGTTGCTTGTATGCGTCTGCACAAAATGACGTCATCGTGACGTCGGGAGCCATCTACAAAGCGCTACGTAGCGCTCGCGTTATGCAACTGATCTCTGGTATGCCGTGGGCGTTGATTGAATGTCGTTTTAGGCTCGACTTGTGTAGGAAATGTTTCTCGCAAATTGTGCAGATAAATTCCGTCTTGTATATTTTCCATGGATAGAGGTGTTGTGTTGTTTAAAGTTGGTAAGGTTTTTCACCAGTATGCCGCATCTATCGCATAGGTGCTTTTCTTCTTGGCTTGGAAATTGTCCGGTTTTTGATTTGTTCATTGTATAAGGTTAAGTCCCTCTGGTTCTCTGGTTTTTAGAGTGTTAATCCAGGCCTCTTCTGTGCGCAAACGAAGGTTGATGTCTGACGTTGTCTGGGTGATTACTGTGACGCGTAGGTTCTTTGACGCGTGGTTAAGTGCCGTGAAATGGCGCGATACTGGTTTCAATTGGTTGTTCGCTCTTATGTCTGCTAAGTGTCCTCTAATGCGTTCATTGACTGTGTTTCCAGTTTGTCCTACATATTGTATGTTGCATGCTTTGCACGTGAGAAGGTAAATGGCATTTTTTGTTTTGCAGTCGTAGTGGCCATGAATTTTGTAAGTTTTGTTGGTTGTTGAGGACGAGTATTGTGATGTTTTGTATGGAAGGCAAAAGCCGTCAAAAGTCCCATTTTTAAATGAAACAGGCAAAGTAGAAATGAACTAATTCAATTTCAAATAAAACAAACCGTAATATCACATAAAACAAGCAAAAATGACACAAAACAATTCCTAATGTGAAATGGACCAATTCATTTCAAAATAAGAAGACAAAATAGAAATAAACTAATTCATTTTCAAATAAAATAAACCGTTATATCACATAAAACAAACGAAAATGACACAAAACAATTACTTATGTGAAACAGACCAATTCCTTTTAAAACCAAACAATCAACTTCGCCAAATGGGACAACTTGAAATCAAACGAAACAAACGTTTCCCAAACCAAACAATTGATTCTGAAATAAACCTATCCGGTAAAAATAAAGGTGTAGGTCAAACGAAATACCGAAGAATCGAATATTAATAAAATGGACCTGAGTTAATTTGGCCCAAAACGACTTACTTGGAGAGCGTCAAAGTCTCATCATGATCGATCATCATCATTGATCATCATCATCGATAATCATCATCGTCGATCATGATGATGATGATCGATCATCATTATGATCGACGATCATCATCATCATCATCATTGATCATCACCTAGATGATCGATCATCATCATCATGATCGATCATCATCATGATGATCATCATCATGATCGATCATCATCATGATCGATCATCATTATCATGATCGATCATCATCATCATCATCATCATGATTGATCATCATCATCATATTCATCATGATCGATCATGATTATCGATGATGATCAATCATGATTATCATCATGATGATCGATCATGATTATGAATCATGATGATCGATCATGATGATGATTGAATATGATGATGATGATCGATCGATCATAATGATGATGGTCGATGATGATGATGATGATCGATCATAATGATGATCGAGATGATTGATCACAATGATGATCGATCATGATGATCGATCATGTTTACCAATCATGACGATGATGATCGATCATGATGATGATGATCGATCATGATAGTCATCATCTTGATCAAGGATGATGATGATCGATCATGATGATGATCGTTCATGATAATGATGATGATGGATCATGATGGTCATCGATCATGATGATGACTATCGATCGTCATGGTGATGATCGATGATGATGATGATGATGATTGATCATCATCATTATGATGATGATGATGATGATGATGTTCGATCATGATGAGACTTTGACGTTTTCCAAGTAAGTCGTTTTGGGCAGAACTGACTCGGGTCCATTTTATTAATATTCGATTTTTCGGTATTTTGTTTGACCTACACCTTTTTATTACCGGATAGGTTTATTTCAGAATCAATTGTTTGGTTTGTGAAACGTTTGTTTTGTTTGATTTCAAGTTGTCCCATTTGGCGAAGTTGATTGTTTGGTTTTAAAATGAATTGGTCTGTTTCACATAAGTAATTGTTCTGTGTCATTTTCGTTTGTTTTATGTGATATAACGGTTTATTTTACTTGAAAATGAATTAGTTCATTTCAATTTTGTCTATTTCATTTAAAAAATGGGACTCTTGACGGCTTTTGCCTTCCATAGTTTTGCCCTTTTATGGACAGATAATACATGGATTGTTGCATGGTCCCGAGCCCCTTGGCGTACTGGGAAGGCTGAGATCTGATTTGACTAGATTTTGCTTGATGCTCATAGCTCTCTGAAATACTACAGCAAGTTTATATGCTCACAAGTGTTTTAGGTCAGACGCTGTGTCTATGATCTTCATGTATTTGCGTAGGATGTTCGTGATTGGGGGATTTCTTTGATTGTAGGTCACTGTGAATGGTATTAAAGAGTTTGTTTCTTGCTTCTCTTCAGTTGGTTTGAGTAAGGTCTCTATCCTGCGCCGCCGCTTTTGAAATGGCTTGTTTCACAAGGGATCGAGGATACCCTCTGACATGTAGATTGTTGGCGAGTGTTGAGGTTGCTTCTCAGTATGAATCGATCGTGCTGCATATCCTTCTGATCCTTAACGCTTGGCTGTATGGTATAGCTTTCGTTTGGTGGTCTGGATGGAACGAGCTGAAGTGTAGGTACATATGTGCGTCTGTGGGTTTGGTGTATAGGCTTGTGCTGATCTTACCTTTTTTGTCTAAGTGTACCTTGACATCTAAGAAGTTGACGGCTGACTGACTGATATCTGCTGTGAACTTGATGGTATCGTGGGCTTGGTTGAGCCGCATAATGAAGGAGACCAAATCCTCTCGACTATGGGGCCAGATCATGAAAATATCGTCTATGTAGCGCCACCAAACTAGTGGTGCTATTCTGTTTCATATACATGTATAATAATGTGTAAAAGGTTCAGCTGCATTCAATACATATTCCTAATCCTAGATACACAGAAAAACCCTTCTTTGATGCCTGGCCACCTTCAATAACTGAAAAGGCATACCGGTAACTTGTCTAAATCCAATTACTTTAAATTAACACAGGCGTCACTTTCATAACCATATTTTTACTTTAATAATGACTGTCCGAACCTCCATTACTGATAAAAACCTATAAATTCGGATATTGTGACAAATGACTGAACCCAGCTTGGGCCGTATCTGTTAACCATACTTAGGCCGAATCTGGTAGCCAAACTTGGGCCGAACCTGTTAACCGAACCAGCCAAACCTGTGCCGAACTAACACGAGTCTTCTCTAGCTGCAAACCCATTATAGCTGCCAGTCAAAACTAAAAGAAGCATATTTTAACATCAGAGAAATCTCAGATAAGGATCAGGGGGAATTTCATTTTATTCATCTATTCATTTGTTAAAAACCATTTTGCAGCGGACCGACTATTCTATGCTTTTGATATCAAATACAACGTTTTGATCCAGTAAGGATGCTAACTCCCGGTATTGATCATTGTCATTTTCTGCAGGTTTGGTTTGGGCTGTTCGGTAATTACTGTAGGTTCGCCAGGATAAGTTTCCTAATTTCCACGACACTGGCTATCATACATGTGATATCTTCTTTGGCCCAAATAGGGAGATTTGTGTTTTGAAATAGGGAGATTGGGTCTCAAATAGGGAGATTTTAGCGCGGTTAAAAAGCGAAGATTTTTTGCCATTTTTTTGGCTAAAGATGCATTATATTTGCCTTATGATCCCGTATATCTTCACGAATTTGCTAATGGGTGGTAATTTTACAACAAACCAATAATTCCATAATTAAATATAATCACAGCTGAGGAAATTTTAATTCCCAAATCGGTCTAGCTAAGTGATGACGTCATCATGGACATACAACATGCATGTAAAAAGCGTATCTTAGAAGTTGCGAAAACTAATGACATTTATCATTTCATACTTTATGTCCATTGTATCAGCGTCAATTCGAGAAAATTTAAAGATTTCAATGTATTGAAATAAAACAGACAACGAAAAAAGCAGATAAACGTACTAATTTCTTTCCATTTTCCACAGAAATTTGTGTTTCAAGTTTTTGTAATTTCCAATGTTTACTTTATTAGCTGGTACCCCGCATTTTTCAGGTTCGATAACGCAGTTGCTCCCCCTTATTATAACCGTTTCCTTCCCATAGTTTGTAGGTCGGAAACTTGACCCGACTTGCCTTACGTTCGACGCAAGCGGCATTTTCATTTACGAAATACCCGTTCAATCTGATCTTTCGGAACTATATGGCATTTGTTTTAAACTTAATCATTTGAATCCACCCAATTATCGCTGGTCACTATCTGTCTGAAGTTTAATATTAAATTTTTGCTCCGAGCTCAAAATCAGAAAATTGTTACGCAGTGTTGAAACGACAGACGGACATTATTACAGCAAATTGCACAAAGTCAAAGCGGCTTCGGTAGATTATTGAGAAGCTCCGCCCACGCGTTAGTTAGAATGGGCCAATCAGCACGTGTTGCATGAATTACTGCTTTGTTTACGCAACACATTAAAACGCAACGTAACCAGTCCTCACGTTTCAGTAACTTTCACACTTTTCCGCGAAAATTGTTTTGATAACTAGGCAATTAACAGGGGCAATTATCATGTTGACACGTGTGTAGTAGTGGTATATTGCGTCTGAAACTTGTGAATATAAGGACCGATCGAACAAAAATAATAATAAAAAAAAAAAGGCAAACTTTTTTCAGGGAAAAATCGGAAAAAAATGTTATAACTCAGACCGATAAAAATGCACAAAAATGAAAGATAAATCGGTCCCACGTGTTCAAAATGCCCGATAATCTTTAAAGGACAATCATATAATTAATGTTTAATCCAAGCCCTCCAAATTAAAGACGCATTAATCTTTCTAAAGGTGAACTCTGATCAAATTAGCGGTTTGCATTATACACTGTACCTGTAAGACTGACAATTTGTCGCATCATTAATCCCTTCTCACTCCGCCAATTACCCAATAAAGTGACATGCCATCTATTCTGCATTGTCTCCTAAATTACTCCAAGGTATTTATCGGGTCATTGATCAATAACACGTACCATATATTACCGCAATATTAAAAAAGGAACATTGCCGAAAAATTGGGATAGGCAAATACTGAAATCGGGAGATTTGGGCCCTACTGGGCTCGGCGGGGGACAATCGGGTTAGGAAGCCCAAAATCGGGCAAACCCGACGAGATCGGGAGATATCACATGTATGCTGGCTATCCGCACGACGGTCGTGCGGATAACGCCTCTTATCGGCATGACCGTCGTGCGGATAAGCTGCATTATCCGCAGGACAGGGAAATCGATATTCAAATGTTAAATGTTTAGAAAATTGATACATTTTAAGTTGATAAATACAATGAATTATATTATACAGAATATTACCCATGCAGGAAATTTTACTTTTTAATTAACACAGTTATTATTTTGCTGAAATCTGCTTTCCTGTGATTCAGTCATACGTATGCTAAATGAGAAAGTAATAATCGTAACCTAAATAATAAAAGAATGTGGTAATCTAAAAAGAACAAACAACCTTTGATTTAGAAAATAATAACAATGGATCAATGACTGAGTGTGGAAACATTTCAGTAACGCAAAAAGCATTTACAGTTGTTAATTTTTCTCCACTGTTAGAAATCTATGTTTCAGTTCAGTTAAAATCAGATGAAATAATCCAATCAAATTAGTTTTCTTATTCATAATTAACAAAAATCATACATGTGATATCTAACGATTGATCGTGAATCTCCCGATATTTTGGTCCCAAAAACGCTCTCACGATATAAAAACCTAAAACCCGATGAAGAAAAATTCCTATGGTGTTTTTCCGCAAGCCACCATTTTTTTAGTTTTCCCCCAAAAAGATCGTTTAGCAGAATGTTTACAGCGCCTACTCGACGAATTTTCGTAGTGTGAAGTGACAGGTGTGATAATTGGCCTCAGGTAATTGGATTAACGCTATTAGGTGCTAGGTAATTGTCGTACTTGATTTGAGGATGTATGTAAGCTTACGTAAGGATCATCAGTTGACATGGTTGATTGATCGGTGATCATCGGGGTTTGTCTTGAGCTTGATAAAAAAAAAAATACACCAACCTTCAAAAAAGCAATAATCCCAATAATATTACTCCAAAACACCATTCCAACATGTTCCAATAACTTGTTCTAAGACTCGAAGTAAACAAATGACAATACACAGCTGTCCATTTATATGCAATTATTTATTGTGTAAACATAAACCATGTGCTTTTTACGTCTGGTCAAATGCTGGAGTGCTATGACGTCATCATGGCCAAGTGGTGCAGTGGTTAAGGTGTTGGCTTGTCACGCGGGAGGTCGTGAGTTCGAATCTCCGCTGGAGCAATTTTTTTTTTTTTTTTTTTTTTTTTGAAAAAAGATATTTTTTATCCTCTTTTCACCTTCAAACCTCTTTTTTTTGCATTAGTTTACTTCTCTTTTTCTTATCTGCACAATTTAGATTTTTTTTTATTTTTTTTTTTTCAAATAGATCTACATGTAATTTCCTTTTCAAACCTATACAAACTTAATAATTTACTAATTTCACAATTACTTATTTTATCAATGAACTACTGTTGAAGGAAGCTATCATTATCCATTTGGTACATAGCAAGTATGTCTTACAACCAGAATTAAATTACTTTCAATAATTATAATAAAATTCTAATTTTAAGTAATCATCTATAGATTTGTGAGTATCAGTTGTATATGCATATTGAAGTGCAAACATTTGACAAAATGCTGGACTGCTGAAAATATTTCCCGGGGTAAAATCGGCTATAATTTTGTCGAGAAAAAACCTCCCGATTTCAGACCGAAATCTCCCTACCAAAAATGTCCAATCTCCCTATTTGGGCCTAAGAATGTATCACACGTATGACAAAAATGGTAAATTCGAATGTATTTCTCAATAGTAATTTATTAAAGGCCTTTATTAAATGGCAAATTGATTGTTTATCCCAATTGAGTCCTCCGTCAAACCACCCATCATTAGTATTCATTTTAGACAAACAAACAAACACATGCTTTTTACAGGTTATGGGTGCAAAAGCACATTGTTTGTCTAAGGAAATAAGGGTGGGCGTGGTTATACCTTGCTGGCGGAGGAGTCAATTAAATGGCAAATTAATAGTTAATCGCACACAACTTTCTTGCCGACAACGCCACTTATCGGCACGACCGTCGTGCGGATAGCCTCAGCCAATTTCCACAGGTTCACCTACGTTATTAAAATTCGATTCCTGGTTTCATACACTACCGCCAAGAACTGCTTGAAGGTGTGTTTGCCCCAACTACTGATTGGCCTGTCGCATATGAAATACTCTTGAAAGAGAAGTAAAATCGTATTTAATTAAAAATAAGATCACTGAAGATGATCTGATGATAGTGAAAAGTTAAAAACAGCCATGGAATGCATGTGAAGCGAACCTTTGCGACGTGTCCGGTTTGTTCGCCGAGAACAATCGCTTTTCGTAGCCCATTTAATGATTTATCACTACCACTCCAAGGGTTCTGTGGTTCAGAAAAAAGCGAAACTCTCAGCGAATTTTCCATCGTTTCAGTTTGTTTTGATTTTCGTGCCGGTGAACGGGTACTGGTTCCCTGCTGCAAAAAGTCTCCCTACGAGACGTAACGCATACGGTTCGGGGGGAATCCGGGTCGTTTCGCCCGTGGGTCGTTTCGCCGGGTCGTTTCGCCCTGGGTCGTTTCGCCCTTGTTTTATGGGTGGGTCGTTTCGCCCTTATTAGGTGAGTCGTTTCGCCCGTGAGTCGTTTCGCCCGTGAGTCGTTTCGCCCATTATTATTATTATCATTATTATTATTATTGTTGTTGTTGATATTGCTGTTGTTGAAGATTGAAGATGCTGATGCTGATAGATAGATAGATAGATAGATAGATAGATAGATAGATAGATAGATAGATAGGTAGGTAGGTAGATAGATAGATAGATAGATAGATAGATAGATAGATAGATAGATAGATAGATAGATAGATAGATAGATAGATAGATAGATAGATAGATAGATAGATAGATAGATAGATAGATAGATAGATAGATAGATAGATAGATAGATAGATAGATAGATAGATAGATAGATAGATAGATAGATAGATAGATAGATAGATAGATAGATAGATAGATAGATAGATAGATAGATAGATAGATAGATAGATTAGGAAGGAATGAAGGAAGGAAGGAAGGAAGGAAGGAAGGAAGGAAGGAAGGAAGGAATGAAGGAAGGAAGGAAGGAAGGAACGGAAAGAGGGAGGAACGGATAGATAGATAGATAGATAGATAGATAGATAGATAGATAGATAGATAGATAGATAGATAGATAGATAGATAGATAGATAGATAGATAGGTAGGTAGGTAGGTAGGTAGGTAGGTAGGTAGGTAGGTAGGTAGGTAGGTAGGTAGGTAGGTAGGTAGATAGATAGATAGATAGATAGATAGATAGATAGATAGATAGATAGATAGATAGATAGATAGATAGATAGATAGATAGATAGATAGATAGATAGATAGATAGATAGATAGATAGATAGATAGATAGATAGATAGATAGATAGATAGATAGATTTTGGTTAAAAGGAGTATCATGACGTATCTTAATTTATCTTTAACATTTTAGCGCTTCCGCCTCTGTGGCTTTTAATGTTGTAGAAAGAGGAAGGAACGAAGGAAGGAAGGAACGAACAGATGGAGGGAGGAACGGACGGATAGATAGATAGATAGATAGATAGATAGATAGATAGATAGATAGATAGATAGATAGATAGATAGATAGATAGATAGATAGATAGATAGATAGATAGATAGATAGATAGATAGGACGGATAGATAGATAGATAGATAGATAGATAGATAGATAGATAGATAGATAGATAGATAGATAGATAGATAGATAGATAGATAGATAGATAGATAGATAGATAGATAGATAGATAGATAGATAGAAGGAAAGGAAGGAACGGAGGGAGGGAGCAACGGATAGATAGATAGATAGATAGATAGATAGATAGATAGATAGATAGATAGATAGATAGATAGATAGATAGATAGATAGATAGATAGATAGATAGATAGATAGATAGATAGATAGATAGATAGATAGATAGATAGATAGATAGATAGATAGATAGATAGATAGATAGATAGATAGATAGATAGATAGATAGATAGATAGATAGATAGATAGATGTGGTATTTCGAGGGTCAGTTAAACTAATCAAATAATTAACAGAAGTGTGATATTTGTCCACTTTAATTGATTAATGCGATAATCCATTAATTCGTTTACGTCTTTAATCACACATAAGGTGGCAATAATCGTGTTTGTTAATTAAAGGCGATGTGTGAATGCTTTGTCTTTGGCGGTGACCGATAGCCGACATTCTTTAAATGTTAAATGGTAAAGGAATAAAACATGAGTAATATTTTCTTTGTTGGAAAAAATGCTTTTATATGCCGACCGTAAAGTATATAACCGTATTTGATGACCTCTATCATCATTCATCTTTGAAATCGTCATAAAATTGTCAAAGAAGCATTAAATCATGTCTGAGTTGTGCATTTTTTGTAATTTGTCTGTTTCTGGACGCCGACATGTAGTGGTTTGTGACGTTTGTGGAAGAAAACAGCATCGTCTTTGCGGCGATACAGGTAACTAGTTTATTTATTTCTACTTACATGCATCTATTTTGGTATACATAAATTCGATTTATTTATTTATTTATTTATTTATTTATTTATTTATTTATTTATTTATTTTAAGGTAATCGTATTTGTCGCTCTTTGTTGTACCAAATTTTTGTTTGTGATAATGCAAAAGTTCGTGTTTGAAACTGCGTCTTTATTTCTTCAATGGTAAGTGCATAGTTTTATTCACTTTCAAGACAAAAAAATCTCAGAACATGTCAAACGCAAACGCATTCGAACCGCCTCGGCGAGGCGGCTCTAATTCAAACCCACAAAGTTTTCAATTTTCCAGCTTAAGAAAAATCTGTATAATGCATGGGCGTGTTTTCGTAATGTTGAGGTACATATTAGAATTTATTTTCGCACATGTTTGTATAACGTGCTCTATTTTCAGGTATATCGCAGGACACGTATTTCGCATCGTTACGGAATGAAGGAGAACTCAAGTTTGTCTGTCAACCCTGTGTCGTTCGCATCCCACCAAGAGACAACGATGGTGTTGAGGTAGATTTCATTTAATATAAGAAATCATGAAACATCTTGTATATTGTATTATATTTTAAAATATAAGAAATTTTATAAATCATGAAACATCTTGTATATTGTATTATAGTTCAGAGATTTCTCTCGTTCTTAGCATTCCACTTAAATAAGACACAATACATTTAATACATGTAGATGTATATGTAATGTTAAATGGGCCACAATTTACAGATTGCTGAAGAAGCAGCAGAAGCTCTCCTGGAAGAAGCCGCCGATGCCGTAGAAGACACATCAGCAGCCATCAGCGAGCCCCCCAACTTCACCCTGGATGTTCCGTCTTTGTCACTACAGGTACGAAAACATTTACATTTAAAATGTCAGTAAACATATTGGTATACCAGGAGAATGAAGCTGTGCATCGCTACATCCGGTCATTGATGGCGCTCCCGTTTCTACCGACTGTCCAGATCCCAGAGGTGTTTGAGAGTCTGAAGCCACGGGCACAACTACCACAGCTGGCATCCCTGGTGGACTACATAGATCGACAGTGGTTCCGGAATCCGGTCTTCAGGGTCGACGACTGGTCCGTGTTCAGACAGACTATTCGCACGAATAACGACGTAGAAGGTGTGTGATTTTGTTATACCTTTATGCATCCTTTACCGATCGTACTGTTTCTTGCAGTTGAACATGTCACGTTCATTAGGTTTACACATGTACAATAGTAAATAGATAATAAGTATAACATACTGGAGATGAATAGAAACTCGGATAATTTTCCAACCCATCAAATTATATTTAACAGAACGCACAACTACCACAGCTGGCATCCCTGGTGGACTACATAGATCGACAGTGGTTCCGGAATCCGGTCTTCAGGGTCGACGACTGGTCCGTGTTCAGACAGACTATTCGCACGAATAACGACGTAGAAGGTGTGTGATTTTTATATACCTTTATGCATACTTTACTGATCGTACTGTTTCTTGCAGTTGAACATGTCACGTTCATTAGGTTTACACATGTACAATAGTAAATAGATAATAAGTATAACATACTGGAGATGAATAGAAACTCGGATAATTTTCCAACCCATCAAATTATATTTAACAGAACGTTGCATGCATTCCTTAATGTATATATGTGACTACATTTCTTTTTTTCTATTTTCAGGGTGGCACCATCGACTGAACGTCAAGGCGGGGATGAATGGTCTGGGGGTGTACCGCCTACTACCACTCCTGAGACGTGAGGCACAGCTGGTGGAGCTCAATGTGACGGCAGCCGACCTAGAGCGGGACATCTCATCGTTGACAACCAACCTTGAACTCCGGCTACAGGATGCGTGGGACCAGTATATGGACGACCATCTCTCCACAAGCAAGTTTCTGAAGACCGTCGGGCATCTCTACGGGCCAAGGGACGATGGTGTTTGAACAACGTGTGACAGAGTGACATAATATAACGAACAGAACAGTTCTTTCACTTGTGTTATCATCGAACCGTTATCATCCAGTCTTCACTCAGATACATGTATTTAAAATTATGGATATTCAAGTTCTAAATTGGAATATACTTAAACGCAAAATCTTTACTCAGATACATGTGTATTTAAAAGCACAAAGTGTGGATATTCATGTTAAGTAAATTGGAATATATATACTTAAACGCAAAAGAAACGCAACCATCCTGGTTTTCTTCTACATTGCCCATGTAAGGATATTTTTGAGAGTATAATTCATGTCCCTACTGAATGATTTGCCATAAACGGGATTTGGTCACATGGTTTCGTTCTGAGGTTAATGTGACGTTATGTTTTTTTAAACAATTTACGTCTAAAATATGGATGTTTATTTCGATATATTTGGTCCCATTTAGGTAATACTAGTCTTTGTATCGACTACGCTGTTGAAAGTTGCAAAATTGCTTTTGATATATCTACATTGCTTGTTGTTTTATATCTTGTTATGTATCGAGTACTGAAAAATATAATAAAGAAAAGAAAACCAAACAAACTTCTTTTTTGTCCACACCGACTTTTCTTACTTTCTAATCTCAGGCTGGCTTCTCTCCATTATGAATATTTTTCGTCCTCATTATTTGTTTTCGTTGAAGTAACGTTTGGAACTATACTGTATGACGTAAGGCGTAAAAATAGCTGTGTTTCCACTCACTGATTGCATGTCTGTTTCTAGTACTTATAATTGATTTTAGCGTACACGTTTTTACCTTTTACACAAAATTTATACGGAGAAAAAAATAAATGAAAAATAAAAAGATTTTCCTACCTACCGACCCTATCCCGTCTTCTGCATGTTAGTGGAAACACTGCTATTTTTATTTTACACTGGCGTTTATGTTCCGGTTTTGGTATACAATTTAAGTAGTCTGTTCGAAAATATTTTTGCCGAAATATCCTGTAATAAGCATCGCAGCCAATCTATAGTGAGTCGTTTTCAAAGTTCTTTAGTATATATACCCAAAAGACAATTATAAATGATCAGCCCAAGGGCTATCCATAAGTTACAAATAACAAATAAGACACTAAATTACTTATTTGGGCATGGTAGAAAAATAAGGGCGAAACGACTCACCTAATAAGGGCGAAACGACTCACGGGCGAAACGACCCAGGGCGAAACGACCCAGGGCGAAACGACTCACGGGCGAAACGACTCACGGGCGAAACGACTCACGGGCGAAATGACCCGGGACCGTTCGGGGTCATCTCGACCCAAAACCATGACCTAAATCGCCACTCCGGGTCACCTCGAACCAAAACCAGCTCGGCACAGGGGGGGGGGGATGTTGGTCAACCCTTACTTTGACGGGGCTTTGAGGAGGCAGAGAGAGAGCAAATCACTTGAATATTTATTTATTTATTTATTCATTCATTTATTTATTTATTTATTTATTTATTTATTTATTTATTTATTTATTTATTTATTTATTTTGTAATATATGTTTGTAAATGATTAATTTGTTTATTGTTCTTGCCATGTTGGTTGTTCTGTATGTCATGTTATAGGGGAAGGGCTGTAGCTAAGGTTGGTAGAACTTGTAGCCCGACCCCATTGTTTGTACTTATGTATGTACAGAGGCAATTAAATATGTTTAAACTAAACTAACCCTTACTTATTTTTATCTTACTGTGGTCTGCTCGTACTAAAAAACTCGTACCTTATTTTACCTTAGTCAACTCGTATTTTTACCTTTGGTCAACCTTTACTTCTTAATTGGTCTCCCCCATATGGGACCCCTTTTCCAAACATAAGATACTCCAGATTGCAAAGATCCAAAGAAGAGCAGCTCGCTGGACCACAAGTGATTTTAGCACTAGGTCAAGCGTTACAGCGATGCTGGAAAAACTTGGCTGGCGATCCCTCCAACAGAGACGAGCGGATGCACGTCTCTGTCTGTTCACGGGGTCTGTTCTACCGTTTCGTCTATGGACTTGTGGCAATTCCTATGCCTGAATATATCCAGTCCAACACCTGTGTGTGTCCAGATATTGCCACTCAATGGGTTTTCGCCAAGTCCGTAACTCAGCAGACTACTACAAGCATTCTTTTTATCCCCTTGCAGTTGCCCAGTGGAATGCTCTCCCAGAGTGGATGGTGTGCTTGCCAACCCTTGATGCGTACAAGGAAGCAGTTGATAAGTTGCACCACTCCAGGCCGTAGATCCTGACATGATGCTTTTAATTTGTTTTTAACCCTCTTCTCACCTACTTTTAACCTCTCATCTTTGCTCACCTCACTATCTCATCTTGCACTTTTATCTCACTTACTCAACTTTTATTTCAGCGCTAGAATGCCTGCGAAGGCGTATGGCAGTATATAAAGAAAGAAAGAAAGAAAGAAAGGATTATTGCTTTTTCTCTCGGAGGGGGGGCGGGGGGGTACCTGTATTTCCAATATGGATTATGTGTAAGCTGGGAACCAGCAGATAATGCAAAAAGGTGAATAATGAAGAATTAAGCCACCCACCCCACACCTGAGATGAGGATAAGAAATTGATCGACTCAGTATATGAAGATAGAATGTCTAAATTAAAATAAAATGCCTTTGGGATGGAAATACTTATCATTACAGTACCGAGACTAAGACCCTAGCCCTAACGAGGCCCTGCAAGGGTATATAGGGATAAAAGGATATTGGCAAAATCATTAAGGGATTCTTTTTTACAAAATTTTAAAGGGAAATGTGATACTGCAGTACTAAAGAGGCACTGGAAGCATATTTAGGGATATAAGGATCCAAATTTTGGTGATATTTACCAAAATCTAAGGGATATTTCTACGAAAACTTAAAGGGTTATGGGATACGATGCTGGAACTCCCTTACAGGGTCTCCCTAACCCTAACCGAAGCCCCAGTCCTTACCCTAACTTGTAACCTGCAACTCTAACCCTTCCAACCCTAACCCTCACTTGTAATCTTAACCATAAACTATGACACAATCCCTAACTTGAAACCCACACCCTAATTTCTAACCCTAAAACTACAATCGCAATAAAAAAAAAGCTCTGCAGAACTTTCATTGATTGTTAATACATGTAATCGACTTTAAATGAAGATAAAATTTACTATTTTAACCGCTAAAATAGGCATGCACCCGCAAATATAGGGATACACCCGCACTTTAGAGGTCCACATCTATTCAAGATTGCAGTTAATTGCTGCTACAAGTCGTCCGCCGCCTCCGAGTCGGGTACCATTCTCTTCAGCTTTGTCATTGAAGTTCACGACCAACAAAATACACTGAAAAAAAGTTATAAGAGGCCACTTTTCAAACTCATTTTTTGTTTCTAAGCCATGTTCAAAATTGCACGATTTTTTGCCGAAAGACATGTCTTTCAAGTAAGTAAAGTTCCAAAGTGTTAAGAAATAATTTTCTTTCACTAAAAGCGTTTTTGAAGTAAAAATGCAAAAATCAATGTTTTTAAATAAAAAACTGGATACAGCACACCATTTATTGAAATTAGGAACGGGTGTCATCAAAGGGGTTGTTACGGCTCGGAAAAACATCAAACATTCGAATTTTCTCTACTGGTAGAATTTTTATGCATTTTTAAGAATCACCAATTTTGAGATTTTTTGTAAAATTCATAAATGTGCCTCTTAAACATGTTGACCCCTATTAAATGCACTTGATGAGGCCTGGAAATGAGAGATATAACTCGACTGATGTGTTTGAGACCATGCAAATTGCATACAAAAGCTGAATTCCTGTTATTCAGGTTGTTGTCTTCTTGCATGAACAAAACAGACACGAAGATTCTTATTGCAGCAACACTTTTGACTTAATTTTATCTTGCATCATGGCAGTCAGTAGCACTTTCAAATAAATTAAAATGTAAAAACACAACGTCATAATATGACATTTAATTTGATGTTAATAAAGTGTGACTTTTTGAAATGAGGGTACCTTTACACATGCTTCGTCTGTGTGAGAAGTATCACGCATTTTGGAATGCAGAAACCTACAGAGCCACTGTTAGACATTGGTTTATTCATATGATCATGAATTTTAATTGATCGTATTTTACTTTCTGAACTAGAAGAAAAAATATGAGGTGGCCTCTTATAACTTTTTTTCAGTGTAAATGAAGTAAACGTAACGAATGACCGGTTGTCATACTAGATAGGAGTGAACCTCTCAATATGCAGGTTTATCCCATGTTTATACGGGTGAATGTCTTTTTCAACACAGGCATGGTCCGATCGCTTAAGCACATCGGTCATTTTGAACCTTCCAGTACACCATAAACAATACCATTGATAATGTTAAACAGCATTACCACTCTTGCATATGCTTTATTGCTCTGTACTGCCTCGAATATCTTTTTATAATAATTTTATACTACTGATCGTTCCAATGCAATACTTCTGCAGTAGTTTTAATTGGTTTATGTTCTGGCGTTGATTTTTGTGCTGTTTGCACCTTATATACGTTTTCATATTTTGATTAAGTTTGGGTAACTGAGTGGACGCCTATTGGGAAATAGCTGCTCACTCGGCTTACGATATGTTTTCTTAGTATATGTACCTGATTGTCAATTTAGTTTTTTCCGCCTCGGTATTTGAAGTGGGAATTTATTTCTGATTGCGCCATTTCCTGCTCATCCCTCACTCGGCTTACGATATGTTTCTTAGTATATGTACCTGATTGTTAATTTAGTTTTTTCCGCCTCGGTATTTGGAGTGGGAATTTATTTCTGATTGCGCCATTTCCTGCTCATCGCTTACTTTGACCTTTAGGTGGGGGCTCCAAACGGCGCTAGCATATTCCAGTTGAGGGCAGACAGTGGTTTTATAAGCTGCATTTAATACCGGGGTGTTTTGTTGCAATGTTCCTTTTTAAATAAATCGGCCCATATCAAACTCGGCCAATACAAACTCGGTCCATGTCCAACTCGGCCTCTATTTATAATACTGATACAATATGGATTTTATAGTATGATTAAAGGAATACACTAGTATATTAAAGTTACATGTATTCATAAATTCAATATACATTCTTCATATACTTCTCTTTTATATACTCATCTTTATATACTTTACATGTGTCGATATAAAAATGTGGTATTCTTTGTTATTTGAGAAACAATTGAGGACATTAAGATAGAGCCATGCATTTATTTTAAGAGGTGAGAATTTTTTATGAATGTTCTTGGAAAAATATTTTCTAATACGACCAGTTGCAGATTTATTTAGAAATTGCGTTTCCTAAAAAGGTACAAGTAGGCAACGGCCAGGAAAAGGCGCAATCAGAAAAAGATTCCCACTCCAAAAACCGAGGTGGAAAAAAACAAACCAAAACCCAGGTATACCAAAAAACATATCGTAAGCCGAATGAGCAGCTATTTTCCCCAATAGGTGGCCACTCAGTTACCTAAACTTAACTAAAATATGATAACATACATAAGGCGCCAACAGCACACAAAAATTAAACACCAAGACATAAAACAATAAGAACCACCACAGAAGTATCGCCTTGGAACGATCAGTAATATAAAATTACTGGCGGGCTTAAATCGATTTTACCGGTACCTATCCTCACCCTCAGCTTCTGCAGTGGTTCACAACATTTAGTTAGTTGTTCGGTCCTCGTGGTGAATCTCTAGCTAGTCAATTGATCATCATGTAAAACACACATAGCGGACAAAAAATAATGGACTTCCGTGGACAGTTAGCACAAATAAGATCAGAAAACAGTGATTTTTGAATAATAAATAAAAATAAAACTGAGATCCTTTAAGAGCAGTGAACATATTAATGAGAAAAGGTAGGGTCATACCGCGGTTATCATTTTTCATTGTTGAGCGATTTTGGGGTGTCCCTAAACAGCGGAAAATACCGTCCTTGGATACTGGCTAACACCCTATGTTTCGCTGCACTTGCATACGGCCTGGGGCGTTCTCTCGTCTGCTGAATGAGTAGGTACTCAAGATGGCGACGCGGGAGCACCCACATAGCTTAATTTTTCGTTGTGGCTTTTGTGAATAACAGCTAATGGAGCTACCAGCTGTTATCCCGGATACAATCGCCCAAGGCATTAATGCTTTGGAAAGAGACACAGTCTACCGATTTGAATGGAAGTTGTCCAGAAATCTGGATGTGTCACTTTTTGTGGAATGTAAATTTCCCGCCAAACGTGATGATGATGCCATGGTCGACTCTTCACTTCCTGTGAATCCTCGGAAGAAAAAGAAGAAACCGCCATCAGCAAAAAAAAACTAGCTAGACGAAGACAGCAACGTTTCCTAGAGAAGAACTCTGCTGAAAAGGCAACCATTCTGTTTCTAAAGCAGTTATTTCAAAGGAACCGGAATCCGTTCCCAAAAAACTGGACATTTCACCGGAGATCAGAGATCAGGACAGAGCCGATCAATATGTACTGGTGGAATCTGAAACCAGTAGCGAGACAAGCAACTCCGCCCATCTGGATAACCAGGCACCGAGTGTTTTTCTTCCAGCTTCCAAGAGGAGCAGGAAATGCTCAAGGACTTCCTAATAGCTAATATTTACGGCGACGACGATTTTGGTGACAGGGGAGTTTGTGCTAACTGTAACGGTGAACCAAAAGAAGGTACCGAACTCAAGCGGTGCGCCCGCTGTCATATCACCAGATACATGTATTGTAGTACTGACTGTCAATGGAAGGACTGGGGGTTTCACAAATCTGCCTGCTCTGTTGCTGCCAAAAGGGCTTCAGCAAAGACTTAGCTACGTGGTAACAGTTACTATTGATAGACTTCACAGGGACGTTGTTTGGTGAAGGGTTACTTGTGGGTATGTGCTATGACAATATACATACGTACGTGCGTATATATAGTGATATTCAGTGATATTCTGACATTGGTGAAGGAGTTCACACAAAACTGTAAAGTTCACAAACTTTTGGATTCTTAGTGCAAAACTTTCATTGATATAATTGACATCTCCATCGTCGGGCAGCTTACTGAATCTGTTGAGATGCCCTGGTACTTCTTAAGTTGGGTGCTGGGGTCAAATATCTATCTTTATCAAGAGACACTGTACCGGAGTAAATCTTGTAAAAGAGTTCACCCTGCGGTCCTCCAGGGGTGGCCACTGGAGTTCGTCCAACATATCTTCGACGATACTCCTGTTCCGCCATCACCTCCAGGTCCACCTGGCTACTGTCTTCTGCACCTTCTCCACCTTTTTTGCCACAGTTTCATTATAGGGATGCCAAATAGTTACTGCATACTCGAGCTCAGAACGAACCAATGTTTTGTATGCAACTTCCTTTGTATGCTGAGGTGCAAGAGCCAAATTGCGCCGAAGAAAACCCAATGTCTTAGTTGCTTTACAAGAAATTTCAGAAACTTGTTGACCCCATTCCAAGTAACATGTATCAGTAATAAACGGTCCAAGGTATTTGGCGGATCGAACCTGTTCCAGCGTTTGTTGATGTAGAGAGAAGTTGAAGTGCTCACTCGGCTTACGACATGTTTTCTAAGTATAAGTACCTAATTGTCAATTTGGTTTTTTCCCACCTCGGTTTTTGGATTGGGGATTTCTTTCTGATTGTGCCTTTTTTGATAATTGCCTACTTTAACTTTTTTAAAACATTAGATGGGTGCTCCCAGTGCTTTGAGGAAAATACATACAAAAGGAAGAAAGTTTAGGTCCACTATGAGTTGTGAAGTGTATGAATGATTCTTGTTTTGGGACAAATTACATTGGGAGCGTATAATTACAGGTCTCTGCCCTGATATTCCGCCTTTCTTGAATCTTGAATCTTGAGTAGAAATTCTGCCAATCCTGGCACACCTCCACACGCTGGAGTAGCGAATAAAAGGATCACTTCTAAAATGGTATTCCACCACCCTATTTACAGTTTATATATGTCTCTATTTACAGGTTATAATCAGTTCATGTATGATTTCTTAAAGTTCTGGATAAAAAACTTAGTAAACCCGCTAAGTTGTGTCCTGGATAACCTCCATACCCCTAAACACAAGTCTTTTTCTTTCTGATTCGCTGGGGGACTAAGGCAAGTCTCTTATAGCGTTCACAATGTAACGTATAACAAAGTCTTCTACTGTGAAATTCTATTGTCTCTATTATATGATGGTTACGTTTCGGGGTAGATAAGTATAGAGCACTACAATCTAGCACTACCTGAAGCAAGTCTCTAGGGTGGTTAGCAAGCTGAGGATCATGCAGGCTACTATATAAGCCGTTAATATAGACTGTCTAGCACTATGCAAAACCGGACAACACAACAGAAAATGTTCAGTGTTTTCGATGTCAGTCTTACACAATAGACATGTTGGTTCTATCTCGTTCTGGTTGAATGCTGATCTGTTACATTGCAGAATGTAAGTGCCTGTCACTAGTTTCAGCTTGGTAGTTATCCGTGGAATCTCTCGAGTGTTACCAATCGTACGTATAACAGGATGTCTTCTACCATAGCGATATTCACCAGCATGTAGATGACGCAGACTAGTATACATCTCCACACTACGACCGATTCTAGTCGTCCAGTAACTGTTGACTTGCTTATTGACTGTTCGTTTCCATGACTCTTTACTTGGAGGATCTTGGAGTAACTCCAGCGGATTTGTCAACTCATATTTAACACACAATTCTCTAATGGCTATAAACCAACTGTTACTTCTATGCCCTTTAATATTCAGTTGCCTGTATGCTATTCGCTTTTCAACTGCCTCCATGGTGAGCCGGGAGATATTACCGAACAGTATAAGAGCTCTTTTATGTATAGTTGCCTCGATCGGGACTGTCCCTGATAGTATGTAAACCGCTGGATCGGCAGCAGTAACTGGTACTGAAAGTAGTAGCTTAAGATACTTCTTGTAAAACTTCTCCAAGGCATCCAGTTGTTTTCCTTTTGGCAATACCACTTCCATTCCGTAAATCAATATCGGAAGAACATAAGTTTGAAGTAGCTGTATAGTCGTCTCTGGATCTTGCCCATTGTTTCCATGACACCCTGCTGGCATGAGACTATAAAGGGTTCGTCTAGCCTTCTTGATATTTTCTGCCACTGCCGATGACTCTGTGTTGGCGGATCTTAGAACACCAACATGCATACTTTCTGTTACCACTGGCATGGGTTCACCATTGAGAGTCCACACATAGTCATCGTCATCACCATTTGAATCAATTTTCAATATCACGCTCTTCACCAGCTGGAAGTCAAACCTTTTCATGGAGCCATAGTCCGCTGAAGTATGTACCAGTGACTGCAAGGGGTCAGGTTCAGAACTCGTTACCGCAACATCATCTGCACAGGCTGGTGCGGCACATCCAATCTCACCAATTGTGGCTCCCTTGTAGATACCATCCAGCCTATCGAGGAGTGTATTACCATATAACTTGTATAAATCCGTGCTCATCACGCCCCCTTGCTTTACGCCCTGGTGAATGTCAAATTCCTCTGAGAACTGTCCATCCCATTTGATGAGGGTTTTAGTGTTTGTGTGAAGAGTATTAATGATATTCCAGAGTGCACCATCAATCCCCAGATGATATTCTTTACGTAGTAAGCTAGAGTGACTTACTACGTCAAATGCACTTTTAGCATCAAGAAATGCTATATATGTGGGCATCTTTGAATCCTTGTTGTTTCTAATGTATTCTTCGAGGATCAGGGAGCAGTTCATTGGGGAAGAACCCTCTGTGAATCCCCTCTGTAATGGATTTTGGTTTTCTGTGATAACAGGCTTAATTCTTTCTCTGATCAGCGCTTCCAGTATCTTGGATATAGTAGGAGTGATAGTTATACCCCGGTAATTCTTGGCATCAAGATTGGAACCTTTCCGCTTAAATACTGGAGTAAGTACGCCCAGCTTCATGCAGTCTGGAGCACATCCTGTCCTGAATATCGAATTGAATAGATGTACTAATATAGGAGTAATAAGTTCTGCACAGTGTATGAAATGTTCTGACTGAATATTAAAAATATCTGCTGACTTTCCCGTATTTAATGATTTAATTGCCTTCAATGTTTCTTCACAGGTAACTGGAGTAAATGTGTTTTCACTTTTACAAATGTCAATTATCTCGTTAAATTCAAGATCAACAAGTTTCTTGTATTCCGAGTCGTACATAGGACTGTCCTTTGGTGTTGCTAGTTGGCTACAATGTTATTGCCAGCCGAAGAGTATCTCACTGTCTGTTTTAAATGTCTCCCCTCCCACATGCAGCTCATTCACACAGTTACTTAGTTTACCTCTTTGTCTATTAATCAGTTTATAAAACAGTTTCGAGTCACGAGTTCTTGCTTCAAGTATTTCCTGCCTTATTTGTGCTTGTTTATTATTGTATTCAAAGCGTATGGCCTGTCGTAAAGCTTTTGTCGTGAGCTTCTTTAGGGCGACCTACACATAAGCCGGTAACGGGTTATGGTCAACTCGTACTTTTTCCAACTCGTCCCTAGTCAAGTCGTACTTTTCAATTGGTCAACTCGTACTGACGTAAACTCGTACCTTTAGTCAACTCGTACTTTTTTTTTTGGTCAACTCGTACTTTTGAAATAATCTTATATATTTTATGAATATTTATTTGACAAAATGATGTTTTGCATTATATTGTGCATTTTCTTGAAAGAAGATGTAATCACAAGCACTACATGCATGACGTATTTATGCTTTAGTTAATTAAATCATTGACCGTGTGAGCAGAATTTATCTGTATCTCATATTCAGGCTTAGACATGCATGACGTAAATCATCACCTGAGTGAGCAGATTTTACTACATAATAGTAACGGTTAATTGAATATTTCGAATTCGTTTCCATATGCAACTGTCACTGTGTTCCTCAATCATGTGCTTTATCATTTTTAAATGCTGTACATAATCTTGCATGAACTATATTTTATTTCATTTAGAGATAAATCAATATCATTAGACCTCAGAAACTAACTTTTAATGTTTTAGCTATAAATCAACTCATTTTAAGGTTGTGTCATCGAATTATTTTAGCAAATTTATCACTCAGCTGTGTGCTTTTATCATTTTAACGGTTGTAAACTTGCTTGTGCTGGCATTAAAACTTTTTATTTAGAATTAAACATTTTTTATATCTTAGAAAACGCACTTTTAATTTTTGCAAAACCGTTTAAGCTAGGAACAAATTAATTTTTAAAATTGTGACCTCCAAATTGTTTTATAAAGATAAGATTATTTGTATGATTACTTGCATTACACATTTATTAGTTTGACATTTTATCATTATTTGTTTAAACTTCAATAGAAAATAATGCTAATAAAGCTATCGTTGTACATTTTATGAAGTTACTTTGATCTTTTTAACCAGTTTTGCAAGAATTAAATATATGAATAAATTCTCACTTGCTTTTATGTCTGAAAAACGTAGTCTAATCCCCAACAAAGACTCACTGATTGCTCCATGATTGGATACAATTATCTACTCTAATTAACCTCAAGATAACAAAAGGGGTGCGTTTGGCAAAAGTACGACTTGACCAATTATTAAGTACGAGTTGACCAAAGTAAAAAGTACGAGTTGACTAAGGTCAAATGCGGTACGAGTTTTTTTTAGTACGAGTCGACCACAGTACGAGAAAAAAAAAAGTATGGCCGTACTTGATATAGCCAATCCGATTGATCCGATCGACCGGAGCATACGGATTCTAAATCAAGTAGTCGCAATGGAGCGTGACGAAGCGCTCCGCCGTCCAAGGTGGTGTGGACGGAGCAAGTCACGTGACCTGCTCTAAAAAAACATGGCGTCAAAACATAATCGTACAGCGAGAGTGCGAGTGCTGGTGACTTGTGGGAGTACTCTTCATCTGAATCATCTTGAGATGAGCTGTGGAATCGCTCATAATTAGACTCGCTACGACCGAATTCAGAACATTGCTTTTCCTCACTTGATTTAGTAATGGGAATGCACTCCGTTTGCCCACTTTCCCTTGATTTAGCGTGCTGCTCGGAGCAATCCGATCACTCTTAAAATTTCTAAATCAAGTACGCCCTATGAGTTGACCAGCACCGGGTCATTCTCGCGAGATCTGACGAGACCTCATCTAGATCTTTCGCATTTGACGCTTTGAATTATGGGATATAGCCAAAATCGGCTAATCCCGTGTTCATGAGATCAGACGATACCTTATCTAAAACCTTATCTAAATTATTATTTTATGTTTATATTTATCTTGGTAACTTAATACATATCGAAAGAGAATCTTACAAAATACCTTCAATTCCTGATTATTGTCTACGCGCCAGCGCGTAGACTACTCTAATGTTTGAGATTGACCTACTTTTAATTAAATTACAAGACAACTCGTACACCTCTCTACAACTGCAACTGCACGTTTGAGTCTAGTAGCTTGACCATCGTGTTAGAACATAGAACATAGAACATAGAACATAGTTTATTTCGATTCCAGTAGGCTAACAAGCCCATGAGGACATAATACAAAACATGTATGATGGCATATATGAACAGTGCAACACATAGTAAGAATACAAAGTGATATACCGTTGAATACAAAAAAAATCGTGCAAAATACATGGAAAATATAATTTGCAATGAGTATTATTATCCACGTGAGACGTACGACATTAGCAATAGCCATTATGAACAATTTTGAGACGATTTTACACCAACGCTCACTTATTTCTTATTTCTTGGAGAAGGTGTTTTAACTTAGCTCGAGTTAAATGTATATATAACTTAGGTATGATAACATGATGTCAACTGATCATGCACTTCAGTAATGTAGCAAACAACTTATGCATGTTATTTGAAACAGACCGTTTTGACACCCAGAATGTAGATTGTACATATTTTACGTAGATATAAACTGTTTGACATCATATCAGAACATCAACAAAAAACATCTTTACTGAACATACATACTATATACAATACAATTAAATATTCATACAACACATGTATTTACATCCAGCATATCACCATGCACAACATTTCATCAATGCCTACAACAAGAATACATTAGTTTTGGCAGTTATGTTTGGTAACAAAAAGAATGTTAACGCTTTATGCACTTTCTTCACCTAGATAACAAGTCACATGTAGTACAGTTATAGGTTCGTTAGATAAAGGTAATATAAAAAGGTAACATTAGTTTCTGTTCCTATATAAAATACTTGTTCGTAGATTAAAAGCGTGAAAAACATAGCAGCCTAATTTACGAATGCAACGTGCACTTGAAGAATTTAGCAATTCAAGGAATTTAAACATATTTGGTCTCATCCAGAAGTATTTTGAAATATATTTTTTTCTCAAATCAATGTACAGTGGGCATTCTATTACGAAATGGAATTCGTCTTCAAGAATTGAACAATTACTACATTTTCTTTCATGAAATGGTATACGAATAGGTTTGACCCATCGACCTGATTCAACAACTAGGCGATGTGATGATACACGTTGTCTACTGAACGCGTTACTAAATTTATTAATATTTATCATATCTAAGTATGGTTGCATTTGAAAAACAGCAATCGTTTTATAAAATATTGCTCTTGATGATTCCTCTAATCGTGATCTCCAATTCTGTATAAATGTGTCTGTTAACCGTAATTTCAAAAATCCTATAAATGCGTTATAATTACCAACCCCTTGATTCACCCATACCTCATGGAAACCTAATGAAGATAAAAGATGTTTTAAAAGTGAAGCCCAGTTAACGATATTGGGTTTGGTGTCAAGATCATTTAACATTAAATTATATATCTGTTTTATGTATTTATTTTCACCGGTCGATAGAATTTTAAACCAGTACTTAACAATTAAAATGTAGCGTCTCGTAAGAAAATTAGTTCTGCCAAGTTCTCCGTAGATAAAATCGTTTTGTGTATTTTTCTTCACCCCTAGTAATTTTTTACAAAACTGTAAATGAACACGCTCAATAGCATCAGCCTTAATAAACCCCCACACCTCACAACCATAATTTAAAATAGGTGTTATCAACTTATCAAAAAGTTCAAGTTTATGTCTTGGTGAGATAAAAGTGAATTTATATAGGTATTTATTCATTTTAAAAATTGCTTTTTGTGCCTGACCGGCTAATGTATGTTGCGCTTCTGAAAAAGATCCTCCAGTCGTAAAAACCACCCCCAAATACTTAAATTTTGAAACAATTTCTAGCTGTTCACCTTCATAATAAAACGCTAAATCTCTAGGTAGCATACCCCCTTTTCTAAATATCATAACTTTTGTTTTAGATACATTAATTTTCAACTTCCATCTTTTACAATAATTTGATAAAATATCTAAACCCTCTTGCAAATTTTCATCGCTATTTGAAAACAAAACGATGTCATCAGCATACAATAACATAAATATCTTAAACATGTTTACGTCTAACCCTTCAAAACCAGATAAAATAAATTGCTCTTCAATATCATTTAAATACATTGAAAATAATAAAGGAGACAAACACTCTCCCTGTCTAACTCCTAATTTACAGTAAAATTCATTCCCTAATTTATTACCATATTTTACTCTTGATTTGACAGCTCTATAAATTGATTTAATTATATTTAGAATTTTACCTCTTAACCCAAGTTTCACAAGTTTATACCAAAGATTTTCCCTCACTACATAATCGAAGGCTTTCGTGAAATCTATAAAGGCACAGTACAACATTTGATCTTGATTAAGAATATGTGAAATAAGTCCATGCATCACAAAAATATCATCAACCGTACTCATTCCAGCCCTAAATCCCGCCTGTGCTTCAATCAAAACAAAATAATTTTCCGCCCATTTTGACAACCTGTTATTAACTACCCTTGTAAACAATTTTCCTAATGCGCTAAGCAAGGTTATCCCCCTATAATTTTCAACATCATTTAAACTGCCTTTTTTGTGAAGAGGAACGATGTAGCCTTCAGACCACTCTTCGGGAAAAAATCCGAATTCAAAAACTTTGCTAAATAAGTTACATAAAATAGGGACTAAAAAATTTTTGCCATGTATGAAAAATTCATTTAAAAGCATATCAGGACCACCAGATTTATTTGTTTTAAGCTGTTTTATTGACTGCAGGATTTCAGTCTGTGAAAAATCTATATTAAGCTCATCAAACATTATCGAGAACTCATCATTTACATACCTTTCATTAAAGAATAACACATCTTCATCTGGGGTATAAAAATTATCCGCTGGGTTGTTCACTGCCTTAAAGTATTCTTCAAAAGAGGATAAAGGTATATTTGCAGGTTTAACGTGTGCTAGTTCTTTTAGCATATTCCAATATTGCTTGGCATTTTTATTTTTTGACTGGACGAATTTGTTGGTCTTTTCTCTATCATAATCATATCTGCATTTCCGTATTTCCGATTTGTATTCAGACCTGGCCTTGGCCATATTAACGCGGTTTTCGTCTGTTTTAGAATTTCGAAATTTATCTAGCATATGTAGAAAACAATACTTCTTATCATGGCAAGCCTCATTGTACCAAGGATTTTCATTTGTAATTGTGGGTTTAGACTTTTCTTGTTTGATTGATTTTTTAAACAATGGAGACGATACATTATGTATAATATTTACAAAATCTGAAACGCAAGACTGAACATCTGACTCGTGAGTGCAATTAGAAATTTTTGTATCTAATAAATTTAACTGCGCCTTTGTATGATCATCAGCAAGGCAACTGGTATATTCATGCTTCAAATCGTTCTTCCAGGAATATTTTTCAGAAATAAATTCATCGTCATCAGCCTGCATTTCTTGATGTTGCACTAAACCAAATTGAAAGGAGAAACTTACTAAACAATGGTCCGATAAAATATTCGGATCATGAACCTCAAAGGATTTAACAAAGTCAAACATGTCTTGTGACCCTAAAACGTAGTCTACGACACTAGAGCCCCTATGCCCAACAAAAGTGTAACGCCCAATCCCATTATCATTCCCTACTCGCCCATTCATTATTCTTGTACCCGTTTGTTTACAAAATTCTAATAGTAAAAGACCGTTACTATTCGTATGACCAATATCTTCAGAAGATCTACGCATAAAGCCATCAGGTGTGTACTCATCAGGTAATAATACATCGACGTGCGTTGTGCCGTCGTCTGGTACAAAGTCAGGGTTATCCGACGTGCGCCCATTAAAGTCTCCACATATTAATAAATGAAAATTATCATCAGCTTTGTTTTCAACAGCAACAACAGAATCTAATAATCGATCAAAAATGTTAGTTTCAGTAAATGTTTGTCTGCTACTCTCATCTGGAATTACATAACAGAGACAGATATATAAGTCATTATTTAAATTCAGTACTGATTTGGAAATTTTTACCCACAAAATATCATCTTGTGACTTAAAAATTAACATATCTTTTGAAACAAATTTGTCACGAATATATAGTATAATGCCACCCGAATTGCGCTTACTACCACGCTTTTTCTCCTGTCTATGTAATGAAAAAACTTCAAAATTATCAACTGATATATTTGAGTATTCATCAGTCCATGTTTCTGTCAATAATATCACGTCATTGGATTCAAAAATCTTTTTAAATTCATCAGATAATAATTTATTTGTCCTTCTTGTAACAAGACCCTGGCAATTAAGTAGTGCACAACGCAAAGTCACCTTCTCCTCGCTACCCTAAAGTATCGTATCAAAGTCATCATCATTGATATTTTCCCCTGACGCGCCTTGTTCGTTTTCTCGTGACACGCCTGGTGGGTTTACAGTCTGTAACGGTGGCACACTTTCGTTTCGTTTCTGTGTCATGTCATTTCTATTTTTACTACCCGATTGTTTATTTGTATTCGTACTGCTCGAGCTCGCCCGTGATTCACGTGGCACTGATACTGAACCCGCTCGCCTAAAACCACGCTGTGTTGGTCGTGATGGACATTGGCTAGATTCATGTTCATAGGGTCGGAATATATGCTGAGAAGCAGATGCCGTATCTGCCGTCTTGGATGATGATGAGCCTGCTGGACTAGAAGGTAAGACAGTATGCAGCGGCCCATGTAACTGTGAATTTGATTGTCCATGTACTTGTGTGTCGGAGTGATCATGCTCCATTGAACCCGATGAAAGGTCATGCGGCCCTGGAGTAGGCATATTCAAATTGTCACGTACGTTACCGGAATGTTCATTCATGCCACGGTTCACCTGTGTAGTTGGTTGGTCACGTGTTCTCGCCTCACTATTAGTGCGTAAATCAAACGTAGAATATCTGTCAATATGCCCAAAATCGGCCAACCTGCTTCCTTTCATAACTCTACCCCAATCAGGAAATTCATCCATAACGACTTTGCCTTCAACTAGCAACTTTGCCGGGTACACGATCTGGAATTTTACTCTGGGGGATGTTTGTCTAATACGCTTCACCTCATCCCATAGCTTTTTTCTGGCTTCCTTGATTTCTTTAGGGAGATCATAACCAATACTGAAGGGAGTATTTCTAAGCAGGTGGGCACGGCTCATAATTACGTCCGTGTCACAAAAGTCTCTGAAATTTGCAATGATTGGACGCCGGGGAGCCATGAAACCTATTTTCCGTGGACCAAGTCTGTGTGCGCGTGCGATGTACATTTTATCGGCATCAAGATCTAGCTGGCGTTTTATGAACTCTCGAATTGCAGAGAAGGTTAGTAGGATTCCGGATCGTTTCGCCAAGGACCGTGTAAACACCCAAAACACCCAGGCAAACCTCCCTTTGGTTGGTAACATTTGTACCAATGGTGCAGTAGGTATCAAAAATGGGGCAAATTGTTAAATTCGTGGAACTGGTGCATGACTGCATCCTATCTAAGCAACAACGGAATGAAATGAACCGACGGTATTGTGACGCTATATGGTCAGGCCTGAAAGCTTTGACCGCACCCCACCTGCCGTGTAGCCAATTACATTCTATCCAAGCCACAACGGAATGAAATGAACCGACAGTGCTGTGACGGTCGATTGTCAGGTATGAATGCTTTGACCGCGCAGCGTTTTATTTCTGTTCAGTCACATGAATCACGATGAAATGGGAGTACGGTCAGGTTCTTTGACATTCAAGTTTATATATGCGAAGCGTAGACCAAGCTTTTTGTAAAAGCTTATACTTGTAAAATTAATGTCTGCGTACTCTAATTATGGCGGAAAATATGGCCGCAATGGCGGTCAATCCCAGAAGCCAAGCGTCAAGGAGACCGGGAACTAATTATGTCAACATATCCCATGAGTCAAAATCTGCAGGTTGCTCCGAGACTGTTATCTGGTAATGGAGGCACCTGATTGGGTGATAATTGTGAACTAAAAATACTTTTTTTCTTTCTAGCAACTGGAAAAATTATTTTTCTTCAAATTGGTATATAATTTACCACCTGATGCACATAAATTGTGTTTTTTTCTGGTCCAAAAAGTAAAAACAGTGATTTTGAAAATGAGGTCAGGTGGGTTTTTCCAAAAATTGACGGCCATTCTTCAACATGCAACAGCTGAGAAAAGAGCCGGTGATGGTATGTTTTTTCATTTTTAAATCTTCTCATCTATCTTTTGGCTTGAAATTCAGGTATATTTTGATGGCCTTAGTGTTACCTGGCATGCACAGTAAACTGTCAAAGAGCAGGGATTTAGCATTGGAGTCTATGGGATAAATAATTAGTTCACAGTCCCCTCAACTGCGACAGGTCAGTGCTTACAGCGCTACCTGGCGGCGACAATGGCACCGGGTAGTACTGAAATGCGAAATCGGCTTGATTTCGCGAAATCGTCTTCATTTCGCGAAATCGTCTCTACTGAGTAGCGTAATCGTCCCTTAAATTTTCAACATACTTTTTAAAAACATTTGACTTTGCAATTATTCTATAGAACCAAATTTTAATCAATAATATTTTAATTTATTTTTAAATTGTGTTTTTGTGAGGACTTATAAGGTGAATTAAATATGACTTGTGATTTCTCTTGAATGGCGAACTCAATCCGCTTGTATGGCATAAAAGGTCTGTTTTACATCAAATGAAGGATAAACATAGTGACTTACAGAAACATCTTGATTATTTTAGGCTCAACCATTAACTTTGATTTCTTCTCTGTTAGTAAAAACCGATGACCCTTAATAGCAAAAGGAAGGTGAATGCATTTCTTACATAAGCAGTCACCAGCTCCATTGCTCAAAGGGGTCATCGTGTACATGTGTGTTGACCACTTCTTTATATTTTTGTCTGAAATGAGTCCGGCATTATTTCACAGTAAACACACACAATATGTAAACAAAACACTATAGCACAGAAAATACACTAGTTAAACAAAACACTAGAACACAATAAATCCAAAATGAAAGTCACTGTCTTTCTAGATAACAAAATTACTCCTTATAGGACTGAAGAAAAGTCACTGTCTTTTCGGAATAAAAAACACACAATTAAAATAAAACAGAAAGAGAATAAAATGATAATCCCATATGCGAACGTACTCTGCAACAGACGAAGCAGCGGAATGAATTCTATTAAGAAAGATAATGTTTTATACTTAAACATAAAAATTCGGCATGTTCTTTAAAGTACAATTTTACAATTGTTAAAATTCCTATTGAGTATTGAGATCTTTGAAATTTAAAGATTTTTTTTTTCATTTCTAAATTCACTTTCTAATTAAAGATCAAAGAAAAAAATACTTCTGTGTCTGTTTATATTTAAAGATCAAGGATGTCGCTTTCTTTGTTATAATATTATCGGACCAATTGACACCTTCCGTGTTAAATGACACCTAAGACGATAATCCAATTAACGAACATCTAATTAAGGAATCTATGACAACTCACCGACAGACAACTGGCCGTCATGACAACTCGCCGACAGCAAATATTCACCGACAACCAACTCACCGACACGACTGCTGACAGACTGGACAATTCACCGATAAAAAAATAAAAAAGTCGCCGACACTCGTCGACACTCACCGACAGGGCATTTCCTACATGTAGTAAAGGAATATGGAAAACGATTAATTATCAAATGATATGAGTCACATGTCAATAACGTCCAAATTACGCCCCTTATTGAGCAAGCACTCTTACGTCACAGACGATTAACTGTTAAAGGATATAAGTAAAGTTATGTGCCAAACCTTCAAGGTATTCAAGAAAGTGCTCACCGGCTGTACGTTCTTCATACGATGATACGATACGGCCATTTCATAAGCCGAAAACGAATGAACAAACATATATTTTTACAGAAAAAAAACTGTTAAGAATGTGAGTTGAACATTAGATTATATCATTTGCATTCAATTTTGCATTGAGACATAATAGGCTTTTGTCGATGAGTTGTCGTGTCGGTGACCTGTCGTTGTCGATCAGTTGGTTTGTCTGCGAGTTTTTTTCTGTCGGTGAGTTTTTGTCACCCAGTTGTTATTCGGTCAGTTGTCTGTCGGTGAGTTGTCGTGTTACCTAATTAAGGGCCAAGAAAGGATTATCGAATTTCTTTAATGTACCTGATCACTAAGAGACGCAGATAATTTCATCGGAACACTTGGAATCTCTCTCTCTCTCTCTCTCTCTCTCTCTCTCTCTCTCTCTCTCTCTCTCTCTCTCTCTCTCTCTCAGATTTTTGTGTTTTCTTACGTGTTTTCTTAAATTACTAAATTATGCGATTTTGCTATTGACTATAAATCATTACGAAAATATGTCCGCCAGAACATATTTAGAACCGCCCACAATCTTTTTTTTCACAATATTTCAGCTAAAGATTTTCAATTTTTAAAGCTAAAACATTCCCTGGGCATGTTTTCGTTATGTGATTTCGTCAAATCATGTAGTGTAAAATTAAATTTGAACTCCAATAAAAGAGACAATGACGGTGTTATAAGTTTGGTAATTAATTCTTGAACTTTTTTCATGTAGAGAAAGGATTAATTATTTGTTATATAAATTAAGTATTGTACAAGCAGCGATTTCGCTAATTGAATTTTGACTTCTTTAACATTATCGCGCAGAATCTCTTAACAATAATTAAAAGATATATTCTTTTGCTTTAAGATGTTGGATTATTACAACTAAAACATTGTCAAATTTCTCATCGTTTACATGTTCGTACATTTCTTATTAAATATATTATTGAACAGATAATGTATCTGGGTTATAAATTTGATTGTAAGGCGATCTTTGATTTCGGAAAGCTTGTTGGACGAAATCGTCTCCCGAAGCTCGATTATCTTTCAACCGATTATCGGAAAAGATGGCGTGACGTCATCAGCCAGCATCCGGGTCACTCTCACGGGTACAAGTCAGTAAGCCAATAAACGTCATATTTTATTTGCACAAATGACCATAGAACACCAAAATCTTTAAAAGTTTTGTTGTGTAATGAGGAAAAATTGTTTCTAGAATGCATATATTTTGAATTTGGAAGGAAAATATCGTGAATAGCGCAATATTTCCGTGTTTATTTATGGTTAAATATTTTGATTTTTCGACAAGCGCGGGTGGTTTTGATCTCTCGTTATTTAATATGCACCCTATTTCAGGCACTTCAGTCTCAAATCAAATTGAAATTTCATGACAATCTTATGCCGTAGTATTTCTGCTGTCATTTTGTAGGATCTGTTTTAAGAGGAGATATATTTAAAATATTTTCAATAACATACCACACATTGCTTGGATTTTAAAACCCCAATAACTTCAACGGCACGAATATTGCACATTTCTATTTGTTATATTAAATTATCATAATTACAAAATAAAATCGTGAAATACGTATAAGCTGCCGTTAGATGAAAACAAATCTAGAAAAATGTGAGCTGAAATAAATAAGTGAATACATTGGACAAAGTTATCCAATTACATATTACTCTTTCTCTGTAGCTCCTTCAGGGGTATTCTGTATTTCTTTTCTGAGATGCAATCTAAGTATGAATGCATGTTTAAATCTGCAATATGAACTAAGTCTAGACGAGTTATTTATCTCGGTATACCATGTTTGCTGAAACACATCAATGATTCTCTGTTTTACTGCTGAGAACGGCACACCGTTAACATCTTGGGTTAACCATAAATTTGAAAAGCCATGAGACTGTAGTATATCTTTAATTTGCGATGCCCAGTTGGTGCCCCCATAGTTGACATTTTTATCTCCTAGGTCGATTATGAATCCGGGACGTTTCGCCCCCAAACCATTTCGCCCCCTAGTCGTTTCGCCCCCAAGACGTTTCCCCCTAGTCGTTCCCCCCCCCCTAGTCGTTTCGCCCCCACTAGTCGTTTCGCCCCCTAGTCGTTTCGCCCCCAAGACGTTTCCCCCCTAGTATATAGATATAGTATAATTACCTTATGTACATCATATTGCTTCATGTAAATAATTATGATAGGCAATAACAATTTCAAACTTGTATAGTAAAGTCTTATTTATTAAGTTGTTCACTTGGGAAATCAATGTTGTAAAATAATATTATAATAAGTAAGAATAGAGGGACCAGGAATCGATGCAATTAAATTTAAAGTCCCAACATAGACAGCGGGTGGGAAAGAAAATATATAAAGCACAACAAAACATTTTCCGACAACACACTCGAAAAGTAGAATGACTAGCTCTTTCCCAACAAGGTAGCCATCCGGCTAGATTTCAACAGGAACGAAAGGGAACGAGTACGACGGAGAGGTAGGCACAATAAACAGTAGTATAATGAAGATAAACCACTTTTCCTGGGACACCGATTATCGTTCCAACAGGAGACAAGTATGATGAAAACAAATCACTCTATCTGGGACACAACTTAACGATTTTACCAGGCACAACACGAAATCATAAAGAAAGAAAATTAAATAAAAACAAAAATAGCGTTCAACTGGCGAACACATGCAACAAAAACTTTTGATAAAACCAAGCCAAAATCCCAACCAAATACACCGGAAATACAGCGATTATAATTATCATTAACAAAAACCATTTTCACTGGGACAGCGAAATTACCATATTTATCAGTATAGCGAAAATGCACCAGCGACTACCAAAAACGGATCAGAATAAAATTAAACCAAGATCAATACTGGCTAACATATGTATTACAAATGTTGCTGCAAATAAAGCCAAAATCCTTGACCCAAAGATACTAGGCGGGAAGCAGAGCATTACCACTGCTTCATGAATCAAGATGATAATTCACGAAACTAAACAAGAGCCCAACAAGAAAGGCAGCAATTCGACCATATTAAGTAAAAACCATCCCGACGAGCACAACAGACAGACAAACGGACAAAACACGCAACATGAATATAAATATCAACAGAACCGCCTTGGAACGGTCAGTAATGAATTACTGGGGGGCTTAAATCGATTTTACAGAGCTCTAACCTCGCCCTTGTTTGTTGATATTTATCACAGAAATAATTGTTCGATTTAGCCAAAAGCTTCCATATCTCGTTTCAGTGACGTCACTGCGTACATTGTATTAATAAAGTAAGAAATATAAGCAGTTTCTTTCATTTGGACACTATCGTATGAGAAATTATAATGTAACTGAACGGTGATGAATCGAACATTGATTAATAGTTAAAATACAAGCGCAAGTACCGAACTACACCAAAAACATTGTAAGTTTTAGAACCTGTAATCTATGAAAGACATTACGAAAACACGCCCATGCAATATTAAGAGATTTTTGTAAGTTGCGAAAATGGAAAACTTCAAAAGAGAAAAAATTATATTTTTCATATTTTTATTCAAAACATACATTGTGGGTTCATGTTAGAACCGCCTCGCTGAGGCGGTTCTAACGAGTACCCATAATGTATGTTTTGGATCAAAAATGAGAATATTAGGTATATCTTTGCAAACCCCTGCTTTTCTATATAAAAGTGGGTTTAAGGGGGTATACATTACACGGACATGTTTTCCTGATGAAACGTAAATTAAGCAATAGTTAGATATATACAAAATATACAAAATGATATTACGAATAATTTATTAAATATTTATTACCTGTATCACATATGCGATGCTGCCATCGGTCACAGACGTTGCATGTAACGCCGTGCTGGCGTTTTCCGACAACCTTATTACATGCAATGCACAGATCAGACATTATAGAGAATTCAATGATGAATGATGCTTAAAGAATTTGAACATCTTATATACCCGATAATCGGTCTATTAAAAGAAATCGCTAAATAAAAGATAATTAGATTTAAAATTCCGCTGAGTCATTAAGTTCTTTTTAAGACAAAGCCTGTCGCATGCCGACAAAACCATAGGATTCGGAAAGCAATCCTTGATTAAAGAATCTATTTTTCACACTTTAGTTAATCATTTATCCGAAGTCGGTGTCAATAATTAATGACATTAATTCTGCACATTATCATACCGTAAGTTTTTCACACCTTCACTTTATTACCACACCAAACATGATATCTATCTATCTATCTATCTATCTATCTATCTATCTATCTATCTATCTATCTATCTATCTATCTATCTATCTATCTATCTATCTATCTATCTATCTATCTATCTATCTATTCGTTTGTCTATCCTAATAAACTTTGACCTTAATAAATAAATAAATAAATAAATATTGGGGGCGAAACGACTAGGGGGGAAATGGTATTGGGGGCGAAACATCTAGGGTATTGGGGGCGAAACGACTAGGGTGGAAAATAGAGGCGAAACGACTAGGGGGGAAACGACTAGGGGGAAAACGTCTTGGGGGCGAAACGTCTTGTGACCGTCGATTATTACTAACAATTATCGAATTTTATTATCTTATACATCGATATGTTGGCCTATAACTAATTAAACATATTATCAAGGAACTACTGTTTTCTGTTGCCTTTAAATTATTTAAAAAAGGGGCGATTTCGCATTTCATTTTGATTTCGCGAAATCAAGCCGATTTCGCATTTCAGTACTACCGATCGCCGGCAACCACTCTCAATTTGGATATGTGTTGTGTTTATCCAAAAGTGAAAGAAAGAAATCTGACGTGTAAGAAAACATAAAATTTATGGAAACAAGTAGCTTTAATGCACTTAAAATGAATAACAACACTTCTCTTAAGTCTTCGTTTATAATTCATTGTGATTTTTGATCTTGATATATTTACAAGGCAATATATAGGACTCACTTGTTATTTGTCATTAGTTTTCGTGGTATCTTTATTTTTTCTAGTGAATATTTTATGAGTTTTACACACCATCCATCCGGTGTAGCAAGCAACACTGAATCTGACTGATTTACTATGGACACCCCAAGTTGACAATACTTCACCAGGGCAGTATGTCAGGAGGGAAATTAGTCACTGGCTCACTGCATAACTGCCATGCGAAATTGCAAGAAGCTGTATCCCACTGGCGTTTGACCTTAAATAAATGCACTAAACAATAGTATTTAAGCATTTTACAGTTAATTATGAAAAAAATCTTACCCCGGATAAAATAATGGTGGGGCAATGTATATTGACACAAAATAAGTTTGTGTCGTTTTATTGTCCAAGACGGAATGTCATTTGCACGCCACTTCGCCGTTTCATACAGCTAGTGTCCATTTACAAAACACGAAAAGCAGAAATCCTGTACTCTCCGAACTCCTGAGAAAATCGCACTTTTATAGTCCAAAATGAACAGTCCAACATCCAGAGTACCCCCTCGACACCGCCCGACGCCATTATTTTTGGGAACATGGGTAACTTCATTCTCGCGAGATCTAGACTGCTCCACTGCGCATGTGCCGGATTTTAAGATCCAATGACACAAGCGGACAGCTGCACGCCAAAGTTTACATCCAAGGATTCGTGGATGTACTTGTATGAACTCAGAGTGCATTGACTGACTCATTAACATAAACAATTTTCTATTGGCTGGAACCATGACAACAAAAGATAAACAAGTTGGTGGCTGGCTGGCGTGTGATTGATAATGAACTCGCCAGAACGAAGCAGGCTACGCGAGATCAGAATGGGGTAACTTTGGTTCCGGGTCATATCGACCTAAAACCAATTCGAATTTCAATTTCCGCCGCACCTCGTTTTAATCATCAGTAAGTGTACTACTCCCACCAGGCAAAGGTGCAAATACATTTCTTTATGTCAGTATCTATTCTTTTAACCATAATTTATCATACAGAAATTGTCTTTGTATCTTTAAATGTTGAAAAAGGTACCCTTACTGATGGTTAAAGAGAGGTGCGACGGAAGATGGAGTGCGAATTAGTTTTGGGTCGAGATAACCCCGATCCAAAGTTTCCCGTATCATTCTCGCGAGATCAGACGATACCAGAAATAACAACAACAATGGCGTCTGGCGTTGTCGACGGGGTACTTTGGATTGTCTACTGCTGGATGCGTTAGAGAAATTGCGATTTTCTCCGGAGTTCGAAGAAGACAAGAATTCTGATTTCTGCATTTTAATTACGGACATTAGATGTAAGAAACCGCGAAGTGTCGTGTTCGGGAAATTTCGTTCAGGATAAGAAAACAACAGAAACTTATTTTCAGTCAAAATCATAATGTCCACCATGTTTGTATTGTTTACAATAATAAACATACAAGTACTAGCTTTTATAAAATATACAAAAATATAGTGCATTTAGTAAAGATCAGACGCCAGTGCTGTATCCTGCTTGTTGCAACAGATTTTCTTCATTTAGTTTTCTTTGCAATCATCATACAAAACTATAAGGACACATAGGCACGGCATGTAAGGCTGTGGTGAAGCTGCCTTGAGTAATTCATGATGTTAGTAGATATGACATGAAGAACTTACTCCTGTGGCAAAGGGAAGCGGGTCAACTCGGCCTGGTATCAACTCACCCTCTGAGTCAACTCGGCCTTCCATCATCTCGACTGGGTCAACTTGGTCTGTTAACTTTTCCAGTTTAATTCGGCCGGTATATTTTTTCTTGGGCAGAATGGAATATAATTGTGTAATTAATTTTTATTTTTAGATTTGCTAAGATATAAAGAGAAATATTTCTGCTATGGAGTATTTTTAAAAATACCTCCTAGAATATACAGGAAGGGCGTATAGTAACTAAATTATTAGAGCTGACTTTGATAAAATCATTTAGGAAGTAAAATTAATTTGGCCTAATTGGCAGACATATCATTTTTATTAATTCAAAGGGCAATTAAGGTAACATGCTCACAGTTATTTATTATTTGTTGTTTCAGTAAAGATAGGGATCAATCAACTGCAGCAATGTTAAACAGGGAAAACTTGTATACCTCGTTCAAAGGAGATACATAATGAAAGTCAGCAAACAATAAAAAGATATTTGAACAGCCTTTTAGTGTCGTAATGCTAACAGCAAACAGAAACCTGTTACCAGCAGAGTAAAGATATATATATATATACAATGTATGCCAGGCCGAGTTGACTCGGGCCGACTTGACTGGAGGACGACTTGACCGGGATTCATTGCAAAGCTGCCTTGAGTCATTCACGATGTTAATAGAACTGAAATTAAAAATTAACTCTGCATAATTTTGTTTTCTGAAAGCTGTAAGAATTCTGTAGTAACTATACTCTCAATGTGCATTTTTATGGCATTGCTGCGTCACAAATACTGTTCACAGAATTTATGACAATTTGGAAAATTCACTTGGCTGCCAAACAACTGTTTTGCTGTCATGGTACGGCCTCACTCTTTGTCTTATGTGTCATTCAGTTTGTTATGCACGACTTCTAAACACATGCACTTTATAAAGCACAGATTATTGTTGGGTTTTTTAATGTAGCTAAATAGATAACTCATTTGTCAGATTGGCAAATTACTCTTTCATGAAAAGAAATCAATATTGGTCACTGGAATTGCACCTTTTCCCGCTTCACTTAATTATAATGCACCTCATTATAATGCAGTTTCCAATATATGTCATATCATATGGCTCCCAAATTGATTATTTTGCTTTATGTGCATAGTCAGTAACCTCATTATAACACAGTTAACTTATAACATGGTCTGTTTCTATGGAAGATAGCATTATAATGAGGTTGGCCTGTGTAGCTTGATTTGTGTTGGACCTACATGTATTTGGAAACCTCATTGTTGGTTTTCTCATGAGGCAACTCATTTTTAAAATCTTTCTCTTGTTGTCAGAATGGCTGATCCAGGAGACTTGAGTAAGAACCCCTTCGCTGCTCTATTTCCCAGCATTGATGTGGCAGAACAGTACAGTGCAGAGAGCAGCAGGAAATATGGAGAAAATAAACAGTCAGGTACCAGAGTGATCTTTTGTTTTCTTATTGTTAAGCCCGACATTAACAAACAGTGCAAATATGAGTTTAGAGCTTGCACCTTTTATACGGTTTTAATTAAGTTTGTTACCACTACAAATACGCCACATGTAAAATTGTAACTTTCCTTTTAAACTGAGTATATTAATAATAGGAGTTGCATCATGAGAAAACCGGGTTTTTGCATATGCGAAAACAAAGGCGCAGATCAGCTGTGCAGTAACTGCACAGCTGATCAGCACCTTTGTTTTCGCTACTCCGATAGTACAATTCCTCTTCTACTTAAAGCCATTATTTCAAACCTCTACCCTGCTTCTGTGACTGTACAGGCAGGTTTGTGTCGGGCCTGGTTGGATCCCCCGAAGACCAGTTTTCTCGCATTACGGCTCATAGTAAAGCTAAGTGTTTGTTTGTTTTTAGCCTATATCCAGGAGGCAGGACCCTCCTCCCAAATGCCTACTGACCCAGAACAAGTCCCAGTGGATGTGAAAGAGCTGGCTAAGGAAAAACTAGAGATCAATTATCTACTAGAGAATGTCTTCCTTATTACCGTTGACGAAGGTAAAAAAATTAATTTAATGCACTGGTCTTTAATAGCCATATCCCTTCACCCCCCCCCCCCCCTCCAACCCAGGGAATAGCATGAACTTTGATTTCTGCCCAACAACCCACTGCTAAAATCTGACTACCCCGTAGGTTTCCCACATTCCCTGGATAATTAGAGAAAAAGAAATTCATGAAAATAAATCACAATGAAATTGTCCAAAGAAAAACACACAGTATGATGTCCTTGTTTTGTCTTATCTTGTTTTGTCTGATATATTGTTTTCTCATAAATTTAAAAAGATAGTATTTTGCATGAAAATGAAAGTACAGAATCTGTTTTATTTTCACTCATTAGCATCCGAGTAGGCTTCAATTCTCAATCTATATAGAAGGAGCTTCTTAAATGGGCAGTACAACTCTTTCTACTTCCTCGGTCAAAACTTTTGAATTTTTAGCTCACCTGAGCCGAAGGCTCACAAGGTGAGCTTATAGTATAGTAGTCGAGCCGGCGTCCGTCCGTCCGTGCGTCCGTCCACATTTTCAAACTTGAATATCTCTAAGACAACAAGGCCAAACGTGACCAAATTTTATCTAAAGCATCATTGAGGAGGGGGAAAGGTTGTATTAGGTTTTGGGCCAGGTCGGATCTGAACTCTGGTTTCCATGGCAACAGATAGCTCCCATAGACTTACAATGGGAAAAACATATAAAAATCTTCTTCTCTGAAACCACAAGGCCAAGAGCTCTCATATTTTGTGTGTAGCAATGTCTAGTGGTCCTCTTCATAAATCCTGCCAACCGTGCCCCTGGGGTCCATATGGGCCCCGCCCCGGGGGCGTCTTTGGGAAAATATAAAAAAATCTTCTCTGAAACCACAAAGCCCAGAGCTTTCATATTTTGTGTGTAGCAGTGTTTAGTGGTCCTCTTTATAAATCCTGCCAACCATGGCCCTGGGGTCAAAAATGACCCCGCCCCGGGGGTCATTAGCTCCCATAGACTTACAATGGGAAAAACATAAAAAAATCTTCTTCTCCGAAACCAAAAAGCCCAGAGCTTTCATATTTTGTGTGTAGCAATGTCTAGTGGTCCTCTTTATAAATCCTGCCAACCGTGCCCCTGGGGTCCATATGGGCCCCGCCCCGGGGGCGTCATGGGGAAAATATAAAAAAGTCTTCTTCTCCAAACCACAAGGCCCTGAGTGTTCATATTTTGTGTGTAGCAGTGTATAGTGGTCCTCTTTATAAATCCTGCCAGCCGTGCCCCTGGGGTCCATACGGGCCCCGCCCCGGGGGCGTCACGGGAAAAACTTTAAAAAATCTTCTTCTCCAAAACCACAAGGCCTAGAGCTTTCATATTTTGTGTGTAGCAATGTATAATGGTCCTCTTTGTAAATCCTGCCTACCGTGCCCCTGGGGTCCATACGGGCCCCGCCCCGGGGGTGTCATGGGAAAAACATAAAAAAATCTTCTTCTCCAAAACCACAAGGCCCAAAGCTTTCATATTTTGTATGTAGCAGTGTTTAGTGGTCCTCTATTTTAATCCTGCCAATTATGCCCCTGGGGTCAAAAATGGCCGCGCCCCGGGGGTCATTAGCTCCCATAGACTTACAATGGGAAAAACATAAAAAAAATCTTCTTCTCCAAAACCACAAGGCCCAGAGCTTTCATATTTTGTCAGTAGCAATGTATAGTGGTCCTCTTTATAAATCCTGCCAACCATGCCCCTGGGGTCCATACGGGCCCCGCCCCGGGGGCGTCATGGGAAAAACTTTAAAAAATCTTTCTTCTCCGAAACCACAAGGCCCAAAGCTTTCATATTTTGTTTTTAGCAATGTATAGTGGTCCTCTTTATAAATCCTGCCAACTGTGCCCCTGGGGTCCATACAGGCCCCGCCCCGGGGGCGTCATGGGAAAAACGAAAAAAAATCTTCTTCTCCGAAACCATATGGCCCAGAGCTTTCATATGTTGTGTGGACCAATGTATAATACTCTCCTTTATAAATGCTGCCAACGGTGCCCCTGGGGTCCATACAGGCGACACCCCAGGCATGTCATTATCTACCAAAGACTTATAATGGAAATCTTCTCTGGAACAGCATGACACAAAGCTTGTATATTTGATATACAACATTGTCATGTGGAGCTCTACATAAATCCTGCCAATCTCACCCCTGGGGTCAAATATGGCCCCACCACGGGGGTCATTATAGGCCCCTGACCTTGTTAGATGATTTTTTCAAGTGAACCAAAATGGCAGAAAAGAGGATACTTAATCCAGACAAGAGCTCTTCTGCTGATTAAGTAGGGTTTCAAGGTCACATGACCAAAATGGCCACCATACCCATATATGGTAAAAACTCCAATTACTTTGTCCAGTGACTGTACTTGTTGACTCTCAGGTGAGCGATCGTTGCCCCTGGGCTACTTGTTTAGACAATGAAATCTTGAATATTAGTGAAACTTTAGTTGCAAAATTTCTCAACATATTATTTCTCCTTTCAGAAGCATCAGAAGAAGAGTCAAGGCCTAAGAGATGTGTTTATATGGCTAATCTGGCTGAAAGTCTGGACGGTCAATCCTGGTTAGATGACAGCTCTCTCGAACAGGTATGAGAGCCATTTCCACAAAAATACAAATATATTTTTAGCTCGACTGCACGAAGTGCATAGAGCTATTGCAGTCGCACCAGTCGTCCACGTTCCCGTGCGCGTGCGCGTTCCCGTGCGTGTCACTTGCGTTAAAGTTTTCTAGAAGTCCATATCTTGACAACCACTCATCAGAAAGCATTCATACTTGGACCATAGAGACCCTGTAGGGTTAGCTTTCATTCCATGGCATCGGGCCCCTGGGTCCAGGCCAGGGGGTGGGGCTGGAGGTTAAAGTATAGAACACCTTCAAAAATGGCAATTCTTGTGTTAAAGTTTTCTAGAAGTCTATATCTTGACAACCACTCATCAGAAAGCATTGATACTTGGGCCATTGACACCCTGTAGGGTCGGCTTTCATTACATGGCATCAGATCCCTGGGTTCATGCCAGGGGGTGGGGCTAGAGGTTAAAATCTAGAACACCATTAATAATAATGGCTTTTCTGTGATATAGTATTCTAGAAGTCTATATCTTGAAAACCTTTTATCAGAGGGCTTTCATATTCGGACCATAGGTACCCTGTAGGGTTGAGTTTCATTTCATGGCATCGGATCTCTGGGTCCATGCCTGGGGGGGTGGGGCTGGAGGTTAAAAACTAGAACACTGTAAAAAAATAGATGTACTGCTGTGTAACTTTTGCAAGGAGTCCATATCTTGACAACAACTTATCATAAAGCATTCATACTTTAGGTTCCATGACATCGGACCTCTGGGTCGGAGTCAGGGGGGCGGGGCTAGAGGTCAAAATCTAGAACTCCCCCAATTTTTTTTCTTTTTATTTCTTAATAGAAACAACTTAGGAAGATGGTTGGTCATTCATCTTTTGACTTTGTGACACTGACTTGTGTGTCATGACAGTAAGGGTCGGTTGACCTACTTTCCATGGTTCAGTGATTTTGCCTTATATCTTGGCACTCAATTAGTATATTTTCTTACTTCTTTCAGATTATGAGTGAGTACGACCAGGCTTTTGAACCCAATATACTTAAAGGTCACTGTGACCTAATTTCAGGGTTCAGTGATTTTGCCTTATATCTTGACACTCAATTAGTATATTTTCATACTGTTTTCAGATTATGAGTGAGTATGACCAGACCTTTGACCCCAATATACTTATAGGTCACTGTGACCTAATTTCATGGTTCAGTGATTTTGCCTTATATCTCGGTACTAAAATGGTTTATGAACAAACTTCTTTCAAAGTATGTTTGCGTATGACAAGACCTTTGACCCTGAAGTAGTCCTAGGTCACTGTGACCTAATTTCACGGTTCAGTGATTTTGCCTTATATCTTGACACTCAATTAGTACATTTTCATACTTTTTTCAGATTATGAGTGAGTATGACCAGACCTTTGACCCCAATATACTTATAGGTCACTGTGACCTAATTTCACAGTTCAGTGACTTTGCCTTATATCTCAGCACTCAAGTGTTTATGAACAAACTTCTTTCACACTATGTTTGCATATGACAAGACCTTTGACCATAAAGTAGTCCTAGGTCAATAAGACCTAATTTCACGGTTCAGAGATTTTCCTTTATATCTCGGCATTCAACTGATATACGGACATACTTTTTCACGATATGTATGAGTATGACAAGACCTTTGACCGTAAAGTATTCCTGGGTCACTGTGACGTAATTTCATGGTTCAGTGACTTTACCTTATATCTCGACACTCAGTTGGTATTTTTTCATACTTCTTTCTGATTATGAATGAGTGTGACCATACCTTTAACCTAAACATACTTATAGGCCACTATGACCTAATTTCATGGCTCAGTGATTTTGCTCTATATCTCAATACTGAATGGGTATATGATCATATTTCTTTCACATTATGAGTAAGTATCACTAGACCTTTGACCCTGAAATACTTATAGGTCAGTGTGACCTTATTTCACGGTTCAGTGATTTTGCCTTGTGTCTTGGCACTCAGTTGGTATATGAACACACTTCTTTCACAATATGAGTGAGACCTCTAATTCTTAGGTAGTTATAGTTAACTTTCATGGTCAGTGATTTTGCCTTATTGCATCAAGGCAAAAAGATGTATGAGCAAAATGCTTTGGGTTACTGGTCGGGTTTGGCCTTATGTTTGACAAAGGTCAGAAGCAGTCGAGCACGCTGTCCTGCGACAGCTCTTATCTGAAAAATACATCTAGCTTTTCTGACCTGAAGTTTGCAAATTCAAACTTTTCTTTTACAGTGTTTCAAGAAAATTTCATAATCAACATTTCAGGATTAATTCAGTCTCTGTACAGTTGAAGAGTTTCAATTAGATGTTACACTGAAGGAAACTTGAGGCAATATTTTACCTATGTCCCATGAACACCAAAGCAGTGGAGTAGATAATGTTTTTATATTTCTTGAATTTAATGAAATTATTTGCCATCAGGCCGTATTTGAACGTCTATTGATGGAGGACCCAGGGAGCTGTGTTGTGTCGACTCGTGCAGTGAAAGCCCAGCCAAGAGATGCCTCTATGGCGGGAGAATCTGAGGTTCTGAGATATCTCTACATGTGCTACGAGAGGCTGCAAAATATCAGCTCTAATAAACAGGTTTGTAAATGCTGTTTCTGTAATTTCAGTATAGAAGCCTGTTCATGGCAACAGTGTTCATAGTTTTTCACTATGTTTTCTCTGACTAGACTGATAAACCACACACAATCTAGTTTTCGTCATCAAATGGTTCCTCTGAAATATTTCACATTGGCTTTTACCCTCTTGAAGAATTTATTATTCAGATTGCAGCAAAAGATTAAAAAAAAATAAGGTATTCAACAACATGTACTTTTACAATTAGATAGTAAATAAGATGCTGACCAGATATTCCATCTAAATGTCTTTTTTTTTTTTCTTTTTTTTTTTTTTTTACATGTTTAAAAATGCTATTTGCATATTCATTGAGATGTTGCAGCAAGTCTGCAGCATGTGTTTGAATAAAGTAATAACAAGATGGTTTCTGAACAGGTTCGACACAAACCAATCTGTATAAGCACAGAAGATGACTAGAGACTGGAAATTTTGGATTTAGAAGGTGGAGGAATTGTACTATCCGTTTAGCGAAAACAAAGCTGCTGATCAGATTGATCTGATCTGTGCCTTTGTTTTTGCATATGCAGAATGTTAGTTTTCTCATTACATGGCTCATATATCCGTTTATGTATATTATCATGTGCAAGGCATACAAGAGCTGTGGAATATTAATTTCAAAATGTGGAAATTGGGAAGAACAGTGGCCACATGGTAGAACATTTGGCTTTGAACTTAAAGTAGGGAGGTCGGCGGTTTGACATTTTCCGATAATCCCTTCTGGCACAATGTAAAATGACAATTTTTCAAAGCATTATTTTTTATATAAATGAAATCAAAATCAAAATAAAGTGATACCAAATGAAAGAAAAGTGTTTAAACTTACAAATAAGTTATTGAAATAATTTCAATTTATTGATTTTATGTATATTTTGGTCAGTGGAACATGACCTGTTTTTCAGAGACAAACATGGCCGCCATTGAATTTCACTTTGCTTGGCTCACAGATGACTTAGTTGATCATTTGTTATTTTACATCTGATTGGTTTTCTTTAAATATCTTGATGGGTATTTTTAGATAAAAGACCAATCTTTAACCTGATATGCAAATTTTTCATCCTGGCATTTTATTACAATGGATGCCATTGGATTGAAAATTGCCTATTTTCAGACTTGGAAATTCCTTATTTTTGAGAAAGGGAAAAAGACAGAAAACATCCAAATAGTCAATGAATATTCAAACAATGACATCATGCTAAAATTTCTATTTTAAACCTAAGTGCACATGTCTCGCAAGAAGGTCAAAGACACCCACTGTCTCCATTGTGGCGCATCAAAAATGCCGGGTACCAGCTGTGTAAACTGATCGATAAACTGGCAGAAAAAGTCAGCTGAAAGTAAATTTTAAAATTAAATAACTCAGTCATTTTTCAACGGATTTTCAAAATTCAAACTGCTCATTGTTTCTAATGATCTTCTGCATCTACTGGTGAGCTTATTTAAATGATTTTTTGAAATTATGGTAAATCACCGACCTCCCTACTGAAAGGTCAGGGGTTCATATCTCATATCTTTATCAAGATAAACATTAACTCCACATATAACTGGATTAGTACACACAAAGTGGTGGCTCCATTCTGACTGTCGTCTTGGATGTTAAACAACAACAAACAATGAAGTATTCTTCATAAGTAATGATAAATACCTGTGTAGCTCTAATTGTCAACTGACAAGCTAGCCATGTCTATGACTTTAAAACAACAAAAGCCAATTTGTGAACAAATTTTGGATATGTTGATTTTGTTTCAGTTCAAGAAATACAGCCAAGTTCTAGGCCGGTGTGAGGAAGTTATCCTGTTGAATGCCAAGACCTGTCTCCAGCAATCTGAACTCTACCCCACACAGCTACTACATAAACAGTTTGTCCAGCTATACCTAGAACAGAATGACTATTTGTCAGGTAGAGGAAATTTGCTTATGAGCCTTTGCATGAGAAAACCAATAATTTGGGTTTCTGACCAGAGCGGACACAAATCGGTCTGTATTCTGGATTTAAGAAGACGGAGGTTTGTACTATCTGTTTAGCTAAAACAAAGACACTGATCAGCTGAGCAGTCACTGCACAGCTGATCAGCGCCTTTGTTTTTGCAAGGCATGTTCTTGTTTTTCTTATGCTGGGGCTCATATGTGTGCAAGAAGTTCATGAATTTGTTGCCTCACAAATTCAGAGACTGTGCTAACTATACTTGAAACAGAATGATTATTTGACAGGTAGAGTATATTTGCATAAGTTTGCAAGAATGTTTTAGTTGTTGCTTCACAAATTCAGAGACTTTGCTAACTATAAGTTAGAACTGAATAGAATGACCTATTTTCAGGTACTGTTAGTTCGAAAATGGTCACGAGAGCAATTTTTTGCTAATTTTTGTGAATGTGTTGCATAACAACTTAACAAGTGAAAGATCTCACTATTGTAGACTTTTTATCAGCGTCTTAGACTGGATGAATACTGTATTGTGAAGTTTAGAACTTGCTAATAATTCAGAAATTGAAAAATCACAAAATGAAGGTCATAAAAAATCAGATTTGCAGTCATGTGTATCTAACAAAATAATAATTCAATATTAAAGCAGTAAACAGATCTCATGCATGTCTGTGCATTGTGCAATATACATAAAATAATTGCAGTATAGTGCAGTAATAATGAAATCTAAATTTCTGAAATTTTCAAATGTAAATTGTTATTTTATCATTATTTAATGTGACATAAGGATATTATAGGTGTTGATATATTTACAAATCTGCTTAATAAACTAGTGGTAGACCGTCAGACAGAGTCAAGAGGTGACTGGTCTGTATCATATTATCCTGTCTTACAGATAGCAATACCTATGTGAAAGAATTTTTTCTGAAAGTCTCCATAGAAATTGACAAGAACAAAGAAGATGGGACACTATCTGATGTGTTTCGGCCCGTCCTCGACCTGATAGCTGCTGAATGTCGCAACTTTACTATCATGCACACAGAAGTGAACAGATACATTAATCTATTGATGTTCTTCACTCAGACAGAATCTCTGGCTCAGGTAACACACCGGCTATCGAGAATTAACTAACGCGACTGAGTACAACCAATGCAGATGAGTTCAATAACTGACAATAAAGAGTGAATACATATCTAGGAACAAATTGCCACAGATCAAAATAACTTCTTGCTGCAGATCAAAATTACCCATGGCAAGTTGTTTCCAGACAAATAGAATCCATCATGGGTGGTCAGTGGAGATAGGAAAATCTCAACCCGAGGGTCCATCCATGCACGGATCCAGAGGGGGGGACCGGGGGTCCGGACCCCCCCTGGAATTTGAAAATTTTACCTAAAAAAAGGTAATTTCGGGATTTTTTTGGGGGTTGGACCCCCCCTCGTCTGTGACCAAAATTACCATTTTCGTTGGACCCCCTCTCATGAAAATTTCTGGATCCGCGCTTGCCATCCGTTCCAGTGGGAAACGAGGCTCGCCGAGTTTCCCACTGGAACGATGGACCAGAGGTTGATCTCAGTTGCACTGGCTGTCTCTGCATTGGTTGATCTCAGTTGCACTGGCTGTCTCTGGATAACAGGTGTATAAGGAGAAGAACAATTTAACTGCATTGGTTGATCTCAGTTGCACTGGCTGTCTCTGGATAACAGGTGTATAAGGAGAAGAACAATTTAACTGCATTGGTTGATCTCAGTTGCACTGGCTGTCTCTGGATAACGGGTGTATAAGGAGAAGAACAAATTCTAAATTAAATTTATTTATTATGAAATATTTTGAAAGTTTTGCTGCAAATCGTCAATGCAATCGTGTTAAATATGGTTCTTGCATAGTCCAGTTCTGCTGTTCATGAAAATTAGTTTATGTGGAAGTAAATTTGTAGACAGGATCTTGAAAAGAAAGGCAATGAAAAAAGATGGTTTTCTGTAAATTTGTATTTTTGATGCTTCTACCAATATTGTATATGATGAACAATTGCTGACTTTTGGTGTAGTATATATCTTTGCTTCTACGCTTTACTCATTTCAGGTATTCGTAGAGTACAACACACCAAAAGACTGGAAAACAGGGAAAGAATTTGAAAGAACTCTTCTTGGATCCATACTGGGTCTGAGTTGTGTCCCGGAAATGGATGGTCGGCCCTCACAGTTCTTCAATAATCCGTCCTCAACATCTAAACAGGAACATGACATTGCAGAAAAAAACATCTGGCAGCCATTGACTAGTATCTGTACAGCCTGTTATCAGCTGATTGTCAGTATAATCAAACTGTCACCGGATTGCCGTCATCTTATGATGACGTGGATCGCGAACTGTCTTCACGCAAATTCAGGAAGGGCAAAGATCTGGTCAGCACATGCACCTCAGGTGTTTAGTCAGATGTACTGCTCAGACGGGTTCAGTCTAAATCTTGGATTTGTTATGCTCAAATTGTGTGAGCCGTTCTCAGCGGCATGTTCACCAAAACTGCTCAAAATTCAGCCATCATACGTCAGGGTTGTTGTTAGTGATCAAAATGAAGCAAAAGAAAGAGGAATGCATGCTCAAGGTGAGAAATTCTTTTCTGTAAAGTTCAGCGATTTAGTGTTGTTTAATGCTTTAAATTCATGATCAACATTTGAGGTCATGCAGGGATGTTCAAATATCCTACCTTCCCAGTCCTGGTCAGGCCTCCAGAAGGTTCATTGCGATTATGATAACTTAGTGCACTAGTTAATGACAAATGTACTTATTAAATTAGCATAAGAGGAAGAAAGTTGTTTTTATTTCTACCAAATCTTCAGAAATGAAATGTGTCTGACATGAGAATTTATTGTGAGTTTGCTTCACTTTGACTGGGGTACCAATCAAGCTATCACACCTGATGTAGACATTTTATTTAGGTATAGCATGATTATTTAAGTAAAAATTGCATAAAAAATGTTGAAACTGTGTTTATCAAAAACAAATAATTATCATAAATTAGTATTTTATAGATTTCAGAAAGTAAAAGGGAAGGTTTTCACTTTTCAAATCATCTGCAAATTCTTAGACAAATTCTCTCATCCCATATCCATTCTCAATCTCCATTGTCTTTTTCAGAAATGGCAAAAGAGACGCCACTCATACCATTTGAAGAGGACAACAAACTTGAAGAATCCGCCATATACAGTTTTATCACGGAATGTTTCTTCCTGTGCCACCAGGCCATAGACCAAGGGTTCCACATGATTCATGGGAAGTTTTTGAAGATCAATCAGGAACTGCACAGAATACAGCAGGTTTATCAGGATCTACGACACCAGTATCCCAATGATGATGTCGAACCAGTCAGAACATTCAAGAAACAGATGGAGAAAGGTTGGTTTACCTGGTCCCCTGCTTATAAAAAATTTTCAATGCTCAACTCAGCTGAGACTAAAATTTATCCTGCTCATAAATGTTTAAATGCCTACAATTGTTGGCATTTTAACATTTATGAGCAGGATAAATTACAGGCTTAGGTGATCGAAACCTGAAATTTCAATTTATTTCGGCTATTTTGTCATTAAAGAGCAGTTGAAATTTCATGCTCAGCTGGGTTGAGTATGAAAAAAAGTTTTATAAACTCAGAGCCTGGTGCCTTTGTAAGTAAGATTTTGAAAAGAAATGTCAAGGCAAACAGAAAAGACCCAAATCAGATCAAGCTTTTCCTTTTGTCAGCATAATGATTATGTCTTGCTAATAATAATATTGTGAATTCATTGCCCCATAAATCTTGCTAATTCAGCATAATTGTAAGGATGGATTAAAGCATGCCTGTAAGCTCATTTATGAATTTAAGAATTCATTAATTCTGGGGTTGGAAATTATTAAAATGACTGTCATACGAAAGTTTCTGAACTATCAGTATATAAGAGCATAGTAACGCCAAATTAGGCCCTCCTGGAAGAACTTGTGTTTACTTGTATTTTCAGGGATGACTATGTATCTGAGTCTCAAGGCAGCTCTCACACTTCCTGAGATGCTGGAAACCTGTATGAAATTCCACATAGCAACCGCATCATGGCTGGTCCAGGTTGCTAGGTGTGATGATGTCACAGAATTTCAACCAATCAGATTCCCTCTACCAGAGAAAGTTCCTGTCTCATTAGCATATATTCCAGAATTCATTATGGGAAATGTCACAGATTTTACCATGTTTCTACACAGGTTCAAGGATGAGATGTATGAGGTATGGTTTCAGTTTTTAATCAGATTATAATAAAGTAGACTGATTGTCTCTGTCAGAACATGAATGTATGTCTCATTATGAAAACTTGCCCATGCAAAATATAAGCAAGAATTTTATTGTAGAAATTTAAGGATATTATTGTGATATTTTTACTAATAAATCTATAAAGTGGCCTAAACACATGAAGCAAATAGTGTTTAGCATTTCAAATCACACATTTTGATTGTTGGTAAATAAAACTGAAAATGAAGATGTAATTAATTTGTTAAAAGTTTGAAAAATTAGTTTAAATTGTGGTGTGCTCATAGTATCAGATAGTTTATATAACTGGCATAAAGTTATAGTGCCGTAAGGTAAATGCATGGAATTACATTTAATTCAACTGCCACACATCTACCCAATTTCACTATTACAGAGTGGTGGAGATGGCCTGGACCACTTTATGACATTGATCCTGGTGTTTATGGGTAGTCCTGACAGAATGAAAAACCCTCATCTCAGAGCTGAGCTTGCAGAGACACTGGCTGCCCTGATGCCACAGAATCCAGATCACATAGAGGGGAGGCAGGGAATACTCTCAAAGTATGTATTGCAGTGTTGATAAAATAAGGATGCTGTGTAAAATAAATGTTGTACCTACAGCTTTGTTTGGTTTTGTTTGCAATGAGGTTTAACATCCCAGTCAACAATGCTTCAGTCATGTCGGGAAGGAGCCACCACTTCCTGTGTATTAACCAGTACTTTAGGGAGTGAATGTACCTTGCTCAAGGACACAGCACGGTGCTGCCAGTGGGGATTGAACTGGGGACCTCTCAGTTTGGTGCTTTATCACTATGCCACCATGCTCCCTCGGCTTTGTTTTAAAAGGACTGATATAAATGTTAATGGTGTCTTCCTTCGTCATTTGTAGATACTACAGAGAGATGTTATTCGCCAATCACCCCCTGATCAATCACCTGTCAGAGAAGTTGCTACATGTGTTTGTGAGTATAGAGATGACTGGTCAGAGCGTACAGTTTGAACAGAAGTTCAACTACAGGAGACCCATGTACCTCGTACTAGAGTATATCTGGGAGAAAGAAAATCACAGGAATGCAATAAAAGTAAGAACTTTGAAAATAAAGTTGAGTTTTCAGATTTCATTGTAAAAGTTGTTGGTTCTTATTTATTAGAATTATGAATGGATGACTTCATTGCAGAGAATCTAAATTGTTTTACAAATTCTTCCAATTTTGGCTTCTTAATTAATTTGTAACCCAGGTAGAGCACATGAGACAGGTGACATAGGTTCTACTTGTGTATTGTCTAGAGGTTTTCATAAAGAGAAAAAACAGAAGCTAATGTTTCGATCTTATAATAAGCAATCTTATCATTTGAGCGGCCCCATGGGAAAACCAACAGTTTGCATAGGCGAATACAAAGGCACAGATCAGGTTTGCGGTAACCGCGAAGCTGATCAGCGCCTTCGTTTTCGCTACACAGATAGTACACTTACTCTTTTTCTTAAATCTGAAATTTCAAACTTCTAGCCTGATTCTGTGACTGTGCAGCTTGATTTGTGTCAGACCTGTTCGGAAACCACATGATATGAGCCTCCGCATGAGAAAACAAATAATCTGGTTTTTGGACCAGGTCGTACACAAACCAGGTTGTACAGCCATAGAAGCGGGCTCGAAGTTTAAAATTTCAGATTTAGAAAGAAGAGACATTCTACTACTGTAAATATGGAATTTTTCGCGAGAACTTAATTTTCACTAATATTCGCAAATTCGTTGCCTCGCGAAAATAAAGTTCTCGCTAATAAAGAATTACAATAAGCTTTATAGACTGCACAAGTACTCGTTCGCGAATTCAGAAACTCGCTAATAATTCGGAAATCAAAATTTCGCGAAATAAAAGTCACGCGAAAATTTTTGAATTTACAGTATCTAAGGAGCGAATACAAAGGTGCTGATCTGCGTCTTTGTTTTGGTATATGCAGATTGTTGTTTTCTGATGAGATGGCTCATATTAATTGACATAAAAAAACTCATTTCATTATTTATAAATGTTTGTAACACTGCTTGAAACTCACTCTTTTTGTTATAGGAGCTGGCTGTGTATGCAGAGGAACATATTGAAGATACAGACCCGCCATTATTCCTCAGGTTTATCAATCTACTTATCAATGATGCTATATTTCTACTGGATGAGGCTCTTGATGTGAGTTTGATGTGGCTTTTACTCCTTCAGCATTTTTTTCCAAGCATTAGTATTGTATCTGAAAACACACAATTTTTTGCATCAACACTGCACACATGATCATTTTGCATAATATGTTCTGTCCAAATTTCTAAGTCTGCAATTCCAAGACTGGCTAGTAGATCAGAATAGCAGATACATTTTGCAAGCAAGTGACTCCAATATAGACCCTCTCATAGTTCAGTGCTTTTGAGTTTTTCCTGTCTACTAGCTCAAGTATATTGTTGTCAATACTGATAAAGGATGGACACTTGATACTGGTGAACTGCCTATATACAGAATATAAACTAAATTGCTTTACATGACCTGGTTGCTGATTCTCTATTAAACATATGTGGACATGATTTCATGGCATATTTCAGTACATGAAGCAATTAAAAGAAAAACAACAAGTAAAGGATGGACCGGAGTGGGGAAATATGAACCCTCGGCAACAGCAGGAGTTTGAGTCCAACGTCAGACAGATTGGGATGATTGCCCGCTACCATAACGTGATGGGACGATACACTATACATTCACTGGAGTTGATTACGAGGGAAATAAAGACAATATTCTGTCATGCTATGATGGTAGAAAGAATAGCTGGCATGTTGAATTATTTCTTGCTTCATTTGGTATGTGTTGCTTATTCAAAACTTTTTATACTTTATGATAAGAGCCACGCCATGAGAAAGTCTAGTAAATGCACAGCTGATCAGCGCCTTTGTTTTCACTTCACGGATAGTACCATTCCTCTGCTACTTATATCCAAAGTTTCAAATTTCTAGCATTATTCTGTATCGTTATAGGCCGGTCACCGGTTTGTGTTGGACCTGATCGGAACCCCAAATTGTTTGTTTTCTCACGCAAAGGCTGATATTCATAATAACAGAGAAGTCTGATCTCTAAAGCAAAGTCTTATATTTGGTGAGAAAAATAACCTTTCAGCACTCTTCCAATGACTAGAATATTTTTCCAATTTGCTTATACACTGTCCGGAAACAAACTCCGTGTAAGCTATCATTTGCACACACAACAGTGACGTCACAGAGAATTTTAACAGTTCGGACTAAACCAAATTTCGGAAAATTTGTAGTGCTATTTGTGAAATATTTTGAATATCTTATCATGTGCACCACACATTTGTGGTTGTTTAACTGCAAACTTTAAAGTTTCCGAAGTGTTCTCAGCATCCAGATGATGAATTGCAAAAGTTTTTACATTTGTTTGAATTTGTGCTTTACGTCCCAGTCAACAGCAATGGTCATGTCGGGACGTTGCCTCCATTTTATGGGACTTTTACCAGTACCCAACATTAGGATGTCATGACACTCAAAATATAACCACCCAACTAAGCCAATAAGGCTTATATGTATGGATGGTTTGACTCAACCACTTTTCCTGGGCAGGTTCAGACATGAGCGGGTAACCAGTAATCAGATGGTCGGTCAGTAGATTAGAAGCTTTGCCTGGAGGCACAAGCAGCCCATCTAGGAGAAATAGATGAGCTGCTTGTGCCTTCAGGCAAAGCTTCTAATCTACTGACCATCCATACATATAAGCCTTATTGGCTTAGTTGGGTAGTTATATTTACGAAGCGCAATTTGCGTGTCATAACATCCTAATGTTGGGTCCCATAAAATGGAGGCAACGTCCCGACATGACCATTGCTGTTGACTAAGACGTAAAGCACAAATGTAAAAACTTTTGCAATTCATCATCTGGGGTGCTGAGAACACTTCGGAAACTTTAAAGTTCCGAAGTGTTCTAAATGTTGGCAATTGTTTGGAAGAAAGAAAATAATTAGCATTAGTAATTATAATATGCCTCATATGATAGGATATGTGTAAAACATTTTTCTTTAACATGAAAATAGCAACGCTTGATTTCCGAAATTATGTGCAGTATGAATGCGCGCTCTGTCGTATGATGTATACACAAATGATAGCATCGCGGACACTGTTTCCCGACACTGTTATAGAAAAAGCTCTGTTAGTTTCATTTTAGCAGGCAAACACAGTAAAGAATCAATTTTGCAAAGAGATCCAAAATTTATTTGTTGGGCTACTAATAATAAAGTAATTTCTTCTTCATTTGTTTCAAACTTTTAGCACATTTATCGTATCTGAATTTATATATGCATTTCAGGTTGGCCCAAAGCAAAGAAACTTCAAGGTCAAGGATAAAGAAGAATATGAATTCAAGCCGGACGTGATAGTGTCGGATATTACCCAGATTTATCTAAATCTCAGTAACAGTGAACACTTCTGTAAGGCTGTGTCGGGAGATGGCAGATCCTATTCACCTGAGCTCTTTCCCAAGGCGATCCATGTCCTACAGAAGATTGGCAAGCCTCCTGCTCACATCAGTGAATTTCAGATGCTTCATGATAAAATCACTGTAAGTTGTCAGTCAGATTTTTTTTGAGGGTTGTTTTTAATTTCTCTCATCATTTCACTGTTAGCTATTTTAGGCGCCATTTCAAATCACTTGATAATGCTGGGGATCATGGTGATATATTTATATTAAGCATCATACTCTGGATTGAGAGATAATGGGTTCAAACCTATTGCCCACAGTGTTGTGTCCTTGAGCAAGACAGATCAACTCTTCATGGTATGGAATGATACCCAGGAAGCAGTGGCTCACCTGTGCATGACTGAAAAGTTGCTCATGTTAAAATGCAAAATGGATGAACAGTATAATTCTATTATGCATAATAATTATTGTTAATGCAATATTTATAGTACCAACTGTCTCTCTGTATCTTTCATTTCACATTTGCAAAATGTCTTGCTTCACAGGGCACTTGGAATACGCCAAATTCTGCTTGCTTGTGTGCCAGGTGTTCTGTCTTGGGATACTCCAGTTTTCACCCCTCCTTCTGGTTTGCCTGTCTCATATGAGCTGAAATTATGTTGAATAGGGAGAAAAAATGAACAAAATGATAACTGGTATTCTAATAACAGTCAATTTGCTTGTAGGCAATAGGAGATGCAGTACAAGAAGAGGAAGAGTTACTGGCTGATGCTCCCGAAGAATTCTTGGATCCCATTACCAGTACACTCATGAAAGATCCTGTTACACTCCCGACATCAGGCAATGTGATGGATAGAGCTGTGATATCAAGACATATACTTAGGTAAGTATCCTGTTACACTTGTGACATCAGGAGTTACTAGCTAATAATATACTTACTGTCTGAACACCATCCTTCAGAAACTGCATTTTTAGCTCACCTGAGCCGAAGGCTTACAAGGTGAGCTTATAGTATAGTGGTCTAGCCGGCGTCCGTCCGTGCGTCCGTGCGTCCGTCCACATTTTCAAACTTGAATATCTCTAAGACAACAAGGCCAAACGTGACCAAATTTTATCTAAAGCATCATTGAGGAGGGGGAAAGGTTGTATTAGGTTTTGGGCCAGGTCGGATCAGAACTCTGGTTTCCATGGCAACAGATAGCTCCCATAGACTTACAATGGGAAAAACATATAAAAATCTTCTTCTCTGAAACCACAAGGCCAAGAGCTCTCATATTTTGTGTGTAGCAATGTCTAGTGGTCCTCTTCATAAATCCTGCCAACCGTGCCCCTGGGGTCCATACGGGCCCCGCCCCGGGGGCGTCTTTGGGAAAATATAAAAAAATCTTCTTCTCTGAAACCACAAAGCCCAGAGCTTTCATATTTTGTTTGTAGCAGTGTTTAGTGGTCCTCTTTATAAATCCTGCCAACCATGGCCCTGGGGTCAAAAATGACCCCGCCCCTGGGGTCATTAGCTCCCATAGACTTACAATGGGAAAAACATAAAAAAATCTTCTTCTCCGAAACCAAAAAGCACAGAGCTTTCATATTTTGTGTGTAGCAATGTCTAGTGGTCCTCTTTATAAATCCTGCCAACCGTGCCCCTGGGGTCCATACGGGCCCCGCCCCGGGGGCGTCATGGGGAAAATATAAAAAAATCTTCTTCTCCGAAACCACAAGGCCCAGAGCGTTCATATTTTGTGTGTAGCAGTGTATAGTGGTCCTCTTTATAAATCCTGCTAGCCGTGCCCCTGGGGTCCATACGGGCCCCGCCCGGGGGCGTCATGGGAAAAACTTTAAAAAATCTTCTTCTCCAAAACCACAAGGCCTAGAGCTTTCATATTTTGTGTGTAGCAATGTATAATGGTCCTCTATATAAATCCTGCCTACAGTGCCCCTGGGGTCCATACGGGCCCCGCCCCGGGGGTGTCATGGGAAAAACATAAAAAAATCTTCTTCTCAAAAACCACAAGGCACAAAGCTGTCATATTTTGTATGTAGCAGTGTTTTGTGGTCCTCTATATAAATCCTGCCAATCATGCCCCTGGGGTCAAAAATGGCTGCACCCCGGGGGTCATTAGCTCCCATAGACTTACAATGGGAAAAACATAAAAGAATCTTCTTCTCCAAAACCACAAGGCCCAGAGCTTTCATATTTTGTCAGTAGCAATGTATAGTGGTCCTCTTTATAAATCCTGCCAACCGTGCCCCTGGGGTCCATACGGGCCCCACCCCGGGGGCGTCATGGGAAAAACTTTAAAAAATCTTTCTTCTCCGAAACCACAAGGCCCAAAGCTTTCATATTTTGTTTTTAGCAATGTATAGTGGTCCTCTTTATAAATCCTGCCAACTGTGCCCCTGGGGTCTATTTTATCCACGGGGGCGTCATGGGAAAAACGAAAAAAAATCTTCTTCTCCGAAACCAATTATGGCCCAGAGCTTTCATATGTTGTGTGGACCAATGTATAATACTCTCCTTTATAAATGCTGCCAACGGTGCCCCTGGGGTCCATACAGGCCACACCCCAGGCATGTCATTATCTACCATAGACTTATAATGGAAATCTTCTCTGGAACAGCATGACACAAAGCTTGTATATTTGATATACAACATTGTCATGTGGAGCTCTACATAAATCCTGCCAATCTCGCCCCTGGGGTCAAATATGGCCCCACCACGGGGGTCATTATAGGACCCTGACCTTGTTAGATGATTTTGTCAAGTGAACCAAAATGGCAGAAAAGAGGATACACAATCCAGACAAGAGCTCTTCTGCTGATTAAGCAGGGTTTCAAGGTCACATGACCAAAATGGCCACCATACCCATATATGGTAAAAACCCCAATTACTTTGTCCAGTGACTGTACTTGTTGACTCTCAGGTGAGAGATCGTTGCCCCTGGGCTACTTGTTTGAAATCTCACTTTTCTGAAACCCCACAAGAAAAATATAACCCAGCCATCGTTTTGCAACTCAGGAGTCCTAAAAAGTGCCACAAATAGTTTGAAAATCAGTTCACTAATCAAATAATTAATGCCCAAAAATCATTTTGAATAGGCATTTTGCATGTGCAAGGGAGGTAATCCAAACACCTTAAAACTGAAACTCATGCAAATCTGTGGAACAATATTAAGAGTTTGGCACTCAGCTATGCATGCAAAATTTTGTTTTGGTTTGGTGCATTTTAGCTGAATAATAAGCAATTTAGATTTTTTATGGGAAAATAGTTACTTCCATTGCTTGCAATTTTTACAATGCCCTATTCAAAAATATTTTCTTGCATAAAATTTTTATTTGTAAACCGATTTTCAATTTTTTTGTGGCACTGTTTAAGACTTTTGGAATGCAAAATGGTGACATGCTCATATTTTTCTTGACGTCTTTCAGAAAAGTTAAATTTTGAAAAATGCAGTTTCTGGAAGATGGTGTTTAGACAGTAGGTTAGTATCCTGTTACACTTGTGGCATCAGGAGTTACTAGCTAATAATACACTTAGGTTAGTATCCTGTTACACTTGAGACATACTTAGGTTAGTATCCTGTTACACTCGAGACATACTTAGGTTGGTATCCTGTTACATGGTTACTATATGACATCAGGAGTTACTAGCTAATGCTGCCAGTAATTCCTGGACCCCATCACCAGTACAGTCATGAAAGATCTTTTTACACTCCTGACATCAGGCAATGTGATGGATAGAGCTGTGATATCAAGACATATACTTTGAGTAGTATCTGTTACACCTGTGACACACTTAGGTTGGTATACTGTTACATAGTTACACTTGTGACATCAGGGGTTGCTAGCTGATGCTCCCAAGAATTCCTGGATCCCATCACTAGTACACTCATGCAAGAATCTTTTTCAATCTCAACATCAGGCAATGTGATGGATAGTGCTGTGATATCAAAGTTAGTTGGGTTTTATTATGGCAAATGGTCATTTTTAGCTCGACTGCACGAAGTGCATAGAGCTATTGCAGTCACCCCGGTTGTCCACGTTCCCGTTCCCGTGCGTGTGCGCGTGCGCGTTCCCGTGCGCGTCACACTTGCGTTAAAGTTTTCTGGAAGTCCATATCTTGACAACCACTCATCAGAAAGCATTCATACTTTGACCATAGATACCCTGTAGGGTTAGCTTTCATTCCATGGCATCGGGCCCCTGGGTCCAGGCCAGGGGCTGGGGCTGGAGGTTAAAATCTAGAACACATTCAAAAATGGCAATTCTTGTGTTAAAGTTTTCTAGAAGTCCATATCTTGACAACCACTCATCAAAAAGCATTGATACTTGGGCCATTGACACCCTGTAGGGTCGGCTTTCATTCCATGGCATCAGATCCCTGGGTCCATGCCAGGGGGTGGGGCTAGAGGTTAAAATCTAGAACACCATTAATAATAATGGCTTTTCTGTGATATAGTATTCTAGAAGTCTATATCTTGAAAACTTTTTATCAGAGGGCTTTCATACTCGGACCATAGGTACCCTGTAGGGTTGAGTTTCATTTCATGGCATCGGATCTCTGGGTCCATGCCTGGGGGTGGGGCTGGAGGTTAAAAACTAGAACACTGTAAAAAATAGATGTACTGCTGTGTAACTTTTACAAGGAGTCCATATCTTGACAACAACTTATCATAAAGCATTCATACTTAATACACTTTAGGTTCCATGACATCGAACCTCTGGGTCGGAGTCAGGGGGGCGGGGCTAGAGGTCAAAATCTAGAACTCCCAGATTTTTTTTTTCTTTTTATTTCTTAATAGAAACAACTTAGGAAGATGGTTGGTCATTCATCTTTTGACTTTGTGACACTGACTTGTGTGTCATGACGGTAAGGGTCGGTTGACCTACTTTCCATGGTTCAGTGATTTTGCCTTATATCTTGACATTCAATTAGTATATGTTCTTACTTCTTTCAGATTATGAGTGAGTACGACCAGGCCTTTGACCCCAATATACTTATAGGTCACTGTGACCTAATTTCACGGTTCAGTGATTTTGCCTTATATCTTGACACTCAATTAGTATACTTTCATACTTTGTTCAGATTATGAGTGAGTATGACCAGACCTTTGACCCCAATATACTTATAGGTCACTGTGACCTAATTTCACGGTTCAGTGATTTTGCCTTATATCATGGTACTCAAATGGTTTATGAACAAATTCCTTTCTAAGTATGTTTGCATATGACAAGACCTTTGACCCTGAAGTAGTCCTAGGTTACTGTGACCTAATTTCATGGTTCAGTGATTTTACCTTATATCTTGACACTCAATTAGTATATTTTCATACTTTTTTCAGATTATGAGTGAGTATGACCAGACTTTTGACCCCAGTATACTTAAAAGTCACTGTGCGACCTAATTTCACGGTTCAGTGACTTTGCCTTATATCTCAACACTCAAGTGGTTTATGACCAAACTTCTTTCACACTGTGTTTGGATATGACAAGACCTTTGACCCTAAAGTAGTCCTAGGTCAATATGACCTAATTTCACGGTTCAGTGATTTTCCTTTATATCTCGGCACTCAATTGGTATATGGACATACTTCTTTCACGATATGTATGAGTATGACAAGACCTTTGACCGTAAAGTATTCCTGGGTCACTGTGACCTAATTTCATGGTTCAGTGATTTTGCCTTATATCTCGACACTCAGTTGGTATTTTTTCATACTTCTTTCTGATTATGAATGAGTATGACCAGACCATTAACCCAAACATACTTATAGGTCACTATGACCTAATTTCATGGTTCAGTGATTTTGCTTTATATCTCAACACTGAATGGGTATATGATTTCTTTCACATTATGAGTAAGTATCACTAGACCTTTGACCCTGAAATACTTATAGGTCAGTGTGACCTTATTTCACGCTTCAGTGATTTTGCCTTGTGTCTTGGCACTCAGTTGGTATATGAACACACTTCTTTCACAATGTGAGTGAGACCTCTAAATCTTAGGTAGTTATAGTTAACTTTCATGGTTCAGTGATTTGCCTTATTGCATCAAGGCAAAAAGATGTATGAGCATAATGCTTTGGGTTACTGGTCGGGTTTGACCTTATGTTTGACAAAGGTCAGAAGCAGTCGAGCACGCTGTCCTGCGACAGCTCTTATTCTTATTACAGTATGAGCGATGTAACTATTAGCTCCAGCAACCATCAGAGAACATGTTATTGCCCATAAACACTAAGTATTCAGAATTAATGTGACCTTGTTAAAATAAGTGGGGGGGGGGGACCAAGAACTATTGCTCTAATTTCTAGTCCCTAAATTTTCTAGCTAAAATATCTGTTGGTGACTGAGTGAGCTTTGTGGGCAGAAATTTGCATTCTAGGATTAATAAAATTCATTTATATTTGTCTCAATTGTTTCAGTGATCAAAATGACCCATTCAACCGACAGCCTCTGACGTTGGACATGGTAATACCTAATACAGAACTCAAACAGAAAATTCAGGACTGGATTGCAGAAAAGAAACAGAAAAAGTCATGATACTGTAATCATGTGAAGTATTGAGTTGGATAGGTTTGGGCAAGCAGTGCTTATCTTTGTTAAGACTTCTCTAGGTCATCAGTAATCACTGCAAGTTCATCCACGTTACCTTGGATGTACTTGAATAATATGGTTACAAGACTTTTAGTTACAACAAATCAAAGACAGTGCTGTTGTGTCAGTGCAGGCACTGATATTTGTTATTGAGTAATGAAATTGAGTTTAAATGTGCTGTATATGTGTTATTATCATGCTAAAATTGCAAGCAGCTGTCTATTCAGTCTTTCCTGTGTGTTTCAGTGGCATCGTTTAGCTGCCTCTGAGCTGTGTTTCTACCTTTCTGTATACTATAAGTTTCCTGAAACACATATCCATTTCAAGACTTTCTATTTACATTGCTCATTATTCATGCATTTCAAAAAATGAGTGAAGAATTATAAATGTCCTATTTATTTTCTGGTTTTAATCACAGATCAGGCGTAAATAAAAAATAGCCGAGTTTGCACTAAACAAACCAACTCTGACTTTTTGCGGCGACCCTAGAGCCAAACGTATAAGCCAAACGTGCGCCGGGCATGTTGACAAAAATGTAAAATTCAACATACGCTAGGAGCATGTCGGAGACACGTTAGAAGCGCGTTACATGCGTGTTTTGTATGCTTGATGTACGCTTGGTGCATGTTGAAATATGTCGCTGTAACTCGCTTCATGCTCCAGGCGCATTTGGGCTAAAATAAATTTTAAACATGCTTAAAAATTTTCTAGAAGCTCGGCGTGTCCCGGGCGTGTTTTTTATACGTTCCATGCACATTTCAGGCGTGTTGAATAAGCTTCGAACTCGTTCGGTGCACGTTTTAGGCATGCCAGTGTACGCTACATGGGCGTTCGGATTTTATGAGCTATTGCTTCAGTAGCGTGCCCCAAGCATGTGTGAAACGCACGTGGAACGTTTGCTGCGCACGTGTATCGCATGCATAGCGTGTTTGGGACGTAACACAAACGTACTCCAAAACTTTGAGATTCTTTTTTACGTCCGGCACACGCCTCAGTCACACGCTAATGTGTGACTGCTAATGTGTGACTGCTAAAGAGAGTTAAAGGAACAAATTATTTTTTATTCGCCAAAATTTTCAGCGTGTTGAGATTTTTCATACGCCAGGCGCATTTTTGGGTTATACGCTACAGTGTGACTACAGTTTTATAATTAATTTATGCACATTTTAACCTTTTTCACTAATTTGCAACAATGAAAAAAATGTATGAAAAATGGAAAGATTTTCTGACCTACTGACCCTAATCCGTCTTCGGCATGTTAGTGGAGTGGAAACACGGCTATTTTTATTTTTACACTTTATCACACACGCATTATGATTGGTTAAGAAGTGTGTCCATATTGTTGAAATATTTTTTTGTGAAGATGTAAAAATGTTTATTTGTTTTGGTAGTTTTATTTATTTTAAAAGGTTTGGTCATCATTCTGACAAGCTCCTGAAAAGTGGCGCTATAATTTGAGCCACATCATGAGAAAACCAGATTTTTACCTGTGGGAATTTATTTTCTCAACATGAATAGTACAATTCCTCATTTACTTATACCCAAAATTTCAAAATTCTAGCTATGTTCTGTGGGTGTGTTTGTCGGACCTGGTGGGCAATCCCGAAGATAGGTTTGCTTGCGCCTTGGCTCATTTATTTTCCAATTTTTAGCTCACCTGAGTCGAAGGCTCACAAGGTGAGCTTATAGTATAGTAGTCGAGCCAGCGTCCGTCCTTGCGTCTGTGCGTCCGTGTATCCGTCCACATTTTCAAACTTGAATATCTCTTAAGACAATCGTGATCAAATTTTATCTAAAGCATCATTGAGGTGGGGGAAAGGTTGTGTTAGGTTTTGGGCCAGGTCGGATCAGAACTCTGGTTTCCATGGCAACAGATAGCTCCCATAGACTTACAATGGGAAAAACATAAAAAAATCTTCTTCTCCAAAACCACAAGGCCCAGAGCTTTCATATTTTGTTTGTAGCAATGTATAATGGTCCTCTTTATAAATCCTGCCAACCATGCCCCTGGGGTCCATACGGGCTCCGCCCTGGGGGCGTCATGGGAAAAACATAAAAAAAATCTTCTTCTCCGAAACCGTAAGGCCCAGAGCTTTCATATTTTATATGTAGCAATGTGTAGTGGTCCTCTTTATAAATCCTGCCAATCCTGCCCCTGGGGTCCATACAGGCCCCGTCCCTGGGGTCATTAGCTCCCATAGACATACAATGGGAAAAACATAAAAAATCTTCTTCTCTGAAACCACAAGGCCCAGAGCTTTCATATTTTGTGTGTAGCAATGTAAAGTGGTCCTCTATATAAATTCTGCCAACCGTGCCCCTGGGGTCCATACGGGTCCTGCCCCGGGGGCGTCATGGGAAAAACATAAAAAAATCTTCTTCTCCAAAACCACAAGGCCCAGAGCTTTCATATTTTGTGTGTAGCAATGTATAATGGTCCTCTTTATAAATCCTGCCAACCGTGCCCCTGGGGTCCATACGGGCTCCACCCCAGGGGCGTCGTGGGAAAAACCTAAAAAAATCTTCTTCTCCAAAACCACAAGGCCCAGAGCTTTCATATTTTGTGTGTAGCAATGTGTAGTGGTCCTCTTTATAAATCCTGCCTACCATGCCCCTGGGGTCCAGCAATGTGTGGTGGTCCTCTTTATAAATCCTGCCTACCATGTCCCTGGGGTCCATACAGGCCCCGCCCCTGGGGTCATTAGCTCCCATAGACATACAATGGGAAAAACATAAAAAAAATCTTCTTCTCTGAAACCACAAGGCCCAGAGCTTTCATATTATGTGTGTAGCAATGTATAGTGGTCCTCTATATAAATCCTGCTACCTGTGCCCCTGGGGTCCATAAGAGTCCCGCCCCGGGGGCGTCATGGGAAAAACCTAAAAAAAATCTTCTTCCCCGAAACCACAAGGCCCAGAGCTTTCATATTTTGTGTGTAGCAATGTGTAGTGGTCCTCTTTATAAATCCTACCAACCGTGCCCCTGGGGTCCATACGGGCCCCGCCCCGGGGGCATCATGGGATAAACATAAAAAAACCTTCTTCTCCTGAACTGCAAGGCCCAGAGCTTTCATATTTTATATGTAGCAATGTGTGGTGGTCCTCTTTATAAATCCTGCCAACCATGCCCCTGGGGTCAAAAATGGCCCCGCCCTGGGGGTCATTAGCTCCCATAGACATACAATCGGAAAAACATAAAAAAAAAATCTTCTCTGAAACCACAAGGCCCAGAGCTTTCATATTTTGTGTGTAGCAATGTATAGTGGTCCTCTATATGAATCCTGCCAACAGTGCCCCTGGGGTCCATACGAGCCCCGCCCCGGGGGCGTCATGAGAAAAACCTAAAAAATCTTCTCCGAAACCACAAGGCCCAGAGCTTTCATATTTTGTGTGTAGCAATGTGTAGTGGTCCTCTTTATAAATCCTGCCAACCGTGCCCCTGGGGTCCATACGGGTCCCGCCTCGGGGGCGTCATGGGAAAGACATAAAAAAGCTTCTACTCCGAAATCACAATGCCCAGAGCTTTCATATTTTCTGTGTAGCAATGTGTAGTGGTCCTCTTTATAAATCCTACCAACCGTGCCCCTGGGGTCCATATAGGCCCCGCCCCGGGGGCATCATGGGATAAACATAAAAAAAAATCTTCTTCTCCGAAACTGCAAGGCCCAGAGCTTTCATATTTTATATGTAGCAATGTGTGGTGGTCCTCTTTATAAATCCTGCCAACCATGCCCCTGGGGTCAAAAATGGCCCCGCCCCGGGGGTCATTAGCTCCCATAGACATACAATGGGAAAAACATAAAAAATCTTCTTCTCTGAAACCACAAGGCCCAGAGCTTTCATATTTTGTGTGTAGCAATGTATAGTGGTCCTCTATATATGAATCCTGCCAACCGTGCCCCTGGGGTCCATACGAGTCCCGCCCCAGGGGCGTCATGGGAAAAACCTAAGAAAATCTCAGAAACCACAAGGCCCAGAGCTTTCATATTTTGTGTAGTGGTCCTCTTTATAAATTCTGCTAACCGTGGCCCTGGGGTCCATACAGACCCTGCCCTGGGGGCATCATTATCTGCCATAGGCTGCCCCCCCCCCCCCCCCCCCCCATATGGGCCACACCCCAGGCATGTCATTATCTACCATAGACTTATAGTGGAAATACATGAAAAAATCTTCTCTGCAACAGCATGACACAAAGCTTGTATATTTGATATACATCAGTGTCACGTGGAGCTCTACATATATCCTGCCAATCATGCCCCTGGGGTCAAATATAGCCCCACCCTGGGAGTCATTATAGGATTCTGGCCTTGTTAGATGATTTTTTCAAGTGAACCAAAATCGGCAGACAAGAGGATACACAATCCAGACAAGAGCTATTCTGCTGATTTTAGTAGGGTTTCAAGGTCACATGACCAAGATGGCCACCATACCCATATATGGTAAAAACCCCAATTACTTTGTCCAGTGACTGTACTTGTTGACTCTCAGGTGAACGATCATTGCCCTTGGGCTACTTGTTATCTGATGATTTCTGCTTTTTGTGAATTACAAGTTATCCCAATCCAGAGAAACTCTGTTTAAGTTTTTATGGGCTGCTATGACTCAAACCAGCCTTTTCTGCCAGGTTATGTCTGTTCCATAAATGGAAGAATTTTTAGCTCACCCGAGCCTAACAAGGTGAGCTTATAAGATGGCCATTATCCGGCATCCGTCCGTCCGTCGTTGTCCACCATTTTCAAAGATCTTCTCTGAAACCGCTTGGCCAATCAAAGCCAAATTTTATATGAAGCATCTATAGGAAGGGGGAACCAATGTGTTTATAAATAATCCAGGTCACATGACCAAGATGGCCGCTATGCCCATATATGTTAAAAACCCTTCAAAATTCTTCTTCTGCGGAACCACTGGACCGATTTCAACGAAACTTGGCATGAAGCATTGGGGACTAGAGTACTACAATGTATTTATAAATTATGACCTTTGGATGACCTTGACCTATTTTACGGCAAGGTCAACATAGGTCGCCCATGCATTTGAATGGGGAAAATTGTTAAATGTCATTTGAAAGGCAAATCTTGCAGGAAATGGGCAAATGGACTGAAGGTAGGTAATTCTGAAAAAAATTTGGACCCCAGGGGTTGGTCTGCTCCCACCCCGGGGCAATATACATGTATATTACAAAAATATTCAAAGATCTTCTTCTCTGAAACCACTTGGCCAATCAAAGCCCAATTTTATAGGAAGCATCTATTGGAAGGGGGAATCAGTGTGTTTATAAATAATCCAGGTCACATGACCAAGATGGCCGCCATGCCCATATATGGTAAAAACCCTTTAAAATTCTTCTTTTCCTGAACCAATGGACCGATTTCAACAAAACTTGGCATGAAGCATCGGGGACTGAAGTACTACAATGTGTATATAAATTATGACCTTTGGATGACCTTGACCTATTTTACAGCAAGGTCAACATAGGTCGCCAATGCATTTGAATAGGGGAAACTTTTAAAATGTCATTTAAATTGAAAGTCTTGCAGGAAATGGGCAGTAGGACTGAATATTAATGATTCTGAAAAAATTGGACCCCAGGGGCTCATTTCCCCCAGCCCCGGGGCATTATACATGTATATTACCATAATATTCAAACATCTCCTCTGAAACCGCTTGGCCAGTCAAAGCCAAATTTCATGTGAAGCATCTATAGAATGGGGGAATCAATGTTTATATGAATAATCAAGGTCACATGACCAAGATGGCCGCCATGCCCATATATGGTATAAACCCTTCAAAAATCTTCTACTCCGGAATCGGTGGATCAATTTCGAAGAAACTTGGCATGAAGCATCGATGACTCAAGTACTACAATGTATGTATAAATCATGACCCTGTGATGACCTTGACCTATTTTAAGGCAAGGTCAACATGGGTTGCCTATGTATTTGAATGGGTAAACTGTTAAAATGTCATTTGAAGGGAAAAACTTGTATGGACAGTATATTGATTATTCTGAGAAAAAAATGGCCCAAGGGCTTCATCTGCCCCTATACTGGGACTATTTTCTATAACAATCGTATATACAGCAGATCTCAGGTGAGCGTTACAGGACCATTGGTCCTCTGGTTTAATGGTGTGATTGTAAAATTGAGTGATATGTGAGCCACGTTTAAACAAGAACACTGACTTTTTGCAGTTATAAGGAAGAAAGGCTTAGATCATCTGCATCTTGCTTTGTTTTCATTTCATTGAACATACACTTCCTTAAATCTGAAATTTCAAGCCATTTTATGTATTCATGGCTTCATGTAGTCTTTGTAACAAGTAGACATTTTTTTCAAGATATGGTTGAAAACAGCACCAACTGAATTTCATGCATAAATCATTTATCCTTCCTAACTTATTTATATTGAAAGAAGTGACACAGAATAAAATATAAAATGGCTATTGTCTTGAAGTCATGGATTCTCTTCCTTTCACAAAAGTTATCTTTTACGGTGTCTGATCAGCTCTCGAGGTTATAAAGGTTTTATCATGCACACCTTAGCTGAGACTAATATTTATCCTGCTCATAATTGTTAAATCAAAAGGAAACTTACACCCATTTTTATTTTATTTCAGTATTTATGAGGAGTTTAAATATCAGTTGTTGAGCATGAGAAGAATATACAAGCCTAAAATGACACAAAGAAAAAATGTTTCTGACCTATTACCATCAGCTGTTTACTTTAGAGGAACATAAAAAAAACTTCAAAGGCAACCAGACAGCTGAACATATGGTAAACAACATTTACTTTCTCATTTCAAGCCTATTCCCTCATTTCCTTGTAAGTCTGATTTGTGTCACATCCAACTGAAATATTCAGACAGGTTTTCTTCTTGTTACCATTTATATTCAGGAAGGACAGAATTAACGAGTCTGATTATCTTTCGAGAAATCTCTTTATTAGCAGAAAATTAAACCCTGTAAAATCTCTTTGTTATGAAAATGTACATCATAAAACAAGTGCAACAATATAAAACAAGCACAATGTGAGAGATAAAAAATATAACAAGCAATAAATATGTCAGAATATAATACTGAAATGCCATTTATGGATAAAGTAGCATGTTTTCTTGAAATAGTGTGTTTTCATTCTGTTCAAAGAGGATAGCTAAGGCTAACAAATTGTCATACTTATTAAATTGCAAAAAAAAACTTTTTCATGCAACAAACAACAAAGATGTTATTCAAACTTTGCATATGTGCAGACTGTTCTGCTTCTTTGTAGCTTGCTAGTATTGTCCCCTGGCTCTGCTCCTTAAAATCTGACAGTATGAAATGAAAAATATGATAGAATGAGTATAAATAAAATGCATTTGGTCTAAAATTTAGCACCTTAAAAGAATCTTGTGTTCAGTGGTTATTTGCAAAATTTGGCTTGTGATTTTGGACTACCAGATCTAATCGACAAGGCTGAAGAATTGGAAATTAACTTTTTGTGGACATGGTCATACAAATACTGTACATTCAGAGAAAAACAACAACAAAAAACTCCAAATCCTTATCAATGTAAACACAAGCAATTCTCTTATTCTCATTTTACATTGGCATTTTATTTTACATTGGCTAGGCAAAGCATTTGGCATCTGGCAAGACATCTGGGGCCAGTTGTTCAAAATTAACAGTATCATTAGTTAACGATTCGTTAAAACGTCAAACATGAATATTACAAATACACTGTTATTTTTGGATGAAAAAATGTGAGAATCCTTTGCATTGCAAAGGTTTCTCACATTTCTTCAACTAAAAATAACAGTGTATTTGCTTTTAAAGTCGATATAAAGTTAACAATTGAGAATGACAGCGTCAAGCTAACGAAATTTTGAACAACTGGGCCCTGTTTTTCAATTTCTCATGAGCCACATACATGTTTTTCTTTTTCACTCAAACAAGAGTAACACTTTTATTTGACTTTTTCCAAATGATGCAATAAATTCAAATATTTTGTTCAAAAGAAGTTCCTTCATCCACGTTTTTAAGCATTTCAAGTGAGAGTTTGGAAAGTACTTGGACCCTTATAATGCCCTTGGTTTGGTGCTTTTTGCCGTGTACAGTTATTTTGCCTCGCTGTACTAATATTTGGTCATCACTGTGAAGTGAAACCTGAAGGATGTATGATTGGTGACTTAAAACTAATTTTATCCTAGTAGTCCGAGGGAAGTCTGTTCTCGACGAAGATTGCTAAGATATCTATTGCCTGATATTCTCTTGTTGTCTTCTTTCCATGCTGGTCCCCCAGTCTCACCTAGAAAACAGGAATACAGAAACAATATTAATGGCTACATGGGATCTGAATAAACCGAGAAACACAACTCAGTGTTTGAAGAAATACTGTAAATTCAGAAATTTTCGCGAGTTTTCTATTTCCGAATTATTTGCAAGTTGTTGCATTAGCGAGCGTGTACTCATTCAATCTATAGAGCTTTTAGTATATCTTTATTACCAAGAACTTAAAATTCGCAAGGACACAAATTTGTGAATATTCACAAAAATTAAGTTCTACAGTACTGTCACAAGGGAAAAATAGTAAACTATGCTTTTTATGTAAAGTTGGTAAATCTATACTTTTCAGAAGAGACATGGTGGTACTAGTTGTTCAATATGACCAGAAGTAGTAAACAGATGTACAATAATTGTTTAAGTTGAACTCTAAAGATACCTAATTTATAACATATATGTGTTGAGCTATTAACAAAAGAAAACATATAAAAATACTAAATTAATTATAAGTTACAATCTGGGCAGTATGTCCATTCTCCAAACAAAAGAAATCTTTGTAAAGAAAGTTTTACTCTCTGCATCAGGATCAGTTCTATGCTAGATTTTGGAAAGGAAACATCTTATTTCAAAGTGGAGAAAATAAGAATACAAAAAATGTGACTTTAGAGAGAAATTAGAAAATGCAAGGGCTTCGGCCCTTGCCTAGAAAATATGTGGAAACAGGACATGTACAGCTACATTCAGATATGTGTTTCAAATGTTTTAAGATGAACCAAAGTTTTATCACATGTATAAAAATAATAAATGAAAACAGAAGAGAGACTTGCTACTCAATTCAACCTCAACAAAATAACAACAAAAACAAGAACTATGCAAAAACTCTTTTATAAATTTTGGTGGATGAACCGTGGTCGAAAGACTTTTTAGCTCTTTCAACGATTCCGGGACAGCTCTACAAAAGGATAATCAAAATTTCTAATTCCCCAGGACTCAAAATTTTAAATGGTATTATGATAGAACTCAACAAAGGTACGGAACTAACTCACATGGAGAACTTGACAGAAATTTTAAATGATGGTGATGAGCTAAGCTATTTTGGGATCAAGGATTCACTTTATTCGAGACAGGACATTTAAATCTAAAATTGATGGAGTACCTATAAACATTCTTGGACAAAATATATGTGAGCTTTTTCGAGAGGAAATTCTATTTTAAAGTGACATTTCCTTGGATGCTACTGATGAGAAAAATCTAAGAAACAATTAAGAAACTGTTTAATACCTATACTGAAACATTTCATTCATAAATCTGATTATCTTGAGGACTTACATTTGCAATTGTTTTACCATTTTCACACATGTATGCTTTATATCTTGTATGTTATGTATGTTTTATGACTATGTTTTCATTTGCATTTGTACATGTCCTCAATGCCATATTGGAATATATTTGAAGTCAAAATAAAAAAGCAAACTTCTAAAATCAAGTAATTCTAATTTAACAAAACTAAATTTTTAACATGAATTAGTGAAATGCAGAATATATTAATAAGAAATGACAATATGTAAACTTCATGATATGTAGTTTTAGGTTTTGAATGTGGTATAAGGTGATTTCAGCATATTTTTTCATACCGGAGTGAAATAATTATGTTGTTATCTGAAATTTGGTTTGTAGAGGACTGATCATCCTGCCTATAAACTAAAATCGGTCCACCTTCATATCATGCGCAATAATTACATATATCGCAGAAACATCTTTTTAATATGTAATTTAAAGAACTGGGATAGTTGTCTCATAATTTTTGTATATTTTATGAAATGTGATGTTCAAAACAATGAAGGGTGAACTTTACAGTAAAATTAAAGATGATGCCATTAATGCATTAGACCAAAGATATTACATAAAAATTAAAAAGTAATGGTTTGTAATGCAGAGGATGAGCAGTCATGAGTTGATTAAAGGTGGCACTGCCGAGAAATGCCTTTAATATAAAATAAAAATAATGAAGATATAATGAAGATCACTGAAAGTTACCCTGAATGTTTTGCAACGATACTATATCACAGACAATATAAAAGACTATCCCTTCTAACAAAATGCATAAAATGTATGTTTTGTGAAAAATATAAACAAATATATTTAATTACATGTTGTTTTGAGGACAAAACATTTTCAAAAGGGGCGGGAAATTTGTCACAAGGGAAAAATAGTAAACTATGCTTTTTATGTAAAGTTGGTAAATCTATACTTTTCAGAAGAGACATGGTGGTACTAGTTGTTCAATATGACCAGAAGTAGTAAACAGATGTACAATAATTGTTTAAGTTGAACTCTAAAGATACCTAATTTATAACATATATGTGTTGAGCTATTAACAAAAGAAAACATATAAAAATACTAAATTAATTATAAGTTACAATCTGGGCAGTATGTCCATTCTCCAAACAAAAGAAATCTTTGTAAAGAAAGTTTTACTCTCTGCATCAGGATCAGTTCTATGCTAGATTTTGGAAAGGAAACATCTTATTTCAAAGTGGAGAAAATAAGAATACAAAAAATGTGACTTTAGAGAGAAATTAGAAAATGCAAGGGCTTCGGCCCTTGCCTAGAAAATATGTGGAAACAGGACATGTACAGCTACATTCAGATATGTGTTTCAAATGTTTTAAGATGAACCAAAGTTTTATCACATGTATAAAAATAATAAATGAAAACAGAAGAGAGACTTGCTACTCAATTCAACCTCAACAAAATAACAACAAAAACAAGAACTATGCAAAAACTCTTTTATAGTACAGTACAACATCTTTATTTTATATCACTTGCAACATTTGGTAATCAAACTAATCTTCTGTGAGGTCCTCTAAGCATACTTTCACATACAGATTTATTGTTGGTTAATTGTTGTTTTACATCACACTCAACAGCTAATATCATATGTCGACGGAAACTTGGTTTAAAGTCTAATCCTAAACCTAGACAGCCAGGGATCAAAAACAGAACAAGACAATAATGATTACAAAATGATTACACAAAACTTCACTTACCAGTTATAACATTATATTCCTGTCTAACTGGATAATCCTGTGGAACACCAGGCCCCAACATGTGGCCTAATTTGTTATGTATCCTATTGTATTGGGAGAAATAGTTTGTGGGTTTACTGTCCATTTTGATTGATTCTTTCATATTAGCACCTTCGGTTTGATCTATTCTGTTGACTAGGGAGGTTAAATGTAATCTGTTAGCCTGAAAAATAAGCATTTGTCTTCAGATTTTGCAACAACATGAAACATAAAGAGTAGTGTGATGTGCAATTATAGAAGATGAGGAGTCTTAAGTTAAGAAAGTTAAATCAGAGCCTGCTTTCCATGCAGCTGATCCTCGTGCATCCTAAATGTGGAAATAACTATGATACATGCTCTGTGAGTAAAGAAGAAGTGGACTCAGTACTCTTGCTTGCAAAAACGTGCCTACAATGACTACAAGAGATCTTTATTCTCCAAATTATTTCATATTTTTGTGTCATATCTTTCTTTTATAAATTATACTTACAGGTATAATAGGTTTTTCTACATAAGTTCCAGTATAATGAGTATTCCATTCAGTCGGACCATCCGAGGCCGACCGAGCCAGTTTGATCTGTGATGTATGCATAGAGGGACACAATGGGGGCCTTCGAGAAGGGTTTAAAGACTTGCTACCTCCAAAGTTCTGAAAAAGATTGAGAGTAAAGCATGTTAGATAATAGGACAGAGGAGTCTGGGAGCTACTGTTGCTAGTGGCCCAGGTCTTCAAAAATCAATAAATAATCTAAAAATCATTGAACAGATGAGCCTCCACATGGGAAAACCAACAATCTGCCTAGGCGAAAACAAAGGCGCAGATCAGCTTGGCGGTAACCGCGAAGCTTATCAGCGCCTTTGTTTTCGCTACTCGGATAGTACAATTCCTCCTCTACTTAACTCCAAAATTTCAAGCTTCTAGCTCTTTTCTGTGACTGTACAGGCCGGTTTGTGTCGGACCTGTTCGGAAACTACATTGTTGGTTTTTCCACGAGGTGGCTCAGATAATAAGAGAAAAACATATTAACCATATTTTAAACCAACATGAATTTACGATATTTGCTCTAATGCAGTTTATATGTTTTCAAAGTGTATGCAAAGCTCTTCAAAGTCTCATAGCTGTTCAAAAATAAGCCTATATGTTGACACAAAACAAATTATAAAGTAGCTCATAAAAAAAAAACTAGAAAACTAGAAAACGAATGATAAAAACACTGAAAACATATCCCTGCTCAAAATGGTAATCTATGAACAATAATCAAGCAATTGAAAAACAAAAAATATTTTACACCACTAAGAAATTATAAATTATAGTCCAGACTTCACCCTAGTTGCTATGTACCAATGTATCTATGAATCCTTAAAAATGCAACGGTAAAATGTCATTTAGGTTGAATGTCCTGTACATTACATCAAGCCTATCTGTCTATAATGGCCATATTATGTAAATGCATATATTATCTTTCCTACAGATATCTTTTTGAAAAGGCTTATTTTTTTAGGCTTTTTAATATGTTTTACTTGTATGTGTATCTAAAAGATTTGAGCCAATGCATCAGGAAACCAACAATTTGCATATGCAAAAACAAAGGCGCAGATCAGCTTCGCAGTAACTGCGAAGCTGATCAGCGCCTTTGTTTTTGCTACACGGACAGTACAATTCCTCTAGTTTCTAAACCCAAAATTTTAAGCTTCTAGCCATCTTCTGTGACTGTACAGCCTGCTTTGTGTCAGACATGTTCGTAAACCCAAATTGTTTAATTTCTCATGCACAGGCACATTTAATTCCATAATCCTACTTAACCATGAAAGTATTAGCAGAAAAAACTTCCAATAAATTTCATATTACATATTATTAAAAGGTGGAATGATTTTATTCAGTGGTATTTTTATCATTGCATAAAGCCGCACCAATTATAAAGCATATCTTTAATGCAGGCTTGGCAGATCAAAATTTGTATGTGTATGTATGCAGTGTGAAAGAAAACAACAACCTCTGAATGCTAAGTAGGAGCCAACTCCGGCAAACGGCAAAGGTATAATGCAATACTGACTTGAATGCAAAAAAAAATGTTGTCAAAACAGTTAAAGTCACGAGCCAAAGTTTCTCACAATGCAGGTGGCATTAGCATTTGTTTTGTAGTGTGAATTGTATTTTAATCAATTTACTTTGTGAGTACATAAATAAGCTTTATTCTTTGGCTTGACTCTTTAGTATGATATACAAAAAGTTTATGAATATCAGATGATTAACAATTAAGCTATCTGACATAGATATTAGTTTGGTTATGGCTTAACAACCCAGTAAACAAATTTTTCTGTCATGTCAGGATCAAGCCATGGCTTCCTTAGGTACTAACCAATAGTATGGGAATCCTAGGAGTCTTGCTTAACACTTTTACTGCCATCGAAGACTAGTGGTGTTTACCGTTCACTGCCACCGACGTCTTTAGTCGTTTTACAGGTATGCCGGTATGTTACGGGTTATAGATGAAAGTTCTAAAGGGAGGTAAATGTATTGTATATCAAACTTTTCAGTGTAAAATGTCCTTTCCAGTGATACATGCATATATCTTTAAACATAATTTTTGATGAATAAATTAATTAATAATAAATTAATAAAAATAAATGCTTAGCAGTGAGATATTGTTTTTTTTTTAGAGGCATTGCAGTAAAGTGTTAAGGCCGCTACATTGAGTATGTAGGTATCAAACCCAAAACCTCCACCTCTGGAGTCCAGTACCTTACCACAAGGCCTCTGCACTCCATCGTCTGACTTAAGGGTTTTGCCAGACAGTTCAAACCAAGATCAAAATGCTTTGAGAGGAGTTGTCTGATAAAGCTCTTAAAAAATGTTTGTCACTCCAATACCACCTTTTGTTCATTTCTCTGTTAAATTTTAAGAGGTCAGTTTCTCAATACATGTAAATGAAAAACATTTATTTAGGGGTCCAAAATCTTGAAAGACAGTGTGGACCAGACCTGTACTGTCATTGCGCTTTAAGGTCTTCAATGAAAAATTTTAATTGAAATTAAATGTAATACAGACGCTTTACATACATACAAGCAACAAACATTGTCAACAATGGTTTTGCATAAATCCAATTTTCAAACTGAAATTACTTTTTAGTTTGAATCTTGTAGAGCCATACCATGAAAATATCTAATGTATGGCATCTGACCAGTTTGGACATGAACCAGATAGGTAGAATAAACTAACTACAGACAGTCTAGAAATTTGGATCAAAGAAAAAAGAGGGATGGTGTAGCTAAACCAGGGCAGATTGTATAGATGAGCCTTCTTTACATGTAACAAATGTATTTTTTTCATGCTGCACAGCTCATATGAAATTTAACGTTTGTACAGGTCAACATTTGAACAGATGCCTAAAAAGAACAAATTGAAACTTAATGTCAAAAGATTTTCAATATTAATTACAGAGTTTTTATTAAAAAGTTACATTTTTGGTATACTTTATTGTGCTTATATTGACAATAAGGCTCAGACTTTTAGATGTCATTAAACCCTGTTGTGTCTTTCAGTTTAAACTGCCTTGTTTTCTTCCATAAAATTGTATGCAAACACATGTACAAGATTAACATGATATATGGAAAATGTAGAAATCAATTTAGGTCATTTCTATAAATTTACAAAACAATATCCTGTATTTACATACTGCCATTGTATGGTAGAAATCTGTTATCAAAACAGTGATATCAATATTCATGTTTGTTTAGAATATTGTGCCATTAGTGAATCTTCCTATCCATCACAGCGTTGGTATTATTTGAGCCTCGGCACGAGAAAACCGGGCTTCGGGGTTTCCGACCAGGTCCGACACAAACCGGCCTGTTCAGTCACAGAAGCAGGCTAGAGGCTTGAAATTTTGGCTATAAGTAGAAGAGGAATTGTACTATCCCGGAATAGCGAAAACAAAGGCGCTGATCAGCTTCGCAGTTACTGCGAAGCTGATCTGCGCCTTTGTTTTCGCATAGGCAAAAATCCGGTTTTCTCACGATGCGGCTCATTTCAGCCATGGCAACAGAAAAACGATCTTCAGATTCTTTGTCAGATTAGAAACAAGCAGAGCACAGTACAGACTAAAACAATGCCTAATAGCTGTCCGTCTAATAGCAGCTCCTCTGTATACTGTATAGCTATCGTGTATGTGGTCGACTAAATGTTTTAGCCTTGTTTTGAAACCAGAGACCCTACCCCGAGATTATATAATATTTTCATGCTCAAGTCAGCTGAGTATGAAATTAAAACTCTTATAGAAATTTAAACATAACTTTGTGAGATGTCAGGTTTAAATTGCCATAGGACATCAGTTATCCTGCTCAAAAAGGCTGAAATGCTGACACTGAACAATTTGCAGCATGTAAATATTTTTAAGATGGATAACTTACAGTTACAATCTAATTTGAGCATCAAAAACATTTTATAACTTTGTTGCTTGTGTTCTAGTCTCAGATGAGGCATTTTTCTGAAAGTTTTTAATTCCAGGGGTGGGTAAAATTGATGTAAGCTCATCAGTAATTGCTTTACTGCAATCCAAGGTAGTTCTGCTGTGATTTATCTTCATATTCTCTACATGTTTATTCTGTCTACCTCTTTGCTGTACTTGTCACTTATGTATTTGGTTGATCCTAGCAGACAGCTACCTTGTTGGGAAAGAGCTAGTCATCTTGCTCCTGTGTTTTGTGATTTTTGTGATGTTTTGTGTTGTATTTTCTGTGCTGGTATCTGGGGTGGGATTTTGAATTTGATTGTACTATCTCTGTGCATTCTATTTCAACTAAGCTCCTGCTACACATTTAAGTCAAGCTACAAAGTAAAAAAAAACATACCATATGACTGTATAACAGTACAACAAAAGTTTACTTCATATCTAAATACTTTTGGTATTTTCAAATCTTTTAATCCATAATAGGTGATAGAAATGACATTTTCAAGAGGTCCCACTGAGCTTCAATAGACACTTGAACAAACATTGATCATGATAATGACAAAAAACACTCATCTTCACAGATAAAGTCAATAAATATTAAGCACTAACCATAAGATAGAACCTATAATGTAGCTTCATATTAGAAGTGGTAGAAAATCATGGTAAGATACCTAGAGACTACTACAAGAATGCACCTACAATGTACACGGGCTGTCTAGCCTGACTTTGGTGTCAAGGAGATTTAAGTTTTGATGGTGTATACACTACCCTATTCATATGTAAAGACTGGTCATAGTATACATACAGGCACTTTTGATTTGGGGTATGGTATTACTATTTAAATTTACATTTTCTAGACATTTACAGTGTATAACAAATGAGACCATTCGAAGGTGATCATTTAATTCGCACTGCTGTCTAAAAAAAATAAATGAACGGGCATTGGGTTTCTAATTAGCTGTTAATTACATAGTTGTTATTGTCTGACTTCCACTAATGAAAACTACTTTCAAAGAGCAACATTTCACTTTTGAATAAAACTAATTTACCTTAAGGTATCATGTTACAGCTTTGACACCACAAAACAATTTGAAGAAAAATGGATACTATACAATGATACTTTAATCCTGTTATATTCTATTTGTTAAATGTCACAGTCATACATGTCTGTATTTACATTATCCTCATAATCAGTTATTCAGTCATTTCTTCATCAGTATATTTATTAGTGATAATAAAATAGTACATGTACCAAATTATTGTAAACATAGTTTGATCAGCTGCTGATAAAAATCGTTTTATTCAACCTTTGCCCAGCTCAGAGATGAACAACAATAATTATTATTGTTAACCGGTCCCGATAGTGTAATGATTAGAGCGTTCGCTTCGGAAGCGGGAGGCTCGGGTTCAAATCCGGGCCACATCATACCAAAGATGTTAAAAATGGTACCAGTGGCTACATGTACCTTGCTTGGCGCTCAGCATTAATAAGGCAAGCACTCCAGGCTTCTCTTCTCTCAAAAAAAAAAAGATAACTTCAATGATGGGAGCTCCATGTAATACTCTGTTTATGAGGTGTTTGGAGTACTTGGCAGATTCAGATTGTACAATGTTAACCAAAATGCCCCAAAGCTATTTCAGGTTCAGTAAATAAGAGAACATATCTGAGCCATAGGTAGAAAGGGACCGATTTCTGAACATTTCCTCAAAAGCTGCAAATGTTATTTGCTCAGGCCACATTGAATGTTACCGAGGCTGAGGCTCTACCTAGAGACCTCAACAGGTTTTACCACTGCCACCAGTTTTTCCGCTTAAATCAAAATTTAATACTACATTAAAATTTCAATTTCTGTTTTCATTGGCCCAATTTGGACGGGCTGGCTGCATTCTGAAAACTTCCCCTCCGGTCAAGCCCCATCCCCCTGGTGTGGTATTGTCAGTTTGACGTTTCACCAGTAAACTATTCTGATTCTGAAGGCAAGACCTGTGTGACTAACCTGTTTGCTCGTGGTCAAATAGGACTGCTTTGCAATCCAAGGTGCTTTCCCAAATACAAATGTTGTTTTGTGCATAGGCCTCAGTCCTCGGATACGACCAGCTCCTTGAGGTGCTGAATGAGACCGCTGTCTGTCCACATATGAAAGATTTGAAATTATGGGATAATTACATCCGTCTTCAGTTAATAATGTAATTGTTCTTTTCCCTTGCCCAAATCCATGTGAAGGAGAAGGGGTCAGCATTTCCACCTATTCAGCCTTTTAAATCATTCGGCAAACAATCTGTATCCTTTACCTATTGAAAGCGTAATCAATTGTAAACATATCCATAGCCATAGTGCACATAAGAAGGTGTGTTATAGGATTAAATCAGTCGGAAACACGATTGAATAGTGAGAGCGTGTCCTTTTGTTGACAGGGGCCTAATAACATCTAATGACGCCTCCTACGCGAACTTCCTGGTAACTTAGAGAAAATAGATCGAAGCGCAGTTTCAGGTTTTCAAAGCCTCACTCAAATAAGCAGAATACATGGAATAATATTTGTTAAAAATGAAAGATTATAGACAATTTAGACTCATGTCTACAACCAGGAAAATGATTAAAACGTAAAATCTATTTTATGGCGGATGAAATTTTAAAGCTGTCTGCTTCAGGACTACTTTTCTACTTTCACTTTCGTTTTAATTTTGTTCGATAAAAATGAAGTTTTACGATACTCTTGGCAATTATACATCAATTGAAAGACAGTTTACTATCAATATAATAGATCTGCAGGATTACAGAGTCATGACAACTCCAAATATCCCGTTGGTTTAAGAAAATGTTGATTTTTCGCTCTTGTCGTCTTGGGTTATGGAACTTGGCTTGAGAAACTCTTCATTTTTAAGGTGACACATCACGACTTCCTGCCAAAATGATTGCAGGAATTCACCCACTTTTGCAAACATTTCTTGGAACACTGTTCACCTGGGGCCTCACAGCTCTTGGATCAGCACTGGTCTTTGTCTTTCAAAGTGGTCAGGTAAGTAATTGTCGATTAATCTCTTTGTTATGTGCCCTCAAGAATGTCGGTTTATGGAAGATAAAGTGGGTGGGGAATGCTTAACCAGAATGACTTGTGGGATTTGGGGTCGAAATGACTAGAATCCTGCACCATTGTTAATCCGGCTGACAAAAGATATTGGCGCGAAAGCTGCACGGACTTCTCATGTGCCTGAGGGGATAACGGTGTGTGAGCGATGAGACGTGGACGTGTGAAGAGCTTGCTGTGAAGTGGTGTGGTTGCTAAATACTAGAGAAATGTGACATATTATGGGACCAACGCTACCTTGGGACGTTTTGGTAAGTTGTCCCGGTCCCTGAAAATACTACACTTGGTGGCAGCGGTGGTCATGTGTTTGCGATAGGTTCATGACCGAGACAGATGAGATTCGGCAGTGCTAGGAGTTTGATGAAATCCACGACATCCGAGTAATTGTAGGTGCCACATACAGGTATGTGTTGTCGCAATGATAGTGGATGCCTGAAAGTGGAAACAGATTGCACACCAAGAAATGGTTGCTGGTAATAATTTTATACAGCTAAAGGATTGCGTACAGAGTTAAAACTCTTTACATTAGATCTGACCATTGGAGATGAATATTGGTTGTTAGGGCAAAAAGTCATGGTCGCGTTGAGACTGCGTAAGGGCTGATAGCTGGTGGAGAACTCGACCTGGCGGGTTTGCGCGTCAGTAGTTGACGGCGAGGAATCTTGGCATGAAATAGTTGCCAAGATAGGTCGTGTCAAACTGCATCCGGAGACTGGCGCACATCAGTTGAGATGACACAGCTGGAGAAGATGCAGATCCAGCAGGAGCAGCAGTGATGTGTCTGTGGATATCAGCGGAGACGTGGGTCAGGCAGAATAACCATATTCAAGAAAATGGCAAGCCGGTTCTATTTGTGATGGGTAAACCTGTACGACGACGAATATTGAAAAGAGCCGACTACAGAAGATGACTGCGTAATAACAGATCATCTGTTGGAAGACGATGGGTCAGCAATTATATCAAGGTGTGCACAGACTGTTCATGACTGGCTATGGAACAGGAAATTGTTCGTACAGATATGCTTTGGATCTATGGGACAGGACTACCGGTCATGGTTTGAGGCTAGTGTTCTATGGTCATTGGCAATGCTGGGAAATGGCTACGAGCTCAATGGCATAACATACTGCTGAAATTTGAGGCTAGTATTCTACGGCCATTGGCAATGCTGGGAAATGGCTACGAGCTCAATGGCATTACATACTTCTTAAGAAGTTTGAGCTACTGGTTGAGTGCACACTCCAGTAGTAGCAGAAGTAGTATGTTGGTGCACTTTCCAATATTAATTGAAGCGAGTATGTTGGTGCACTCCGCTAAGTAATGAGTCCGGTCAGGTGTATGTCCTGTAGAAAAGATACAGTTCAGCTACGTGGCGTTACTGTGGAGTTTTATAGATAAATTGTACTCATTGTACCCCCAGTCAGCGACAGAATTTGGGATGCGCGAAACGATGGTCTGTGTATAAAGACGTACACAGAAAGCTTGACGGTTAATGCTATGAAGAGGAATCTGTGGACGACCGGGTCATCAGAAGGCAGTAGCATTAATGGTGAACGTCAAGATGAGTTACGACAGTTCGCAACAAGCGTCTGAGGAGAGCATGAAATTGACTTGCTGACTGGTAGTGGTAACCATGAAATGATTGATGCTAAGACAGCTACAGCAAGAATGTGGAAAACTGTTGCATATGCAGTCGAGTACAGGTCGGGCTTCCTCTTATCCTAGCATTTGGGAGAGGAAGAGAGTTCCATCGCAAGATGAAGTATCTCATCCCAGTATCGGGGTGGATAAGAGTTCTGCATGGCCTCGAAGGGAGGTACACTTAGTACTGGTGATCTGCTTAGAGTGGCTGAGTTTGCCCAGGAAAGGTGTGGAGCACTTCAACGGCAGGTTAAGCCCTTTCCAAGTATTGGGTAGATAGACGTAAAAATATGGTGATCTATGAAGGCACAGCTTCTCCTTTCCCAGCATCGGGGAGGAGAAAGAATGAGGTCTGGTGCGAGCCATGAGGGAGGTGCCACGGTAAATGTTTTTTGTGGGGTTCTAACTAGATCGACTCCACACTCACCTTGCACTCCTCTGAAACAAAGAGGGGAGGAATGTGGGATTTGGGGTCGAAATGACTAGAATCCTGCACCAATGTTAATCCGGCTGACAAAAGATATTGGCGCGAAAGCTGCACGGACTTCTCATGTGCCTGAGGGGATAACGGTGTGTGAGCGATGAGACGTGGACGTGTGAAGAGCTTGCTGTGAAGTGGTGTGGTTGCTAAATACTAGAGAAATGTGACATATTATGGGACCAACGCTACCTTGGGACGTTTTGGTAAGTTGTCCCGGTCCCTGAAAATACTACAGACTGAAACAAGTATTAGCTTTCCAAAAGAGTGAACGACTTTAATAATTTGAATTGATGCCTAGCATCACAGTCAACAGCCATGGTCATGTCGAAACTTTGCCTCCATTTTATGGGACTTTTACCCAAAATTAGGACGCCATGACATCAAATATAACCACCCAACTAAGCCAATTAGGCTTACATGTATGGATGATTTTAATTTGTTGTAATTGTAAACCAGTTTTTAAATGAGCTTCGCCATGAGAAAACCATCATTTTGCATGTGTGAAAACAAGAAATCATTTAGATCCGCTACCCAGTAACTAACTATGCAGCTGATCAGCACATTTTTTTTTTTAATTTCTAGGTAGCATCAGGAAAACGTGTCCGTGAAATGTGTACCCCCATATATCCCACTTTTATATTGCAAAACTGGGGTATGCAGGGGTGAACCTATTTTTCTTATTTTTTGCTGCAAAACATAGATTGTGGGTACTTGTTAGAACTGCCTTGGCAAGGCCGTTCTAACATGTACCCACAATCAATGTTTTGAGCAAACATTAAAATTATCAACATTTTTCCAATGAAATTTTCAATTTTTAGTGCTGAAAATAATTCTCTGTATTTTGCATGGGCAAGTTTTCGTAAAGGTAGTACAGCCTCCTGTGGTTGTGCGGACTGGTTTATGTGACTGCTTGTCTCATAGTCACATTATATGAATTTAAATCATTGATTTGCACAACATGTTTTTTTGTATGAAACCCTTTTTTTCTTTTACAGAGAAAAATCTTAGATGGAAGCCTAGGTTTTGCTGCTGGGGTAAGTCATGTAACACAAGTAAGATTATTTGCTTAATGTCTTACTATTGTTAAGGCCTTGGTGTACTCTGTTGACTCTTGGGCCCTTTCCATTTACTATAATAAATGAACTGTATCACAGTATAACCACCACCACCACATTGAATTGCAGTTTTTGAGTGATGTCTATCTTTTGAGCAAAAATTGAAGAAAAAAAAGTTTTTGATTCGGTTGTAACAATTGTCATGGTAGTTTGTTGTTTTGAAAACAAAGCATAGAAGTACTGTCAATATAAAACCTGCTTTGCTGCATTGACCATAAGTTTGACACATGTTGCTATGGTTTTCCTTGAGCAGGTGATGACAGCAGCGTCCTACTGGTCCCTGTTAGCCCCAGCTATTGAGATGGCAGAGAGATCTGGGTCGTATGGAGACGACGGACAGTGGGCCTTCGTTCCTGTTTCTATAGGATTTGCACTAGGCGCTGCATTTGTGTACGGTGCTGACATATTTATGCCATATCTTGTAAGTTCATTTGAAGTGTCTAAGTGGCTGAACTCAAGACTACCAATATTTCAGCTATGCGGAAAATTTGATTATTACATAGTAATTGAGCTGCTGTCAGTACCTTTGTTATCCCTCTGTAAATTTCAACCTCCTTCTCTCTTCTGTGGCTGTACAACCTAGTTTCATATGAGCCGCGACGCGAGAAAACCGGTCTTCGGGGTTTCCGACCAGGTCCGACACAAGCCAGCCTGTGCAGTCACAGAAGATGGCTACAGGCTGGAAATTTTGGATTTACAAGGCCAAAAATAAAAATTTGTTTGTTTGCTCTCTCCCTACCTACTCACCAAAAATGGGGCCTACTCAAAAAATTTTATTGCCCTTTTTTTTTTTTTTTTTTTTTTTTTTTTAAATGTTTTTGTCAGAAGATAAATTGTTTTCCCTAGAAAGTAATGTTTTCATTTAAACCTTGACCCTCCCCACCAATTGGATATTTTGTTCTTATGTTCAAGCACTACAAAACATAAAATGCAACTGTAATTGTGAGTAGCTTTGACAAAATTGTAGCTAATCCCTTTAACCAAAAATAACGCATAATACAGTAGTTCATTAAAAAAAAAAAAAAAAAAAAAAAAAAAAAAAAAAAAAAAAAAACCCTACCTACCTACCCAACTTTTCTAGACAGGGTAGGGAGAGGGCAAACAGGAATAATTTTAAATGTGGCCCAAAGTAGAGGAATTGTACTATCCGTGTAGCGAAAACAAAGGCGCTGATCGGCTTCGCAGTTACTGCAAAGCTGATCTGCGCCTTTGTTTTCGCCAAAGCAAAAACCAGGTTTTCTTACGGCGCGGCTCATATCCTACCTGGCCTGGTTTGCCAGCCCTGAAGTCAGGTTCTGTAGTGACAACAGTCTTCTGTTGTATCAGGCTGCATGACTTGTGAATGTGTCTAAAATAAAGTCTTTCCATTCAGACGATACATAGCAAACATGTAGCTTTTTGTAGAAAAGAACCATGTTTGATATGAGTGAACCAAATAAAGGAATTTACTTTATATTAAGAGTTATAAGCATTTTACTGTAGGCATTTAGTTATATAAATCTGTGTTTAAACTTTAAAGATACAGATTGGATTCAAATCAAGAGAATTCAGAATATTTTATATTATATTTGTCATCTTATGATAAATAAGTCCATGATTTAATTTCACATTATTAAGAAGATTTTAGTTGTCTCACAACAAAACATATCTTTAGGATTTTTGATCAGGTCTGACACAATTCATTGCCACAGAAAATGGCTGTACAAGAAATGTTCATGCTTAGAACTTTGATAAGAAATTGTCCTATCCTTGAAGTGAAGACAAGACATAAATTTTCTGCTCTATAACTGATCGGCTGGCCTGTGGCTGTATTTTGCCTGTGTGCAAAAAATCTCATCATCTCAGCTGTTGAGAAAAACTTGATGATTATTGTTTAACCCATCTGTGTTGAATATACTTTTCCATCATTATCATTTGGATGAGTTTGCATTCATTTTTAGGGGCATTAGAAGTTATTTTTAATTTTTATTCCGTTTTTTATGCCATTCCTTGAAACAAAGAGAATAATCCTAGATGGGATGCGTATGTCCAATAAAGAGGATGCCAGGCTTACATGTATACAAGTAAAAATGCATGATACAAATAGAAAAAAATATGTATTGGATCTGATATGAAGCCAACTGCTTGTACTAAATACTAACTAAGTTCAATTCCTTGATGTCAGAGTTCTATTGATCAATAGAGGATATTTGCTTTTTTCAGTGAATACCAAATTATTTCATCTTGTGAGTTGAAAACATCAGAATTTTCACGAGTGCGCAGCATGAGTGAAAATTTTGATGTTTTCAACTCAGGAGATGAAATATATTTGGTATTCACCGAAAAAAGCAAATTTTCTTTTTATTCTATACTTTAAACTGAAAAAAAAATAGTTCCTCTTCTACAGTGAAGATATAATAGGCTGATATCAGTCATTATTACCCAACCTACTATATACAGAGTAATAGCATATTTTTCGCTATATCATGAGTTGGCCTCTGACCGGTCCATAGTTTTGGATATAACATGGGACTATACCATGGCCTGGTACCCAGCTCAAAAGATAATATACAATGGCCTGTTACCCACCCCAATGCTCAATAGATATCAGAGCTATAGCAATGTTTCACATGTTCACCAGTTGACCTCAACTACGCATGCCCAAACTGGTCCATAGTTTTGGATATAACATGGAACTATACCATGGCCTGGTACCCAGCTCACAAGATTTTATAGAATAGGCCGCTAGATGTTATTAAATGACTAAATCAAAGAATAGATAGGTGATAATTGAAAACACAAATGCAGTTGACAATTATGGACAGACTGAACAGCTTTTTGATAGCAAATTGTCGACTTCTTCAAGTCCAATTTGATTTTGAACTGGTATGAAAGCTCAGACGAATTCAATCACCATGGTCTCTAGTATATCAATTATGGTTGGGTAATAAAACAGTTATTTCATGGGTGTTTGATAAATAGTCAAAACAATTGCCCCTCGGTGCCTCGGATGACCACAGTTGACAATTGCCCTCGGCCTTCGGCCTCGGGCAATAGTCCACCATGGTCATCCTCGTCACCTCGGGGCAATAGTTTTGACTATTTACCAAACACCAATGAAATAACTGTTTACTAGTGACTTTTGATATCAGTGAGATTTGATATCAGTGAAATTTCATATCAATGAAAATACCAATTTTATCAAGTTTTAATATACATTGGTTTTCACTGTAAAGTATAAAATAAAATGGGTTATTTTGTTACAGGGTGCAGACAGTACCACAAACCTTGCTTTGTCCATTGATTCTGCAGCTAAGTTAGAAAAAGATGGTGACATTCTAGACAGCTCTATACAAATACAACTGGGAACTGAGGAGAGTTTAGGTATTACCAAATCTATATGAGTGAAAAGTTTAATTTTATTCATAAATCAACTACACAGCTGTTCACCTTTTCTGTCTTAACTACCTAGAACATGTATATGAACATAACTTTATTTTTAGGTTGGATCCCATGCTTCTCCAGTCTCTAAACCGAGGTTCCATCTCCACATGACATTAGCTGTTGGTGAAATGCTTAATCCTAAATCGATCATCCAACCAACCAATCAACCATTTGCGTTTTCTCTACTAACAACATGAACATAACTTTATTTCCATTAAACTAGATAGATTGATCCTTCATCTGTTGAAATCTGACAGGCTAAGAAGAATATAGTATCAGATGATATTAGCTTGACATGCCATAATCTGGAAAACTATCTACTTTTTGTGCAATATATGAAAATGCAGTTTATGGAACTTTTCCTAGATTAATCATTGGTATGTTTTCTCTGTAGGCCCAAGAAGATCAGCGATTCAAAGAAGGAAACCTACTGATTTGGGACCAAATAATTTTATCAATGACCTCGTAGAAAAGTCCGACCCAGATCATATACGACAGAAAAGTTGGCATAGGATTCTACTACTTATCATTGCCATAACTATACACAATATTCCAGGTGGGTTGGTAATACTTAACTTTCGGAAATGTTTAATGGTTGTGTGGTAGATGGAGAGTTAAACAAAAGTTCTAAAGCAAAACCTTGTTCAATATGTGCATTTGATGGCTCGAAAGATGATTATCTCCATTCTATTAACTTTAACTTATACCTAATGAAAAAATTGTATTTCTCATTAGACATTAATCTTCATCAACAAACTAAAACCATGTAAGATGGCCAGTCTTAAGAGACTGAGGATGCTTTTGCCATTTGGTTTCTGATGGTATTTCACACAATATACAAGGCTTTTGGTGGTAAAACAAGTTGTGATATCAGGAATTTGGGAATCCTGTGAATTCTGATTGCATACCTATCTGCAAAAAAATGTGCATAAGGATGGCACTCATGTTAAATAATTGTGGATTTATGTGAAAAGGTGCAGACCCCCAAGTGATTGTAAAATTTAGCCTTATGAATCTTTTCATGTCTTATTTTACAGAGGGTTTAGCGGTAGGAGTAGGCTTTGGTGCAGTAGGAAAGACACCTTCAGCTACTTTTGAAAATGCCAGGTAATTAATTTGACTAGGGAAGAGATTTAGCAATTGATGGGTTAAGGTGGATCTGTTTAACTCTCTATAAAACAAACAAAGGCTTTCTTAATTCAGAACTTGTTTATCTCCAAGAGTTTTAACATTTAAATTAGCTTGTAAAAGAAATACATGTACTTTCAAATCTCAGTGATTTAATTAAGTAAACATTACAAAATACATGCATATGTAATATACAGACCTTTCCTAGGTTGTTAAAATTTAAAAGTTTCCATTGAAACATTTTGAAATTTTTCTTATATTTGTTCAAAACATAAGACTGTGGGGACACATTAGACCCACGATTTATGTTTTGGAACAAGAAATGTATACCTTGTACACATAATATATAAGTTGTGTTCAAGGGGGTGGGGGGTAATTTTACACAGAATCAGAAAAAGAGCTAAAGAATCTATTATTAGCCTCTGTCACTCTCTTTGACATTTCAGGAATTTAGCGATAGGAATAGGTATTCAAAATTTCCCAGAAGGCCTAGCAGTGAGTTTGCCATTGAGAGGTGCTGGAATGTCAACCATGAAATGTTTCTGGTAAGAAAAAAATCTTCTGTTGCTAAGTAGTTTTAAGTGTATGTGAAGATGCATTTCTGTTTGGCAGCATGTTGGCCTAGCAGTAGAGTATCAGACTCAGGTTCGTTACCTGCCTCACTGTGCAGTGTCAATGGGCAAAATACAATAATTCTCAACAGTACTTAACAAATTAATACCCAGTAAACTGGCACAACTGAAAAATTGTTGACTTGGATGTTAAACAACATAATGGAAAAAATTATTCAAAAGAGTGGCTTATCCATGTGTGCCATCAATTATTTGATACATATGTTGCTACAAACATGTAATTGTATGTTATATCCTACAGGTACGGTCAGTTGAGTGGTTTGGTTGAACCAATAGCAGGTCTATTTGGTACTATAGCCGTTGTGATTGCAGAACCCATACTGCCCTATGCCCTCGCCTTTGCCGCCGGTGCCATGATTTATGTTGTCGTAGATGATATCATTCCAGAGGCTCAAACCTGGTATGTAGCTATTAGATTCCTATAGTCAATTTCACTTCAAAACTTTCCCAAAATATGCTGAGAGGCTTCGAGCTATATTGGAAAATTATGTTCGCCATTCAAAATAGTTTTAGGAAAAATAAAGATGAAAACCAAAAAACATTTGTTGGGTGTTTGATTATTAGCAAGTAGAAGCATCTTTATTGCAAGAAGGGTTAGTAAAATCAGGGAACTTAAACCCTCGGCTACAGGGGTTGCCTCCAAAACTTTGGTTTGCCAGTTAATGACTAGTGTCATTTTTTTTTTCTTGAGTAAGACATGAAACTGAATAGAAAAAAATAATAATAAAAAAGATGCATCTATATATTGAAGAAATTGCTTATGGATAACTGCATTTATTTTGAAAGGGCTGTTTTATTTATTGTGTGTTTCAGTGGTAATGGTAAGCTGGCATCATGTGGGTGTATCATAGGTTTTATCGTTATGATGGCCCTAGATGTGGGGCTTGGATGATAAAGGTGAGTGCAGCATCAGGAAAACATGTCCGTGAAATGTATACCCCCTCATACCCCACTTTTATATAGCAAAACTGGGGTATGCAGGGGTATACCTATTTTTCTTATTTTTGCTCCAAAACATAGATTGTGGGTACTCGTTAGAACCGCCTTGGTGAGGCGGTTTTAACGTGTACCCACAATCTATGTTTTGAGCGAAAATAAGATAAGTATCCAAATTTTCCTACTGAAATTTTCCATTTTTACAGCTGAAAAAATATCTGTATATTGCATGGGCAAGCTTTCGTAATAGAAAGTTTCTTACTGGAATGTCAAGGCTAGAAACCAATTTGTGGATGTAACCAACCAAGTCAGACACAAACCTGTTTTTACAGTCATTAAAGTAGGCAGGATGCTTGAAATGTCAGTCGCAGAAGCTAATGGAGCCATACTGGCCTTAAGCAAAGAAAATGACTTTAAAATCCTTTCCCAGACGCAAGATGAGAAGTACAGGGCATCACTAAGCAAGATGACTAGCTCTTTCCCAGCAAGGTAGACATTCATCTGCATGGCTAAGGAGCACCTTGAGAACTCGAAAGCTAGAGATTACAGGTTTGATAACTGTTGGTGCAATTATGAGTGTCTCTGAATGCTTTTTACCTCCCTTCAATCATGCACACAATTGGTAACTCGCTTTTTTTCGTATGCTATGTTCACATTCTGTGTTTTGCGTATGTTAGTTTCATAAATCTGGTTAAATCGCCATTTAATACAGGGGTTGTGGGGGTTGATACAGGGCTTCTCGGAAAAATGGAACTTTGAGGGAACCTATGTGGTTTCGTCGTATATAGAGAAGGAAATGTGGAAACCTTAGTCCTAAATCATATTTCAATATCTTAACTTCATATCCTATATTAAGATACATCAGCCTGGGCCAAAAAGTTCAGCTTTTTTGATGTTTAAAAAAGTGAGGTCGATGCGTGTTTTTCGTCGTCGTTTTTACAATGTTTGTCCTTTCTGCGCAATCGCACTAAGGGTAAAACATGAAGCCTGTTCGTTTGCTTAAGGTCGCTTTGGAGAAGTTGAAGAAGGTCGTTTCGGTCCAGACAATTAACACTACCGGTGAATACCCCTTATTCCGTTATTGTTTCCACATTTCTAGCCCAGGCATTATAACACTAGAAAAAGAATGGTATCCACATTTTCGTCTCTATATAGGAAGGTTTCCACATTTTTTAGATATACGACAATTCATTGGAAAGCCCAGAAATGTGGATACTTTACTATATAGGGAGGTTTCCACATTTTTTAGATATACGACAATTCATGGAAAAGCCCAGAAATGTGGATACTTTACTATATAGGGAGGTTTCCACATTTTTTCATGGGAAACCCTCACATTGTCATATATCTAAAGAATGTGGAAACCTCCATATATAGTAAAGTATCCACATTTCTGGGCTTTTCCATGAATTGTCGTATATCTAAAATGTGGAAACCTCCCTATATAGAGACGAAAATGTGGATACCATTCATTTTCTAGTGGTATTATGCCTGGGCTAGAAATGTGGAAACAATAACGGAATAAGGGGTATTCACCGGTGGTGTTAATTGTCTGGACCGAAACGACCTTCTTTAACTTCCCCAAAGCGACAACCTTTTGACATTCACGGAATAAGGACAATCCTTGATCAGTTGTCCTTGATCGAAACGACACGATCTCAAATGACCAGATCATCCTTAATGAAGCAACCAGACAAGGTTCATGTTTTACCCGAGAAAAGCCCGGAAACAGTTCTACAAAATGGCTGCTAAAGATCGCTTCACGGAGACATGCTGAATAAAAAAGGCCGACAGGAGGTTAATTCTGACTACTTTTCCGATCTAAATATCTCTATACCAAGTTGAGATATTGATATATCATTTGTGACTAAGGTATCCACATTTCCTGCTCTATATACGAGGAAATCAAGGGTTCCACTATAATACCATTGATCCGGCTTCTCCAGTCTTTCGGATGAGACTTTAATCTTAGGTCTTATGATCTTCCTTTACTGTTGAATTGAAAAGAGCAGTTCGTTAAAGCTTGCAAAAGAATGTGCACATTGCACTGGTAAACTGTTTGAAAGAATGCCTAGGTTTTGAAGTGACTGGCTTGAGATTACCCATTCGACTACTTGTGGAACATTGGTGCATAAAAGCTGAATATTATAAATGTGTATGTTTGCATTTTGATGAATTTGCAACTTTTGAAAAATGTGATGGTGTTTAAAGGACAAGCTACTTTTTAACATCTAAAAATAAAAATACTTGGCCCACTTTAAGCAACCTCAAATTATAAAAGTCATGAAAATTGTACCATTGCAGAATAATATGAAAAATATGACACCAACTATTTGACTCATTTAAGCCTGGCATCCTATTTTAAACTGGACATAGGCAATCAGAATAGCTCCAGATGTGACGCCATAGGACCCAGCCTCCCATCTAGAGCTATTCTGTTTGCTTAGAGGAAAAAAAGATTTATGTCACACCTGATGTCCCTGAAAATGAACGTGGACTCGCCCAAATGATAATGATGGGCTAGTGCATATGAGCTGCGCCATGAGACAACCGGATTTTTGCCTATGCGAAAAATAAGGCGCAGATCAGCTTCGCAGTAACTGCGAAGCTGATCAGTGCCTTTGTTTTTGCTACACGGATAGTACAATCCCTCTTGTCCTTAAGCTTCCAACCACCTTCTGTGGCAGCACAGGCCGGTTTGTGTGAGACCTGGTCGGAAATCCCGAAGACCGGTTTTCTCGTGACGCAGCTCATATGTCTAAAATGGGTTGAACTTACTTTTGTTATTAAAGTAATGACTTTGCAGATGTTGCAATATCATTTAGAGGAAAAGTGTATCATGTTTGTGAGAAAATACATCTGTATAATCATTATGATGGTTGGACATGCAAATCTTGTCATCGGCATGCCTAACCAGGTAAAGCACATTAATTCTTTAAGGAGAATTCAAATGGCTCTACTAAAATTCTGTTATGCTTCTAGAAAGTCACCATGCAGGCTAAATTACAAACTGAAGAATCTGATTGGTTGCTCCATCTGAAGCAATCTGAGCTTGGTCCCAAGCTAGTTTGGTCATAATTTTATCTTTAGTTATCAGTATGTAAATCATTGTAACATTGCCTAGTGAAGGCTTTACATGACAAAGTTTCTAGCCTTGTCTGAATCTGTTGGTGTTGTGGCCTAGTGTTAGACTGTCATATTCCCACTCAAGTAGTCCAGAGATTTGTTTTTTGTTGTTGTTGTTTTTTTAATGTAGCCAGAAAGCCTTTTTTCCATACATACATGCTTGAAAAATTGTTGACTGGGATATACAGAGTGACTATGATTAAGAATTATAAATGCTGTGTCTAGTATTTTAAGTTCAACTGAACTTTGGCTAGTTGTTCAAAATTAACGACATCGTTAATTAATGATTCGTTAAATTTCAAACATGAATATTACAAATGCAAAGGGTTCTCACATTTTATCAACAAAAAATAACAGTGTATTTGCGTATTAAGTCGATATATAGTTAACAAATTGAGGGCTAAATGACAGGGTTAAGCTAACAAAATTTTGAATGACTGGCCCCTGATCATTCATTGTGGAAAAATTCATTGCTATAACTGAGAATTCAAATTGACTTAGATTTGATTACAATTCGTAATATGAAATGGTTTAACATAATGATGTGTTTCTAATTGACAATAAGGGGAAAAAGGTTGACTATCTCTAATGGAAATGATTGCTGTTTTACGTTGGTAACATAAGCCTACCAGACAATTAAACTTATAAAATATTGAGGTAATAGTCCTGAAGGTTAAGAGAGTAAGATTTGCAAAAAATGCTAGAAGTCTCTGTTGCGTAGTGGTCATTATGAAATCACGCCCATGCAGTATACAGTGATTTTTAAAGTTGTAAAAAAAATGAAAATTTTCAGTGGAAATTTTTTGATATTTTTCTTATTTTTGCTCAAAACATAGATTGTGGACACACATTAGAACCGCCTCGCCGAGGAGGTTCTAACGAGTACCCACAATCTATGTTTTGGAGCAAAAATAAGGAAAATAGGTATACTCCTGCATATCCCAGTTTTTCTATATAAAAGTGGGATTTAAGGAGGTATATATTGCACGGACATGTTTTTCTGATGTGAGCCACTTGGTTTGTAAACCAGGGATTGAAGGCTTAAAGGAATAGGCTCACAAACTATTGTGTGTTCGTTTTATGAAACCCTTCATATAGCTGAACAGTTTGCCACAAATTTCATGAAAATCAACCAAGGTATAAGAATATTATAGCGGTTTGAAAATTTTGATGGCCCAAATCCAGAACGAGGCTGTGAGGGTATGACGTCACTCCCTCACAATCATGGAATTCTAAATATCTGCAATTTCCATGCAAATTAAAGTATGAAAGTTGTTGAAATACTTTTTATTCACTTAATAGAATCATACTCATCTGTTTTCGAATGTAAAAAGTAAGCCAAGCATTTTTCCTTTTTGGTCACGTAACTAGCTAAACAAAATGGCGGCCACCATAAGCGGCCATTGTTGAATCTTAAAGCTTTCATATCTTCAAAACCACTTAACAGATTTTAATAAATGTGGTGTCAAAATGAATGTTTCACTTATTTCTTTCTGTTGAAATGAACGATAATGTTTGTAAACCTATTCCTTTAATCCCAGTCTCCTCCTGTCATTTGGATGAGGCTTTTAACTGAGTCCTGCTTGACCTTAGCTGTTGGAGGAATGTTAGACCCCAAATCAACCAACGAACATGACATGCAGACAGAAACACACAGAAACTTCACACTGGTTATGGAGAGACAAACAACGCGGCTGGGAACACCGACAAAGATGAAAAACAATATAAAACTGCAGTATTCAAATACGTGTCTGGGAACAACTTTCCACGGATTGGAATCATTATGAAAACATGTCCATGCAATATTCAGAGATTTTTAAAGTTGTAAAAAAGAAAATGAAAATTTTCAGTAGAAAAATTGTGATATTTTTCATATTTTTGCTCAAAACATAGCTTGTGGGTACAAGTTAGAATCGCCTCAGCGAGGCGGTTCTAACAAGTACCCTAAATCTACGTTTTGGAGCAAAAATAAGAAAAATAGGTATAACCCTTTAAACCCCAGTTTTTCTATATAAAAGTGGGGTATAAGGGGGTACACATCACACCGACATGTTTTCCTGATGGATCGGTGGAAAGTTGTTGTCTGACAGGTATTTATAACCTATTGTTGCATATTGATTTTATCCACGTTGGTTGTTCTCAGACATGTTGGTTGTCTCTTGATGAACTTATTGTAGTACAGCCTGAAAAAGATTATAGAGTTTCACATGACAAAAGTACCCATCCCGCAATATTTTAATTTACATTATGCAGACAGATGCGTAAACAATTCCTAGACAGACAAAATATGAGCCGCGTCGTGAGAAAAAAGGATTTTCGCCTATGCGAAAACAAAGGCGCAGATCAGCTTCGCAGTAACTGCGAAGCTGATCAGCGCCTTTGTTTTCGCTACTGGGATAGTACAATTCCTCATCTACTTATAGCCAAAATTTCAAGCCTTTAGCCTGCTTCTGTGACTGTACAGGACGGTTTGTGTTGGACCTGGCTGGAAACCCCGAAGACCGGTTTTCTCTCGTCGCGGCTCATATCATAGCATTCATGGCAATATAATACCCCATATTTATGGGTAACCCTAGTATACTGGCATTTCCATAATTCTTAATGGTATTTTGCATACAAGGTTGAGAATATGCACCTCAGTGCATGTAGTTGAAAATTAAAACCAAAAATGACATAAATGTCAAAATGGTGGAAGTAAATACAGGGTATTTAGGATTACTGAAGATATGAGCTGTGACGTGAGAAAATCGCTCTTTGGGGTGTCCAAAAAGTTGGCCCGTACAGTCAAAGAAAAAGGCTAGGAGCTTGAAATTTTGCATTTTAGAAGAAGAGGGATTGTACTATCCGTATAGTGAAAACAAAGGTGCTGCAGTTACTTCACAGCTGATCTGTGCCTTTGTTTTCGCATATGCAAAATTCTGTTTTTCTCATGTACTATCCGTATAGCGAAAACAAAGGTGCTGCAGTTACTGCACAGCTGATCGGTGCCTCTGTTTTTGCATATGCAAATTCCATTTTTCTCATGATGCGACACTTATTATTGGAAAACATTTCTTGCCTTAAAAGTATTTTTATATGTATGTACAGTACAACCTCGTTATAACGCTATCCTTGGGGTCCATAGAAGCAGACCGTGTTATAAGTGAACCGTGTTATAATGAGGTTATTTACTAAAGACATATAGCAAAATAATCAATTTGGGAGCCATGACATGACCGTGTTATAATGAAAACCGCATTATAATGAGGCGTGTTGTAATGAGGTTTAAGTGTATGTTTATCTGCATAGTTTAATACATCTGTCAGAGAACCAGTATATGTCAGAAAAAGAATTAACTGTTGTTGGTTGTTAGGTCTGTTTTCTTGATTTGAACAATTTGTTACAGTATAAATTTTCCTGATTGTGAATTAAAATCCATGTCACCCTGGAGACAAAACTAAAGCCAGACTATACTTGCTATCCCCAGCCCTGAGGGTGACAGATCCCCAATAACTGGTGCATTATGAGGGACTGTTATATGAGCTGCATTATGAGAAAACCAGATTTTTGCCTATGCGAAAACAAAGGAATAGATCAGATCAGCTGTTACTGTTACAGTTACTGTTGCTTTTGTTATCGCTATTCGGATAGTGCAATTCCTCTACTTTCTAAATCCAAAACTTCCAGCCTCTAACCATCTTCTGTGGCTGTACAGCCTGGTCAGACCTGGTCGGAGCCCAGATTGTTGGTTTTCTCACGCACAGGCTCATATTTTGATTGTCGTTATCAGCTTGAAATAGGAGTCATTTTATATACAAATTGTGAAATTTTATTTAGAAATTTCATATTACAAATTGTAAATCATGTTTTCCAAAGGTTAATTTCAATATTCATGTTTTAGCAATGTACTTTTTCAATGATGATGTTGCAGTTTTCATCAACAGGTTGGATTAGGTCTCTTAAACTTGTGCACTTATAAATATTTTCCCCCTAGAGTGGGAGCTGGGGGATATTGTGGGCATTGGTATACAAATACTTAAATCCTTATCCCCTGGGAGAGTGATGACTTAGCAGTAGAGTGGGGGATTCCACTGGCATGGAATAGTGTCTTTGAGCAAGACACATTGACTTTCCAGAGTGCTGCTGGCCCCGAGGTTATAAAACTTTTTTCATGCTCAGCTCATCTGAGAATAAAATTTATCCTGCTCATAAATGTTAAAATGCCAACAATTGTTGGCATTTTAACATTTATAAGCAGGATAAATTACAGGCTTTGGTGATTTAAACCTAAAACTTACACATATTTGGGCTATTTCTGTATTTATGAACGATTTAATTTCAGTCTCAGCTGAGTTGCGCATGAAAAAAGTTTTAAAACCTCGGGGCCTGGGTAACACCCAGTAATTAATTGGTGACTGAAAAATTGTTGACTGTGATGTTTTACCACAAACCATACACACAAACTCATAGCCCAGAAAGTATACATAGCATGAACAACCAGGAGTGGGGCTATAGATGTTTTGCTTAGAAATTCCAAATTAATTACATGTATTAAGCTACATGTATAGATCCCGGACAATCGTAGTAGACACGTCACAGCCTGACAGCTTTACCGTTATACATATGAATGAAATGAATGTATTTGACCAATAGGAGCAGGCGTGTCATTCATATTTGTAACGGTGTATCTGTGACAAAATTCTGCTACAATCATCCGGGATCTATAATCTGATCTTCAGGAATTTTTATACCAAACTTTAACCCACACCAGCCCATCCTATATAATAATAAGCTCACCTTGTGGGCCATCGGCTCATATGAGTTAAAAAATGATGACTAGGGTGTAAAACTATTGACTGGGGTGTTATACCATAATCTACTAACCAACAGACTGTCCTTGTCAAATTTGTACTTCGGGCTTGAGACTTTGACTTAATTTATTTTACTCCAAAAGTATGTTGTAACTTCAAAATTTGTAAAAGCACACTGTGAAGTATTTTCAGTTCAGAATGGTACTGCCTCGATTCCCTTTCACTTTGAAACAGTTGAAATAAAGGGCACACCATTCTGTAATAAATCCTAAGGCACAACAATAAAATCTCTTTTGCTAGTTTGCTCCCTTATGCCAAATGTAAACATATTTGAGCCTGTGCGTGAGAAAACCAACAATTTGGGGTTCCGACCAGGTCTGACACAAACCGGGCTGTACAACCACAGAAGATGTTTAGAGGCTGGAAATTTTGTATTTAAGTAGAAAAGGGATTGTACTATCCGTGAAGCGAAAACAAAGGCGCGGTCACCGCGAAGCTGATCTGCGTCTTTGTTTTCGCCTATGCAAATTGTTGGTTTTCTCATGCACAGGCTCATTTGTGTTAAATTGCTCTTCACTTATCAGCTGTTTATCATATCTTAATTTCCACTTTAAAACAATTAAAAACGATTGATGCATACAAGATATGAATATCAATGGCCCTTCATATTATTGTTTGTTTAGTATATCTCATTTCCTGCATCCTTTGTTATTACGTCAATGAAACTTGCACTATGTCAATCAGGTCAATTGAGACAACATTCATTTCAACGATCTGCTGACAGAATCACACATTTATTTTACTTATAATTTTTACATTATTTTGATCTCTGATGTTTGAAAGAGTTTCAGATAGTAAAATATTTATTTGTAATCTTTTATTTCTGGGTTGTAATCTTTTTTGAGGAGGGGAACCTGGCTGCTGGAGCCACACAGCAAGTATCAGAGGTCACGTGATTGCGTGATCAACCATTTCCGATTCGTTTCATTCTTCAGTCCCCATTCGTTTCATTCTTTAGTTAGAAATAGTGGTTCGGAGTGATTCCCCTAGATAAGGAGAAGTAATGGTTGCGTATATACGGAATTAATGGTTGCGTATATACGTGATAATTTTGGTTGCAATTTTCCTAGATGATTTAGACCTGTTTATGGATAAAGTGTTGCACGATATTTCCAAATAATCAACAGAAAGTCTTGTAAGTTACCCTATGCAAAAATTAATTAGATATAAAAACTTCTTTGGATCTGGAATTGAAATGACTGAGATAAAAAATCTTTGTTAACTTTCAATAAACATAGATTATCAATACTTAGCCCAGTTTTCATGGTGTGTCCAGTTTTCGTGGTATACATGTATTTCAGCTGCAACTGTATTTTTTCACAAGCTGTCAAGTTTACTGGGGTCTACCATCCACATTGTGCAAGAAAAATAACAGATTGTTTTTATGAAGGTTTTTCAATATTTTTAATTGATCTGAATCTGAATATGGGACTTATGCTTAATTCAAAATGGGTAGGTGTCTTTAAAATGTTTCTGGTATCACACATGACAGTGAAATATTTTCAGAGTTACTTATTTAAATTTACAAGATGTAATAAGATAATAAAAATTAAAATATGACAAGAATATTTTGAAGCATTGAACTTACCAGTCACTTTTTGAATGACCCACAAATTTGGGTGCCTTACTTTTGATGACGTCAAAAATCAATATGTCATTCAAAATGGCGTCTATGTAAGCATTAAACAGAATTGCCTTGAAAAGGTAAGTTGGACATAAATTGCCAAGGATTCCGTATTTATTTAAGATCTGACCTGTTTCTATCATGCTGGAGTTGCCTATGAACTGTTAGAACCATGAAAACTGGACCAATCATCATAAAAGTATGTTTTCTGAATCACTTTGCCTCATATGGTATATGAACAAATCTATACTAAAGGACTTTGAAAATGCCTCACTGTACATCGGTTATCATTTGCTCCTTAAAGTTCAACAGATGTATAAAATAAACATAGTATTGTGTACCTCAACACAATAAACAATATTTATCCATAAAGATCCATAAATATATGTTTCAGGTTTGTCTGCTGCAGCTGTTTTCACAGACGTGGTCATGACGCAAGAAAACCACGGCTACAATAAAGGGCATTTGTAAAAACAAGCCATCTCTGGTGAAATTACAAGCAAAAGCAAAATAAAAATGGGGTCTTTCTTTCAGTGTTGTTTAAGGCTCTAGCTTTCTTTGCTGACATCAAGCGTAAGTGTTCAAAATGCATCTAGACATTCGATTACAGTGTCAAAAGTAATAGTTATTTTTACGCAAGAGTGTGCCAATTTATTGTGTACAATTGTTTCATTTTACACACAAAAATTAAAGTTTTCTTAATAATTCGGGAAAGGTTCGCGACTATTTCGCAACAAAGATTAACAATATTAACACCACGTTGCAGTCTCACTGAATGGGCATTAATACAACAAATTTGCGAATTTCGGTCTAATTTTGAAAATATATCTCGCGATAGTCGCGCAACATTCGTGAGAGTGTCTCACAACGTTCCCAGGAATTTAGCTTTAGTTTTATTTTCATTTGTACGACAGTCACAAGACATTCGTGAGAGTGTCTCAGGACATTCTTAAGAATGTCGCTAAGTTTTATTTTTTCGCCAGATAGTCGCAAGGTGTTCCCATGTTTTCTCAAGACTGTCTTGCGACTGTTGAACAACATTTGTACGAGTGTCGCGAAATTTTTTGCATTGTAAATTTGCCAAAATTTTGTGGCGTCCGGTTTCTGACATAACAAGAACGTCTTACAACTGTCACACGACAGTCTTGCGACAAATTTTGGTGAAAAACTTCGCATAAAATTTTTAAACATGTTTTAAACCTTCTCAACCAGTTAGCGACTTGTTCGCGACATATGAAAATTCTTACGACACTCGCACAAATGTCGTGCATAAGGTCCGTGACTAAATTCGCAAAACAGTCGCGAGAAATTTGCGTGCCACTTAAGGGGAATATGACTTCCAGTGCCTGTTGAAAAATTGTTGACAAGAGACTTTAAACCACAAAACAAACAAACAAATATCATTGTCAATGACAGTGACCTATATAATTGTGAATGAACTCGAGTCAAGTGGTTTCGGAAGTTGTTGGTGGAAATCCGTTGAGCCACAGCCTAGGAAATCCTTTCATGTGTGTAGATATTGAGAAAAAAAAATGTTTCCCAGCTATAAGTCGCAGATGGAAGTTGATACCTACCCTGTAAACCCTAAAATGCTCAGGCTCTAAAGCTCTTTAAGCTGACTGATATGCTGATATGCCCAGCCCTGGGTTACAGTCCATAAGGACAAGAGGCTACAATTTACTTCCTTATAGGGTAGTCTTATCTCTATCGTGACACTCAAATTTTTGCGTATATCCTGTCATTTTTCCAGGACCTAATCTTAATAGCCAAAGAGCCAATTTGATTGGCTCAATTTGGGTGGCTGGTCAGATTTGATTGGATCATATTGTGCCCTATTAAGCTACTAAGAGTTATCTTGACAACACAGTATTTGCAGATACTTAAGTTTCAGGTAGCTTAGGAAGTGCAAGATATTTCTTTGAAATAATTGTGGTTTTACACTAAACATAACAAAAACTTGCTCATGCAATAAAACAGTGATTTTTTTTTCAACTGCAAAATTGAATAATTTGGTAACAAATTTTAGTTTTACGAGTAAACTATACCTACCTGACATACATTATGGATTTCACTATCGGTTTTGGACGGTACCGGCTTTTAACTCGCTCTCATAACCGGAAGAGACTTTTTACCTATGCACCTGAATGCGGTGTCTACTTCCGGAACCCCAAAACGTGTCACTACCATTTCAGCAAATTGAAGACGCTCGGAAGAACATTAGAGAATGTGGGGTTGGATGGGTGTGTTAGTTGATTTCTAGGAAACTGGGCTTGTAGCATCAGGGAGTAGAGTATGACAATGTGATTATAAATCATGACCCTGTGATGACATTGACCTATTTTAAGACAAGGTCAACATGGGTTGTCTATGCATTTGAATGGGGAAAACTGTTAAAATGTCATTTGAAGGGAAAAACTTGCAAGAAATTGGCAAATGGACAGAATATTGATTATTTTGAAAAAAAGAAAAGGCCCTGGGCTTCATCTGCCCTTTTACTGGGACTATATACCAAAATAGTCAAACATGTTGATTGGTATATAGGTGTCAGAGTGTTTTCAGGACCATTGGTCCTCTGGTTAAATAAAAGAGGGTTTAAAGGGCGTATTTATTTCATAGAAATATTTTCCGGATGTTTAGGTTAGGTCGCCCATGGCTCGAATTCAAAGATTATTGGCTTTAACATTTAAGAATAGCAAGCAATGGAGATAATACTGCCTTCATATGAGCCGCGTCATGAGAAAACCAGATTTTTTGCCTATGCGAAAAAAAAAAAGATGCAGAACAGCGCCTTTGATTTCGCTACTCGATTAGTACAATCCCTTTTCTACTTAAAATTTCAAGCTTCTTGCCTGCTTCTGTGACTGTACTGGCCGGTTTGTGTCAAACCTGGTCGGAAACCCCGAAGCATCGCGACTCATATATGAACATTTTGAAACTCTTAATTGTCACCTGCGTCAGTTTGAAACCAAAAATATTGTTTTGTCTTCAGTAGTTTTTGCTTTGATTTTCAATTGAGAGAGCTTACATTTCTAGCTTGAACTTTCTAGACGTAAGTGAAAAAAGAAAGATCAGCAAAATCACACTTTTAAGTACTATTATGGGGGTGGGCTGTTTGATTCTGCACTTAGAACAGAATCAATGAATAATGGCTGTGAACCTCGTTGTGAAAACGAGTCTGCTGCGTTTCCAACCAGGTAATAACAGAGAGCTCGGTTTGGATAGAGACGACAAGTTGTAGGGTCTACGTTTTTGGGCAGGAAATACTATGACTTTTTTCAGACTGAGCTGATGTGCATACATAGCGAAGTGGTTTCCTGGCTTAAACAGGCTAAAAAGTAGATTTTTGCACAATGCAGCTGAATGGTTTAACATTTGAGCCCCCTCGTGGGAAAACTAACAATGTGGTTTTGGAACAGGTCCGACACAAATCAGTTTGTACAAGCACAGAAGATGGCTAGAGACTGAAAATTTTGGATTTAGAAAGTAGAGGAATTGTACTATCCGTGTGGCGAAAACAAAGGCGCTGATCAGCTTCGCGGCTACCGCGAAGCTGATCTGCGCCTTTGTTTTCGCCTATGCAGATTGTTGGTTTTCCAATGAGGTGGCTCATTTAATGTCTTGCATGCATGTTTGCATGTTAAAAGATTTATTGCTGAGATATAAAATAGCTCTGAAGTTCTTTTCAAATGGTAATAATTTATGCACTTCATACCATTTCAGCAAATTTAGAGGAAAGTGGAAAATTATGATGGGTAATCATTGAAGTTGCATCTTGAGAAATCCAGGTTTTTGCATATGCAAAAGAAAAGACGCAGATCAGCTGTGCAGTAGCTGCACAGCTGATAAGCGCCTTTATTTTGACTCATACATGGTTAGTATAATCCATCTTCTTATATCCAAAAATTCCGGCATCTAGCCTTCTTCTGTGACTGTATGGACTGGTTTGTGTCAGACCTGGTCCGAAACCCAGAAGACTTGTTTTCTCGCGTCACAGTTGATTTTAGCATGATAAATATTAGGCTGGAATGTTAAACCAATTTTTCCGGTTTTATGAATGGGCATGTTTTATCTGAAAACAAGGGTCTAGAAGGGCACTGATTGCTCACCTGAGAGCCATCAAAGTTGTTTGAATGCTTTTTAACTCACCTTAGCAATTATAGCTCACCATTGTGCATCTGACCTGCCCCTTTAACAAACAGACATTTTTTTTTTAAATATGCCCAATTTTGTTTCCCTTTTTGAGATTCTATTTCTTACTTGCTTTACATAAAGCATAAGAGCCATGTCATGAGAAAACCAACATTTTGCATATGCGAAAACAAAGACCCAGATCAGCTTCGCAGTAACTGAGATTGAAGCTGATTAGCCTCTTTGCTTTTGCTACCTGGATAATACAATTCCTCTACTTTCTAAATCCAAAATTTCAAGCCTCTAACCTTCTTCTGTGCTTGTACAACTCAATTTGTTTCAGACCTGTTCAAAACCATATTGCTGGTTTTCTCATGATGCGGCTCATATATATTTTATTAAACATTGGTCTTTGAATGTGATTGTTCTAGAATTGTAATTGAAAACCTGCATAACTGATGGCAATTTTATTGTTGATTATTATTATTATTGGTGATAATAATAATATAGTAACCAGACACTATTAACTGCAGGACTTATACAAAGAAGATGAAAATAACATTGTTTTTATGTGAGATTTGTTTATTATTGCTGCATGAGTACTATTAAAGGGTTCACACAGACCTGGAAGTCCTTGAATTCAACCATTTTTTGATGCATCAGGAAAACATGTCAGTGTAATGTATACCCCCTTTATACCCCACTTTTATATCACAAAACTGGGGTACGCAGGGATATAACTACTTTTCTTATTTTTGCTCTAAAACATAGACTGTGGGTACTCGTTAGAACCGCCTCGGTGAGGCGGTTCTAATGTGTACCCACATTCTATGTTTTGAGTAATGTGTAATGTATACCCCCTTATAATGTATATTGTAATGTGTAATACCCCCTTGTACCCCACTTTTATATCACAAAACTGTACCCACATTCTATGTTTTGAGCAAAAATAAGAAACATATAAAAAAAATCTAGTGAAAATTTTCAATATTTACTACTTAAGAAAATTCAGTATATTACATGGGCATTTTTTCTTAATGAATGGACTTGGTCATTATTATCATTTTGATGGGTCCCGCACTGTCATTTTACGGGGATTAGGAGTGATATTTGGTTTTTATCTCATTTTTCTATGAAATTTCTCTTTGCAAACAGAGAAACCTGATCATTGCCTACTTGTACCTCTATGCAAACAGAATATGAGTCAATGTCCCAGAAGACTCCTGGGATTTCAAAAATGCCATTGTGTTGGAATTGTCCTGGAATTTCATTTAACTGAAAATTAAGCTTTGTTTTTGAATTTACGAAAAACGTAAATGCACAGCTGATCAGTATCTTTGTTTTCTGAACATGGATAGTACAATCATTTGTCCTTTAAGCTTCTAGCCTTATTCTATGACTGTAAAGGCGGGTTTGTATTGGATTTCAATCAGGGCCCAGTTGTTCAAAACTAACGACGTCGTTAGTTAACGTTTCTTTAAACATTGATATTACAAATACACTGTCACTTTTTGTTGAAAAAAATGTGAGAATCCTTTGCACTGCAAAGGATTCTCACATTTTTTCAACAAAAAATAAAAGTGTATTTGTTACTTTTGCTGATATTTGCTTAACAAATTTATGTCTTAACGATATCGTTAAGCTAACGATGCTTTGAACAACTGGGTCCAGGTTGGTAACCCCAGAGACAGTCTTCCTTGTGCTATGGCTTATAAAACTGATGGTGAAAAACAGCTTATTTGGGCATGTTTTTGTTGGTTTGCATTGATGCTTTACATCCCAGTCAACAGCTAAGGTCATGCTGGGATGTTGCCTCCATTTTAGGGGACTTTTACCCAAAATGAGGATGTCATGACATCCAACAAGTGCTTCAAATATAACCATCCAACTAAGCTGCGAAAGGCATACATATGAATGGTTTGACTTGGGCAGGCTCAGACCTGAGCAGTTAACCACTAATCAGATGGTCAGTCAGTAGCGTATAAGCTTTGCCTGGAGGCACAAGCAGCCCATCTATTTCTTTAGGCCCAAACGGGTGGGATGTGTGTTAAGTAGAATCAATATGGTAACATTTTTTTTTTCTGTTACATTTTTTCAAGAGTGAAGACAAGCTTACTTTGTCCTCCGGTTTGTTGATGCTTCAAGGCCATATATGAGTGTGTTCTATTAAAATCGAGTCAGGGTTTCCAGCCCTATTTAGGTCATATTAAACTAAGGGAGGGAAGAAGCCATCAGCTATATTCAATTAGCTGAGTCTCGAGAATGAATTGTTTAAGCCATAGTTATAATGCCTGTAATATTATTTGACGCCTCCATGTGGCCTGTATTGTTGCGTTTACGTAACAGGGAACCAAAAGTCACCATTTATAAGACCATAAACACTGCAAAGAATATGCTGCAAAGATCAGTGCATTTGTTCGTGCTACGTAGTACAAACCCATGTCTTTGAAATCTGTTATTTCAAGTTTATGGACACCAATTTGTGGCAGACCTTAAAACTTTTTCATGCTCAACTCAGCTGAGACTGAAATTTATCCTGCTCATAAATATTAAAATGCCAATTGTTGGCATTTTAACATTTATGAGCAGGATATTTTACAGTCTTTGGTGATCTAAGCCTGAATTTTCTCCACTTTTGATTCTGTATTTATGAGCAGTTAAAATTTCATGCTCAGCTGAGTTGATCGAGAAAAAAAGTTTTCTAACCCCGGGGCCTGGTTAAAAAGACAAGAGACTACCTTTCTCACGCTGCAACTCAAAATGATACAGATCCCTCTGGGTTGAAGACAGATTGTTCTTGTTTGGCGGGCAGTAGCATAATATTAAGGATAGGTCATGGAAAACTGTGGAAGTAGAGCATCAAGTAAATAACCTGATTTCTCTTTTTATTGTATTAGAATTAGAAGTACTGTCTTTCTAATGCACCCCAATGAGTAGTTCACTTTTATAAGAGTCACCAGCTTGACAGGCATGTGTGAGTGCTAGCCTTATAGTGCTGAGTATAAAGCAAGGTAGCCACCGGTACAATTTTTAACACCTTTGATATTTCACAGCGCTGGTGCAAACCCTAATGTCTAATCATTGTAATCTTTAAATGGTCTAAAGAGTAGTTGTCTCCGCTTATGGGTAGCTTTAAGATGTCATAAGTATCAGTCTGAAAACCTTAGTAAAATAGTAAATCAGTGATCATGATGATATAAGTTTCTAGAGTTTACATTCACACACTGGTTATTCAGAGCTGAGCTTAACAAAGGTGAAGGCTGTAGTATGCTGAGGGCAACTTACCATGATATGAGCCGCCTCATGGGAAAACCAGCAATTTGCATATGCGAAAACAAAGGCGCAGATCAGCTTCGCGGTAATCGCGAAGCTGATCAGCGTCTTTGTTTTCGCTACTCGGATAGTACAATTCCTCTACTTTCTAAATCCAAAATTTCCAGTCTCTAGCCATCTTCTGTGACTGTACAGGTCGGTTTGTGTCGGACCTGGTCGGAAACCACATTGTTGGTTTTTTCACGAGGCGGCTCATATTGTTCTCAGTATCTGTTGCATTTGAGACACAGCATAAGAAAAACCAACTATATGCATAGGCGAAAATATAGGCGCAGAGCAGCTGTGCAGTTACACAGCTGATCAGCACCTTTGTTTTCGCTACAGGGACAGTACATTTCCTCTACTTTCATAAATCCAAAAATTGAAGCTTCTAGCCTGTTGCAGTCGCCGTACAGGCCCTGGTCGCAAACCCAGATTGTTGCTTTTCTCATGCAAAGGCTTATTGGTTGTCTTTGGATAACCAGTGTGATCTACAGTAGGATGCTATGTCAGGCAGATAAACAAAAATTTTTGTCTGTCTTTTTCAGGATGTCAAGTTGGACTATGGTCTACACAAAGAACCTCAAAGAAGTGATCTCTCAAAGACAATACATTCCTTGCAATAATAGACTGCCTATTTTCTGAATACTTTTCAATCATTTTGACCTGTTGGTTACCATTCAAAGTGTTTACTCATAATTATAAGCCTTGCGTCCCTTTTAAAGGACAAAGGCAAACAGAATAGCCCCAGATTTGATGCCGCAGAACGCGGAGTCCCATATGGGGCTATTCTGTTTCCTTAGAGGAATTTCATTGAAAAATGGAATAAAATTTTAAAATCTCACCTGAAGCCCCTAAAATTTAAAGACTGGACTCACCCAAATGATAATGGTGGGTGAACCCATTTGCCATGTTTGTGTGCCATAAAGGATAAGAACCTATATCACAGTGGTCTATCTTCAGTGGCGCTTTGCCATTCATCCATCCACCAGTGATACAGAAGACAAAATGCAAACTTTACGATATTTAGGAATCAAGTCTTTAGATGTCCTTTCTGATGTACATTGGTGATCATCTCGACAAAAAGTACTATAGATTCGGAAATATTCACGAGAACTTTTTGGCTAATATTTGCAAATTGGTTGGCTCGTGAATTCAAAGTTCTTGCTAATAAAGTGTATATAGACTATATGGGTCATATGGGCACTCGCTCGCGAAATGAAGAACTTGCTAATAAGTCGGAAATAGAAAATTTGCAAAATAAAAGTCACGCGAAAATTTCCGAATTTACAGTATTTCTGTTTTGTACACTAAAAACTTACAAAAGTGTAAACTTTATATGTACAGGTTTGTCAGAAATGTCCAATTTCGTCAATGGCGGACTTAAATTTTCAACAAAACCAGACAATTTTGATGAAATCATACATTTTTATGCCCCCAACTTTGAAAAAGTTGGAAGGGCATATTGCTTTCGGCTTGTCTGTCTGTCTGTGTGTGCGTGTGTACGTCTGTTAACTTTTGAATGGTGAATGCTAGGGATTTGAAATTTCATGTGTGTATTCCTCATGAAAAAATAGTTGACCCGTATTTTTTGTCTTGTCTGAGTTATGCCCCTTTTCTGAGTTATTTCCCTTTGAAAACAAAATTTGAAAATCTTGTGTGCAAGATATCTCAAAAAGTATTTAAGCTAGAGCCTTCATATTTGGTATACTGGTTGGGGCTGATGAGTAGATGACCTGATCAACTTTTGAGAACTTTTCGTCAAATTTTGACAAAAATACGGAATTTTGAAATTTTGATGGATTTTTCCACTTTTCAGTGAAATTTGAAACTTTTGAACAGTGAATGCTAGGGTTTTGAAATTTCATATACAGATTCCTCATGAAAAAATAGTTGACCCTTATTTTTTTTCATGTCCAAGTTATGCCCCTCTTCTGAGTTATGTCCCTTTGAAAACAAAATTTGAAAATATTGTGTGCAAGATATCTCGAAAAGTATTTAAGCTAGAGCCTTCATATTTGGTATACTGGTTGGGGCTGATGAGTAGATGACCTGATTAACTTTTGAGAACTTTCTGTCAAATTTTGACAAAAATATGGAATTTTGAAATTTTGATTAATTTTTCCACTTTTCGGTGAAATTTGAAACTTTTGAACGGTGAATGTTAGGGTTTTGAAATTTCATATACAAATTCCTCATGAAAAAATAGTTGACCCGTATTTTTTTTCATGTTCAAGTAATGCACCTTTTTGGAGTTATGCCTCTTTTGAAGCAAACTTTGAAAATCTTGTGTACAAGATATCTGAAAAAGTATTTAAGCTAAGAGCCTTCACATTTGGTATACTGGTTGGGGCTGAAAAGAAGATCACTTGATTAACTTTTGAGGACTTTCCGTCATATTTTGACAAAACTCCATTTTGAAATTTTTACTGCATTTCTAACTTGTATGCAAAAAGCTTACACTCTGTTTCTGGATCGAGGTCAAAAACAGAGGCAACCGAACAGCTTCTTTAGGAGATTAAATTTCACTTCATTCAAATGAAATAAATGAATCATACAAGCTGCAAGTTTAGGGACAAGCATACAGTTGGGGGCATAGTGTTTTACAAACACGCATTTCTAGTTTGTTTTTTTTTTAATTTTAAAAGTTTTGGAGTATTCATTCACCAAAACTTCATGCTTTCTGCTACGAATGATGGTTATTCTTATTCATTCTTAACCATCACGAAAACATGTCCGTGTAATGTATACCCCCTTGAACCCCACTTTTATATAGTAAAACTGGGGTATGCAGGGGTATACCTTTTTTTCTTATTTTTGCTCCAAAACATAGATTGTGGGTACACGTTAGAACCGCCTCGCCAAGGCGGTTCTAACGTGTACCCACAATCTATGTTTTGAGCATTCTACTGAAAATCAAGAAATCTCTGTATATTGCATGGGCAAGTTTTCGTAATGCAATATATCAATGAAAGCCCTGAATCGTTCATATTTTTAGCTCACCTGAGCCGAAGGCTCATAGGTGAGCTTATATTATACCCATGCTTCGGTGTCCGTCCGTCTGTCCGTCCATCGTCCGTCATCCACAATTTCAAAGATCTTCTTCTCTGAAACCACTGGGTCGATTGTTCTCATATTACACATACAGCATCTATAGGTAGGGGGAAAGAATAATTTTGTTTTTTGTTTTGATCGGATTAGAACTCTGGTTGCTATGGCAACTTATGCTTCCCATAGACTTATAATGGAAAAAAGTGAAAATTTCCAGTTTTTGCTGTCTTGTTGCAGATATTTGAATTTTGTTTTTGCAGAAATGTTTATTGAGTAGTCCTCTACGTTTCATGTGACTTTTGTCCTAATCCATCAATTTGATTGGTTGCAGGGGCCCCCTATAGGGCAAAATTTCGAAAAACATTCAAAAATCTTCTTCTCAGAAACTGTCAAGGGGATTAAGCCTGTACTTTGTATACATGTTCCTGACAGTGGCCTCTACATAATTTGTGTTTTTTATTCCAGGCGAATAAGAACTCTGGTAACTTAAAGTTTCCATAGACTTATAATGGGAAAAGTGGAAATCGGCTATTTTTCTGCTAAAATTGCAGACATTTGAATTTTGTTTTTGCATAAATGTTTATTGAGTAGTGTTTGACTTTTCTTGTGAGTTTGTCCTAATCCTTTATTTTGATTGGTTGCTGGGGCCACATAAAGTGTAAAATTTCGAAAAACATTTAAAAATCTGCTCCTCAGAAATTGTCTACGGCATGAAGCCTGTACTTTGTATACATGTTCCTGACAGTAGTCTCTACATAATCTGTGTTTTTTATTTCAGACGGATAAGAAATCTGGTTGCTATGGCAACTTAAAGTTTCGATAGACTTAAAACGGGAAAAGTGGATATTGGCTATTTTTTCTGGTCCAATCGCAGATATTTGAATTCTATTTTTGCAGAAATGTTTATAGAGTAGTCCTCTACAGTTTGGTTGACTTTTGTCCTAATCCTTTATTTTGATTGGTTGGTGGGGCCCCATAAAGGGCAAATTTTTTAAATAAATATTTGGTTAATATAGCAGATCTCAGGTGAGCGTTTACAGGACCGTTGGTCCTCTGGTCGAAAACACGCCCATTTAAATTATAGATTTTTCTATAGTTGTAAAAATTGAAAATTTTCTGCAGAAAAAGTTTGAGGCGGTTCTAACGAGTACCCACAATCTATGTTTTGGAGCAAAAATAAGAAAAATAGGTATACCCCTGCATACCCCACTTTTGCTATATAAAAGTGGGGTTGAAGGGGGTATACATTACACGTACATGTTTTCGTTATGGAAACCCAAAAGTGCTACTACGGTACTGTATACGATATAAAACAGCTTTTACTATTGCTAAAGAAGAAAATTTTCAGTTGAAAAATTATGATATTTTTCTTATTTCAATTCTTTTATACCCAATAAAGAAATACTAGTTTTAATTGTTTTTCACTCATTCTAGGTTGGGTAGACTTTTTTTGGTGGGACAATAGCGTCACAATTAGTTCTGTAAAGCTGCTTATTGGCAATGCGCCACTTAGCTCGCCATTTTGCTCGCAACTTTGTTACTTGTTTTCACTCAGTAAGGCTTCTATTAGATTCAATGGAGATGATGATAACATTGTTTAAGAGTTCTGATTCTTGACTTAAATATAAGATTGTGTTCCAAGTCTAGTCAAAATGTACTAAACAGCTGTTTTTACGTTAAGAATTTTGTATGAATTTTAACTATTACATTCTTTTACTGTTTATTATTCTGGGCAATAATATTGTACATTCCTGGACAGTGTGTTAGAAAGTGTAGAATAGTACTTTACCTGAGCCTCGTCATGAGAAAACTGGTGTTTAGGGTTTCCAACTAGGTCTGACACAAACTGGCCTGTACGGTCGCAGAAAAAGTCTAGACGCTTGAAATTTCGGATATAAGAAGGAGAAGGATTGTACTTTCCATGAAGAGAAAACTGCACAGTTGATCTGCGTCTTTGTTTTCGCATATGCAAAAATTTGGTTTTCTCAATTTATAAATCCCACCAACAATGGACAGGAGTCATTAGCTCTTACAAGTCAAACTGTCCAGATCAGGAGAGCGTTTACAGGACCATTGGTCCTCTGTTCTATATTACCTCAGTCCCAAGTCATGTTAAGATTTTTCTATGATAACTAGTTTATGTGTATGTAGGATATTATTTTGTTGATCATTAGTTGGTGTTGGAATACGGTAGTTATTTGTTTGTTATTTTTGTGACCAGACGCAATTGCTCCATTGGAGGAGTGTCTGACTCGTGATAAAATGCATCTGAGATGGATCCACACATGCAAAACATTTGAGCCGCGTCATGAGAAAACTGGATTTTTACCAATGCGAAAACAAAGGTGCAGATCAGCTGTGCAGTAACTGCACAGCTGACCAGCGCCTTTGTTTTCGCTACATGGATAGCACAAATTCCTCCTCTACGTATAACCAAAATTTCAAGATTCTAGCTTTTTTCTGTGGGTGTATAGGCTGGTTTGTGTCGGACCAGTGGTCGGAAATTCCGAAGACCGGTTTTCTCGCGACGTTGCTCATTTCCTTCATGAAGAAATGCTCTTACACTGCTTCAAGAAAAGCATTTGTCAGTCAGTGGTACCAAGATAGTTTGTTGGGAAGATCGTGGCATAGTGGTAGAATGTTTGATCCAAGAGCATGGGGTCAAGGCTCAGATACCCTCGTCCATTTGAGCAGGGACGTGAGAAAGCCTATCCAGAGTTTCCGACCAGGCCTGATTCAAAGCAGCATGTACAGTCACAGAAGAAAGCTAGAGGCTTGAAATTTTGGATATAAGTAGAAATGCAATTGTAATATCCGTGTAGTGAAAACAAAGGGGCTGATCAGCTGTGCAATTACTGCACAGCTGATCTGCGCCTTTGTTTTTGCATAGGCAATAATCCTGTGTTCTCAGGATGGACTTCCATTTAACCCATTTAAGCCTGACGTCTCTTTTGTGGGACATAGGCAAACAGTATCGCCCCAGATTTGACGCCGCAGAACGTGGCGGCCCATCTGTGGCTATTCTGTTTGTTTATAGGAATTTCATCGAAAAATGGAATAGAATTTTCAAATCACACCTGCGGCCCCTAAAAATGAAAGTGGACTCGTCCAATTGATAATGATGGGAGAATCCATTCGTCAGATGTGGGTTAATAGACCTTGAGCATGACATTTACTTTTCTTAGAACATGTTATGAACGATAGAAGTGTTTGAATTATCAAAGGAATGAAAAAGTGTTGGCTGGATTGTTGGTCAACCAACTTTTATTGTTCTAAATTTAATCAATATTCATATTGTATTAATACAACTTAGACCTATAAGTATGTGCTACATGTGTTTTAAAAAATGTCATTAAAGCTTATATTTAGAACTTATTAATTAATTTTGATATGCACACCTGTTTTGATTGATATAGGGATTGCTCAAGCTGTCATGCAAACCTAGTCACAAATTAACAAGCCCTAGCATTTTGCTAGGAGGCTAGTCTCATTATCTCTAAAGACAAGAAGGGGGCATTCATTTATTTATTGATTTCTCAATGTATCAATTTACATCTGAGTCAAATATTAAAATGTGGTAATACATGAGCCACCCCATGGGAAAACCAACAATCTGCTTAGGCGAAAACAAAGGCTCAGATCAGCTTCGCGGTAACCGTGAAGCTGATCAGCGCCTTTGTTTTCGCTACACGGATAGTACAATTCCTCTACTTTCTAAATCCAAAATTTCCAGTCTCTAGCCATCTTCTGTGCTTGTACAGCTCGGTTTGTGTCGGACCTGTTCAGAAACCACATTGTTGGTTTTCCCACAAGATGGCTCACATGCTGATGATTAGAGTATGATAAAATATGTTTTCAGATGATCTGGCTCAACTGAGATGCCACGAATTCGTTCTTAGAGGTTTCGGACCAGGTCTGGCACAAACCATCCTGTACAGTCACAGAAATAGGTTAGAAGCTTGAAATTTCGGAATTGAATAGAAGAAGGATTGTACTATCCAAGTAGAGAAAACAAAGGTGCTGATCAGCTGTGCAGTTACTGCACAGCTGATCTGCGCCTTTGTTTTCGCATAGGATAAAGCCAGATTTCTGGTGACGTGGTTCAAATGACATGTATTGAGGTGACATGTCACCGAGTTCATCTGACTTGAGAATCTTAAGACCACATGTGAAAACAAAACCTCTTGCATACATGCTCTATGAGGACAATGTGTTCCAAAATAGTGATCAGAATTTTTTTTGAATATGGATAAACTGCCTAATGATTTTTTTGTATGAACATATTTTCTATTTAAAGATACCTTTTATGTAAAACGAGTGCTCCCATTACAGATTTTCCTTCTTATGCAGAATGACAGATGACGTGTTTTCTCTGAAACGGGCTGATTTTTAAAAAAAATCAACTTAATGAGCTTCTGCCCTTAAAGCATATTATGCAACATATGTTGTGTGGGCTGATAATGTTGACATACATCATTTTTAAAAGAGGAGTGACATAGCTGGTATCATCATGGAAACTTCTCCCTATGAAAGCTACACCAGATATGCACCTTACATATAGCAAAAATGGGGGAAACCAGGGGTAGGTATGAAATAATTGATTTTTAATATTAATCCATAAAATCATAAATTGTGGGTATCTGTTATCGAATCTATGAGGTGATCAAAACAGATACTCAAAATACATGATTTTATGGACAACAAGTGTAATTAATGCAAAAATACAATGAAAATCAGCTGAATTATAGAATATTTTGTGCAAATGGAGATGTTTCGTAATGTAGAGGGCTATTCTTTAATTGTGCTACTGCATAAGAAAACCAACCAAATGCTTAGGCGAAAACAAAGACGCAGATCAGCTTCGCGGTAACCGCGAAGCTGATCAGCGCCTTTGTTTTCGCTGCACGGATAGTGCAGTCCTTCTTCTTCTTAAATCCAAAATTTCAAGCTTCTAGCCTGCTTCTGTGACAGTACAGGCCGGTTTGTGTCAGACCTGGTCGGAACCCAAATTGTTGGTTTTCTCACGCACCGGCTCAATTGTATTATCTTCAGCTAACACAACTACAAGTTAAGTTGAGATTCATCAGGAAGACTGAACAACAGACTAAACGTGAACCACTGCAGAAGCTGAGGGTGAGGTTAGGATCCTGTACAACTAGTTGAAGCCCGCCAGTAATTTTATATTACTGATCATTCCAAGTGGATACTTTTGTGATGGTTCTTATTGTTTTATGTTTTGGTGTTGAATTTTTGCACCTTATGTATGTTTTCATATTTTTAGTTAGGGTTAGGTATTACTGAGTGGCCGCCTATTGGGAAAATAGCGGCTCACTCAGTTTACAGTATAAGTATCTGATTGTAAATTTAGTTTTTTTCCCACCTCGGTTTTTGGAGTGGGAATTTCTTTCCGATTTCTCCATTTCCTGATCATTGCCTACCTGTACCTTTCTACAGCACTGTCCATTGCCTTGGTGTATCAGTAAATTCGGATGACATCACAAGTCCTGTTCTCATAAGATTTAGTTATAAAGCCTCTAGAAACAAAATGGCAGCTGGTTTCCATCTTGAACAAGTTAAGTAATGGTCAAGAATAAGATAAAATTTAAGACTAAACAGGTCTAATGCAAGGACATCATTCCCATACATTGCATGATGGCTTAACCTCCTGGTAAATTTGGATAACTTTTTATACCCCACCACTTAAAAAAGTGCGGGATATTATGTTATACCCTCAAAAAAAAATTTGCATTCGAGTGTTTGTCCGTCTGTCTGTCCGTCCGTCAGTGTTTCGTTTCCGGGCTCTATCTTGAGCATTTATTGGCCGATTTTCTTCAAACTTTGTATAAAAGTTCATAAGATGAAGGAGTGGTCTGGGATTGAAGATGGGTAAATTTCGTCAAATAAGAACAGTTATGGCCCTTGATTTACGTTAAAATTTTGTTTCCTGGCTCTATCTTGAGCATTTATTGACCGATTTTCTTCAAACTTTGTATAGGAGTTCATATCAAGAAGGAGTGGTCTGGGAATGAAGATGGGTAAATTTCGTCAAATATGTACAGAGTTATGGCCCTTGATTTACGTTAAAATTTTGTTTCCGGGCTCTCTCTTGAGCATTTATTGACCGATTTTCTTCAAACTTTGTATAGGAGTTCATACCAAGAAGGAGTGGTCTGGGATTGAAGATGTGTAAATTTTGTCAAATAAGTACAGAGTTATGGCCCTTGATTTAGGTTAAAATTTTGTTTCCGGGCTCTATCTTGAGCATTTATTGACCGATTCTCTTCAAACTTTGTATAGGAGTTTTCATACCAGGAAGGAGTGATTTGGGATTGAAGATGGGTAAATTTTGTCAAATAAGTACAGAGTTATGGCCCTTGATTTGCGTTAAAATTTTGTTTCCGGACTCTATCTTGATTATTTATTGACCGATTTTCTTCAAACTTTGTATAGGAGTTCATATCAGGAAGGAGTGGTTTGGGATTGAAAATGAATAAATTTCGTTAAATAAGTACAGAGTTATGGCCCATGATTTACATTAAAATTTCGTTTCCTGCCTCTGTTTTGTGCATTTATCAACCAATTTTCTTCAAACTTTGTATAAAAGTTCAAATCAGGAAGTAGTGGTTTGGGATTGAAGATGGGTAAATTTTATCAATGTATACAAAGTTATGGTCCTTCATTTATGACAAAATTTTGTTCTGCTCTTTATCTTGAGAATTTATTGACAAACATTTTTGCTAAATTAAATTTGCGTGACGGGGTATCATGCATGCCTGCAGCGCTTTTATTAAAGGAAACAAATGACCAAAGTCAATGATGATTCAAATGTTGTTGTTGTTTTTTTTATATACTCAGCGTCAATGAAAAGTTACCACCACTAAAATTTCGATATTTTGAGATTTATAAAATTTCTTTCAAAACATGTAGCTTCATTCGTGATTTTGGTCAATAGCAAATTGATTTAGAGATGTTCAACAGTTCCACTAGCCCTGGAACTATGGTGCAAGTGCAACAGGTGCAATTTGTGATATTCGAATTTGTTGAGAACTATAAAGCCTTATTTTCACATGTTGTCATGTCTTCTCATGCCTCTAACATCCGCAGTGAAAACGCCACCAACTTAATTTGATTTATTCCATCGACTGCCGGAATGGAGGACCTTACTTTCTGGTAATACCCGAATTTTGCATTTCTCCATACATTTCAATGGAAGCTTCTGATATTTGCCAAGGGCTGCGTATACTCTTTTTGGCTGTGATGAGGACCGTCTCCAATAGCAATGATGGATGGCATTCTATGTCATGAAAATTAATGCTGAAGTATCGGCAGTTGTCTTTTCAGAATGAATCAAATATTGTCGTGTATTAATTGAACCTGATTTACTGGTAACTTTTCATTGACCCTAAGTATATGTTTATCACAAATGTTTTGACCTCATTGGAGTGTCTGCACCTCAAGTCTGCCAAAGTTATTACCAATTATTTTCATGGTCAAGGTCAACCAAGGGTCATCATACAGATTCAGATGAATCATATGGCATATGTCTAAATTCTTCCCCATATATGGTTCTTAAGACCACTTTGAACATGGTTAAATGTGGTTTGTTCCAAAGATGTACACCTTGGGTGAAATGCAAGCAACATGCAGAGTTTCTAAGTTCATTGGTAAGTGCAGAGAAGCCAAGGCCTACATTGAAAATTTATTTTAATTGTTTACAATTATTGTCATTACAGCTATTATTAGTAGGTTTCATCAGACAAATAATATTCCCAGGCGCTGCATGTAAATGAGTGTCTGGAATTTTGTAAAATATAAACATGGAAAAAGTTAGGGAACACCAAACTATGAATACAATTGATCAGTGATTTGCTTAACTTCTATAAAATACCCTGGATCCAAATGATTAATCTTTTACTATAGGTCATATACTAAATTATCTCTTCACAAAGCAATTCACTTATAAGGCAGTCAAGAAAGAAATGGTCCCGAATTTGATGTAATATACTTGTATAAAGGGGCTGCCAAGTATCAAGCCACACATTATTATACACCCGGCATTTATGCCAACGGGTATATAGTTTTTGCTTTTCCGTTCGTTAGTTCGTTCGTTATTCCGGAACCTTTGTGGAATTTATGTCAAAGTTTTTGTTAAAGTTTCTCTGGTGGTGTATATCTCATGAACAGAAACCATTCATATTTTAATCATAGGTACCCTATAGGGTTTGCTTTGTTCTATGTGTTCAGACACTGGGTCCATGCCCGGGGGGTGGGGCTAGAGGTCAAAATCTAGGTCACCTTGAAAATGTGCTATTTACATAGTGTTTTTTCATCTCTAAGTTCATATCTTAACAAATACTTATAGGAATGTATTCCTGTTTGGATCATAGATACTCTTTAGGGTTGAATTAAATTCCATGGCACCAAACTCTAGGGGTGGCGCTGGAGGTCAAAATCTAGGACACATAAAATACAATAGTTACCAAGATTAATATTCTGTATGTCTATATCTTGACAACCATGTGTCAGAAAGCGTTCATGCTTACAACACAACATAGGTACCGCATAAGGGCTAGACCCAAGGATCCATGCATGGGGGTGGGACCTGAGGTCAAGATCTAGGAGTTTTTTTTTTTTTTAAGAATGACATTCTACTTTCATTTCAATCTAGGACTGAGGACCTGACCCACAATGTCCATGCTTATGTCCTAGATTGGGTATACACGTCAGCTCTGTATACCGCTCTAAAATAGATATGTCATTCTAAAATTACACTTCCCCATGTTTGTATGCAAAGTACATGTACTTTACACTGCTTATTTCTAAAATGTACTTGATAAGGGTACTGTCTTTCATTGGTGATGTGAGGTTCAATGTCGGGGGTGAACATGTGCCACATTGTTTAGGTAGGGGGTAGGGAAGGGGGTTGGCTACCAGCTGGGGTAGGGAAGGCGGCTTGGTGGCTACCAGCAGGGGGTATATGTGCCTATCAAGGCACTTTTTCTAGTATTTTGTGGGCAAAAACACTGGTTTGTGCATAGGACGGTCTGAAAACCAGATTATAGACTTTAAACTGACAACATTTGAGCCGCCTCGTGGGAAAGCCAACAATGTGGTTTTCCGAACAGGTCACACACAAACCGGCCTGTAGAGCATGAGCAGGCTAGAAGCTTGAAATTTTGGAGTTAAGTAGAGGAGGAATATCCGAGTAGCGAAAACAAAGGCGCTGATCAGCTTCGCGGTTACCGCGAAGCTGATCTGCGCCTTTCTTTTCGCCTATGCAGATTGTTGGTTTTCCCATGGGGCGGCTCATTTATGACAGAATTGGAATAAGGGCAAACATTTACATTATATAAGCAAACAATGCTGTTTAAGCTAAAACAAAAAAGTAGGTCAATGAACTCAAAGGCATCAAGCTATTTTTAAAATGCATTTAGGATGATAATTTGGCAAAATGGTTCCAAATACCTCTCCATCTAAGGATGATAATTTAGCCAAATGATGCCATCAACACTTTCACAATACCTCTCCATATAAGGGTGATAACATGGTCAAATAGTGCCATTGACACTTTCACAATAACACTCCATCTAAGGATGATAATTTAGCCAAATGATGTCACTGACACTTTCACAATACCTTTATATCTAAGGATGATAACATGGTCAAATGATGTCATTGACACTTTCACAATAGCTCTCCATATAAGGGTGATAACATGATCAAATGATGCCATTGACACTTTCATAATACCCTTCCATCTAAGACTGATAACATTGTCCAATGATGACATTGGCACTTTCACAATACCTCTCCAAGACTGATAAAGTGATGTCACTGACACTTTCACAATATACCAATGATAAGGTAGTCAAATTGACACTTTCACAATACCTCTACACGTTCACAATACGTCTCCATCTAAGGTTAGTCAAATGATGCTATTGACACTTACACAATACCTCTCCATCTAAGGTTGATAACTTGTTCAAATGATGGCACTGACACTTTCAAAATACCTCTCCATCTCAGGTTGATAATGTGTTCAAATGATGTGATTGACACTTTCACAATGCCTCTCCATCTATGGATGATAACATGGTCAAATGATGTCATAAACACTTTTGCAGTACCTCTCCATCTAAGGATGATAACATGTTCAAATGATGTCATTGGCACTTTTGCAGTACCTCTCCATCTAAGGATGATAACATGTTCAAATGATGTCATTGACACTTTTGCAGTACCTCTCCATCTAAGGTTGATAACATGGTCAAATGATACAACTGACACTTTCACAATACCTCTCCATCTAAGACTGATAACGTGGTCAAATGAAGTCATTGACACTTTCACAATACTTCTCCATCTAAGGTTGATAACGTGGTCAAATGATGTCATAGCACTTTCACAATACCTCTCCATCTAAGACTGATAACATTATCAAATGATGTCATTGTCACTTTCACAATACCTCTCCATCTAAGGATGATTACATGGTCGAATGATGCCTTTGACACTTCACAACACCTCTCCATCTAAGGGTAATAATGTGGTCAAATGATGTCATTGACACTTTCGCAATATACCTCTCCAATTAAAGTGATAACAGTCAAATGATGCTATTGACACATTCACAATACGTCTGCAGAAGCTGAGGGTGAGGTTAGAGGTACCTGTAAAATCGATTTATCCCACCCCACCCCCCATCCCCCACCCCCACCGTTATCTATAACTGACCGTTCCAAGGCGGTACTGCTGCTGTGGTTCACATTTATCCAAGTTATTCCATTTATGAATTTAATGTTGCATGCCTTTGTGACCACCCGAATATCAATTGGCTGTTCACTTAGCCCTCTGCGTTTTACTTTTTTTGTCCAAGCTAGCACTGTGACCACCTTACCTTCAATAGCTGCTCACCCTGCTTTCCGTTATACGTGTTTCATGTTGGTACATGTTGGTATAAAATTTTCCTAACATAATTTCCTTATTTCTTGTTTACATTTGTTTATAACTGAACCACTACAGAAGCTGAGGGCGAAATTAGGTACCTGTAAAATCGATTTAAGCTGCCAGTAATTTTATATTACTGATCGTTCCAAGGCGATACATCTGTGGCGGTTCTTATTGTTTTATGTCTTGGTGTTTAAATTTTTTGTGCTGTTGGCACCTTACATATGTTATCATATTTTTAGTTAAGTTTAGGTAACTGTGTGGCCACCTATTGGGAAAATAGCTGCTCATTCGGCTTACGATATTTTTTCATGGTATAAGTACCTGATTGTTAATTTAGTTTTTTCCGAACATGGTCAAAGATTTTACAATACCCGTTCAGCCAACGTGGTCAAATGATGTCATTGACACTTTCACAATACCATTTCATTTGAGGATTATAGCGAGAGCAAAGGATGCCATTGACACTTTCACAATACTATTTCATCCAAGGATTATAACGTGGTCAAAATATGTCATTGACACTTTCACAATACCATTTCATTCAAGGGTTATATCGAGAGCAAATGATGTCACTGATGTCATTCAAGGATTGGTCATTTGTCTGTAACTAATAAGAGACCATCGTTATTTCTTGAATAGGGTTCATGTGTGTTTGTGAGTTCTTTGATGACTGACTTGACGAAATCAAGGATCATATCGAGAGCAAAGGATGCCAATGACACTTTCACAATACCATTTCATCCAAGGATTATAATGTGATCTAAGTATATCATTGACACTTTCAAAATACCATTTCATCCAAGGATTATAATATGATCAAAGTATGTCATTGACACAAACTAAATACCATTTCATCCAAGGATTATAATGTGACCAAAGTATGTCATTGTCACTTTCACAATACCCGTTCACCCAAGGATCATAACGTGGTTAAAAGATGTCATTGACCTTTTCACAATACCAGTTCACCCAAGGATAAAAACGATAGCAAATGATGTCACTGACACTTTCACAATACCATTTCATCCAAGCATAAAAACGAGAGCAAATGATGTCACTGACACTTTCACAATATCGATTCATTCAAGGACTATAACGAGAGCAAATGATGTCACTGGCATATTCACATTACCATTTCATTCAAGGATTGGTCGTTCGTCTCTCACTAATGAGAATTCTTGATAAGGTTACCTCGTCCAAGGATTCTATCAAAAGCAAAGGATGTCATTGGCACTTTCATAATACCAGCTCGTCTCTATGATTATATCGGGAGCAAAGGATGTCATTGGCACTTTCACAAGACCACCGCGTCCAAGGATTATATGGAGAGCAACTTTCACAATGCCAGCTCGAACTTTCACAGTGTCAGCTCGTCCAAGGATTATATCCAGAGCAATAGATTTCATTGGCAACTTTCACAATGCCAGCTCGTCCAAGGATTATATCGAGAGCAAATGCTGTCATTGGCAGTTTCACAATGCAAGCTCGTCCAAGGATAATTATTAGAGCAAAGGATGTCATTGACACCTTCACAATACCATTCAACCGAGGATTATAACGTGGACAAAGGATACTCGTACCATTGACACTTTCACAAAACCATTTTATCTAAGTATTATAACGTGGGCAAAGGATGCCATCGACACTTTCACGATACCATTTCATCTAAAGATTATAACGAGAGCAAAGGATGCCATTGACATTTTCACAATACCTTGTATTCTAAGGATGATGATATGGCCAAAGGATGTCATTGACACAGTGACACTTTCACAATGCGGCCCGCCCATTGGGACCCGGAGAAAGAGATTGGGTGCTTGTGCCTCCAGGCAAAGCTTATAAACTACTGATTGACTATTTGAAAGCCTGAGTTTTTCCAGAAAAAGTGGTTCAAGTCAAACTATCTATACAAATGAGCCGTTCGGATTACTAGGGTGGTTATGTTTTAGGCACATTTTGCGTTTCATGATATCCTAATGTTGGGTGTAAGTCTCATAAAATGCAGGCAACGTCCCGGTATGACTCGTAGTTGTTGACTTGAGTGTAAATCATCAATTCGAACAAACTTTCACAATACCAGTCAATCCAAGGATAGTATCGTGGGCAAAGGGTGTCATTGGTTCCTTCACAAAACATCTTCATTGAAGGATGATAACGTGGTCAAACTACACAAAGGATGCAAATGACATACAATACCAGTTCCTCCAAGGATTATGACGTGGTCAAAGGATGCTAATGACATAAAATACCAGTTCACCCAAGTATTATGGCGTGAGCAAAGGATGTCATTGACACTTTCACAATACCAGTTCATCCGAGGATTATAACGTGGTCAAAGGTTGTCATTGACACTTTCACAATACCAGTTCACCCAAGGATTATGGCGTGATCAAAGGATGTCATTGACACTTTCACAATACTATTTCATCCATTGGTTATAATGTGGTCAAAGGATGTCATTGACGCTTTCACAATACCAGTTTACCCAAGGATTATAATGTGGTCAAAGGATGTCATAGACACTTTCACAATACCAGTTCATCCAAGGATTATAATGTGATCAAAGGATGTCATAGACACTTTCACAATACCAGTTCATCCAAGGATTATAATGTGGTCAAAGGATGTCATTGACATTTTCACAATACCAGTTCATCAGAGGATTATGGCGTGGCCAAAGGATACCATTGACACTTTTACAATACTAGTTCATCCTTCAACAGACTGCACAGGAGCGATCAAAGTGGCGAGGTCTCATCAACTAAGGAGCAGCTATGACGAAAAGAAAACGCTAAGCCAAGACCAATGGGCCACCAGCAGACTCCAGGACATTGACTGGCTCAACTTGCAACCGACAGTCTAGAGCTGGAATTGGCCTAGTCAGCCATCAAAGAACTCACCAAAACACATGAACCATATAGTTCAAGAAATAACGATGGTCTTTCTTATCGACCACCAGTACATCCAAGGATTATGGCGTGGTTAAAGGATACCATTGACATTTTCACAATGCCTCTTTGACGAAGAATGATGATGTGGTCAAAAGATGTCATTGCCACCTACAATATCTGTTCATTCAATGATGAAAACATTGTCAACAGATGTCATTGAAAACAAAATCAAAATATCCCAAGGACACAACTTGTGTTCCAATGTCAAGACATGTTCTTTCGGAGACGTACGCTCTTCTATTACTCATGATTCATTTCGCTTGTAGAACTGTGAATGTAAGTAATATTTGAATCATTCATGGTGATGGTTTCCTAAAGATTCTGTACTTTTATGTGTAGGCCAATGTCTGCCCGAAACATTCCGATCCTCTTGATTTAATCAGCATAACTCAGATATTAGACTTACATTAAGGATGGAGTATTGTAGATAATTATTATGTAACATGATACTTCGGCGACAGCTGGTCACTAAAATATCTAAAGATCTGTGGAGTTTGTTATAGTGTTAAATTGACATGATATGAAAATACAAATGCAATTTAAAGTTGCAATCTTCAAATTCTGTTAACCACATTCTGAAATACTCGGAAGGACTTCTGAATTTTATTGAATTAAACTTTGGAGCAAAGCTATGTATACTGCTTTAAGGAAGGTAATACCACAATGGCATGGCATGGACTCGACATGCATATCATCCTGGATAACAATAGACTGAGTACGAAGTAACACTGCATTTTTTCAAACCGTTATAAACAAATAAAATCGACTCATCCACGTTTTAGGATTTACAGGTATGATGTTTTTACCACAAAGTTTTATAGGGAGCGCGGTTATAGGTGGCGTAGTGGTAGAGCGTCGGACTCCGAATCGAGAGGTCCTGAGTTCGATCCCCACAGGCATCACCGTGCTGTGTCCTTGAGCAAGACATATTAACTCCCTACAGTACTGGTTAAACCCTGGAAGAGTTGGCTCCGTTCCAACATGACTGAAAAATTGTTGACTGGGACATTAAGCCTCAACAAACAAACAAATACAAACAAACAAACAATGTTTTTTTAAATATTACTGCTTATTCCAATGTGCAACTATATCCCAGGTGTTGGAGTACATCGGCACTGATTACAGTAGTTTACCGTTATTTACCTGTTCGTGTGAATACAACCATGCATCTCTGAATCGACTGTACCAATAATTTATATACACACCCTTTCACTCGAGTTTGCCGTTTGAGCATTTGCATTACACAAGAAGACCATGTATTCTGAAGATCTGAGTTTCTTTTCATGCTGTCCACAAAGACATCTGGATTGATTGATCTGCTGATTTGAGTGACAGATGAAAACTAAATGACCTTTAAAACGGCAAACTCGAGTGAAATCTTTATCTTACTGTGTGGAATTTTGGCCATTTAGATACTGATAGGTAACTGCCAAAATTGATAAAATTCTGCTTTTGTCCCTATTCTATTTCAAATGTGTGTTCTTAATATGCATTATATATGTTGTGCAAAGAATTTTGAAATAAAAATGTGCTTTAACCAAACAATTACAATGTTTTTATCATTACCTAAAGATAAATGCTGAATAGATTTTGACACTGTTCCAGTTCTAAAACAGAATAAAAAGTTACCTGATTTACACAAAAACTTGATTGATCTAAATGCTCAAACGGCAAACTCAAGTGAAAGGGGGTGTGTGAGCCTGTGCGTGAGAAAACCAACAATATGCGTTCCGACCAGGTCTGACACAAACCGGCCTGTAAAATCACAGAAGATAGTAAGAGGCTGGAAATTTTGGACTTAGAAAGTAGAGGAATTGTACTATCCGTGTAGCGAAAACAAAGGCGCTGATCAGCTGATCTGCGTCTTTGTTTTCGCCTATGCAGATTGTTGGTTTTCCCATGCGGCGGCTGATATTGCATTTTACCATGGCATGGCTGAAAATATATCAATCTCGTGACTGTTTGCGATATAAATGCTGAAAATAGACAACACAATAAACAGAAATATCAGATGTTTGTCACCATAAGCATGAAGTATTTATTTATTTCTTATTATAGTTTTCTTATCTTTATGCTTTTTATGTCTTCGTTCTGTCTTGTAAACGTATAAGACATGGGTCATTGAAGTTCTTTGACAGAATGGTAAGATCGGTTTGCACTTCGATGATGGCTAGTATAAATGACACGGCCCGAACTCAGCACCGATTTCAGTTTTGTAAAGCAGTGTCCGTTGTAAATAAAATCACCTACCTGTTGTTCTCAGGAGTGCGTATTAATGATGAGGTCAGTGCCAAAAAGACTAAGTTAAGTTATTTGAGAAAACTGTTAAAATGAAGTAGTAAGATAAGATTCCAGCATTCTCGCGAGATCAGACGATACCTCATCTTGATCTCTCGCATTTGACGCTTTGAATTGTGGGATATGGCCGATTTTGGCTACAGACGACACACGAAGAAGGCTGGGGCATCCCGCATGGATTTCCCAGATCCCATTGGCCAACTGCGACAGGTCTGTGCGTGAAGCGCTACCTGTCAGCGACAATGAAGATTCCAGACACAGGAAAAGAAGGCGGCGGGGATGTAACGGATTCAAACGGTCTTAACGCTAGCACAGCTAAGATGGGCTGGTCATGTCGTAAGAATGCCTGATGATAGGCTTCCAAGGGTAGTTTTACATAGAATTACAAAAGGGAAAGTGCTCTCAGTGTGGCCTAGCGAAACGCCACTAAGAAACACTCAAAGCCTCACTGAAGGATTTCAACAACCAAATAGAGTCTTTGCAAAATGCATCACAATCTTAAAGAGGCGCTACCTCATCAACAAGTTAAATCTTTGAAACTGAAAGAAAGCGCAGAGAACGCGTCCAGGGTCAATAGACCATCATCAAAATCTTTGACACTGGCTTTTTCTTACTGCAACAATAGAGTTAGAGCTAAAATTGGCATTGTCATCCACCAAAGAACTCACCAACACACGTGTAATATACTAACTATTCAAGAAAAATAGATGCGTTTTTTTTTTCTTTTTTTTGTGTCTGGAATCTTGTCTTACCACTTGTTTTCAACAGTTTTCTTAAACAGGTTAATTCAGCCTTTTTGCCTGACGTTAGTATACTGTCCAGGTCTCGCATGCATATAAAAAGAGAGTTGATGGTACCATAGCTTGGTGTATTGCTTGATTCCATTTCGCTCGTTCGCACGGCGTCTTCCAAATGTAACACTTGTTTTTTGCAGTGACCTCGTAATTAATTAAGCACTGCTCTGGAGAGAACAACTTCGAAGGTAGGCGAATTTATTTACATCGGACACTGCTTTACAAAGCTGAAATCTTTGCTGAGCTCGGGCCGTATCATTTATAACCGTCATCGAAGTGCAAACTGATTTTACCATTATGTCAAAGAACTTTGTGATTTTGCATTCAATGACCCATGTCATACGAGTCAATATATATTTTTGCAACCATTTCAATGGGTTAGTTGTTAAAAATTCAAACATCTCAAATAGGAAAGTGACATTAATAAACAAGTTTATGGATCTCTCCCCCGTGTAGAACACTATTCGGTGACCCTTAAAAGATATCTAAGTTGCATATTCATGAATTTTAATGAAAACAATAAAAATGACAGAAAATCGTTAAAAATCAATAAATAAACTAAATTTGAGGTCGAAACTATCATTGTGACACTTTGTTATTGAACCAATAATACCACGTGACAAATTTATTGATGTCATGGGCAAAAATGACAATTATCTTATTTGCATATTCATGAATATTAATAGAAAATGTCGAAAATCGAGGAAAAATGAGGGATAAACTCTAGCAATTTCAAGGTTTTGGATGGGTTACAAGATCTACCTTGCATCCCTGAAACCAATGTTCATGGCTGCCAGTGTGTTCAGAAGGACCATTTAAATGCCATAAAATATTGTCCTCAACGATGGACACATTTGCATGATGTAAAATTATGTAGTTTCCGCATCCACCCCTACTGTGATTCTAAAGAATAGGGTGTACTCACAAAAATATTCATATACGAACAAAAGCGTGCTCTAAAATACTGTAATGGGTTTGGTTGTGATGCGTGGACTGATCAATTTAACCGTAATACCTATTTTTCAAATCATTGATATTGCTTATTCATGAAAATGAATGAAACACACAAGAAATCAGAGAAAAAGGGGGTATACATACAAAGTCACTTAAACCATAGCTGTTCACAAACCTAGGATGCTGAAAGAAGTATAAAATGAATGCTATGGCAATGTTCTATGACCCTAAAGTCTCATATAAGAATGATCTTATTTTTTTTTCAGTCTCATGAATTTTCATGAAAACTTCATGAATTTGAATGAAAAAATGGAAAAAATTTAACCGGCAAACCTAAAAAATGGTGTGTATCTCGGCAACCAAAAGCCCTTACACGCTGAAAATGGAATGAATTGATTGCCAGGACATTAGTATACCATCCTGTACTACAATATATAAGTCAATTGATTTTTTGTATTATCAATATTAACAAAACCTTTCGAATTTAGATGGTAATTACGGAAAAATTAAGGTGGTATACATAGAAAATCACATGTATCTTGGCTACTGACTGACCTAGAGAGCTATACTTGGTATCAAATAATTGCTAGGACAATGTTCTATAACCATATAATCCGATATTTAAATCACCAGCTTCTTTTATTAGAATGATATTAATGAGATTTACATAAATAATGGAAACATCAACGAAAAATGAAGGGGTACACCAACAAAATTGCATATATTTCGACTACCAATGGCTGTAGAGATCTCAAAATGACATCAATAATAGCTAGGACAATATTGTATTACAACCAGGCAAATAGCAGCTTAGCAATCCAGGTGTTTCAAACATCTCTAAACTAGTTGTCAAAAACATGAAATTGACATTTCCTGTCCAATATTTGTATCAACCTTGAAATGTACACCATCACCTAATTTATCTCTGATTGGTCACAGTAAGATGGAATTGACAGATGTTGATTTCTCTTTCCAAAAAATCATTGGTTGTTTGAAAATAATGAAACAGACCAAGGTGATTTTTTGACAGCTTTTGACTATTCTAAAGAAATGAACAACTTTTTCTATATTTAAATTGCACCTGGATGACTGTTGTGTACTATCAATTTCTTGTCTTTGACAACTGATTTTGAGATGTCTGAAAGTTGTGAATTGCTAAGCTGGTATTTGCGCGGTTGTATCATGTATTCAGATAAACAAGGGTACACTTGCTGGCAACCAAGATTCAATTAAATTTATTAGAGCACAATATTTTTTTCTCTTATTCTGAGTGATCTCATTAATACCCATACAACAAAAGTCATTATTTATTTATATAACAGGCAATATGGTTATAGAATATTGGCCTATAGCACTCTAGGTCTATCAGTAGCCAAAATTCATTTGATTTTCTATGTAAACTGCCTTAATTTTTCCGATACTTTCCTCTAAATTCAAAAGGTTTTGTTAATATTCATGAAATAAAAAAATGAATGACCAACATATTGTAGTACAGGATGGTATAATATTGCCCTAGCAACCGGTTAATGCCATTTTTAGCATGTTAGGGCTTTTGCTTGCTGAGAAAAGCATCATTTTTATGTTTGCCGGTTAAATTTTTCACTTTTTCATTCCTATTTATGAAGTTTCCATTAAAATTCATGAAATTGAAAATAAGATCATGCTTATATATGAGACATAAGAGTCAGAGTACATAGCCATAGCATTTATTTGATAGTTCTTTTGGCATCCTGGGTTTGAAACAGCTCTGCTTTTAGTGACTTTGTACGTATACCCCCTATTTCATCTAAGATATTTCTCCGATTTCTTGTGTGTTTTATTTTTTTTCATGAATAAGCAAAATCAATGATTTGAATAATAGGTATTAAGGTTAAATTGCTAAGTCCATGCATCATTATATGACCAATTATAATATTCTAGAGCATGCTATTGTTTGCATATGAATACTGTTACGAGTACACCCTATTCTTTAGGATCACACAAGGGGTGGGTGTGGAAACTATATAATTTTTTTACATCATGCAAATGTGTTCATTGTTGAGGACAATATTTTATGGCATTAAGATGGTCCCTCTGACCACACTGGCAGCCATGAAAATTGGTTTCAGGGATACAAGATAGATCTTATAACCCATCCAAAACATTTAATTTTCTTTATTTTATTAATATTCATGAATATGCAAATGAGATAATTTTCTTTTAGGCACATGACATCAATACATTTGTCATATGCTATTACTGGTTAAATTACAAAGTGCCACAATTATAGTTTCGACCTCAAATTAGTTTATTTATTGACTTTTCATGATTTTTCTGTCATTTTTTTAATATTTTCATTAAAATTCATGAATTTGCAAATTAAATATCTTGTATTTCTTACCATATGATGAAAGGGCAATATATAAGCTTTAAAATGTGACCAAGATCAGTGGTAATGAATTTGTATGCACACAGCCATGCTCCATTTTTTGTAAATGACTTAAATTAATTTTCAAATGTTCAAATGCGAAAAAATACCGCTGATTTTGAGAATCTTCCGAAACCCAAATAAAACTGAATAATTCCATATTTTGGACAAAGGAAGTGCGGTTTGTTTGATACAAAGACAATGTTGAAATTTGCAGACAGTTTGAACCGAAAAGACAAAGGCATAAATGTACAGGTTATTATGCTGAAAGTTTCTTTTTACTGGCTTAACGTATACTTTGTTCTCTTGTTTTTTACTAGAAAAATCAGCTTTTTGATGAATGTTCAATTATTTCCTTAATGTAATAACAGGGTAATTTGGGGTAATATGGACAATTGGGGAATATGGGTCACCTTGTGTTTTCTTCAAATATTTTACTCAAGACTCATGTTTGACAAAAAGTAATAACATTTTGTTATTCCCTGGCTACCCATTCATTTTTACATTCATACCTAAGCTGGTGTTTTCGGACAGGTTAAATTAATGAACCCAAATAAAACAGCCTGTGAACATCGTGCCCTTAAAATGTTTTAGTTTACACTTAAGAACCAATAAAAAGATTAATGATATTTATATAGAACCAAGTTTCACGTAAAATTAACATAATACACCATTTTTTTAAGATGATGCAAATGGTCATTTGCATGACCTATTTTTCAGTGTTGGAAAATTTCTCCATTGACATAACCGTCGTGTCTGGGGTAATATGGACCATCAATTTCCCAATGTAAATTTTCCTTTTGGGGTAATATGGACCATCTAAGAATTTTGTCTCAAACTCTGAAAGTAATACACTGAACATTTGATACCACATGTCTTTAGAATTTTAACTTTTGCACTTGCGTGATATGTTTTAAGCTATCTTTGAAAATATATTAATTTACAAGTGAAGTTTATAAGCAAAATGTACATATTTTGAAATCTGTGACATTTTTGCGAATGTCCGTTTTGTAAGTTTGTCAAGGTGTTATGAATTTTGATGCGAAATATTTTTCCAGTGAATTTGTTTCGTGAACATCTATGTTTATTTTATGCTAAATAGACTTTTAAAAGAAGTTTACATTTTGTTTTCCGAATTTATATGTTGACATCATCAGCATTTTAAAGTTGTGGTCCATATTACCCCAGTAGAGTGGTCCATATTACCTCAGATGTTTGGGGTAATTTGGACCACCCAGTGGGTGTGTTTATCGTAATACGCAACAAAAACTAGCATACAAAATGATGTTAATTTTATATTAAAATGGTTTACAGATGCCTGCCTCAAAATAGACACGGTATACAATAATAACGTAAATAGCCTGTGGTTGAACTGATTCGTTTTGTGCTTAAGCGGTCCATATTCCCCCAAATTACCCTATATATTACTTGATGTAACGTGTGTTTGATAAACAGACATTTTTGACATCTATTTGTTGAAATTGTATAAACTATAAAAGTTTGATATTTGGAAGAAGCAAAAACGTTCAAATGCAGGTAGTATTGGCCGTATTGCGCAATTCTTGGTACTGAATCCTCATCAGTGACACTTAATAAAGTCTCCAGACTCTCTGGCTGTATTGGAATTGCTTAGTTGCTCTGTGTTATACAATGAAACTCATAAAATCAAAGCATATGAGAAATAAATATCCTTTCCTCGAAATATTGTCCCTGATGTAACGATTTCTGTCCCTGATGTAACACTTTTCACCGTTACATCACGGACCGTTACATCAGGGACATATTTTAGATAAATCACCTGTAAATTGCTTCCAATATACTTGTGTGTTCATTGTTATGGTGAAATGTTTACACAACCACTAAACACGTTTTATGAATAGTACCTACATATTGTCGCTTGAAACAAATAACCAGTAGAGGCTGTTACATCAGGGAACTATTACAAATATACTCAGTCACCTGAAAATTGTAATTATTGTTTTTTCAGATCTACTCTATAGATATGTCATAATGGCAGTCAGCCATATTTAATTTCAATGTAGCTCTTCAAAATGCAGATAAATGTTCCACCTTTACCAAGGGGAGTCACCTTGTACTTGGTATTTTTAGATAAATTGTTACATCAGGGACAAAATGCTGGGTACAAAGTTTGAACACGTAAATTTAGTATTAAAACCATGGATACTTGCTATCAAAATGTATAATGTCGTGCATGAATGATTGAATAAAGATGGAGTAGTATTTAGAACAACCACCTTAGCAAAAAAATCATTGAATCAGAGACAGATATAAAAAAATCATTTTGCAGACAGCGAAAATATGCCATTTTAGACACTTTGAGTAACATTTTTTTATATTTGCTTGCACTTTAACGATTTTGTTTTGGCTGACCCATACTCACCTCGATTCACACCACATTCCAAGCATAAAACATTTACCAGAAGTAAACGGTTTTTAGAAAAAAAGTGCCCGGACAGGATTTGGTTACGAAAAAATATATTGACTCATATACGTTATAACTGGTACATGCTTTCATTCATGAAATGATTAGAACACTTAAGACTTAACCGATTTTTTTCTCAATGAAAATTTTGCTTCTGTACAAATATTTAACCTTGAAAAAAAAAAACACGAAAAACCGCAGACATTAAGCTATCAACAGCCATCAAGCATAAAACCACATCCTCATAAAACCATGTTTGAGTACCCTATATACAAGATTACAGGTTCATTCATAACTTTTCGGTCAGGCTAGCTAAGGTGTCACACTTTATGAAATGCTTTCTCTATCAGTTTATCGCGTATTCCTGTAGTATCTATATTTGAGCCGCCTCGTGGGAAAACCAACAATGTGGTTTCCGAACAGGTCCAACACAAACCAGGCTGTACAAGCACAGAAGACAGCTAGAGACTGGAAATTTTGGATTTAGAAAGTAGAGGAATTGTACTATCCGAGTAGCGAAAACAAAGGCGCTGATCAGCTTCGCGGTTACGGCGAAGCTGATCTGCGTCTTTGTTTTCGCCTATGCAGATTGTTTGTTTTCCCACGAGTAGGCTCATTTCCTTTCCGTGTTTCAGGAACAAACTTTTATCTTTCTCTTCTTTTTGTTGGCCTACAAGTCTCACCGTCGGCATATTGTAAAAATCCTGACAGCGATTAGAAGCATCGATACGGAAAAAAATTGTTTCAGCAAGGAACAACTAACTACTTATACATGTGCATTGCTGTTCTACGCCTGGTTCAATGTATCTACATCGGGTTTCAGAAGAACATGATTGTAGATGACCAAGTGGCATATAAGCTTATATGCCACTTGAGATGACTATATGGGAGGGCAAAAATACCCACGGATGACCTTATCCCAAAGAATATTCGTTGTAGGAATCAACACTCCTTGGCGTTTCAGTTACCTTCAGCAAGTACAAATGCCTACTTACAGTATACATGTAGTTTCTTCCGATTAGAATGACCTCCCTGATTCTCTGATCTTATCTGCTGAAATGTCAGATGATTGTGTGTCTAAAGGGCGACGTGCATTAAGAGCCAAAAATAGCCCCCAACCGAGCTGAGTGACAATGATGTAAAATATAGCCTTGTTATTGCTCTTCATGAAAATAATAATAAAATATGTGTATGACCTTTCTTATAGGAATGACCTTGGGTCAAAGGTCATGACCCATTCAAAGCAATTTCAATATTGATATATCAGCTAATGGGAAAAGATGGTCATATTTCAGCTTTTACTTGTTGTAGACCACTTAAGTTGGTATCAATTTAGAGCTTACACACCTGCCTTGCATTAATTGGTGTTATAATGAAAATTATATTGAATTTTCATATTCATAAATATTAATGAAAACACTGAAAGTAATTGGAAAACAAGTAAGTCTGTTAGAACTTCATAACTTCATTAATTTCAGTTCAAACCATAGAATGATATGTTGCTATGGCTTCATAAATACTTCTGAACAAGTCATTCAATTACCATAAAGAAAAGTGGTCATGTCGAAATTCATGAATTTTAATGAAAAACACAAAGAAATGACTAAACTCGTATCCATTTAAGGGTTGGCTTGTGATATTTAGACCTTCGTTACATACTACAGAAAGAACATCACTGAAGCATTATAGTAAGAGGGACCTCCTTAATGTAAAAATGAGAGAAAAACCCATAAATTTTGCAAAAGTGCATATGGATAATGCATATACTCATGGTTTCCATAGCAACCGATACTACAGTTCCAATAAGTTGAATAAGTAATTACTCGTATTCAAATACTAACATTGTCAAACTAATATGTTATTAACAATGCTTCGGCTCAGCTTTTGAACCTAATCTGCATTCAATATGCAAAATATGAAATTTGCATATTCCACATTCATGAATATTGATGAAAACCAAAGTGCTTTATCAGAAATTAACGAACAGAATAAAAATGTTTTGAGTGCCTTACAGATGTAAATGTACCTATATTGCACTTGTCCAATACCATCAATACCATACAGAGTCAACTTTATGCTAAGCCACTGTGGTTATGCAAAATTTCTAATTTGCATATTCATGAATATTAATGAAAACTTTAGAAAATACAGGAAAAAACTCAAATTAATACTGTTTACCACAACACACTCTTAATTCATCACATGTCTGCTATAGAATATTGAGCAGGCATTAACTAAGAAATGGTTACAAACAAAACTTATTACAGTGATCAGAAGTGCAAATTATCTAATTTGAATACCATGAATTTGCATATGAATGATTATTTATTTTTATTCACCAAAGTAATCAAATTAATCACAATTTCAAACTTTAACGAAGCAAGTCTAGGATTCAACAGATATGACCTGGGGATAAATCACTCAGCTTTGACTTATATGGATAGACAGATCGATTGATTGATGCCACTGGTTCGATACTTTTGTGAATATTCAAATTTTCACATAGATCCATTACATGTTAGGTCATGCACATCGCATAAATGATTAACGACAACTTGACACGATGGTGGTCTTTGACTTAAATAAGTATGTTTACGGTTTTAATTGAACTTTCTTTCAATATCTTATTTTCAGATCAATATTCATGAATATGCAAATATGGTTAAGTTCATACGGGCCCCATGTATGTAAGAATAGTCATATTATATTACTGACCAACAATTACATGCCAAAAAGATTGTTTTAAATTGAAATAAGTATTTTTGAAATATTAACGCTCAAGGCTTGTTTCAAATTCTATCTCAATTTCTTGTTTCTTTGTATCATCGTATTCATGAAAATGATACAGTGAATATGAAAGGTAAGCAAACTAGATTCTTGTCATATAGTATTTTGCATGATAGGACAGTCAAATCGTATAAATGACAACATGCCACAGTGATGGTGGGTGGAATATTTACGGATTTTATTGAATCCCCCCCCCCCTCATTTTCAATGTTCTTTCATTTTATTTTCATGAATATGCAAATTAGATTATTTTAATATTGGGCCATTGCAGGTTAGAAAATGAAAAATTGTATAACAAATGGACTACAACAAGCCGCAGTGATGATTTGTGACTGAAATTAGTATATCTTAGAAGTCCATTGAAATTTTTCTCTTAATTTCTCATATTTCTATAAATGTTCATAAATATGCAAATGAGCTAATTTTTATGCATAGATTCATTACGTGTTAGGGTATATTAAGTTGTATCGCTTATCGACATGATGCGAATATAGCTGTTTGTTATTGAAGTCAGTGTATTTTATGTTTTTCTATTTATATATTTTCTGTTATGATTCTATCAATACCGGTATTCATGAATATGCAGATTAGATGAATATATAATTTAGATATTTTACACAAGCTACAGTTGGATGAAAGGCCTAAGCATAGGCTTTAAAATGATACCATGTTTAGTGAGCTAGGATAATCATTGACTAAGTTATGTTTGATTTTGTAGGTATACCCCTATGTTCAAAAATCATATTTGTGGTTGCCGATCTGGCACAACCACATGTCGTGACTGGTTTGTAGTTTGGAATCTACATGATCAAACTCCATAATTCTGAGATATTTTTCTGTACCAATAGTTTGGTCAATGGTTGCGTAGTATCCAAAACTTGTATTTTACCTGGTGCCTTATAGCAAAGTGAGGTGAACCTAAATGGGCTGGAAATACAATATACAATACAATACAAGTTGCTATGGAAACCATGATTTTCTTCATAACACAAATAAGTGCGCCTTTGAAAAAAATCCCATTTTATTTCGGGGGTCCCAATCAACAATTTATCACCCATCAGAGGATGTCTTCTGGTGCTTGGTGGAATTAATTGGCACAAGGCCTTATAATAAAGGTGTCTTACTTTGAGTGGAATGCAGGTAATCTATAGAGCAATTTTTAAAGAATTAGGTATGAGCCCAGCTAAATACCAAAAAGATATTTTCACATTTTGTGCATCTTTGTAATACTAATCTTTTATGAAAATATCTTTTTGGTATTTAGCTGGGCTCTATGTAAACTTCTCTGTTAAACCTCTAAATTTTGGTCCAAAATTGTGATTTTCCTACTTTAGCCCATATTGGCGACCATTTTGTGTAACCACAGCAACCATAAAAGTGAAATCAATATTAGATAAAAACATTTGGACATGTCATCTATTAAAACATATAAGATAAAATGCGTACAGAAACTTTTATTTTTTGGCTTTTGGGTGGGCCAGAAAACCCTGTTAATGCACGTCCCTCTTTCCTTCTCTTGTGAGAGCTCGGGACTAATCCCCTCCGGTCAAGCCCAGCCCCCCTGGTGTGGTATTGTCGATTTGGCTTTTCACCAGTAAATTAGTCTGATTCTGAGATGTACAGCTACCATGATCATCTGGGAGAAAAGGGCTTGACTACGAGCTGAATTGCGTATCAAGTGTAGGATCAGTAGCTTTCTGCGCACACTGATCACCTTGGAATTCATGGTGCAGCAGAATCTGGCCATAAGAAGCTGTTTCCGGAAAATATCCATTTGTAGCCAGTCGGCCCGGTTAGTATCCTCATAGTGAACTGGAGGGAAAGAAGCTACAGGTTCATCACAGGAAGTAAAGTAAGATTTTACTCAGTGAACCGTAGTCCATTCCTAATCTATGGTAAATAGGGTTACTAATAAAAAGTTTCAGATTAAAGTTTGTACCTTCTGCTTGAAAATTTATCGTAAAAGTAACCATGCTTAATGATAAAATCACAAAGAAAATAAACAATTCTTCCAAGTTTTTAATCTATAGACTATACCAGGATCTGTACCGCATCTCTGTACTAATCGCAACGGTGAATTTCTTTGATGCAACGGATTAAATTTAGGTCTTGATGGACTTGTGTCTTCCCAACTTGTTTTAACATGCGCTTTTTCGTAGTAAAACGCGCAAGACAGTCTGAAAATGCCTAAAATATAATTTTTTCCATACTGTCTCCCAATGGGGAGAATGTCCCCCGAATCGGAGACATGTTTAGTCTTCAAAACGGGAGACATTCTACCGATCGAGGGACATCTCATTTTTGGGGGGATGTAGCTATTTTTTAACATAACTTGTCTCCTTAAAACCGAGACAGTTCCCCGATATGGAGATTGTCTCCATATTTGAGAATTATCCCCAGCTGTAATAGTTATTTTATATCTTTTATATAGTGGTGCGGACTTGCGCAGGGGTAGAATGTAGGACTTTGGTTCGAGAGGTCCCTGGTTCGATCCTCATCTGGGACACTGTTCATTGTGGCACTGAGCAAGTCACACTTCCAAAGCTTCTGAAGCAATGATAAGTAGCCAAGTTGATAAATCAGTACACAGTAAAAATAAATTAATAAATAATCAGTTTTGCGCTCTAAGGTCGTGATTTTAACGCACTGGTCAGCCTAGAAAACTGCAGGTTGCGAGTTCGAATCTCACTTTTTGCTGCTATTTTGACAATATCAAACCAGTACAATGCCAAGCTAGAACATATTTCCTTTGCCAGTGTGACCAGGTTGAAGACCCCGAGTACTACTCACAAGTGCTCACTCCAGGCGGAACCAGGCGAGGAACCTGGGATAGTAACTGCGTTTATACCGTCTAGACATGCGAGAACTGCTGGGGTTCATTGACGGTAAAAGTATACCAAGATATAGTGGAAATCATCAAAAGACAGCTGGTCGAATTCACAGAAGCCGCTCCCTTCCATGTATCTCCTGCTCTTGGTCCGTCATCAGTACGTGCAGTCTACCGAAAGTACTTGAGACTACATTTTAGTTACTCGTATATGAAGAGCTTTCATTAAGATATATGTATAAAGGGCCTTTTTGGGAGACAGTTATGTCAGTATCAATGCTGCAGTCCTGGGAAGGCAATACATACCTGGTTCTTTATCTGGAAGAGGAAGAACTTAAGCAGCTCTTAATTACATCTCTGAGGTCTCCAGATAGTGGAGGAATATACCGAAAAGTAACCGAAATGACCAGAAACTCTCTTTTACCCATTTCCGGTTAAGAATTGACATGTGGCGGGAAACAGAACAAAAAACTGCCTCACAGTTTCTATGAAGAATGTGAGCTAAAACGTCTCTTCTAAGAAGTTAAATGGAAAGCGTCATGTTCTTTAGGTACCACTCTATATACGCAGGTTTTCTTTTTTGACGAGGCGGTTCAAATGCGCCCCCACATAATTAGTCTGACGGGCGTCAAAATGAATTTTTGATACCTGATTGTTAGTCATTTTGGCAAAATGAACCATTGGGTATGATACTTTCATTTTGATGGCTGACTAGTCAGACTACCACATTATCTGACCTAACCCCGCCTGTTCCTACAGCAACACTTAGTACAGAATGATCAGGACAGCTGCAGGAACGCCATGTCAATAAAAGAGGAATTCTGCACAAATGGTTGGGCCAACCTACATCTGACCTAGACCAATACATCTGCTACATAGAGCTGTCGTAACGGCAATACGCTTCACAAACTTTACACTGTTCACTCCTTGTCATAGATATTCTTACACTCGCCATGTAACCTTATATTGCTACATTTGACAATACATTTAAATTATGAATAACTTTTTCAATCTTAATTTATCACCCTTATCAGGTTGCAGCTGGTGCCATTTATGTGCAGTGGTCATGGAGTGAACATATGACCTATCATTCTTGAAGCAGACAGTCTAACCACTGGGCTTTCTAATACTGTGGAAACACCACAACTGGTAGGCTTTCCCATAATGACTTTCTTAAAAAAAATTCATACCAGACAAGATATGAGCCAGATCATGACAAACCAGATATTTGTATCTGCACAGCTGATACAGGGTTTGCAAAAACAAAGGTGCAGATCATCTTAGGTGATGATCAGCAATTGATCGACTCAGTATCAGAAGATAGATAGCCGTGCAGTAGCTGCACAGCTGATCAACGCCGTTCTTTTTCGCTACACAAGTAGTACAATCTGTCTTCTTCTTAAATCTGTAATATCAAGCTTCTAGCCATCTTCTGTGGCTGCACAGGCCTGTTTGTGTCAGGCCTGGTTGAAAACCTGGAAGACTAGTTTTCTCGTGTCACGGCTCTTACTGTATTAGACAAAATGGACTTCATTATGACGCAGCTTTTCCCTCAACCAACAGTTCATTTTTACAAAATCAATTCAATATTTTCATTGATATCATTTTAATTGTTGATCATTGTAGCAAGCAACCATTGTTGGAGTGAGGAGTGAGCAAGATCATGATCGAAGAAGTTGAGGGGGCATATTGGTTTGGGTCTGTCCGTCCAGTCCAGTGCAGTCCAGTGCAGTCAGTCTGTGATGGATGAGTAACACTTGGCAGTTAGCACTCGGTCAGGAAACGTTAGAGCTAGGATCTTGAAATTTGGTATGTAGTTTGTATATGAAAATTAAGAGGACCCGTATTTTTTCTTTCAGGGAAATTCAAGGGGCTAGGGGTCCATTCTGCGAGAGATATTTCCCTTTTTTAATTCTTGATAAAGTGAATAGATAGTGGGTACCTTGTATGCGCAACTCCTCCTACAGTTTTATTCCGATTCTCTTGAAACTTTACAGATGTTGTGACCATGCTTTGAAGATATGCATGTGGTTTGGATATAATCCTCAGATTAATTTTTGTCACTTTTTTAGCAATTTGAACTTAGCCATTTTTCAGGCATTTTCACAATGAAAATGAATGGGCAGTGGTTACCTTGTGTGCGCAACTCCTCCTACAGTTTCATGCCAATTCATTTAAAACTTTACATGTGTTATGGGCATGGTCTGAAGATATGCATGTGGTTTGGATGTAATCCTTGGATTATTTTTTGTCATTTTTTTCACAATTTGAACTTAGTCATTTTTTCGGGCATTTTAGTGAATGGATAGAGGGTACCTTGTGTGCGCAACTCCTCCTACAATTTAATACCGATACTTTTGAAACTTTGCAGACATTGTGACCATACTTTGAAGATATGCATGTGGTTAGGATATACTCCTCAGATTAATTTTTGTCACTTTATTTTACAATTTGAACTTAGTCATTTTTTGGACATTTTTACATCTTGAAAGTGACTTACCAGTTGGGGGCATAGTGTTTCATAAACACATTTTCTAGTTAGTAAAAGGTTCATATCAGTGGTGTGAATGGTTTTTGTTGCTACACAGATGATGAAACAGTTCTTTGATTTTTTTTTTTCTAACTCTGTAACCGTAAGCATCATAAGAAGCTTCCTTTGCATAGCTGTTTGTCACTCATGAGTTTGATCCTGTCTTCTCCCGTCTAAATCAGTGTCCTGTCTGCATAATTGTGACCCTAGTTGTTGAGTGTATTACTCAACATCGGTACATCTTACTAAACTGTTGTAGGCTATAAACATTGTATGATGTTTAATGCTGAATAAAATATTCTGTATTCTGTATTAGCTTGACTTTATTCACAAATTCTCTATTTCCAAATTATTCGCAAGGTATTGAATTCGCAAACGAGTGTTCATGTAGTCTTATGGCATATAGGATTCTTTATTATCGAGAATCTTGTATTCGCGAGGCATCACCTTCATGAATATTCATGAAAATTAAGTTCTTGCAAACATTTCCGCACTTACAGTATGTAAAACACTAAATCAACTAACCAATTAAACCATATTGTCTAATGCCTCAGCTTATTAAGTAGTGGTATTTGATGCTATTCAAGCATAAAATTCTTTACTTTTCTATAACAATATCATTGGAATGGTCAGGGCCAACATTTTAATCTTTGTCCAAAATATTTAGTGGACAAAAAGCAGACACAAGTTTTAATCATTTCTAAGACATTGCTTAACTGTCCTCCTGAATATGCTGCACTCTTCATTGATTCACTTGCCTAGCAGAATTTAAAGTAAAACTTATTTTTTATTGAGAATCTTCAACTGCAACTAGTATCATTTGAGCCATCTCATGAGAAAACCAACAATCTGCATATGCGAAGCCAAAGGTGCAGATCAGCTTCGCAGTAACTGCGAAGCTGATCAGCACCTTTGTTTTCCCTACACGGATAGTATAATTCCTCTACTTTCCAAATCCAAAATTTCCAGCCTCTAGCCATCTTCTGTGCTTGTAAAGGCTGGTTTGTGTTGGACCTGTTCGGAAATCTCATTGTTGGTTTTCCCACGAGGCGGCTCATGTGATAACTGTGAGCAAAGCAGGATAACTGACAGCTAGGCTAAAGTTTAAGCTATTTAAACTTAGTTTGACAGTTCCTTCATATCTTAGTGAGTGAACTTTTTCTCTATGATTTTTTTTCACTATAAAGATTGTCACACAGTATCAAAATATGCAAGAGTTGTCATTTTTGTTGAAACAGTAAGTTGTCTACAGAATTTACAGCTGTTCACTTAAGCACCGATGATGTGCCATTTTGTGGGAAATTTATTTTTTCCTTATTTTACAGAAGATGCATACAAAGATCCAGACAAAAACAAAATGAACATTTATATACCCATTCATGTGTGTGATAAAAATGCAGTAATTTTCTGAGAGACCCAGGAATGTGAAAAATGGACTATTTCTTACTGCTGCAAAATAACTCCCAAAGTAAGTCTTGTTTGTGATTTTTAGCTCACCTGAGCCGTTAGGCTCACAAGGTGAGTTTATAGTATACCCATGCTCTGTCGTCCGTCGTTGGACATCGTCGTTGGACATTGTCGTTCACACTTTTCAATCATCTTCTTTTCTGAAACCGTTTGGCCAATCAAATTCAAATTTCACGTGGAGCATCCTTAGGAAGGGGGAACGAAAGTTTGTATAAATGGTCAAGGTCACATGACCAAGATGGCCATCATGGCTAAAAATAGCAAAAACCTTTAAAAATCTTCATCTCCAGAACCAGAGAGCCTATGATTTTGAAACTTGCATGAAGCATCAGGCAATGGAGCTCTACAAAGTTTTTATAAATCATGACCCTGGGATGACCTTGACCTTTTTTACAGCAAGGTCAACTTAGGTCGCCCATGCATTTTAATGGGGAAAAAATAGGAAAATGTCATTCAATGGCACAAAAACTTGCTAGGAATGAGCAAATGGACAGCAGATTTATCTTTATGAAAAATTTTGGGCCCAGGGGGTTGTCTGCCCCTGCCCCAGGGCTTTATACATGTATATGACCAAAATATTCAAACATCTTCTCTGAAACCGCTTGGCCAATCAAAGCCAAACTTAATGTGGAGCATCCTTAGGAAGAGGGAATGAAAGTTTGTATAAATGGTCAAGGTCACATGACCAAGATGGTAGTCATGGCTATAAATAGCAAAAACCTTTTAAAATCTTCTTCAGAACCAGAAGGCCTATGATTTTGAAACTTGATATGAAGCATCTGGGAATGGAGCTCTACAAAGTTTGTATAAATCATGACCCTGGGATGACCTTGACCTATTTTACTGCAAGGTCAACTTAGGTCGCCCATGCATTTGAATGGGGAAAAATAGGAAAATGTATTTTAATGACAGAGAACTTGCTAGGAATGAGCAAATGGACAGAAGATTTATGTTGATGATAATATTTTAGGCTCATGGGGGTTTCTGACCTTGCCCCGGGGCCATATACATGTATATAATCAAAACATTTGAACATCTCTAAAACCGCTTGGCCAATCAAAACCAAACTTTATGTGGAACATCCTCATGAAAAGTGAATGAAAGTTTGCATAAATAGTCATGGTCACATGACCAAGATGGCCACCATGGCTATAAATAACAAAAATCTTTAAAAATCTTCTTCTTCAGAACCTGGAGGCCTATGATTTTGAAACTTAGCATGAAGCATCAAGGAATGGAGATGTACAAAATTTATATAAATCATGTCCCTGGGATGACTTTGACCTATTTTACGGCAAGGTCAACTTAGGTCGCCCATGCATTTGAATGGGGAAAATTGTTAAAATGTCATTTGAAGAGCAAAACTTGCATTAAATTTGCAAATGGACTGAATTTTCATGATTTGAAAAGACATTGACTCCAGGGGTTATTCTGACCCTGCCGTGTGTTATGATCTGTTATATACATGCATATTACCATTGTAGTCAAACAAGTTTATTAGTATATCTCAGGTCTCAGGTGAGCGTTTATAGGACCATTGGTCCGCTTGTTATTGAATTCTGTTGGATTGACTTAAGAACATTGGTATGGTGCAACTGGTTTGATTAATCCAACCCCCGCAAAAAAAAGACTATAAGCGAGCAATATGTTTTGCCAGTCATCAAACTGCAAAGAAACTGCAAAACATTTTCAAGTGCTACTATAGCATTGGGATAAACTTAAAGATTTTTTGTGACAGGGTCCATAGAATCAATCATTAATCACTAAATGAGGCAAAAACATACATAAAGGCTGTAATGGGATATTGGGCATTTACAGAATCGTCTGCTGATAAGGTCAGAATATTGACTTTTGATGGCTAGACTTTGTATTCATTACGAAGACTTGCCCGTGCAATATACAGAGATTTTTAGAGTTGTAAAAAATAAAAATTTTCGTAGATAAATTTTTATATTTTTCTTATTTTTGCTCAAAACGTAGATTGTGGGTACACGTTAGAACCGCCTCGGCAAGGCGGTTCTAACGAGTACCCACAATCTATGTTTTGGAGCAAAAATAAGAAAAATAGGTATACCCCTGCATACCCCAGTTTCTCTATATAAAAGTGGGGTTTAAGGGGGTATACATGTCACGGACATGTTTTCCTGATGGATAGCCAGAATTCACTGTGGTCAAAATTAATGACCATCATGAAGAAAGAGACTTTTTGCACATGCGCACATCCTACAGTAGCTGATCAGCGCCTTTGTTTTCTCTTCACTCATGGACAGTACAATCCCACTTCTTCTTAAATCTGAATATTCATGCACCTAGCCATATTGCTGGTTTGTGTCAGACCTTGTTGGAAATTTGAAGACTGGTTTCCTCATGACATGGCTTAATTAATGATCATCATTACATGAAAGCCAGTCTTTGGGATGTAGACAACAGAAAAGGCATAATTTGACTGGCTTGCTGTAGAAATTAGCAAGATTCGGGGTTTTGCCGTGGTGGTTTTGGATATAGGAACAATGTCCTTGTATCTCTGACTTTAACATGGCATGAAATTAACATGAAAGAAGAGGAGAATTTGCAGAAATACTAAAAACCAAAATGAATATTCATGGAGTGTGCCAAAAGTGCTTTTGCACTTCTGGGGAAATAGGCTTGTAGAATGTCTTACTTACTGAACTGTTATCTTACAGGACATAGACATCAGATTGAGCAGTTCTGCTTCTTGGATGCAGACTGTCCAGACTGGTGGGGGAACTAGTCAGGGCAGTTCTCAACATTCTGTCCAAGAAATTCCCATTGAAACCACCAAGCTCCATAAGTCCACAGGTAAGCCAATGATGCCTATACCGCTGCAGGAACAATCTGATAGGTATGCAAAAAAAATGATAATTTTTCCGGCATCGCCAATGGGTCTCCAACCTGTGTGGCAACGCAGATGAAATCAATAAGAGACAGCAGCATGTAAATTAGTAAAATACCTGTCTGGGAACAACTAACTAAGTTTTGAAATTTTTGCATGACTTTTATTTTGTGAAATTTATATTTCTAAATTATTAGCGAGTTCTTGAATTTGTAAGCGAGTACTCGTACAGTCTCAGTCTTGGCGAAATCTTTTTCCCGCTGCTGTACAGCTGTCTGGCAGATTTCAATTTTATGTTGGACAATGTTTATTTTGCAGGACAGCACCTTAAACTGCTTCTATATATTACATTGTAATCTTGTAGATTTTGTTGGACATTTGTCTCTGGAAGAAATTTTCTGCCTGTTTTGTCTGGCAGACCGGTACTTTTTGCAAAGACTGCAGTCTATAAAGCTTATATTGAATTGGGGAGGCAGCAAATTCACGAATATTATGTAGCCTTTAAACTAGGTACCCGGTGGTTACGACAGCCACATTTCAGACACCCACGGTCAAAACGGGATAAAGGTGAGGCAATGCAGGGGAATGGGATAGGCAAATGAGCCGCGACGCGAGAAAACCGGAGTTTTGTCTATGCGAAAACAAAGGCGCAGATCAGCTTCGCAGTAACTGCGAAGCTGATCAGCGCCTTTGTTTTCGCTACACGGATAGTACAATTTCTCTTCTTCCTAAATCCGAAATTTCACGCTTCTAGCCTGCTTCTGTGACTGTACAGGCCGGTTTATGTCGGACTTGGTCGGAAACCCCGAAGACCGGTTTTCTCGCGTCGCGGCTCAAATGTAGCAGGCCTTGAACACTGTGGCAAATTTTTTGACAGTTTAAAAATCTGCCACGGCAGTCAGCGCGGAAATGAGAAACGTAATGGGTCATGATTAAATTGACTGAACGTATCACACTGTGACAGTACGTAGCCAAACTTGGAGGTGGTCCGTAGTGCAACGGGAAGCTAGTGAATAGCTTGGCAAGCTAGGGATCTTCCACATTCAGCTGCATTTGATCACAGTTGTCTCACGTCTTGTCCCATTTCCCACAGAATTCTCAACACGTTTTGTTGCATTAAGTTATGGTGCGTTACGGTCTTTGACGGTGTTGACTCCGTTCTACTACGTATGTCACGTTATTACGGTTATCACGGCGCACGAAGTTTAAAGATGTAAAATGGCATATATCATGGGGACACATTCCTTCATATTGGAGCAGTCACTATACTGAAAAATAGAAACCATAAGCTGCACTATGCCATTGAAGAAGAAATAAAATCCCGAATTTTCTTTCTTAATCAACTCCGTAGTCGGTTGTTGAGGAGCGCGGTTGTTATTATTTCAAAGTGCTAATATTCTTATATAAAAAGCACAAAAATGCTTTAAATTGCAAGATGTCTACGTTTCGTCCGTAGCTGACCTTGACAGAACAAAAAACGTGTTACGCCTTGGTCAAAACGCAACTGACCGCATAAGAACATAACAGGTCATAATAGAATGTGCTAATAATCGTGATAGATCGTGGATAATTGTAACGTACCTTAGTGACTCAGTGACACACCATCTTATCACTACCATGGCTTGTTAGGGATATCGTAACACAACGTAAGAAAACATAACAAGACTAATAGATCTTTAAAACAGAGAAATATATGACCAAAATTCCATGGCATGCTACATTTCAAGCAAACGGGACTGTCGGGGCCGCCGGGAACATAGTCTAAATGCAGTATTAGCGAAAATTAAGTTCTCTCGAACATTTTCGAATTTACAGTACCACAATGACAGGTCATTCTAATCTGTGGCAATTTATGCGAAAACAGGTATTTTCATCTGCTTTGGTTGTTCGCAGTTTCCCATGTTGTCCGTGGATAATTACAGACAGTACATGTATGTCTACCGAATCTTCCCAAATACACTGCATTGCATAGTTTTGCATGGTGAGTCTGACAACTGATCAAGCTGCACCTGCATGTGCCAAATTTCTGAGTGTCCTGACATCCTACTCATTACGAAAACGTGCCCATGTAATATACAGATTTTTGTAAAAATGAAAATTTTAAGTAGCAAATGTTCGATATTTTTCTTATTTTTGCTCAAAACATAGATTGTGGGTACACGTTAGAACTGCCTCATCGAGGCGGTTCTAATGAGTACCCACAATCTATGTTTTGGAGCAAAAATTACTATATAAAAGTGTGGTTTAAGGGGGTATATATTGCACGGACATGTTTTCCTGATGTGTTTTAAAAGTCCCATAGAATGGAGGCAACGTCCCGACATGACCATTGCTGTTGAATGGGACGTCAAGCATCGATTGAAACAAACAAACAAACAAAATATTACAGTTTTAGAGAATTCTGAGAATGAGTCATGCTTATATACCACCTGTAAGATTCTAAAGATGTTCTATAACCATTGCCAAATTCAAATGCCTGTAGACATAAAAGATATTTGAGCCAACTAATGTAAAAGCCTGTATTTTGGGTTGGCTGCCAATGGTTATAAAACAGTTTCAGAAAATACCTAGAACTTGAAACCCAGATTTAGAAGGGAGAGGTATTGTGGTACTTTTTTCGAAGTGAAAACGAAGGTGCTTTATATTTGCTGCATTTATTCTACGCGGTCATTGCCTATGTTTTTGTCTGGGCAAACATCAGGTTTTCTCTTGACACAGCTCATTTACCTTTGTATTTTATCTAAATTATGTCAAGAAGCTTCCTCTTTGCAACTGTAAAACACCTAAATATTCTGACATTGAGAAATGTGGGTGTGTTGCTTAAGGCTTGGGCTTCGTAACTATTTGCTATGCAAAGCTACATTACATATGAGCCGCATCGTGAGAAAACGGGATTTTTGCCTATGCGAAAACAAAGGCGCAGATCAGCTTCGCGGTAACCGCGAAGCTGATCAGCGCCTTTGTTTTCGCTACACGGATAGTACTATTTCTCTTCTTCTTAAATCCGAAATTTCAAGCTTCTAGCCTGCTTCTGAGACTGTACAGGCCGGTTTGTGTCGGACCTGGTCGGAAACCCCAAAGACCGGTTTTCTCGCGTCGCGGCTCAAATGTAATGTTCCTCGGAGCTGCCACTCAGAAAGCAGCCTGTCGTTGCTTAGGAACAAAGAAAATTAAAATGGTGTCGTCCATATTTCGACCACATGAATTTTGACTGCCGAACCCCCGTACAGAAGAAATTCTACGGTAAATGTGACAGTAATCATCCTTTGAGTCCAGAAAACAAATTTCTAACATTCTGAACATAGAAAAACAGTGATTTGTTTGCAGTTTTTGTTTTTGTTGATAAGCACCAGCATTTTAAAAAGCGCTCTAATGTTAAGAACCATTGCATGGAACGAACAGAATATAAAAATATAAAAAATTATATATAATTCACCTTATGCAACTCACGCCTGATGTGAGTGACGGTTGATCTGTATGTGTCTGATTCAGAGCAAAGCAGACATGCAGTGGATTCTCACTTCCAGCATATGTTATTGGCCGAACTGGTTTGGGAAACTTAGTTCATGAAATGATTCTGTGCCCACAACCACTGCTTCAAAGCAGTGCTTAGTTAAAAAGACCGAAACCAAATTTGGTAAGATGCAGGCTCTGACAAATAAAAAATTAAGCAAGTGCAAGCCTCTAACATTACGCATAATTTGCAAAAAGTCATGATTAAATGCTAGATAGTGCTGAAAATATCCTGTCAACAAAATAAGGCAATAATTATTGAATATGTTGTTTGTCCCAAACTAAACATTGCTGTTTAAAACAAGAACATTATGTTATTCCATTCTACTTTAGACCTAATACAGGAATCATCAGACTTGGCTAAAACCCGTCCATTACGAAAACTTCCCCATGCAATAAACAGAGATTTTTTGAGCTTTAAAAATTGAAAATTTTCAGCTGAAATCTTTTGTTATTTTTCTTATTTTTGCTCAAAACATAGATTGTTGGTACACGTTAGAACCGCCTCGCCGAGGCGGTTCAAACGAGTACCCACAATCTATGTTTTGGAGCAAAAATAAGAAAAATAGGTATACCCCTGTAAGCCCCAGTTTTTCTATATAAAAGTGGGGTTTAAGGGGGTATATATTGCACGGACATGTTTTTCTGATGTAAATAGAGCATGGATGTGAAGAGAACCTCTGGTTTCAGATAGAAAAAAAAAACTCTCTTTCAGCATATTATGCAACAGATAAACCAGAGCCAAATGGAATGCTTTAAGCCTGTCTGCTCGCATATTTTCTAAGAAAAATATTTTCGGTGAATCAGTATCTTTATACATCATCCTAGTGATGTAATGCGTTTGGTCTAGAATGATGAGAGACAGTGTATGCACCTTGATTTTAGGTTTGAAGAACCAATGTAAAGAAGAATGATGGGATAGAAGTGAAATGAGCCTTCGCACAAGAAAACCAACAATTTGGGTTTCCAACCAGGTCCGACACAAACCAGACTGTACAGCCTCTGGAGCAGGCTAGAGGCTTTAAATTACAGATTTAAGAAGAAGAGGGATTGCACAATCAGTGTGGCGAAAACAAAGGCGCTGATAAGCTGTGCAGTTACTGCACAGCTGATCTGTGCCTTTGTTTTCGCATCTGCAAATCGTTGGTTTACTCATGTGGTGGCTCGAATAAAGAAGAGTGATTGGATAGAAGAGAAATGAAATGGCAAAAGCTTCTTTTCTTCCAGGCTGTGCGGATATTATGGAGGTTTTTTAGCAGTTTTGAGATGAAGATGTGTAAGAGGGACTATCCTATACGAACAGTTATGTTGTGAGCGTAAGTACGAATATGAATTATAATTTAATGTATCCATCAGTTTACAGTAACTGTTGCTGATCAGATATGCAGTAACTGTTCAGCTTACATGTAATTGGTTTTGGGAGCCTGGTGGTAGAGTGTCAGATTCAGAATTGGTACAGCATGGGCTTGATCCCCGTTGGCACAAAATTGAACTGCTGGCCTCCCTTTAATGGGACATAGGCAAACAGAATAGCCCCAAATGTGACGCCGCAGAACGCGGCGTCCCATCTGGGGCTATTCTGTTTGCTTACAGGAATTTCATCGAAAAATGGAATAAGACTTTATAATCACACCTGAAGCCCCTAAATGTGAAAATGGACTTGCCCAAATGATAATGATGGGAGAATCCATTCGTTTAATATGGGTTAACCTTAATACCAAGAAAACAGTGGCTCTATTCCAACATTACTGAAAAATTGTTGACTGACGTTAAACTCACACTTATTATATCAGAATGAAGGTATTATTTATATTCTATCCAATTACCTAGATTTGGTGAATCTAACAGATGTCTACAAAAATGAGTTTGTGAAGAAGACACTGATCTGGCAAGCTTCTGCTGTCCAAAATACAGAAAGGAAATTAAGGTGTGACAGAAGTGCCTATTTTGTGCCATGCAGACAGAAAAATGTGTACAAAAAGAGACTTTATTGGGCTTCTTTGCCTGATGAAAATGGAATAGCAGAAATGCAAAGATATGCAAAGGTCAGTCTGCATCATAATGGAAATAACAATTCAGACATCAAGCCCTATGGGACACATTAAGGTCTGTCACAAGAAACTCATAATATTATGTATTCATGCTTAAATCATCTGAGCGTGAGGATATTTGAACTGCACATAAGGAATAAAAAACTCTTTTCACAATTACTAGTACAACAATGCACATATATGATCCTTCGCGTGACAAAACCCCCAATTTGGGTTTCCGACCAGGTCCAACACAAACCGGGCTTCGCAGAGACAGAAGATGGCTAGAAGCTTGAAATTTCATATGAAGAAAGTAGAGGGATTGTAAAATCCATGTGGCGAAAACAAAGGCGCTGATCAGCTTCGCGGTTACTGAGTGGCTCATATAAAATCTAGGAATGGTTACAATGTAACTCAGCAAAGCCTATTTGAAATATACAAAAATCTTGTTCTTAAGTTCTATTTCGATTTCATTTGCCAATTTGGGAAGGGTTGGTCTATCTGACATATTGCTAAAAGGAAATCAAATTTTATTTTGATATTTGACATTTCATTTGCATTTTTTCAAGATAAGGAAAAAGTTTCTATTCTTGTACATTTTTTGCACATTCAGCGTATTCTTTGATGAGCACAGGTGTGCCATAGATTAACAGATTAACATTTCATCTTCAAAAGTATACCATACTTGCCCCCAAGTTACCATTTCCTTGAGGTAAAACTTGATATTGTTGCAAATACTATTTATATTGTTATTGCGAACAAGTAGGATTCAGAACTGGCCGACGCCTCCACCCATTAGGGCTGTTAGAAAAAATAGATTGGCTGCTTGATGTTGGCTGCTTGATGACATCACGCAAAGCTTACAACTTAAGCACTACCCAGCAGGCACATGACGTCAAAATGACGTCATTTCAACGTCGATGCGACGACGTCATCACGTCGCATCGACGTCGATATGACGTCATTATGACGTCATGTGCCTGCTGGGTAGTTAACCATTTACATGTACCTAAGTGGTGCTATATCACAGTATAATGCAATGTCATAGCGGATAGGGGATAGGTCCCATTAAACGGAGGCTATGTCTCCACATGACAATAGCTGTTGACTGGGATGGTAAGCATTGAAACAATCAAAGCAAATGTCTGGCTTTACAAGACTTTGGGTCTGACTAGAATCAAAATGGGGACATCCACTGATGATTTTTTTTTTTTAATTTTATCTTTTTGTTTTTTGTTATAAAATTTTGAAGAAAAATGCAGATCACATTGCATGCAAACAGAAGATGATAAAGTAAAGGACTAGGGCATTTAACACCTGATTTTGGCCTCAGATTTTGTCAAAAAATAAATTTTGGAATTTAGGTGAGAAAACTATTCCTTAAAACAGCCATATGCTTCCTCTATTAAAAACAAGGACAAGTACTCCATTTATCCTACAAGCGTTGCCATGGCAACGCCCAGAAGAACCTTAGATAGAGCACATTCTGCACTTTTTGGTCTATTTTCGACCATTTCTGAACACATTTTTTAATTTTTAAGTGCCAGCCCACACTCCGAACAAAATGATACTTAGCATGCAATATCCCTGGGTGATACTTCATAATTATTTCACAATAAGAAATTGTTCGTCGCGTGGGCCGGTAGTTGAAAATGATGTTGAATGGTGAAAAATTAACCCAAAATTGCAAAAAATGGTATTTCTATGCTTTTCGGAGTGTTGCCATGGCAACATGTGTAATTTGAACGTGATAGTTGTGATAGAGTTTATAAGCAGGGACCTATACCTGCTATATGTAATACTTCTCTCCTCAAAATTCCGAAATTCAATTTTTTATCAACACATGAGGCCGAAATCAGGCCTTAAATTCCCTAGGCCTTTGTGAAAAAGATCTAATTTAAATTTTATGGGTAAATGTGGTTGCAATAGAAGATTAACAGTTCTAGAAAATGTTGATGGATTAATCAGATATAAGATTAGTGGAATTAGAGTTTATTTTTTGTCATCTAATTGGTTTTACAGGCCCACAGGAAATAATTAAACTCTCGTAATCTTCCAAATATTCAGAAGAGATTTTAGCGATAACCTTTTCCTCTGTTGTGTCTGGCATTGGAAAGAGAGGTGTGGGGCATTTAGACAGTGTTTAAGGGTATGATGGTTGATAAATTCCTTTTTGGCAGATAAAATGGACCACATCTCTTTTTGCCTGACCCAAAAAAAGACTCAGACAGAAAAAGTATTTCTGGAAATGGGTTTAGATTCATTAACTGATATAAGCCTGGCATCCCTTTTGTGGGACATAGGTAAACAGAATAACCCAAGATGTGATGCTGCAGAATGCAGCATCCCATCTGGGGTTATTCTATTTGCTTAAAGAAGGAATTTCATCGAAAAAAGAAAAAAAAAAATTCTAATATCACTCCTGATGCCCCAAAAAATGAAAGTGGACTCGCCAAAATGATAACAATGGGAAAGTTCATTTGTCTAATGGTTATAATGTCAATGTTATTGGTGACCGTGATGATATGCTCTGACTTTCCTGCAGTCAATTGTTGTTGGGGTTAGTTTTTAGAGGCCATAAAGCTTGGATAAGCAAATGAGCTTTTTGATACCATTTTCAATACTTTTTTAATAATAATGACTCGCCTATGTAGCTTATGCCACTTGGCCTACCACAATGCTTCGCCAGTCATGTTAAAAGAGATTCCTCCTGACTTGTCTAGCAACAAATAAAAACATCAAGAAAAGGTTAATTGATGATGCAAGCTAGATTATCTTCGTGAGGAATTAAGATTAGCAGGATGTGTGCTTGAATTCCTAATGCTCCTGGAATGCTGGATTATTGTGTTTGTATAAATTTAAGACTTTTGCTCTTGATTCTTAGTTGGTATAAAATGAAAATAATAATAATAATAATAATCTTATAAAATAAAAATAATAATAATAATAATAATCTTATAAAATAAAAATAATAATAATCTGGCACTATCTTAATTTCAAAAGAGCTATACATTTAGCTGCAGCTAATCTTCCTTGACACCCTCTATACCGACTACACCATTTTACAATATTATATACAAATGAAAATACAAGTTTATATATTGAAGTATGATTAATTGCATATGAATTTAGTCATTTCTTGGTGATATTTGGACTCAGCACCTAGGGATGCAAGGGTACTAAGTCTTGAGGGTTACCCTTTTGCTATTCATTTTTAGCTCACCTGAGCCGTTAGGCTCACAAGAGCTTATAGGATGGCCATGATCCGGCGTCTGTCCGTCATCCGTCGTCGTCGTCCACCATTTTCAAAGATCTTCTCCTCTGAAACGGCTTGGCCAATCAAAGCCAAATTTTTTTGAAGCATCTATAGGAAAGGGTAACCAATGTGTATATAAATAATCCAGGTCACATGACCAAGATGGCTGACATGCCCATATATGGTAAAAAACTTTAAAACTCTTCTTCTCCAGAACCCAAAGGCCTAGGATCTTGAAACTTGGCATGTAGCATAAGTGACTCAAGGTCCACAATGTTTATATAAATAATGACCTTAGGATGACCTTGACCTATTTTACGGCAAGGTCAACATAGGTCGCCAATGCATTTGAATGGGGAAAACTTTTAAAATGTCATTTAAAGTGAAAGTCTAATAGGAAATTGGCAGTAAGACTGAATATTTATGATTCTGAAAAAAATTGGACCCCAGGGGCTCGTATGCCCCCACCCCGGGGCAATATACATGTATATCTCCATAATATTCAAACATCTTCTCCTCTGAAACGGCTTGGCCAATCAAAGCCAAATTTTATATGAAGCATATATAGGAAAGGGTAACCAATGTATATATAAATAATCCAGGTCACATTACCAAGATGGCCGACACGCCCATATATGGTAAAAAACTTTAAAAGTCTTCTTCTCCAGAACCCAAAGGCCTAGGATCTTGAAACTTGGCATGTAGCATAAGTGACTCAAGATCCATAATGTGTATATAAATAATGACCTTAGGATAACCTTGACCTATTTTACGGCAAGGTCAACATAGGTCGCCAATGCATTTGAATAGGGAAAACTTTTGAAATGTCATTTAAAGTGAAAGTCTCGCAGGAAATGGGCAGTAGGACTGAATATTTATGATTCTGAAAAAAATTGGACCCCAGGGGCTCATATGCCCCCACCCCATGGCAGTATACATGTATATTTCCATAATATTCAAACATCTTCTCCTCTGAAACCACTTGGCCAATCAAAGCCAAATTTTATGTGAAGCATCTATAGGATCGGGTCACCAATGTGTATATAAATAATCCAGGTCACATGACCAAGATGGCCGCCATGCCTATATATGGTAAAAACCCTTCAAAAATCATCTCCTCCGGAACTGGTTGACTGATTTCAAAGAAACTTGGCATGAAGCATTGATGGCTAAAGTACTACAATGTATATATAAATCGTGACCCTGTGGTGACCTTGACCTATTTGATGACAAGGTCAACATAGGTTGCCAATGCATTTGAATGGGGAAAACTGTTAACATGTCATTTAAAAGGAATAGATAAAATAGAAATTGGCAAATGGACAGAATACTGATTATTCTGAAAACAAATGGCCCAAGGGCTTCATCTGCCCCTGCACTGGGGCTAAATACCATAATATTCAAACATGTTTATTGGCATATGTAGCAGATCTCAGGTGAGCGTTTACAGGACCATTGGTCCTCTGGTTTATCCACTGACAGTAACTTTTCTCCACACAAGAATGATTTACATTGGAGTTTCTGGTTGCAAACAGACTCAAATATCTTGTATAGCTTAATGTAAGGTTATGCATTGTCTGACTAGTAGTCCAGTAGCCATCAGCATAACCTGGAAGATGGTGCCGCATGAAATTTTATTGTGGTTTCCAGTTCACTGGGCTATGCTAGTTCAGAAACTGCATGATGCCACCCTGGCATCATTGAGCGTTTTGGTAAAATCAAGATGGCGTCCAAGATGGTCGCCATAAACAAGAAAACACTGCCCCAGGGTTTAATATACTCATTTCTCTGCGTTTAAAATGCTCAATTTAAGCTGTAAACAATATTAAAAAAGATAATTCTAAGTTTTGACCCCCATGTAATTATTATGAGGCAAGATGGTGGACCTGATGGCTGCCACAATCATACTAAAAGCAATATTTTCGTAATAAAAGGGCATTCAAGTGCTGCATAAAACAGTGTATTGTGCTTGAAAGTCCATTTTTGTTGTACACATAAATATGAAGTGTTTGGTTTTCAATTATGGCCCCACATCATAACAACGAAAAAAGATGGCGACCAAAATGGCCGCCTTAATTATAATTTAAAAACAAATTGTGTTCTCTGATTAAAACACCATTCCTGTGCTGAATATACTAAAGGTAATGCGTTGGAAATGCTCAACTAATGTTATGAGCAGCATGGTTTATTGGTTATTCCCACATTATAAAAATTAGTCAAGATGGTAGCCAAGATGGCCGCCATAATCATAATATATGAGAACATAATTTCTGATTGAATCAGCATTCCAGCGCTACATCTGCTCAATGGTTTGTAATTTTGTAATTCAAATGTTCAAATTATGTTGACAAATGGAGTGTTTTGTATTATATTTGACCCAACATGATAACAATAAAACAAGATGGTGACCAAGAGGACCACCATATTAATACTTAAATGTTCTCTGGCTACAGCCGCATGCATTCCAGTGGTGCAAAAAATAAATGACATATTTGAAATGATCATTTTGTGTTGTAGACATCGCAATTTAATGTTCGTGTTTTGTTTTGACGACGCAAAATGATCCTGGGCATATGTGTCCTACGAAATTATAATACGACTGATATCTTCTTCACTGATCAAAACATCAGTGTAATGTAAGTGTTACATATTGATTTAGCAGAATAAAGGGTGGGAGGCAAATAATTCTACACCACTAAATAAAAGTACTCGTAACATTTACAGTTTAAATATAATAAAGAAGAAAAGAGGACTGCATTTGTATTCTTTAAAAGATAATTAAGTGAATCTTTCAATAGAGCTATAAAACGCTAGGCGCTTGGTCTGTAGCATATTTGGAAAGGATGTAAAATACTGAGAAACGCAGATAAAGCTGGTTCACATAGATGAAAGGAAGGGTCGAACTGACGTTAATGCAAAGAGCAGAAAAAATTTGAAACGTGCATAGAAACTCTGAATATTGGGAAATACAACATCCCAACTTTATATACAATATGCTGTTGTCACATTTTAAATAAATAAATGTGTAAACCTTGACCAAGTCTTCTTAGCGCGTGGATTTAAATTGATGGATGAATTTGAAAAAGTTGGCTGGAAAGTTTCCAAACGATGATCGCTTGATCTCTTCTATGGTTATTATAATGGCGGTACGCAAACCTCATTTAAGTAAAAGCCACACACGCATTTGAAGCAAAGAATATTTATTCAAGACACTTCCAGGTAGATTTACCTTGCCATGGTTTACCCTCCGGAATGGGTTCCCAGCATTCTGCACTGTTGGGGGACAGTGCGGACCGTAGAGGATTACAAACATACAATATGTTTGGAAGCAAAATGTACTAGTTGAGAAATCCACAAACACTGCGCTGGCCTGATACAGTCGTCACAGATGGGGCCGTGTTGTTATGTGGACGACCCATTGTTACTTTGACTGTAGCATTAAAACCATAACCAAAACTTCTCCAATAAGACAAGAGGTTTAACAAAAAGCACTAGCATTCTCTCAACACTATTCGAACTTCCCATCAGATAACATCTTTAAAACCACGGTTGAAAAGATACATTGATTTAGGTATTTCATGATTGTGCATGCAGTGTGACCATCTCACATTGAAGAAGAAGTGTGATATCATAGACTGATCCAAAGCACACTCGCTGATCGTGTTCGGACCTAACGCTAACGCTGTTTAGGTGAGACATAGTGTAAATGTGACAAGAAGTGAGATGGTTGCGAACCAATGAGGAAAACGTGTAAGCGTCATACTCGAACGTCCATGCATTGCTGAAGATTAAATATCTACGATCAATGTAAGCCGAAAAGAATACAAGTAAAACCAAATCATTTTAAGAGCAGATAAAACATTAATGCAAAAGGGGATGGGACTAAAATGGTTTCATATGTGACAAGCTTACACTGAGTAAGGTAAGCCTTTACCAGATAATATTAGAGGAATTATTGCATTTGGAGGATGTTATGGCAGCAACGTAGAACTATTTCTGTAAGATATACGGTTTAATGTAAAACTGGTAAGCAAAGGCTAATAAACACTCCCAAGCTTAATGCATATAATCACCATATACACAGTCGTTTACCAAAACACTGTGAAACCAACACATGTCCAGACATCCATTTGGTAATCCACGCTTGGTCAATGGTGACCAGCAACAGATAGTATACTTCAAGTAGAATGGTTTGCTGTATGTATGCTTCTGAACAACCATGCTCATCATCAAACTATAGGCGCTTCATAAATCAATGTACAGTGCTTTGCAAATGCAATTGAATTGAAGAAACAATTGTTGCAATAGTTGAACAATATAGCTGATGATTTTGCTTATTATTACAATGGTAATGGTACAGCCGAATACCTAATCTCGGTTGTTGAATAAAATGCCTATTCTGTCTTTCATTATATGATGTAGATTTGCACCCCTTTGTTTATTCTGCTTACTTAAAGCTTAACAAATATACATTTAGATGATTTTTAATCAGATGCCATTTTCCCTTAAACTAAGATTAAGAAAAAGGTACAAGTAGGCAAAGATCAGGAAAAGGCGCAATCAGAAAAAGATTCCCACTCCAAAAACCGAGGTGGGAAAAAACCAAACTAACAATCAGGTACTTATACCATGAAACATATCGTAAGCCGAATGATCAGCTATTTTCCCAATAGGTGGCCACTCAGTTACCTTAACTTAACTAAAAATATGAAAACATACATAAGGCGCCAACAGCACAAAAATTTTATACACCAAGACATAAAACAAAAAGAACCACCACCATTTTGACCACCATCTTGCATCATTGTTATGATGTTAGGTCAGAACTAAACTCAAACTTGAACTGTTAACAAAATAAAGTAAATTCAAAAACAAGACAGTTAAGTCAGCTTATTAGAGACTAAAATGTTCTCTATATCATTATTTTGGCGGCCATCTTGGTCGCCATCTTGCCTTTTTGTTATGATTGGAGCGTCAAAACATAAACAAAATTAAATTATGGTGTTTTCCTAATAAGAACATAAAATGAGCATTTTAAACACAAAACATTGAGTATATGCAACTCTGGGATGCTGTTTTCTTGTTTATGCCAACCATCTTGGACTCCATCTTGATTTTTTATTTTTTCTAACAAATCATGATGCAATTTTTGAACTGGCATGGTCTGATGAACCAAAGGAAGACAGTAAGGACAACAAGAGAAGTGAGCTTTCTGCTTTACATACATGTATTTGTTGATTTTTGCAATATTTTCCGCCATTTGTCGGCCATTTTGAATTTTTCAAAATGCTCAAAGATGCCAAGGTGGCATCACTCGGATTCTTCATCTGAAAGGTATCAAGTAGGGAAATCCATAAAAACATTTTATGCGGCACACATTTCCAGGTCACAGGCCAAATCCATGTTTGGCAACTGGACTATAGGTGGCAAAGAAGTGATTCAAGCCTGACTATTATTAGTGTCTGCGACTTGGAATCGAGAGGTCTTCTGTTCTCACCCTACCTCTGTCTGGTTGTGCCCTTGAGCAAGACACATTTTTAGCTCACCTGAGCCGAAGGCTTATAGGATGGCCATGATCGGGTGTCCGTCTGTCCGTCCGTCGTCCACAATTTCAAAGATCTTCTTCTCTGAAACCGCTCATCCGATCTAGTTGAAATTTTATGTGGAGCCTCCTTGGGTAGTGGCATTTCAAGTTTGATTGCGAAATCTAGGTCACATGACCAAGATGGCCGCCACGCCCATATATGGTAAAAACCACTCAAAAATCTTCTTCTCCAGAACCGGTGGGCTGATTTCCACGAAACTTAGTATGTAGCATCAGGGACTTCAGCCCATCATAGTTTGATAAAATGATGACCGTTGGATGACCTTGACCTATTTTACGGCAAGGTCAAATTTGGAAACATAGGCTTTTACATGGGAAAAAGTGAAAACTATGGATGTTTTGAAAACTATTGCAGCCCGAGGCCTGAAAAGTGGTAGATGCAAACAACTAATGGAGTACATGAAGGTATTTGATTAATTTAGGTCAAGGTCATCTCTTGACCTTGGCCAGTCTGTCGTCCATACACACTTTTCAAAGATCTTCTTCTCTGAAACTGCTTGGCCAATCAAAGTGAAATTTTATGTGGAGCATCCATGGGTAGGGGAGATGAAAGTTTGATTGCGAAATCCAGGTGACATGACCAAGATGGCCGCCACGCCCATATATGGTAAAAACCACTCAAAAATCATCTTCTCCAAAACCGGCCGGCCGATTTTCATGAAACTTGGTATGTAGCATTTGGGACTCCAGCCCATCATAGTTTGATCAAATGATGACCATAGGATGACCTTGACCTATTTTACGGCAATGTCAATTTTGGAAACATAGGCTTTTACATGGGAAAAAGTGAAAACTATGGATTTTTTGAAAACTATTGCAGCCTGAGGCCTGAAAAGTGGTAGATGCAAACAACCAATGGAGTAGATGAAGGTATGTGATTAATTTGGGTCAAGGTCATCTCTTGATTTTGGCCTGTCTGTCGTCAATACACACTTTTCAAAGATATTCTTCTCTGAAACTGCGTGGCCAATCAAAGTGAAATTTTATGTGGAGCATCCATGGGTAGGGGAGACGAAATTTTAATCGCGAAATCCAGGTCACATGACCAAGATGGCTGCCACGCCAATATATGGTAAAAACCACTCAAAAATCTTCTTCTCCAGAACCGGCCGGCCGATTTTCATGAAACTTGGTATGTAGCATTTGGGACTCCAGCTCATCATAATTTGATCAAATGATGACCCTAGGGTGACCTTGACCTACTTTACGGCAATTTCAATTTTGGAAACATAGGCTTTTACATGGGAAAAGTGAAAACTATGGATTTTTTGAAAACTGTTGCAGCCTGAGACCTGCAAACAACTAATGGAGTAGATGAAGGTATGTGATTAATTTAGTTCAAGGTCATCTCTTGACCTTGGCCAGTCTGTCGTCCATACACACTTTTCAAAGATCTTTTTCTCTGAAACTGCTTGGCCAATCAAAGTGAAATTTTATGTGGAACATCCATGGGTAAGGGGAACGAAAGTTTGATCGCGAAATTCAGGTCACATGACCAAGATGGCCGCCATGCCCAACTACGGTAAAAAAAATAAAAAATCTTCTTCTCCAGAACCGGCTGGCCGATTTACACGAAACTTAGTATGTAGCATTTGGGACTCCAGCCCATCATAGTTTGTTGAAATGATGACCCAAGGATGACCTTGACCTATTTTGCGGCAAGGTCAATGTTGGAAACATAGGCTTTTACATGGGAAAAGGCGAAAACAATGGATATTTTAGAAACTGTTGCAGCCTGAGACCTGAAAGTTGCTAGATGCAGACAACTAATGGAGTCAATGAAGGTAAGTAATTAATGAAGGCCATGGTCATTTGTTGACCTTGGCCCAAGGTCATTTAAATATCAAAATTAAAATTATGGTTTTCTCAGAAATCACTGGGTTTGGAAACTATTGCAGCCTGAGACCTGAAACTTTGCAGATGCAGACAATTTGTGAAGTTAATAAAGGTGTGTGAGTATTCAAGGTCAAGGTCATTTCATGATGACTTAATACTCCAAGATCAGGCTTCAGGTGAGCGTTCTCAGGACCAGTGGTCCTCTGGTTGTCACATACTAACCTTGAAATGTTGGCTCTATCTTAATATGACTGAAAAATTGTTGATTAGGATATTAAGAATCAAATTGAAATAACCAATTTTGCTTGTTGTCTTTAATTTCAGGAGCAGGTAGCATCATTGACGGGCAAGACATGTTGTTGGTTCATTGGTTTGGCCATGATGTGGATGAGGTTTTGAAGCTGTTGAAAAAAAGATGCACCAGTTGGTATGAATAGGTATGCTGAAAAAAGATGTGTAAAATTTAACAGGTAATTTTCGTCATTTAAAAACAGAAGAAAACTTTGGTCCCATCATGTGGGTTTCAGACCAGGTCTCACTCAAAGCTGACCAGTCATCTACAGAAGATGATTAAAGATCTGAAGCTTTGCACCAAGAATAATGTCATGAACATCTAGTCATGTAAGTATTATTTAGTAGCGATGTCAAGCGGAGCCCGAACATTCGGACTTCGGATCTGGTATCGAAGTTCGGATCCGAAATTCAACATCCGTACTTTCACTAAAAAAAGCAAAATGTCCAATAGTTAGGAAAACTTCCATTATTAGGGAAAAAAAAAAACACATAAAATTGACATAGCTGAAGGTAGGTGATACATTTGCTGCTGGTGTTTTTTTACAACGATATTATTCACACTTCTCAAGTTTAATAATTACGGTCATAATGATACAGGCCGCCGATCAGCAAAACTATACATCTTATTGCAATCGTCTTAGATGAAAGTGTCTTTCTTGATGTTCTTCATTTCCCAATGAAAAACATTAAGTCACATGGTCTAGAGGCCACGCCTATTTGAGGGGCGACGTCAAAACCCATCCATTGACGCTGTTTGTTCACTCTTGTTGTCGTGACGTCGTGTATCGCCATGACGTTAGGCGCGAAAATTTGACGTTTTGGCTGTTCCAAAATTACGTTAAGTCGGATTTAATGTCAAATAACATGAAAATGAACGGTGATATGCGCAATTAAAAATCTGATACTTTATTGATAATATAAAATGCAAATATAAGTATTGAAATTCAGATTTTAGCTTTCACTGGATGATGAAAAACATTAGCTGTTTTAATGTCTCCAAGAAGCCCTTCGGGCTTCACAGACATTAAAACAGCCTTATGTTTTTCATCATCCAGTGAAAGCTAAAATCTGAATTTCAATCCTTAAATGTCAGCTGATTAAAAGATACGTTTTGGGATTAATTAACAACTCACACCAAGTTAATTAGCCAAGTCTGTTGTCCAAAATGCTTGTAAGTTTGCATTCCACTCCACATGTTGGTATAAACAGACATAGGCAGAAATGTCTCTGCCATCCTGACATACCTGAAAAAATGTTGAGTGGGATGTTAACCCATATCCACACATAAAACTGAGGTGTCAGTCGTTTAGAAGTTTATAATAAGTAGGCTCACCTGATTTTCGTATGAGCTGCATTGCGTGTTTACTTTGCTGTGAATGTTGCACATTAGTGGCACAAAAAAACTGGAACATTGAGTTATTTCTGGAAGAAACTCTGCAAGATTTATGCCTCTGCTGTCAAACATGCATTGCCTGCATAATTTGGTGCATTCCTCCTGTGTTGTTTGTTGTACATGCCATCAGAAATATGAAATTTTCTAAGGTGTGATATGTGAGCCGCGACGTGAGAAAACCGGTCTTTGGGGTTTCCGACCAGTTCTGACACAAACCGGCCTGCACAGTCACAGAAGATGGCTAGAACCTTAAAATTTCGGATATAAGTAGAAGAGGAATTGTACTATCTGAGTAGCAAAAACAAAGGCGCTGATCAGCTGTGCAAGTTACTGCACAGCTGATCTTCGCCTTTGTTTTCGCATAGTCAATAATCCTGTTTTCTCACGACGCGGCTCATATGATCTGCAACATGACGAAACCAGATTTTTGCCTATGCGAAAGCAAAGGGGCAGATCATCTGTGCAGTAATAGAAATTTCAACAGCGCCTTTGTTTTTGCTACACATACAGGCAGTACTATTCCTCCTCTACTTATAACCAAAAATTCAAGATTCTAGCTTTCTCCTGTCACTGTTTAGACCAATTTATGTCAGACCTGGTAGGACTGGTTTTCTCACATCACGGCTTATATGCCCAACTGGAAAATAATGTCAGGACTCAGTCATGGCACCCTGTGCCCAACTGGAAAGTAATGTCAAGACTCTGTCATGGCACCCAGTGCCCAACTGGAAAGTTAATGTCAAGACTCAGTCATGGCACCCAGTGCCCAACTGGACAGTAATGTCAAGACTCGGTCATGGCACCCAGTGTCCAACTGGAAAGTAATGTCAAGACTCAGTCCTGGTACCCGGTGCCCAACTGGAGTTGTGTCAAGACTGCCATGGCACCCAGTGCCCAACTGGAGTAATGTCAAGACTCTGCCATGACACCCAGTGCCCAACTGGAAAGTAATGTCAAGACTCGGTCATGGCACTCAGTGCCCAACTGGAAAGTTGTGTCAAGACTCTGCCATGGCACCCAGTGCCCAACTGGAAAATAATATCAAGACTTGGCCATGGCACCCAGTGCTTGGTCATGGCACCCAGTGCCCAACTGGAAAGTTAATGTCAAGACTCAGTCATGACACCCAGTGCCCAACTGGAAAGTAATGTCAAAACTCTGCCATGGTACCCAATGCCCATCTCGAAAGTAATGTCAAGACTCAGTCATGGCACCCAGTGCCCAACAGGAAAGTAATGTTAAGACTCAGTCATGGCACTCAGTGCCCAACAGGAAAGTAATATCAAGACTCAGTCATGGCACCCAGTGCCCAACAGGAAAGTAATGTCAAGACTCAGTCATGGCACTTGATGCCCAACTGGAATCCAGACTCAGTCATGGCACCCAATACCCAACTGGAAAGTAATGTCAAGACTCAATCAGGGCACTACATGCCCAACTGGAAAGTAATGTCAAAACTCAGTCATGGCACTCAGTGCACAACTGGAAAGTAATGTCAGGACTTGGCCATGGCACCCAGTGCCCAACTAGAAAGTAATGTCAAGACTCAGTCATGGCACCCAGTGCCCAACTGGAAAGTAATGTTAAGACTCAGTCATGGCACTCAGTGCCCAACTGGAAAGTAATGTCAAGACTCAGTCATGGCACCCAGTGCCCAACTAGAAAGTAATGTTGAGACTTGGCCATGGCACCCAGTGCCCAACAGGAAAGTAATGTCAAGACTCAGTCATGGCACCCAGTGCCCAACTAGAAAGTAATGTCAAGACTCAGTCATGGCACCCAGTGTCCAACTGGAAAGTAATGTTGAGACTTGGCCATGGCACCCAGTGCCCAACTGGAAAGTAATGTCAAAACTCAGTCATGGCACTCAGTGCACAACTGGAAAGTAATGTCAGGACTTGGCCATGGCACCCAGTGCCCAACTAGAAAGTAATGTCAAGACTCAGTCATGGCACCCAGTGCCCAACTGGAAAGTAATGTTAAGACTTAGTCATGGCACTCAGTGCCCAACTGGAAAGTAATGTCAAGACTCAGTCATGGCACTCAGTGCCCAACTAGAAAGTAATGTCAAGACTCAGTCATGGCACTCAGTGTCCAACTGGAAAGTAATGTTGAGACTTGGCCATGGCACCCAGTGCCCAACTGGAAAGTAATGTCAAAATTCAGTCATGGCACCCAGTGCCCAACTAGAAAGTAATGTTGAGACTTGGCCATGGCACCCAGTGCCCAACAGGAAAGTAATGTCAAGACTCAGTCATGGCACCCAGTGCCCAACTGGAAGTAATGTAAAGACTCGGTCATGGCACCCAGTGCCCGACTGGAAAGTAATGTCAAGACTCAGTCATGGCACCCAGTGCCCAACTGGAAAGTAATGTAAAGACTAGGTTATGGCACCCAGTGCCCAACTGGAAGTAATGTCAAGACTCGGTCATGGCACCCAGTGCCCTACTGGAAAGTAATGTCAAGACTCAGTCATGGCACCCAGTGCCCAACTGGAAAGTAATGTCAAGACTATGTCATGGCACCCAGTGCCCAACTAGGAAGTAATGTCAAGACTAGGTCATGACACCCAGTGCCCAACTGGAAGTAATGTCAAGACTAGGTCATGACACCCAGTGCCCAATTGGAAAGTAATGTCAAGACTAGGTCATGACACCCAGTGCCCAACTGGAAGTAATGTCAAGACTCTTTCATTGCACCCAGTGTCCAACTGGAAGTAATGTCAAGACTAGGTCATGGCACCCAGTGCCCAACTGGAAAGTAATGTCAAGACTAGGTCATGACACCTAGTGCCCAACAGGAAAGTAATGTCAAGACTCAGTCATGGCACCCAGTGCCCGACTGGAAGTAATGTCAAGACTAGGTCATGGCACCCAGTGCCCACCCAACTGGAAAGTAATGCCAAGACTCTGTCATGGCACCCAGTGCCCAACTGGAAAGTAATGTCACGACTAGGTCATGGCACCCAATGCCCACCCAACTGGAAAGTAATGTCAAGACTCAGTCATGGCACCGAGTGTCCAACTGGACAATAATGTCCAGTATGGTTGGTTTTGGGGTCAAAAATTCTTGCATGACTTATTTCTTGAATTTGTTAACAATTTAGTACTTATGGAATCTGTGAAGTTAATATTTTATGGTATAGTTACCCAGTATGGTAGTCTTTATTTATCTCGAGAAGTTTGACTTTGTGAAGCATCATTACAACAATCAGAATCTGCCAATGTCAGCTTTTTGAGCATTTCTGAATCCACTCTTTTTTTGCTAGGCTGTCAATCATTTTTGTGTGCAGCTGGTAATTGTGTTAATTTTTGTTCCTTCTTTGAAAAGGAAGTTGGTTTGTTCTTATCGCCAGATACATCTAGGAGATAATCTGCTTAAAGGCATTATTAGACTGCTCAAAAGAGCATGGTAGCTGTCCACAAAGGATTTGCTGCATTCAGTTTTGATTTGCATTCTAAGTAATCATGTTTTAGGGTTTTGATTGCTTTTGTGTGTTTTACAAATGGTGACCTTGGGTTGACCTTGACATATTTTATGACATGCATGGTCAAATATATTGTTACTGGAAAATTTTATAATGATTGATTTTGCAGAGTATACCCTCGGATTATGTCTTCTGAACAGCATTTACTAATCATAGCCAAAGCTTGTGGAATTTGATGCCATAGGGTTATACCCATTGTCTTATTTTTGATCCAAAGCATAGATTTTGGGTAGTCTGTAGGATCGCCTTGTCAAGGTGGTTCTAACATGTACACACAGGGTATGTGGGACTTGTGCCCATCATAGTTTGTATAAATAATGACTTAGGGTTCACCTTTGCCTTCTGATTTAGGGTTGAACTTGGCCTATTTTTACCTAGAAAGGTCATGCTTGTGAACATATTCCTTAGAAATTACTGCAGACTGTGATTTGCAAGTTGGTTGACATACTATTGTATATATAAATTGCCTGAGTAATTAGAATTAGTAATCTGACAAGGTTGTTGACTGTCACAGTCTACTTAACCCATATTTGACAAATGGATTCTCCTATCATTAGCTCACCTGAGCCGAAGGCTGACACAAGGTGAGCTTATAGTATGGTAGTTGAGCCGGCATCCGTGGGTGCGTCCTTGCGTCCACACTTTCAATCTTGAATATCTCTAAGACAACAAGGCCAATCGCAATCAAATTTTATCTGAAGCATCATTGAGGAGGGGGAAAGGTTGCATTAGGTTTTGGGCCAGGTTGGATCAGAACTCTGGTTTCCATGGCAACAGATAGCTCCCATTGAGTTATAATGGGGGAAATGTTGTGGCCACTCTAGCAACTTCATTTTTGTTTGGATCTTCTTTATTCTTAGGAATAACAAGGACAACCATAATATCTCGCATGAGTTCGAATTTTGGCCAGGTTCCACCTCAGCTTGCGGAGTTAGCTGCCCTTGAGCGTCTGGAAAAATCCCCATAGACTTATAATGGGAAAAATGTTGTGGCCACTCTAGCGTCTTTATTTTTCATTGGATCTTCTTCATTCTTGCAGGTAACAAGGACAATCATAATATCTCGGATGGGTTCCAATTTCAGCCAGATCCGACCTCTGACTGTGGAGTTAGCTGCCCTTGAGTGTTTGAAAAATCATTATTTTGTGTTGTGGCCACTCTAGCGCCTTCAATTTTGATCAGATCTTCTTCATACTTGGAAGTAACAAGGACAGCCATAACATCTCGAATGAGTTCGAATTTCAGCCAGATTCAACCCTTGACTGCAGAGTTATCTGCCCTTGACTGTGAAAAATCAATGCTTAGTGTTGTGGCCACTCTAGCGCCTTCATTTTTATTCGGATCTTCTTTATTCTTGGAAGTAACAAGGACAGCCATAACATCATGGATGAGTTAGAATTTCGACCATATCCGACCTCTCACTAGGGAGTTATCTGCCCTTGAGTGTTTGAAAAATCAATATTTAGTGTTGACAACTGGCCACTCTAGCGCTTTCAATCTTCTTCATACTTGGAAGTAACAAGGATAGCCATAACATCTCGGATGAGTTCGAATTTGAGCCAGATTCGGCCCTTGACTGCAAAGTTATCTGCCCTTGAGTGTGTGAAAAATCAATATTTACTGTTGTGGCCACTCTAGCGCCTTCATTTTTATTGGGATCTTCTTTATTCTTGGAAGTAACAAGGACATCCATAACATCTCGGATGAGTTGGAATTTTCGACCAGATTCAACCTCTGACTGCGGAGTTATCTGCCCTTGAGTGTTTGAAAAATCCATATTTTGTGTTGTGTCCACTCTAGCATCTTTGTTTTTCAGTAAATCTTCTTCATTTTTGCAGGTAACAAGGATAACTACAATATCTTGGATGAGTATGAATTTCGACCAGATCCGACCTCTGACTGCGGAGTTAGCTGCCCTTTAGTGTTTGAAAAATCAATATTTTGTGTTGTGGCCACTCTAGCATCTTTGTTTTTCAGTCGATGATCTTTTTCATTCTTGCAGGTAACAAGAATAACTACAATATCTTGGATGAGTTCGAATTTTGACCAGATCTGACCTCTGTCTGCAGAGTTAGCTGCCCTTTAGTGTTTGACAAATATATATTTTGTATTGTGGCCACTCTAGCACCTTCTATTTTGATCGGATCTTCTTCATTCTTGGAAGAAACAAGGATAACCATAACATCTTGGATGAGTTCGAATTTGAGCCAGATTTGACCCTGGACTGCGGAGTTAGCTGCCCTTGAATGTTTGAAAAATCAATTTTTAGTGTTGTGGCCACTCCAGCATCTTCAACTTTGATCAGATTTTCAAAAAAAAAAAAAAAACAAACAAAAAAAAAAACAAAAAAAACAACACTTTGTCCAGTGACTGTACTTGTTGACTCTCAGGTGAGCGATTGTTGCCCTTGGGCTACTTGTTATCATTTGGATGAGTCCACATTCATTTCTAGGGGTTTTAGGAGTGATTTTTATTTTTTATCTCATTTTTCGATGAAATTTCTCTGTGCAAACAGAATAGCCCCAGATGGGACACCGCATAGACATCTGGGGCTATGCTATTTGCCTATGTTACATAAAAAGGACGCCAGGCTTATATGAGTTAAGGAACTTTGGTCCTCTGGATTTTCAGTGCAATAGTTGCAACAGTGTAACTTAGTTAGCTTGAGAGTTTTTGTGTCATTTGATTATTTTGTTATTTCATAATGCATTTCGCAAGTTCAATTTATCTAGAATGCATGCATAGATCATGATTACATTGCCTTTTAGTGCCAATGCATTATCAAACTATGACTTCTGAATTGAACTGGTCTAACGAAATCCTGTCACCAGGTCTCTGAATAGGTACATGCATATCCTTAAAAGCTAGAAACATGAATGTTTGGATTTGAGGAGGAGAGGGATAATTGTAATCCATGAAGAGAAAACAATAATTTGCGTTATTGCACAGCAGATCTGCAGTTACTGCACACCTGATCTACATTATGTAAAAAAGCATGTTTCTACATGATATGTCTATCGGTAATTGAATACACTGTTGCTATAACAGTATTTTGTCATATTTAGCAACAAAATAATGACAAAGTGTCATTTATTCACTAATTATGTAAAAAGGGCTTGATTTTATTGTCAGTTAGGTGTAAAATTTCATAGAATGTAATTTGCAATTAATCTGGAATTGCTATTAATTCTTGGTTTTGATATATATTTGAAATGATTGTGGGAGTAAAAATCATGTGCCATTGATTTTCTCTGGTATTCCTATCTTGGCTAATACAGTGGATTCGAATTGGGTGGGAAATCTGTCCTATCGGACCGATTGCATAGTGACAGTATAAAATCGATTTTGCCACCGCGCGATACGTTATATTTATCCAGTCATGTGTGTACTAAAATACATTGAAATATTGGTTTTTACATTTCTATAAATAGACAGCAGGCTTGTCCGATTTTATTGAGGCTTAACACGCCCCAGTCATCAATTTTTCAGTCATGTCGTGACATGCCAACGCTTCCTGGTTTTAACCAGTTCTGTAGGGAGTTAATGTGTTTTGCTCAAGGCCACAACATGGTGCCGCCTGTTGGGTTCGATTCGTAGTCTAACACTACGCATGAAGCTATAATGACATGAGGTATTGCCAAGAACGAATTTGACAGCAGGATATTCCCGAAATAGCACCACATGGCCCTTTCTTACTACATAGATCTCCTGATATGGCACGCACAACAATGAGTGAATTCTGAGGCCAATGGCGATCAGCTGATCTGGTTTTGATTTTGCTGGTAAAACTATTTCTCTTGACGCAGAGGGTACAATTCCATCCAAGACAAAAGCCACACACAGCTATGTTACCAGGAGCACATCCCTTAATTTGGTTTTTGGTGTTTTTCCCAACAAAGATAAAATCTGCGCTTACACAAGTATACATCATATTAATCATTCTTATGAAGCCTGCAGACGTCTTTATGTCAACATGAGTCAGCAACTTGGTAACAACTCTTTTCACAATGAACTTGGGTCAAAAGATCAAGTGTACATAATTCAGGTCACCATGTTCAATTTTGGTACTATTCAACAGGTGCGCTCAATTAAAGGAAGATTATGATCAATACATAACCTTGTAAAGGGACAGCTATAAATTGTAGGTTCTATTTGCAATTAATTATTTGATAACAATCGTAAAGTGGTTTAGTGATAAACCATGTTGCTGAAAGAAATAAATCACCATGCTCCATTTATGGACAAAGTCAAGACCTTGGCGCAGCGCTTAACTGCTAGGGACAAATGACCTTTCCTAAAAAGTGTGTCATTACAACTTCCTCTAAAAATTGATTGTAACCCAGTTCTAACTAAGGTGCCTTTCATATAAAAATGCAACAACCTTTACTTAAATATTGGGATGCATTTCAGTGCTTTTGCTACGCACAAAATTTACCAGCTGACTCTCAAGTTTTAGAACAATCGTGGAAGCTACTAAGCAGATTAAAAAAGCTGGAGAATTCAGCAAGACTTCATGCATTTTATAGGAGATATTTTTATTTGGTCCGTCCGTTCGGGAAAAGAAAGCTTCTGTTCTTTAAAAAAAAGAACCTCGTGTCATAAAAAAAACAAAAAAAAAACGTATTTGTTGGTTTTGATTTTACAAACACACCAATTTTCTTGTGTAGGACGTATTGGAAATTTAGATCCTTGAAAAAAAACTGTTCGAGCAATTTTTGGAAACCATTTCCAAGATAATTTTTGGTGTGCGAACTGCTAGGGTGTTCGAACTAATTGGTCATTTACCGTAAGTTCCGCCTCGTGAGAAAACCTGTCTTGGGGATGTACAGATACAGAAGATGGTCAGTGGCTTAAACTATGATAGATCTGTAGGTCTAGCGTATCGTCGGATATACTACCGTGAAGATCTCTTTGATATGTCTGGCTGCACATGATAAGGATCAAAATCATCCAGATAAAGTTACGTGTGAACTAACAGTTTGATCTTGTGTTGCTGCTCATGTTGCTGCTCATGTTGATCCGGATAAGTTTTTGCGAATTAGCTTATGGTCTGGTATGAACGCAGAAAAACGCTTACTATGTGTGGTATCTAGTCACAGACATTTCACCATCCCAGAATATTATGCTTACACTGCGGTGACCACACCGGTTTTCCAGAGACATCATTCAACGCGACTGGGAACAAACACCAACGCCAATGAAATCAATAAGCGACATTAGGAGGCATTCCTGCCAGGAAACATTTTTTTTTTTTTTACCACGGATCAACATGATACCACGGATCAACATGATTCGTGGTAAATTGTTCCCAGACAGGTATTTACACACTACAAACTTATATTGACTTAAACTGCGTTAGTTGTTCTTAATCGCATTGGTTGCCTCTGGCATGTGATCATCCTTTGTTCTGTGTGAAAACCCCGGATGCCAGACCGGAAGCGATTCAGTTTACGTTACCATTCGTGTTGTTCCCTGACGCCCCCTTAATTAATGTCGCTACTATTCGACCACCTCACCGCTGTGGCAAATTACTGGTTGGTTGAATCCCCACACGGTGCTACATGAGTATGGTGAGGGACACAAGTCACACATACTCCAAAGCAGCGAAACGTACATAGCACATACGTAGCACATACGCCGATGATACGCGAGATACGCCACACGTACGTCGCTGATATGCCGTAGAAACGGAAAGAGAGTCGAGGATACGCCACACATACGTCACACATACGCCACACATACGTAGCAGATATGAAAGGTACGTGGTACATAATGCCACGGTTACGTGGCATGTTGACCGCTACGTATGTGAGGCGTATGAGCAGTATGAGCTACGTATCTATGGCGTACCTGCCACGTTGCTTTCGTATGTGTGACGTATGTACGGCGTATTGGACCTGCCACTTAATTGCTACGAAGTGCATACATGAAAAACGTAGCACCTCGGCGTATGAAGAGTATGAGCTACGTATTGATGAGTATGTGCTATGTGTGTTCGCGCATGTACGACGTACGTGCGACGTACCATTCGTATCTTGACAAGCTGTTGATTCGCGAGTCGATTCGCAATAGTGTGACAGCCCTATAAATCTACAACGTAGATATATTCTGTCCTTTGACTAAAGGTCATCACTTGTAAAAACACCTGGCCACTCAGCATATTTTAAGTTTTAAGATGTTAGCTTCCTCGATTGGGCCTGTGATAATCGTCGGCTTTAATAATTTGTCATTAAATAGGATTACAAGTCATACTTGGAATCGCACATTTTTTTTTTTTTTTTTTTTTTTTTTTTTTTCGTGTGAAAAAAGACGGATGCTTGCCCGAACAAAAAGATAGCAAATGCAACAGAGATTATGCTTGGTAAAGCTATCGGTGACAAACTAAGATTACTATTTGTTAGTGTATCACATATAATTGATGTTAGGAGCGATGCAGAAAAATCATGAAGTACATTCCTTTTGGTGTTTTGTCTCGAGAAGCGAACGTTTTGTCAAATCAGGCGGCCAAGATAATCTAAGATCTTTTAACATGAAATGAGAAGCGTTGCCCCTTGACCATAAGAGGGTTACAGGGTGACCACAAATATAGGAGCAGGATAATTTTAATTTTCTGAACGCAAAGCAAGTAAAATTGAAAACATCAACAAAAGATAATTCAGTAAGCAGCTGTCTAGGACTTGCCAGATTAAGTGATGGTCAATAACCATCGAAGTTTTAAGGATTAAGTGATGGTCAATAACCATCGAAGTTTTAAGGATTAAGTGATGGTCAATAACCATCGAAGTTTTAAGGATTAAGTGATGGTCAATAACCATCGAAGTTTTAAGGATTAAGTGATGGTCAATAACCATCGAAGTTTTAAGGATTAAGTGATGGTCAATAACCATCGAAGTTTTAAGGATTAAGTGATGGTCAATAACCATCGAAGTGATGGTCAATAACCATCGGATTAAGTGATGGTCAATGAACATCGAAGTTTGTTTTACCGTATCACGAACAGCGGCGTAAAAAACGGACACTGTCGTGACCACCAATTAGGAAAGATGGTCGGTCGCAACTTTAACCTTCATGAACGTTCTTAAATTCTAAAACGATGAATACATAACTAAAGTCTCTATCAGACATGACATTTTTATATCATTATTGTATATACGTGTATCGATGGCGATTTAAAGGATTGCAGTTGCCTAGTGGTTATCCCGTCGAACTCCACATCAAGACGTCGTAGTTTCGATCACCACTGAAACCGGATTATGTATTGAACATTAACTTCCAATGATTGATACTGGTTAGAATACCCTAGAAGCGATGTCTCTGTCCAGACATGACTGAAGAAACGTTGACTAGGACGTTTAACCAGAAACTGTCAAACTGACAATTTTCTGCACAGACCACGTAACCAACTCTTTGACGCCACTTTAAACACCGGAATAAGTGACGTTACTAGGAAGGAACGATGTCGTCATGTGACTGAATTTTCATGATAATATCAAATTCGCACCAAAATATCTTTGGGGGTATTAAACCTTATTCAAAATTTGCATTTGGTGACGTATATCATCACGGTCGGATTAAGTGATGGTTAATAACCATCGAAGTTTGTTTTACCGTATCACGCACAGCGGCGTAAAAAGGAAATGAGCCTTCTCAGGAGAAAACCAACAATGTTGTTTCCGATCAGGTGCAACACAAATCAGGCTGTAGTCACAGAAAAGAGCTAGAAGCGGGAAATTTCGGATTTAAGAAGAACAACTGTACTATCCGTCGAGCTAAAACAAAGTCGCTGATCAGTTCGCATATGCAGATTGTTTGTTTTCTCATGAGGCGGCTCAAATGTGGCTTTGAATTTGCTTATCGAGTTATCTTTTACGCCTAAATTTTACGCCGACATTAAGCCTCTTCAAACAAAACACTTTGAATACAAAGCTAATCATTTAAGCAGAAAGGCATTTGCTGTGATTGTATGAAAGTTCCTTTCTTGTCTTCACCTGAACAAGGGTAATTAGCGATTTCGAACCAGCTGGCTCCTCGTAACATATCTCGTCAATATCAAAATGTAAATTCTATCATTAGACATGCTACTGGGCAGAGATCAGCAAAGCCCTATAGATGTTTCGTTTAGGCATAGTTTCCCTTTTTGTTAAGAGCTTCTAAAGCTGAATATAAACCTTCAGTAAACACATACTCTCTCTCTCTCTCTCTCTCTCACACACACACACACACACACACACACACACACACACACACACACACACACACACACACACACACACACACACACACAAGCCCGCGTGCACGCACGTTTGCACACACGAAAACACGCATGCCTATACGCACGCAGGTCTGCGAACACGCAGATGCAAACACCCACGTTGCTCCCAAAGAGTTGGCACAATTTATTTTCCCTGGAATAATAACATGACCTTAGTCAATTAATTTATTTTGCGCTCACACACACACATGCACGCACACTAAAATTTACGCAACTAATTGTAACGATATCCAGTCTCCGTATCAAACATCAAACTGACCATATCTCCTAAAATAGATTTTATCTGTGTGCATCTAAAAATAGAGCTCAATGAGTGTATTTAGGTAGTTTGTTTAATCAATACGACATCGCCTTTCAGCGATTGATAAAACCACAGAGTTTGCCCACACAATAGAAACTTTTCCCAGACAATAGAAAACAGCTATATTTTCTGTGAAACAGTTCAAACACCTGATCTCCAAAGTCCATATGAGCCGCGCGACGTAAGGAAACCAAGTCTGACATAACCTTTAGCATGCTGAGCGATATGGTGTAAGCGATATCGCATCCCACTGACTTTTTTTTTTTTTTTAGCTCACCTGAGCCGTCAGGCTCACAAGGTGAGCTTATAGTATACCCATGCTCCGTCGTCCGTCCGTCCGTCGTCCGTCGTCCGTCCGTCCGTCCGTCCGTCGTCCACACTTTTCAAAGATCTTCTTCTCTGAAACCGCTTGGCCAATCAAAGCCAAATTTTACATGAAGCATCTATGGGAAGGGGGAACCAATGTGTATATAAATAATCCAGGTCACATGACCAAGATGGCCGCCATGCCCATATATGGTAAAAACCCTTCAAAAATCTTCTTCTCCGGAACCACTGGACCGATTTCAACCAAACTTGGCATGAAGCATCGATGACTCAAGCACTACAATGTGTATATAAATCATGACCTTGCGTTGACCTTGACCTATTTTACGGCAAGGTCAACATAGGTCGCCTTTGCATTTGAATGGGAAAAATTGTTAAATTGTCATTTAAAGGAAAAATCTTGCAGAAAATGAGCAGTAGGACTGAATATTAATGATTCTGAAAAAAATTGGGCACCAGGGGCTCATCCGCCCCCACCCCGGGGCAATATACATGTATATTATCATAATATTCAAACATCTTCTTCTCTGAAACCGCTTGGCCAATCAAAGCCAAATTTTACATGAAGCATCTATGGGAAGGGGGAACCAATGTGTATATAAATAATCCAGGTCACATGACCAAGATGGCCGCCATGCCCATATATGGTAAAAACCCTTCAAAAATCTTCTTCTCCAGAACCGGTGGACCAATTTCAACAAAACTTGGCATGAAGCATTGATGGCTCAAGCACTACAATGTGTATATAAATCATGACCCTGTGATGACCTTGACCTATTTTACGGCAAGGTCAACATAGGTCACCAATGCATTGGAATGGGGAAAACTTTTAAAATGTAATTTAAAGTGAAAGTCTTGCAGGAAATGGGAAGTAGGACTGAATATTAATGATTCTGAAAAAAATTGGACCCCAGGGGCTCATGTGCCCCCACCCCGCGGCAATATACATGTATATTTCCATAATATTCAAACGTCTTCTCCTCTGAAACCGCTTGGCCAATCAAAGCCAAATTTTTTGTGAAGCATCTATAGAATGGGTGAATCAATGTGTATATAAATAATCTAGGTCACATGACAAAGATGGCCGCCATGCCCATATATGGTAAAAACCCATCAAAAACCTTCTTCTCTGAAACCAATAGACTGATTTCAAGGAAACTTGGCATGAAGCATCGATGGCTAAAGTACTTTAATGTATATATAAATCAGGACCCTGTGATGACCTTGACCAAGTTTATGGCAAGGTCAACATGGGTTGCCTATGCATTTGAATTGGGAAAACTGTTAAAATGTCATTTGAAGGGAAAAGCCAGCAGGAAATTGGCAAATGGACAGAATATTGAAGATTCAGAAAAAAGAAAATGGCCCAAGGGCTTCATCTGCCCCTGCACTGGAATAAAATACCATAATATTCATACATGTTTATTGGTATATGCAGCAGATCTCAGGTGAGCGTTTACAGGACCATTGGTCCTCTGGTTTTTTTTTTGAGCCAAAAAAAGAACTGAATAAGTATACTGACGGACTTTAAAAACGCAACACTCCACATCGGTTATCAATTGCTTAAAACTGATTTAAAGATGAACTGAAGCATAAAATAAACATAGTATCCTGAATCCTCACACCTAACACAATATTTATCCATAAAATTTTGACGCTGAAGTCTTTGCTTAAGCTGCTTTCTTCAATGTCATCGAGATGTTACTTTTTTGAAGAAAGCTTAACAGTGGCTACAAGAAAGGGTTTTTGTGAAAGCAAAACATCTCTGGTGATAGCTAGCGATCTATAGCACAGGTAACAGCAAAATTTACATTGGTGTTTTCTTTCAATGTCTCGTTTGAGGCGCTAATGTTCTTCGCTGACGTCAAACGTAAAGTACTCAAAACACAGAGGCATTCGATTACAGCATCAAACTTTGTTGTACTTTTAAGTTAGCCCCATGCCTATATAATGTGTTCCAAAAATGATGAATTTCTTTCAATCGTATGCGTAAAAATTATGTTTTTAGCTCACCTGAGCCGAAGTATACCCATGCTCCGGCGTCCGTCCGTCGTCCGTCCGTCCGTCGTCCGTCGTCGTCCACAATTTCAAAGATCTTCTTCTCTGAAACCGCTGGGCTGATTGTTCTCATATTACACATACACCATCTACAGGTAGGGGGAAAGAATAATTGTGTTTTTTGTTTTGATCGGATAAGGACTCTGGTTGCTATGGCAACTAATGCTTCCCATAGACTTATAATGGAAAAACATGAAAATTGCAAGTTTTTGCTGTCTTGTTGCAGATATTTGAATTTTGTTTTTGCAGAAATGTTTATTGAATAGTCCTCTACGTTTCATGTGACTTTTGTCCTAATCCTTTATTTTGATTGGTTGCAGGGGCCCCATTTTGGGCAAAATTTCGAAAAACATTCAAAAATCTTCTTCTCAGAAACTGTCAAGGGGATTAAGCCTGTACTTTGTATACATGTTCCTGACAGTGGCCTCTTCATAATTTGTGTTTTTTATTCCAGGTGGATAAGAACTCTGGTTGCTATGGCAACTTAAAGTTTCCATAGACTTATAATGGGAAAAGTGGAAATTGGCTATTTTTCCGCTAAAATTGCAGACATTTGAATTTTGTTTTTGCAGAAATGTTTATTGAGTAGTCCTCTACGTTTCATGTGACTTTTGTTCTAATCCTTTATTTTGATTGGTTGCAGGGGCCCCATATAGGGCAAAATTTCGAAAAACATTCAAAAATCTTCTTCTCAGAAACTGTAAAGGGGATTAAGCCTGTACTTTGTATACATGTTCCTGACAGTGGCCTCTACATAATTTGTGTTTTTTATTCCAGGCAGATAAGAACTCTGGTTGCTATGGCAACTTAAAGTTTCCATAGACTTATAATGGGAAAAGTGGAAATTGGCTATTTTTCCGCTAAAATTGCAGACATTTGAATTTTGTTTTTGCAGAAATGTTTATTGAGTAGTGTTTGACGTTTCTTGTGAGTTTTGTTCTAATCCTTTATTTTGATTGGTTGCTGGGGCCCCATAAAGGGCAAAATTTTGAAAAAAACATTCAAAAATCTTCTCCTCAGAAACTGTCAAGTGGATGAATCCTGTACTTTGTATACATGTTCCTGACAGTAGCCTCTACATAATTTGTGTTTTTTATTCCAGTCGTGTAAGAACTCTGGTTGCTATGGTAACTTTAAGTTTCCATAGACTTATAATGGGAAAAGTGGAAATTAGCTATTTTTTGAAAACTATTGCAGCCTGAGATCTGAAAAGTGGTAGATGCAAGCAACTAATGGATTAGATGAAGGTATATGATTAATTTAGGTCAAGGTCATCTCTTGACCTTGGCCGGACTGTCGTACATACACACTTTTCAAAGATTTTTTTCTCTGAAACCACTTGGCCAATCAAAGCCAAATTTTATATGAAGCATCTATATGAAGTGGGAACCAATGTGTATATAAATAATCCAGGTCACATGACCAAGATGGCCGCCATGTCCATATATGGTAAAAACCCTTAAAATATCTTCTTCTCCAGAACCGGTGAACCGATTTCAACGAAACTTTGCATGAAGTATGGATGACTCAAGTATTACAATGTATATATAAATCATGACCCTGTGGTGACCTTGACCTATTTTATGGCAAGGTCAACATAGGTCGTCAATGCATTTAAATGGGGAAAACTTTTAAAATGTCATTTAAAGTGAAAGTCTTGCAGGAAATGGGCAGTAGGACTGAATATAAATGATTCTGAAAAAAAAAATGGATCTCAGGGGCTCATCTGCTTTTAAAATGTTATTTGAAGAGGAAAACCAGCAGGAAATTGGCAAATGGACAGAATATTGGTTATTCTGGAAAAGAAAATGGCCCAAGGGCTTCATCTGCCCCTGCACTGGGGTTAAATACCATAATATTCAAATATGTTTATTGGTATATGAAGCAGATCTCAGGTGAGCGTTTACAGGACCATTGGTCCTCTGGTTTTTATAAACGTTAAACTGACGTAATTACCGCGTTTTTCATGCTTATGAACGCCAACCAACAGCATTCGTTTGTGTTTTGATGTTTCTTTCCAGGAAGCATTGTGGACATTAAGAATTTTTTTCGTCCCCATTGACTCGTTATGCAATTTATTTTTGTTGAATTTTGGGTAACCTTTGATTTAACGGGATGTGGCGTTAATCACGGACACTGGCATTTAGTTTTTGGTATTGAAGTTAAGCAGACTGTACTTTTCAGTTCAACAGATATTTTTCGGAAACATCCTGTATTCTGAGAGAAAGAATCAATAATGCACGTGTTGCGTTTTTAAAGTCTGTGAGTATATGATTTCGAAAGTCTTCGTTGTGCCGATTTCTAGCTAAAAAACAATCATACATACTGTTATTATGTCATATTTTGGGTGAATTTCTGTATATTGCATGGGCAAATTTTCTTGTTGCATGATTTTGGAACCGAGACAAATGAAATAAGACGGCCATCGGCTTTTTAGACACAAATGACAGGCTCCATGATTCAACGTCATTCATAATTCTTTGAAAACCCCCCTGTTCTGATGATTCTCCATTTCTGCTTACTTACTTGGATCTGTACCTTTTTAGCTCACCTGAGCCGAAGGCTCCACAGGTGAGCTTATAGTATACCCATGATCCGGCGTCCGTCCGGCGTCCGTCCGTCGTCATCCACAATTTCAAAGATCTTCTTCTCTGAAACCGCTTGGCCGATCTAGTTGAAATTTTATGTGGAGCGTCCTTGGGTAGTGGCATTGTAATTTTGTTCGAGACATCTTGGTCACATGACCCAAGATGGCCGCCACGCCCATATATGGTAAAAAACACTCAAAAATCTTCTCCAGAATCGGTGGGCCGATTTCCACAAAACTTGGTATGTAGCATCGGGGACCTCAACCCATCATAGTTTGATAAAATGATGACCCTTGGATGACCTTGACCTATTTTACGGCAAGGTCAAACTTGGAGACATAGGCTTTTACATGGGAAAAAGTGAAAACTATGGATTTTTTGAAAACTATTGCAGCCTGAGGCCTGAAAAGTGGTAGATGCAAACAACTAATGGAGTAGATGAAGGTATGTGATTAATATAGGTCAAGGTCATCTCTTGACCTTGGCCAGTCTGTTGTCCATACACACTTTTCAAAAATCTTTTTCTATGAAACTGCTTGGCCAATCAAAGTGAAATTTTATGTGGAGCATCCATGGGTAGGGGAGACAAAAGTTTGATAGTGAAATCCAGGTCACATGACAAAGATGGCCGCCATGCCCATATATGGTAAAAACCACTCAAAAATCTTCTTCTCCAGAACCGGAAGGCCAATTTTCATGAAACTTGGCATGTAGCATTTGGGACTTCAGCTCATCATAGTTTGATCAAATGATGACCATAGGATGACCTTGACCTATTTTACAGGAATGTCAATTTTGGAAACATAGGCTTCTACATGGAAAAAAGTGAAAACTATGGATTTTTTGAAAACTATTGCAGCCTGAGGCCTGAAAAGTGGTAGATGCAAACAACTAATGGAGTAGATGAAGGTATGTGATTAATTTAGGTCAAGGTCATCTCTTGACCTTGGCCTGTCTGTCGTCCATACACACTTTTCAGAGATCTTCTTCTCTGAAACTGCTTAGCCAATCAAAGTGAAATTTTATGTGGAGCATCCATGGGTAGGGGAGACGAATGTTTGATAGTGAAATCCAGGTCACATGACCAAGATGGCCGCCACGCCCATATATGGTAAAAACCACTCAAAAATCTTCTCCAGATCCGGCAGGCCGATTTTCATGAAACTTGGCATGGAGCATTTGGGACTCCAGCCCATAATAGTTTGATCAAATGATGACCCTAAGATGACCTTGACTTGTTTTACGGCAATTTCAATTTTGGAAACATAGGCTTTTACATGGGAAAAGTGAAAACTATGGATTTTTTGAAAACTGTTGCAGCCTGAGACTTGAAAAGTGGTAGATGCAAACAACTAATGGAGTAGATAAAGGTATGTAATTAATTTAGGTCAAGGTTATCTTTTGCCCTTGGCCAGTCTGTCGTCCATACACACTTTTCAAAGATCTTCTTCTCTGAAACTGCTTGGCCAATCAAAGTGAAATTTTATGTTGAGCGTCCATGGGTAGGGGGAACGAAAGTTTGATTGCAAAATTCGGGTCACATGACCAAGATGGCCGCCATGCCCAACTATGGTAAAAACCACTCAAAAATCTTCTTCTCCAGAACCTGGTTGGCCGATTTACGCAAAACTTGGTATGTAGCATTTGGGACTCCAGCCCATCATAGTTTGTTGAAATGATGACCTTAGGATGACCTTGACTTATTTTACGGCAAGGTCAATTTTGGAAACATAGGTTTTTACATGGGAAAAGGCGAAAATAATGGATTTTTTTGAAACTGTTGCAGCCTGAGACCTGAAAGTTGATAGATGCAGACAACTAATGGAGTCAATGAAGGTAAGTAATTAATGAAGGCCAAGGTCATTTCTTGACCTTGGCCCAAGGTCATTTAAATATGAAAATTATGGTTTTCTCAGAAATCACTGGGTTTGGAAACTATTGCAGCCTGAGACCTGAAACTTTGCAGATGCAGACAACTCAATAAAGGTGTGTGAGTATTCAAGGTCAAGGTCATTTCATGATGACCTGATACTCCAAGATCAGGCTTCAGGTGATCGTTCTCAGGACCAATGGTCCTCTGGTTTGTGTTGGTGGCGCTATATTTTTGAAGCATCTTTGACAATCATGAGCAATCTTTATTAGTCCTACCAATTAGAAACAGTGGAGATGGATTTTCTCGCAAACATTTGAGCCGAGTCATGTGAAAACCAACATTTTGCATATACGAAAACAAAGGCGCAGATCAGCTTCGCAGTAACTTTGTTTTCCCTACATGGATAGTACAATTCTCCTTCTACTTAAATCCAGAATTTCAAACTTCTAGCCTTCTTCTCAGACTGTACGGGCCAGTTTGTGTCGGATCTGTTCAGAAACCACATTGTTGGTATTCTCATGATGTGGCTAATTTCGTGTCTGTGAACTCATCAATTCTTGATGTCATTCTGTCCTTACAAGGTAAAATTATTGTTATTTCATAATTGAGATAATTCAGTTTTCTCTCTCCGATGAATAATGAATGATATTACCATGTCTGTGTGTAGGCAGACCATTTAGAAATCCAAAATTTCATAATTGCAGACTTAGGGAGTACGAGTATTTCCCAATGCTGATATTCCGATTTTGGAATTTTCATGTGCAGCTACAGGAGGAGATTGCCATAGTGGCGCCCAATGCGACTTAGGAGCTTGAAATTTGGGATTTAAGGAGAAGAGGAAAAGTGTACTATCCATGTAGTGAAACTAAAGGCACAGATCAGCTGTGCAGCTGTCACTGCACAGCTGATCTGTGCCTTTGTTTTTGCATAGGCGTAAATCTGTTTTTCTCATGATGCGGCTCATATGTGATTAAAAGTAACATGTTTGAGTATTAAAAAAAATATGCCTCATTTGGTAACAAAATTTTGAAATCTGAAAGTAGCCTTCAGGAATAAGAAATCTCCTTGGCATATTGGTAAAGTCAAAGTAAACCACCGCCATTTGTGTGGGGCTAGATCCCTGGCTATTCCATTCTTTTGAAAGAGACTAAAAGCGAGGTTCTATCCGCCATAATGATTTTAGCCGTTGAGATGGACGGAAAAAAGCTACGTAAAACATACATTATTATTGGCTAAACATGTCTGAAGTCAGGATTAAATAGATGATCTTGCACTCGTGGTCATTTCATATGAAATTTATTAAACAAGACTTGAAATGGCCACGAGTGTAAGATTCGTTTTATCATATGACTTTTAAACTAGGGGTTTATCGCCCTGAAAGTGGACAAATTTTCTTTAAATATTTACATTGTTGTTACAGAAATTTTCAATCACGTTGAGTGTACCAGCAAAAGTGTTAATACACGTATGGTCAAAACGCTTTTTAACATGAAGTTATCCACTGGAAAACAGCGACATAGTATGATAATACAGTTTATTTCACCCTCTATCTTTGGTTTGTTTTTTGCATATAATTCATGATACTTTTAAGACATGTCTCCTATATTGAGATTCCACTTGACATGACAATATGCGACTAGCGTGACAGAAACATTTTAGTGGGAGTATGTCTCCATGGAGGTTTTGTGTAATGTTGTGCGAAAATCCATTGTTTTGGCATTTGTCACATGGTCCAACATAAACCAGGCTGTACAGTCAAAGAAGAAATCTAGAGGCTTTAAGTTTTGGATTTAAGGAGCAGAAGGATTGTGCTACATATTTTGTGAAAACAAATGCGCTGATCAGCTGTGCAGTTACTGCACAGCTGATCTGCGTCTTTGTTGTCGCATGAACTAAAATCTTGATTTTTCATGCGATATTTTATTTTTGTGCAGCTGCTGATTGTCTTCTTATTGATTCCTCCTTCAGACAATAGAGTAATTGAAACACTTGTTGAGACTTGGAGCAAATATGAGCCGCGACGTGAGAAAACTGGGCTTCAGGATTTCCGACCAGGTCCAACACAAACCGGCCTGTACAGTCTCAGAAACAGGCTAGACGTTTGAAATTTCGGATATAAGAAGACGAGGGCATGTATTATCCATGTAGCGAAAACAAAGGCGCTGATCAGGTGTGCAGTTGCTGCACAGCTGATCTGCGCCTTTGTTTTCGCATAGGCAAAAAGCCGATTTTCTCATGATGAGTCCCATATCATGCATTACTTTTCATGCTGCATCTTTTCTTTTAACTCATTTCAGCCTGGCTGGCGTACCTTTTATGGGACATATGCAAACAGAATAGCTCCATATGGGACGCTGCGGAATGTGGCGTGCCATCTGGGGCTATTCTGTTTGCTGAAAGGAATTTCATCGAAAATGGAGTGAAAAAAATTGAAAATCACTCCTGATTCCCCTTAAAAGGACGGTGGACTCATCCAATTGATAATGTTGGGCAAGTCCATTCCTCATTAATGGGTTAATACTGTTAAAGTCCGGGAACAGTGTTAAACAATTGTTATTAGCTCCATTTTTCCAAAGGCTTTCTCACATACTATGAGTTCAGAAATTTTCGCTTGACTTTTATTTTGCAAATTGTCGATTTCCGAATTATTAGCAAGTTTTTGAATTCCCGAGCAAGTACCCAGGCACTCTATAGAGCTTATAGTCATTCTTTATTAGCAAGACCTTTATTTTTATGCGGCAAGGAATTCGCAAATATTAGTGAAAATTAAGTTCTTACGAACATTTCAGAATTTACAGTACCACATGTAACACACCAGTGCTTATAGCACATTTATAAATGACCTTTTGCATGGGAAAACCAACAATTTGGATTCCGACCAGGTCCAACACAAATCAGCCTGTGCAGCTAAAGAAGATGGCTACAAGCTTGAAATTTCACATTAATTTAGGAAGAAGTGGAAGTGTACTATCTGTAGCGAAAGCAAAGGCGTTGATCAGCTTCGTGGTTACCGCGAAGCTAGTCTGCGCAACTTGGAGGCGGTCGGTAGTGCAATGGGAAGCTAGTGAATAACCTTGCAAGCTACGGATCTTCTATGTTCAGCTGCATTTGCTCACAGTAACCGGGTCGTCTCGCGTCTCGTCCCGTTTCCTACGGAATACTCAACACCTTTTGTTGCATTAAGTTACGGTGCCTTACGGTCTTTGATGATGTTGACCCAGTTCTACTGCGTATGTCACGTTATGTTACTGTTATCACGGTGTGTAAAATTTAAAGATATAAAATGGATATCATGGGGACAAGTTCCTTTATATTGGAGCAGTCACTCTAGTGAACAACAGAGACCATATGCTGCACTATGCCATTGAAGAAGACTGTCTTAATCAACTCTGCAGTCGGTTGTTGAGGAGCGTGGTTGTTATTATTTCAAAGGGCTTATTCTTATATAAAAGGCACAAAAACGCTTTAAATTACATGGTGTCTATATTTCGTCCGAAGCTGACCTTGACAGAACGAAAAAACGTGTTACGCCTTGGTCAAAACGCAACTGACCGCAAAAGAACGTAACAGGCCATAATAGAATGTGCTAATAACCGTGATAGATCGTGGACAACCGTAATGTACCTTAGCGCCTCCGTGACACATAGGCTTATCACTTCCACGGCTTGTTACGGATATCGTAATACAACGTAAGAAAACATAACAAGACGTAATAGATCTTGAAAACAGAGAAATATATGACCAAAATTCCACGGCACGGTATGTTTCGAGCAAACGGGGCTGCTGGGGCCGCCTGGAACATAGTGTAAACGCAGTATTATAAAACTTTTTTTTTTCATGCTCAGCTCAGTTGAGACTATAATTTATCCTGCTCATAAATGTTAAAATGCCAACTATTGTTGGCATGTTAACATTTTTAAGCAGGATAAATTGTTAAAATGCCAACTATTGTTGGTATGTTAACATTTTTAAGCAGGATAAATTGCAGGATTTGGAATTCTAAATCTTCAATTCCAATATATTTGCACTATTTTGGTATTTATGAGCATTTTAAATTTTATGCTCAGCTGAGCTGAGCTTGTTTTATAACCTCGAGGCGAAAACAATTACTAATATTCTTGAAGAACATTTCGCAATGCAGTTGATTCACATTTAGATTTGGAAATTCGTTCGCAGCACACTCACTGGGAAACTATTGATCAGGATTTTTATTTGAGTTACATCATGAGAAAACTGAATGTTTTGCCTTTGCGAAAAAGTTGCAATTACTGCACAGCTGATCATCGCCTTTTTTTCGCTGCACGGATGGTGCAATTCCTCTTCTTCATATATCTGAAGTTTCAAACTTCTAACTGTTTTCTGTGACTCTACAGGCCAGTTTGTGTCAGGCCTTGTCGGAAACCCCGAAGACCGGTTTTCTTGCGCTGTGGCTCATTTGATTCCGATGTTCTGAATGGAAGCATGTGGGTTGTTTGGTAATGTAATTAAAGCTACAATCGTTACTCGTTATGCTTCTATCTAATCTAGTATTAACTACGTCACTCTGTACTATTCAGTTTTTCGATACTATTTATATTTTACTATCGAGAAATTCTAACAAGCGTTTTTACTACGTTGCAGCGATCTATTGGCAAAAGTCTTCATAGAGTTTGATTATTAATACTATCTGTTGGCAAACTCTCAACTAGACTGAATGCAACCAAGTATTGACAAACACATTCTTGGAATAGTTTTTAAAGGTCTGCAAATGATTGATGAATTTTATGTGAAAATGAATTACAATGTATGGTAAGTGTGTCCTATTGTTGTGTTTGCTTTTCAGAAAAATATGATATTAATAATGGATGTTCCTAGTTACAGGCTAAACAATATATTATATGGCTTATATTGGTTCTTATTTATAAAGGCATATACTAGTGTTATTCATAAAGACATTATACTTCTGGACATTAAAAAAGAGCTACATTCTGAGAAAGAATGTCTTTCTGGATTTTACTCGGACACAAACATACCAGCAGGCCTCAGGGTTATAAAACTACTGAGCATGAAATTTCAACTGCTCATAAACGTTGAAATAGTCAAAACTAGTCCAAAATTCAGGTTCAATACTCAACAACTAGTAATTTATCCTGCTCATTAATGTTAAAATGCCAACAATTGTTGGCATTTTAACATTTATGAGCAGGATAAATTTTAGTCTCAGCTGAGTTGAGCATGAAAAACGTTTAATAACCTCGTGCCCTGTTCATGTTGTTGGCTTAAGGTTTGTATTACATTGAAACTCACTATCACTTTGCTATTGAGCATTCGCATGAGAAAACTAGCAATTTGGGTTTCCGACCAGGTCTCCAAATCGGCCTGTGCAGCCACAGAAGATGGCTAGAAGCTTATAGTTTTGGATTTAAGAAGAAGAGATATTTTACTATCTCATGGTGCAGCGAACTCCGCATATGCAGATTGTTAGTTTTCTGATTTATTGGCTCAGTTATCAAAGTTTTATACCAAACCATAATTTTTCATCAGAACATGGCTATAAAAATCATCGGATATATTGCTCTTGAATTGATGCTTTACGTCCCAGTCAACAGCAATGGTCATGACGGGACGTTGCCCCCCATTTTAAGGGACTTTTACACAACATTAATTTTGGATGTCCTGACACTCAAAATGTGCTTCATAAATATAACCATCCAACTTAGCCAATAAACCTAATAGTATGTATGGATGGTTTGACTAAACCACTTTTTCTGGGCAGGCCCAGACATAAGCGGGTAACCAGTTATCAGATGGTCAGTCAGTAGATTAGAAGCTTTGCTTGGAGGCACATGATGCATGCGTAGGTGTCATAATAACATATTGTGCACTTTAAGATTCAATGTCTAAGACACCTTTCTTTCATTCCTGATTGGACAGTCATCAATTCTTGGGCATTAACCAGTACCATGAGTAACTGATGCTTGTGGAGTTCCAACTTTGTCTATCCATAAGGTGCCTGGGGCTCTACACAACGACACATAATTATAACTTTTGGTTATGTATACAAAGAAACTTATGGATTCAAAATCATAACTTGCAGAATTATTATTGACAAAAGGACAAATTAAACCATTTTGCATCATTATTTGGAAACATTTTTCTATGGGCACTATTGCCAATGTAATATGAGCCGCGTCGTGAGAAAACCAGCTTTGTAATTGCACAGCTGATCAGCGCTTTTGTTTTCGCTACATGGACAGTAGAATTCCTCCTCTAGGTAAATCCAAATTTTCAAGCTAATCTAGCCTGTTTCATTGACTGTACAGGCCGGTTTGTGTCGCACCTGGTGGGAAACCTCGAAGACCGTTTTTCTTGTGTCGCAGCTTATATATATCATGTATAGCCAGCATCTGATGCCCTGCTTAGAGGGGAGTCTGGTGGCCTAGGGCTAGAGTGCCTAATCCACTGAAACCGTTTTATTCAAAAGAATTGAACTTCTCATTGCTACTTGGGTGAGACAAGAGTTTGTTAATGACTGAACAAGTGTTGAAAATGTTGTCAAACTAGAGTAGCACAATGTCAAACTTAGGTTTTAAGGATGTTTAAAGACTAATAATTATGCCCCCAACTTTGAAAAAGTTGGTAGGGCATATTGCTTTGGGCTTGTCCATGTGTCCGTGCGTCTGCACTTTTTTCTTAACTTTTAAACGGTGGATGCTAGTGTCTTGAAATTTCATATATGGATTCCTCATGAAAAAAAAGATGAACCATATTTTTTTTCTTTTCTGAGTTATGCCCCCTTTCTGAATTATCTCCCTTTGAAAAAAAATCTTGAAAATCTTGTGTGCAAGATATCTCAAAAAGTATTTGAGTATTTGAGCCAGTGCTTTCATATTTGGTATGCTGATTGGGGCCAAGGAGTAGATCACCTGATGAACTTTTGACAATTTTTTGTCAAATTTTGACAAAATTACGGAATTTTGAAAATTTATCAATTTTACCACTTTCGGATGAAATTTGAAACTTTTAAACAGTGGATGCTAGTGTCTTGAAGTTTCATATATGAATTCCTCATGAAAAAAAAGATGAACCGTATGTTTTTTCTTTTCTGAGTTATGCCCCCTTTCTGAATTATCTCCTTTGAAAAAAAAATCTTGAAAATCTTGTGTGCAAGATATCTCAAAATGTATTTGAGCTAGTGCTTTCATATTTGGTATGCTGATTGGGGCCAAGGAGTAGATCACCTGATTAACTTTTGTGAACTTTTTGTCAAATTTTGACAAAATTACGGAATTTTGAAAATTTATCAATTTTACCACTTTCGGATGAAATTTGAAACTTTTAAACAGTGGATGCTAGTGTCTTGAAATTTCATATATGGATTCCTCATGAAAAAAAAGATGATCCGTATTTTTTTTCTTTTCTGAGTTATGCCCCCTTTCTGAATTATCTCCCTTTGAAAAAAAATCTTGAAAATCTTGTGTGCAAGATATCTCAAAAAGTATTTGAGCTAGTGCTTTCATATTTGGTATGCTGATTGGGGCCAAGGTGTAGATTACCTGATTAATTTTTGAGAACTTTTTGTCAAATTTTGACAAAATTACGGAAATTTGAAAATTTATCAATTTTACCACTTTCGGATGAAATTTGAAACTTTTAAACAGTGGATGCTAGTGTCTTGAAATTTCATATATGGATTCCTCATGAAAAAAAAAATGACCCATATTTTTTTTCTTTTCTGAGTTATGCCTCCTTTCTGAATTATCTCCCTTTGAAAAAAAAATCTTGAAAATCTTGTGTGCAAGATATCTCAAAAAGTATTTGAGCTAGTGCTTTCATATTTGGTATGCTGATTGGGGCCAAGGAGTAGATCACCTGATTAACTTTAAAGAACTTTTTGTCAAATTTTGACAAAATTATGGAATTTTTAAAATTTATCAATTTTACCACTTTCGGATTTAAGTGTGCATCTGTTATCACTGTTAGTCCTCAAGTTTGCTATTTGTGCCCAGGTCAACTCTGTTTGCTTACATGATTTTCAAAAATAATGAAAAAACTGTGCCAGGTTAGTGGCAAGCATACAGTTGGGGGCATAGTGTTTTACAAACACTTATTTCTAGTTTTTCATTCATTGCAGTGACAAAATGACAACCAGTTTTCAGGAATATTTAATTAAAAATACAAAATTTTCATGCATACCAAGTTTTGGCGTTTCATATCTGGTCATTTCTTTGCAGTCACTGAGATATGAAACTAAAAACTGCATGCCAAACATTTACCCTGTAGTTAAATAACATGCATATTGTAAATACTTGAATTAGCCGAATATGAATGATTATTTTTCTCAATGAATAGATGGTGTACAATTTCTTGACGACAGTATTTAGTGCGCAATTTCATTCTGATTACGGGATGTTTACAGTGTAGAGATGAAAACGACCTTAAAAAGTGTTTTGAACCGTAAAAGTATGCAGAGTGAAAAACGAACTTGTCACAATTTGGTGTCTTTTTTTTTACACCAGGGGTTGGAATACAACTGATATTCTGGGTAACTTTTTTGATTTGGTAATAATGTTATAAATTTTTTTTTATTGCTTTTATGTGATGAAGAGAATAGACTTGCTTGTCTAAAGGCATTTGCAACAGCTGCTATTAACACAAGTCTTGTTGAAAAAGTCTATTAAAACTTTTTTATTCAGTTTTATGTCCCTTGCACCCATTCAACAGGCCAACCATTAAGTTGGGCAAAAATGGGAGTACCGCACAGAAAAATGTGTGTTTTGGTCCCGGGGTATGCGCTGCGGTAAAGCCCCCCTTTTTGAGTTTTATTAGTTCTGAATGCACCTACTTTTTTCAGTTCGATTAGCTCTAAAAGCACCCACTTTTTCTGAATGCACCCATTTCTCCCAGTTCGATCAGCTCTAAAGGTACAACTTTTACCGTTCTTTCAGCTCTGAAAGCACCAACTTTTTCAGTTTGATTAGCTCCGTAGGCCCCCTTCTTTTTAGCATAGGGTGGCACATATATACCCATTTTATATGTGAGTACCCCCTCCAGGGTTTTTGTTTTCACAAGCGTAAAAAACAGGTTACACACAATGTGGCTCATGACATTCAATTTTGTTTTCAATAGCCAGTTACTCACACTGGAATTCAAAAGTATGTCTTGTACCCTTTTCTCCTGTCAACAAATTGCCAATTTGTTGCGAAGCATGTGTGTCCTAATATGGAAGCCCCTGTGTTTCTGAGGAAGCCCCTGCGTTTCTGAGGCAGCGCCTGCGTTTCTGAGGAAGCCTATGCCTTTCCATTGACCGGTGTGACAATGTGTCTTATGATATTCACTTTGTTACCTGGACTATAATAGCAAAAAAATAAAATGATTTAAAAAAAGATAATAATAAAATAACAATAAATAAATAAATAAATAAATAAATAAATAAATAAAGTATACTCCTCAAAAAAAAAAAAAAAAAAAAAAAAATCTGGTCACCCAGATGTGTTGCAACCACCCAACAAATATACGAAAATTGTGTTCCATTGCTAGTAAATTTGAAATACTTGACAAAATCGAGTGTATAAACAGTCATTTCGCATGCAGTGCATGCCTATTGCACATGCTCAGTTTAATAAGTAGATATTATATGGTAGTTATAGGGTACAAAAAGGTCAGGAATCTGGAAGGTCACTCCATTCTAGCGACTTATAGCCCATGTTAGCTTCCTCATGATACAAATAACCGTGTAGAAGCCTCTAATAGTCAAGCTTCTCGACGCTTTTTGTATTCAGTGGTCGTGGCTTCTATCCAGGGCCCATACAGCCCTTCGGATAACATTTTCAGCATGCTCTATCTCCATATGACATAACATGTTGATAGGACATAAATGCAAAATTAATCACAGTTTTGGGTTGGGAATTGGATAGTAAAGGGTATGAGCACACCAAACAAGTTTATAACAAAATATACAGAATGTGAAAAAGATTTTCAATATTTACGACTTTGAGTGACCAGATTTTTTTGAGGAGTATAATATAATAAATGATCAGTAAAAACTATAACAGTGCACCCCCTGTCAGCTGTACGCATTCCAGCGGTTCAGCCATGTGACCCAGTGCCTTGATGGGAAAATTGTGTCAAGTCGTACCAATGCTCAGATATTTAACAATTTATGCTTAATTTATGTCTGGTCAGGACACGGAGATGCGACTGAAAAAAAAAGAGGAGGTAATTGTTTTTTATATTATTTTGTTTCTGTCTGGTTAAAAATTGGTACATGTTGTAACTACAGTCTCTTAGTGTAAGGTCTTGGGACAGATACCCAAGCAGATGAGGGTCTCAGGGTCTACCGGGCTTCTTATTCGTATTCTATTGAAAGTGCATTATGTATGTGTTGGTTGAATTTTTGAATGTGTTGCTCACCTGGCCGCGATGTTATAAAACTTCTTTCATGCTCTTGGCTGAGACTAAAATTTATCCTGCTCATAAATGTTAAAATGCCAACAATTGTTGGCATTTTAACATTTATCAACAGGATAAATTACAGGCGTTAAAGCTCTAAACCTTCAAGCAGTTTAAATTTTATGCTCAGCTGAGATGAGCATGAAAAAATTTTATAACCATGGGATATAAGCTTTCAATGCACAATGTCAGCTAATATGTATACCAATGCTCTGTTGTCAGTCAGTCCGTCATACATCTATCTGGTCAGTCCGTCATACATCTATCTGGTCTGGCATACATCTATCTGGTCAGTCCGTCATACATCTATCTGGTCAGTCCGTCATACATCTATCTGGTCAGTCTGTCATACATCTATCTGGTCAGTCAGTCATACATCTATCTGGTCCGTCATACATCTATCTGGTCAGTCCGTCATACATCTATCTGGTCCGTCACACATCTGTCTGGTCAGTCCGTCATACATCTGTCTGGTCAGTCTGTCATACATCTATCTGGTCAGTCCGTCATACATCTATCTGGTCCGTCGTACATCTTTATGGTCAGTCCGTCATACATCTATCTGGTCAGTCCGTCATACATCTATCTGGTCAGTCCGTCATACATCTATCTGGTCAATCCGTCATACATCTATCTGATCAGTCTGTCATACATCTATCTGGTCCGTCGTACATCTATCTGGTCAGTCCGTCATGCATCTATCTGGTCAGTCCGTCATACATCTATCTGGTCCGTCATACATCTATCTGGTCAGCTGGTCTTCTTCATTTGCATCACTTTCAGAGAATTTACCTCAAAGTTCTCAATGGTTGTACACTACATTAAGAAACCATTACGCCCATGTAAAATACAGAGATTTTTTTCAGCTGTAAAAATTGAAAATTTCACCAGAAAAAAAATCTATATTAATTTTGCTCAAAACAAACATTGTGGGTACACGTTGGAACCACCTCCCCGAGGCAGTTCTAACGAGTACCCACAATGTATGTTTTGGATCAAAAATAAGAAAATTAGGTATACCCCTACAAACCCCACTTTTTCTATATAAAAGTGGGGTTTACGGGGGTATACATTACACGGACATGTTTTCCTGGATTATTTCTTGGAATTTACATAACAATGGCTGAGGCTTTTGCTAGCTGAGGAAAGGCAGACTAATCAGAGAACAATAATCCTTTTAGCCTCCTCAAGAAAAAACTTGGCCCTTTTCATTTCCATTGCCCAAATCTCTGGGCCTGATCAAGTTCTAACTGCATGACACTCACGTGGAATGCTCTGATGTACCGGTTATTAAAAAACAAATTTTATGAACTTATAATTTCAAAAAAACAAGGAGTGGATGACAAAAAAGAATACAAAATTATGCTGTATATGCACAGAGTGGAGTTTACATCTTGTCTATTCCTTGATTTGCTTGGATTGACTAAATTATAAGTTGCTCGGACTTGATTAAATTTCCTGTTGTATTTGATTGTACCTTCCGATTCTCTGTGTCTGGACTTTCAGACAGGATTTCTCCATTATGTAAAGGTTCTTGTAATACTGTTATATAATGCTTTTCTGATACAGATAGGACAGCCATTTTTAACTTTTTGTGTACTTTTATGAAGCATTGGAAATTCAGCAAATTCCTTTTATTCTTACTTTACTAGTATCAGTATAAAGGCCTGTCTTGAGACTGCCGTCTTGTATATGATCCTGGCCCCAAGGTTATAAAACTTTTTCATGTTCAACTCAGCTGAGCATGAAATTTAAATGCCTCATTAGTTATGAAATAGTCCAATTAAATTGTTTGAAATTTTTGGTTTATAGACCATGAAAGCCAGTATTTATCTTGCTAATAAATGTTTAGCTCATCCAACAATTGTTGGCATTTTAACATTTATAAGCATGATAGATTTTTGTCTCAGCTGAGCTGAGCTGAGCATGAAAAAAGTTTGACTACCTTGGGGACTGATCTGAGAGTAATTCTGGTATCCAAAGTTGATATTGAATGTGACTACTATATCCTGACCGTAATAAAAAGAAGAAATCACAACTTTTCACAAGAAGAGCATTTGTTAGTTAGTAGTTAAAGAAACATGCATACAGTACTTACCTATAGGACTGACAGCTTATCAGTTACTAGCATCTAGTAAAAATACAACATGAAGTATAGGGAAAATCCCGCCCACTTTTTAGCTCACCTGAGCCGAAGGCTCACAAGGTGAGCTTATAGGATGGCCATGATCCGGCGTCTGTCCGTCCGTGCGTCCGTCCGTTCGTCCGTCCGTCTGTCGTCCATCGTCCGTCCGTCGTCCACAATTTCAAAGATCTTCTTCTCTGAAACCGCTTGGCCGAACTAGTTGAAATTTTATGTGGAGCCTCCTTGGGTAGTGGCATTTCAAGTTTGATCGCGAAATCCAGGTCACATGACCAAGATGGCCGCCACGCCCATATATGGTAAAAACCACTCAAAAATCTTCTTCTCCAGAACCGGTGGGCCGATTTCCACGAAACTTGGTATGTAGCATTGGGGACTTCAGCCCATCATAGTTTGATAAAATGATGACCCTTGGATGACCTTGACCTATTTTACGGCAAGGTCAAATTTGGAAACATAGGCTTTTACATAGGAAAAAGTGAAAACTATGGATTTTTTGTAAAGTATTGCAGCCTGAGGCCTGAAAAGTGGTAGATGCAAACAACTAATGGAGTAGATGAAGGTATGTGATTAATATAGGTCAAGGTCATCTCTTGACCTTGGCCAGTCTGTTGTCCATACACACTTTACAAAGATCTTCTTCTCTGAAACTGCGCTGCCAATCAAAGTGAAATTTTATGTGGAGCATCCATGGGTAGGGGAGACGAAAGTTTGATCACGAAATCCAGGTCACATGACCAAGATGGCCGCCACGCCCATATATGGTAAAAACCACTCAAAAATCTTCTTTTCCAGAACCGGTGGGCCGATTTCCACGAAACTTGGTATGTAGCATCAAGGACCTCAGCCCATCATAGTTTGATAAAATGATGACCCTTGGATGACCTTGACCTATTTTACGGCAAGGTCAAATTTGGAAACATAGGCTTTTACATAGGAAAAAGTAAAAACTATGGAATTTTTTGAAAACTGTTGCAGCCTGAGGCCTGAAAAGTGGTAGATGCAAACAACTAATGGAGTAGATGAAGGTATGTGATTAATATAGGTCAAGGTCATCTCTTGACCTTGGCCAGTCTGTTGTCCATACACAGTTTTCAAAGATCTTCTTCTCTGAAACTGCGCGGCCAATCAAAGTGAAATTTTATGTCGAGCATCCATGGGTAGGGGAGACGAAAGTTTGATCGCGAAATCCAGGTCACATGACCAAGATGGCCGCCACGCCCATATATGGTTAAAACCACTCAACAATCTTCTTCTCCAGAACCGGTGGGCCGATTTCCACAAAAATTTGAATGTAGCATCGGGGACCTCAGCCCATCATAGTTTGATAAAATGATGACCCTTGGATGACCCTGGCCTATTTTACGGCAAGGTCAAATTTGGAAACATAGGCTTTTACATAGGAAGAAGTGAAAACTATGGATTTTTTGAAAACTATTGCAGCCTGAGGCCTGAAAAGTGGTAGATGCTAACAACTAATGGAGTAGATGAAGGTATGTGATTAATATAGGTCAAGGTCATCTCTTGGCCTTGGCCAGTCTGTTGTCCATACACACTTTTCAAAGATCTTCTTCTCTGAAACTGCTTGGCAAATCAAAGTGAAATTTTATGTGGAGCATCCATGGGTAGGGGAGACGAAAGTTTGATCGCGAAATCCAGGTCATATGACCAAGATGGCCGCCACGCCCATATATGGTAAAAACCTTTCAAAAATCTTCTTCTCCAGAACCGGCAGGCCAATTTTCATGAAACTTGGTATGTAGCATTTGGGACTCCAGCCCATCATAGTTTGTTGAAATGATGACCGTATGATGACCTTGACCTATTTTACGGCAAGGTCAATTTTGGAAACATAGGCTTTCACATGGGAAAAGGCGAAAACAAACTATTGCAGCCTGAGACCAGGTGACAGTTGCTAGATGCAGACAACTAATGGAGTCAATGAAGGTAAGTAATTAATGAAGGCCAAGGTCATGTCTTGACCTTGGCCCTAGGTCATTTAAATATCAAAATTAAAATTATGGTTTTCTCAGAAATCACTGGGTTTGGAAACTATTGCAGCCTGAGACCTGAAACTTTGCAGATGCAGACAACTTATGAAGTCAATCAAGGTGTGTGAGTATTCAAGGTCAAGGTCATTTCATTATGACTTAATACTCCAAGATCAGGCTTCAGGTGAGCGTTCTCAGGACCAATGGTCCTCTGGTTCAAACTCTTGGCGTGAGTCTCTATGGTATACTGGTAACCTGCCTCTAGGAGGCTTGCCCAGAAACCATGTGACTAGGATAACTGACCTTCATGACATGACCTTAGTTGTTGACCATGGACATGAGGCACTAACTCAAACAAACAAAACAAAAAATTCTGAATTTTCTCTTTATATTGCATACACTTGAGCCGCCTCGTGGGAAAACCAACAATGTGGTTTTTGACCAGGTCCGACACAAACCGACCTGTACAGTCACAGAAAAGCGCTAGAAGCTTGAAATTTCGGATTTAAATAGTAGAGGAACTGTACTATCTGAGTAGCGAAAACAAAAGGCGTGATCAGCTTCGCAGTTACTGCGAAGCTGATCTGCGCCTTTGTTTTCGCCAAGGAAGATTGTTGGTTTTCCCATGTGGCGGCTCACTTATTAACCTGTCATTTCAGATCAGAAGATGGAACTTCTGTGGAGGATTCTTGGGAAATCTAAGACAGAAAACAATTTACAGCGATTATTGCCAAGTTTATTGATTGTGGGCGTATGACTTAGGATGACAAGGTATTTATTGTTTTTGAATTTTAATATGCTGTTGATTTAGAGCTTTTTAGCTCACCTGAGCCAAAGGTGAGCAAAGGTGAGCTTATAGTACATGTATACTAATGATCAGTTATCTGTCTATTGTAATCGTCCATTCATCATTGTCATTGGCTATTGGAAGCAAATAGTGCAAGCATCTTTGAAAAAAAAAAAAGTAAATAAAATTTTAAATTCAAACATTAATCTTTTCTTCTTATGGCACTGGTAAAGTTGATAATAAGAGCCAGATAGAGCCACCCACTCAATGACTTAAGGTTTTCTACCAAGACTGATATGATGTGGGTGTCAATGTAAGAGCCGCCCCATGAGAAAACCAACAATGTGTATAGGCGAAAACAAAGGCGCAGATCAGCTTCGCGGTAACCGCAAAGCTGTTTTCGCTACACGGATAGTACAATTCCTCTTCTTTCTAAATCCAAAATTTCAAGCCTCTAGCCATCTTCTAAGACCGCACAGGCCGGTTTGTGTCAGACCTTTTCGGAAACCACATTGTTGGCTTTGCCACGGGACGGCTCATAAAACAGATGGTGACCAAACTAGTTATCCAGAGGCACAATGGAGAACAACCAACGCAGATAGGAACACTGTTCTATGAATCTGATAAGTACATTTTGTACCCCATTATAATGCAGTAACTGCACAGCTGATCAGCGCCCTTGTTTTTTGCTACCCAGAATTTCAAGCTTCTAGCCTGCTTCTGTGACTGTAGAGACCATTTTTAGCTCACCTGAGCCGAAGGCTCACAAGGTGAGCTTATAGGATGGCCATGATCCGGCGTCTGTCCGTCCGTGCGTCCGTCCGTTCGTCCGTCCGTCTGTCGTCCATCGTCCGTCCGTCGTCCACAATTTCAAAGATCTTCTTCTCTGAAACCGCTTGGCTGATCTAGTTGAAATTTTATGTGGAGCCTCCTTGGGTAGTGGCATTTCAAGTTTGATTGCGAAATCCAGGTCACATGACCAAGATGGCCGCCACGCCCATATATGGTAAAAACCACTCAAAAATCTTCTTCTCCAGAACCGGTGGGCCGATTTCCACGAAACTTGGTATGTAGCATTGGGGACTTCAGCCCATCATAGTTTGATAAAATGATGACCCTTGGATGACCTTGACCTATTTTACGGCAAGGTCAAATTTGGAAACATAGGCTTTTACATAGGAAAAAGTGAAAACTATGGATTTTTTGAAAACTATTGCAGCCTGAGGCCTGAAAAGTGGTAGATGCAAACAACTAATGGAGTAGATGAAGGTATGTGATTAATATAGGTCAAGGTCATCTCTTGACCTTGGCCAGTCTGTTGTCCATACACACTTTTCAAAGATCATCTTCTCTGAAACTGCTTGGCCAATCAAAGTGAAATTTTATGTGGAGCATCCATGGGTAGGGGAGACGAAAGTTTGATCGCGAAATCCAGGTCACATGACCAAGATGGCCGCCACGCCCATATACGGTAAAAACCACTCAAAAATCTTCTTCTCCAGAACCGGCTGGCCGATTTCCACGAAACTTGGTATGTAGCATTGAGGACCCCAGCCGATCATAGTTTGATAAAATGATGACCCTTGGATGACCTTGACCTATTTTATGGCAAGGTCAAATTTGGAAACATAGGCTTTTACATAGGAAAAAGTGAAAACTATGGATTTTTTGAAAACTATTGCAGCCTTAGGCCTGAAAAGTGGTAGATGCAAACAACTAATGGAGTACATGAAGGTATGTGATTAATATAGGTCAAGGTCATCTCTTGACCTTGGCCAGTCTGTTGTCCATACACACTTTTCAAAGATCATCTTCTCTGAAACTGCGCGGCCAATCAAAGTGAAATTTTATGTGGAGCATCCATGGGTAGGGGAGACGAAAGTTTGATCGCGAAATCCAGGTCACATAACCAAGATGGCTGCCACACCCATATATGGTTAAAACCACTCAAAAATCTTCTTCTCCAGAACCAGTGGGCCGATTTCCACAAAACTTTGTATGTAGCATCGGGGACCTCAGCCCATCATAGTTTGATAAAATGATGACCCTTGGATGACCTTGGCCTATTTTACGGCAAGGTCAAATTTGGAAACATAGGATTTTACATAGGAAGAAGTGAAAACTATGGATTTTTTGAAAACTATTGCAGCCTGAGGCCTGAAAAGTGGTAGATGCAAACAATTAATGGAGTAGATGAAGGTATGTGATTAATATAGGTCAAGGTCATCTCTTGACCTTGGCCAGTCTGTTGTCCATACACACTTTTCAAAGATCTTCTTCTCTGAAACTGCTTGGCAAATCAAAGTGAAATTTTATGTGGAGCATCCATGGGTAGGGGAGACGAAAGTTTGATCGCGAAATCCAGGTCACATGACCAAGATGGCCGCCACGCCCATATACGGTAAAAACCACTCAAAAATCTTCTTCTCCAGAACCGGCTGGCCGATTTCCACGAAACTTGGTATGTAGCATTGAGGACCCCAGCCGATCATAGTTTGATAAAATGATGACCCTTGGATGACCTTGACCTATTTTATGGCAAGGTCAAATTTGGAAACATAGGCTTTTACATAGGAAAAAGTGAAAACTATGGATTTTTTGAAAACTATTGCAGCCTTAGGCCTGAAAAGTGGTAGATGCAAACAACTAATGGAGTACATGAAGGTATGTGATTAATATAGGTCAAGGTCATCTCTTGACCTTGGCCAGTCTGTTGTCCATACACACTTTTCAAAGATCATCTTCTCTGAAACTGCGCGGCCAATCAAAGTGAAATTTTATGTGGAGCATCCATGGGTAGGGGAGACGAAAGTTTGATCGCGAAATCCAGGTCACATAACCAAGATGGCTGCCACACCCATATATGGTTAAAACCACTCAAAAATCTTCTTCTCCAGAACCAGTGGGCCGATTTCCACAAAACTTTGTATGTAGCATCGGGGACCTCAGCCCATCATAGTTTGATAAAATGATGACCCTTGGATGACCTTGGCCTATTTTACGGCAAGGTCAAATTTGGAAACATAGGATTTTACATAGGAAGAAGTGAAAACTATGGATTTTTTGAAAACTATTGCAGCCTGAGGCCTGAAAAGTGGTAGATGCAAACAATTAATGGAGTAGATGAAGGTATGTGATTAATATAGGTCAAGGTCATCTCTTGACCTTGGCCAGTCTGTTGTCCATACACACTTTTCAAAGATCTTCTTCTCTGAAACTGCTTGGCAAATCAAAGTGAAATTTTATGTGGAGCATCCATGGGTAGGGGAGACGAAAGTTTGATCGCGAAATCCAGGTCACATGACAAAGATGGCCGCCACGCCTATATATGGTAAAAACCTTTCAAAAATCTTCTTCTCCAGAACCGGCAGGCCAATTTTCATGAAACTTGGTATGTAGCATTTGGGACTCCAGCCCATCATAGTTTGTTGAAATGATGACCATATGATGACCTTGACCTATTTTACGGCAAGGTCAATTTTGGAAACATAGGCTTTCACATGGGAAAATGCGAAAACAAACTGTTGCAGCCTGAGACCTGCAGACAACTAATGGAGTCAATGATGGTAAGTAATTAATGAAGGCCAAGGTCATGTCTTGACCTTGGCCCAAGGTCATTTAAATATCAAAATTAAAATTATGGTTTTCTCAGAAATCACTGGGTTTGGAAACTATTGCAGCCTGAGACCTGAAACTTTGCAGATGCAGACAACTTATGGAGTCAATAAAGGTGTGCGAGTATTCAAGGTCAAGGTCATTTCATTATGACTTAATACTCCAAGATCAGGCTTCAGGTGAGCGTTCTCAGGACCAATGGTCCTCTGGTGTGTAGGACCTGGTCAAAAACGCAAACTGTTGGTTTTCTCATGTGAAGGCTCAATTGTAAGATGAAGTCTAGATAGCATGGTCAGCTTCTGATGGTGACTCTGCCTGTAGTTTAGAGAGATTGTAGGTTGGATTAAGGGTGTCAGTTAATGGTAAAAAGATGAGCACTCAGTACTAGGTAACCACATTAGGTTAAGCTTGCCCAGGAAAAGTAGGGTCAGGATATTGACTGACCATCCGGGCATGCCCCAAGTTGTTTACTGTGAATATTAAGCAAAAAATATAATAATCACTGTATTATAAAACACTATGAAACACTACCCGTATAATAGCTCTAGTTTTCAGACACATCTAGCCAGTGTGACTGCACTCTGAGCAAACCAAACTCAAAGGTTTTTGTGCTGTTCCATGTGGAATCGGGCTGTACAGAGTTATCTTTGGACTCTTGAGGCTAAAATTTCTGATGTTGAAAGTAGTATGTGCCATGCATCTTGGTAGCAAAACAAGGGTCACTGATCACTTGCACAGCCTCAGAGCAGCCTATTTGCACCATTGTTTTTAAACATATGCTTAATTCTGTATTATGATGGCTCATTTGAGTACTGCAAAAAGACTGGAAAATAGGCGCCACAAAAAATTGCATTTGTTGGAGAAAATTTCTTGCGTTATCATCGCCCACTTGCTATCAAATGACACTTGTTGCCGATTTACTATGACATTCAACACCATAATGATTTAAAGTTGAAGGATATGCAAGCAGCTAACAGTGCAGATCTGAAACAGTCTGATCAAGACATTGACTGTGTGATATTCCTTTTTCGTCATATTAAAATGAAAACATTTTAATCTTGCTACTTATGGTGGTTCACAGTAAAATGCTGACATGCAGTTTTCATTCACGCTTTTACGCTATATAAAAGGATGGAAAATGCAAGTGTCGAAGACTTACTTGGAAGACAGACATGGGCCTATCAGTATTTTCTATTGTTTGATCTGCACTTTGAGGTCAGATGATGGCATTAACTTGATGATGCGGCTCAAATGACAAGAGAATATGAGCGATGCGAGAAAACCGGTTTTCGGGGTTTCCAACCAGGTCTGACACAAACTGGTCTGTGTAGCTTCCAAAGATGGATAGACGCTTGAAATTTCGTATTTGAAAAGAAAAGGAATTGTACTATCCGTGTAGCGAAAACAAAGGCGCTGATCATATATGGTAAAAACTTTGTTTTGTCTCATGAGATTGATGATTTTAAATTTTGGATGTTAGGACTACAAATTTTTCAAATAAAGGATGACTCTTGATTGATTGCTGTGTCAAATTTGACATGTTTTCTTGTGTTTATAGAGATCAGAATTAACATTATGGAATCATTATAGTTTTCGTTTGCATAATGATTTGCAGCCATTCTCTGTGCCAATCAATGCTAATGTTTAAATATTCAAAGTCAAGATGACCACCGGCTTTTAACAGGTTTTTAATTATGGAAATTTTGTTTCATTTACTAACTTTGTCTACCACTTATGATATTTACAAAACAAATGCCATATTTAGAAGACTGAGAAGCTCCACAAGCTGAAAATCAAATAGACTGTGTGTGAAAGGGACTAATAATGCTTCTGTAAGGTTTGTAAAATCATTACGAAAACTTGTCCATGATACAGAGATTGTTTTAATAGTTGTAAAAAATGAAAATTTCATCACAACAATTTTGATATTTTTCTCATTTTTTCTCGAAACATAGATTGTGGGTACACGTTAGAACCGACTCACCACAAGGCGGTTCTAACGAGTTCCCACAATCTATGTTTTGTAGCAAAAATAAGAAAAGTAGGTATACCCCTGCAACCCCAATTTTGCTATATAAAAGTGGGATATAAGGGTGTATATATCCTATGGAAATGTTATCCTGATGGTCAATGCTGTATCCTTTTAAGGTTTTGATGATATAGAAAAATGAGATTATACTTGATCCTTAGCATTGAAAATAATGTTCAAATCAGATGGATGCTAGGGCAGGTGATACCCAGTTGTTTTCGTTCACATATAAAATGCAAAAACCTGTTTTTCTTTGACAGGGATGGTAATTATGTCTCTGGGAAAACTTACAAGGGACGAAATCATGTAATATATGTATAAGTGTCTGGAAGGATGACAGAGTACCTTCGTACTTTCCAAAGGATTCTTTCTTAAATTGACAAATGTAAACACTCCACTGGACCAGGGGATACAAATATACTACCATGGCAGTAATGATTAAATAGCCCAGGTTTACTTTATATTGGCATGTGGGGGGGGGTGGGGGTGGGGGTCACTGACAATTCACTGAGGCATGTTGGTTAAGCCGTTGACCTTCTAAAAGGTGGTGACTTATACCTGAGGTCCTGTCAAATCAATATGTGCAAGTTGACAATTTCATCAGGTGTATCATTTGATACCAATCATAATTGCGTAATTGTTTTTGTGTCTGTTTTTGCACTTCTTCGCTGCCTATGTTCTCTTTGTGCTTCTTTATCACTTGTGTCTGCACCATGCCTTGGAGCTATATACCTCATTAACCTCAGCATCTTCTTGGCATGTCATTTTACACATGTCATCTGGCTTGCAATTAAGCCAGCCACATATTCTGTGGATGGCTGTAGGGTTTAGATTTTGGGTTTAGGAAGTAGAGGGATTTTTGTTTGTATGATGCGATAAGCTGCCTGGCTACTGTAGCTGATCAGCAGCTTTTGCATGGCATATCCAAAACTGCTAGTTCTCCTATGATAAGGCTTCCCCCTGAACTATCTCTCTCTCTCTCTCTCTCTGTCAAATATATTACATATATGAGCCTCGACGCGAGAAAACCGGTCTTCGGGGTTTCCGACCAGGTCTGACACAAACCGGCCTGTACAGTCTCAGAAGCAGGCTAGAAGCTTGAAATTTCAGATTTAAGAAGAAGAGAGATTGTACTATCCGTGTAGCGAAAATAAAGGCGCTGATCAGCTTCGCAGTTACTGCGAAGCTGATCTGCGCCTTTGTTTTCGCATAGGCAAAAATCCGGTTTTCTCACGATGCGGCTCATATAAGGGTTTAATTTGACAGTTTCAAAATATTTGGTTAAGATTGGATTGTTTAGGTCTGGATGTAATTATGTAACTATGTCAACAAGTTGGCCAGTTGGTCAATAACTCTGCAAGTCATGACCCCATTTCACAGCGCCTTCACATGAAAAAAACTGCCTGCGGACTTCATGAGCTGTAAGCTAACCTGCTCATGTGTAGGAGCTAGCTAGAGTCTGAAATTTTGCTTTTCAAGACCGGGGTAAAGTAAGTTATGTTTGAGAGGCTGACGTCTTTATATGAGCACTTGTTTGCACAGTTTGATCAACACCTTTGTTGTTACAATGAGCTTGAAGCAGGTTTAGTCATTTTTGTGCTCATCTATGTATATGAAGAGCCAATACACAAAAGAGCCGCCTCGTGGGAAAAACAACAATGTGGTTTCCGAACAGGTCCGACACAAACCGGCATGTACAGTCACAGAAGACAGCTACAAGCTTGAAATTTTGGATTTAGAAAGTAGAGGAATTGTACTATCCGTGTAGCGAAAACAAAGGCGCTGATCAGCTTCGCGGTTACCGCGAAGCTGATCTGCGTCTTTGTTTTCGCATAAGCAGATTGTTGGTTTTCCCATGAGGCGGCTCAAAATGTAAACATCCCTGACCTACTAACTTATAACTGGGCCATCAGATAGAAATGGACATTGGTGTACATTTCTTTGAACTCACTGCAGATTTCCCTACAAGACATGAACTCGAATGCATTAGAATTTAGACTTAAGGGTCGGAATCTGATCATTCATATCTTTGTAAAGTTGCTAGATGCATAGGTATTGCAGAAAATGTTGTTTGGAATGTTAATTGTTTTTCTAAGAAACCTTTTACTTGGTGTGGCTGTGCTAATTTTCCACTGGGCAATATATTGATAGCAGATTTCACTTGGAATGGTATGACAGTAAATAAATTGGGTCTCCTAAAATGATAGTAGTAGTAGTAATTTTAGAGATTTGGGAATTTATAAAAAGGGGTAAGCTATATAAGCCAATAGATGAGCCGCCTCGTGGGAAAACCAGCAATGTGGTTTCCGAACAGGTCCGACACAAACCGGCCTGTACCGTCACAGAAAAGAGCTAGAAGCTTGAAATTTCGGATTTAAGTATAAGAGGAATTGTACTATACGAGTAGCGAAAACAAAGGCGCTGATCAGCTTCGAGGTTACCGCGAAGCTGATCTGCGTCTTTGTTTTCGCAAATGCAGATTGTTAGTTTTCCCATGAGGCGGCTCAGTTAATATTAGTGCAGCTTCTTGCAAAGAACTCTTGTTTTGTGCATCATGAAGTTCATTTTGCTTTGGTAAAATCTGGGATCCAAAATGTTTTACTGGATCCGAGGTAAAAATGATTGTTAAATAAAACAATCAAAATATAATATTCCGCACCTGGTATTTTTCAAGTACAGTATTTGTTAAAGGTTTGAAGACAAGTCTTAAGCCCTGTTCATATGCAGTATTTGCACCCAGCTATTGCACACCCTTTGCAAAAATTGAATATATATGTGAATTTAAGACATTAAGCGTCTCACTTGAAGCACATTTTTGAGACGTAATGGTCATTTTATGAAATGGTTTGAGACAAAATGTCCTTCAGCCATGTAACACAAGGATTTAGTGCCCTGTGAGTATACCCCATCCACTGTGCCATGCAAATGCTGTTTTAATACTTTGTTGATTCTGTACCATGAACATTTTTAAGGTCATTAGAGAAAATTAGGACTTGTATAGTACTTTTAGCCCTTGGTATATTGTGTGGGATAATCACCCAAACTTGTTTTACCTAGTTGCTTAAATTATTTCAACAAATTCCTTTCAAATACACTAGTTTACATACTTACATTTTTACTTTACATTCTTTCTATTCATAAAAAGGACCTACATTGTACTTGATTTATTTAAGTTGTTCAAAAACCACTGTGGGACATTGTCAACAATCTTGTGGTCAGGGCATTACAAAGTCAACATAGTGATAGATGGTACTTAATGGAGTATTTGGAAGGAACTATATCTGCAGAAGCCTGCCTTTAAAATGAGAGTACAAGAGACCTGGGTGGTTATTCATTTGAGGCATCAAACAATTGTCTTTCATTCAATATGCATTGCTTTTTTGATGGGTTATACATTTATCTTAATCAGCACTTTTTGTTGCCTCCACTTTTGAGATGAGGATTTATTATCCTACCAACAGCTAAATTCATATGGAGACAGGACATTAGTTTAAGTCTCATCCATATACTTTAGAACCTGGAGAATGAACCTGTGACCACTGGCTTACAAGGCAAGTGACTCGGCTCTTGTCGTCAAAATATAACGTTGTCTGTCAGTTCAGGATGCTATAGATTCATCACCTGCCATCACAATAAAACCCAGGGTTCCCACAGGACCGGGAAAACGGGAAAAACCCGGGAATTTCGAAATCCCGGTTCCCGGTCGGGAGAGTACCGGGAAATAGTAAAAAACGTCTCATATCCGGGAATTGTCCTGGAAAATTGTAAAATCTGGTGTACACTAATAGTGAATCGGTAATAATAGAATGTACATACTCAGTTTTGTAAATTATTCACTAAATAAGATGTTTTTCCGCCGCGAAAATCTGCCCAACATGAGGTGTTCCCATTGCCGATAACGTAATTACCGGCACAGTACTGGCTTATTCACGCGCGGCCGAGATGACCCTGAATCGAAGGGAGATAATAAAAGACAATCTTCCGGTTGATCAAGATTTCGATGTTGAAACGCGGAAGACGTTTAAAAACATAATTTTATTTTGTTTTCCTGAATATCTGTTTCTGGTGAGGTTATATTCCGTTAAACGATCTTTTATATTTCAGGTTGCTTGTATCGTTTGTAATCAGGACTCGAAACAAGCAAAAATAACTTTTTGGTATTTTTTTCTTTTTTTTTTTTTTTTGAGAAATCGAGAGAATCCAGGTGGTCATGACCACAGGTAGAATCTGTGAGAAAATTGGGAACCAGACCATGACAACAATGGCGTCTTCATGAAAACTTGGGTCATAAAAGTGAAACTGGAAATGGTGTTGGAAAGTTGTCAGCAATTGTTGTGTGAAAATATCGAAATAAGAGGGCGCCAATAAGAGTTTAAATTACAACATTGGAAAGTGAGTTCAAGCAAATTGGAGTAAAACGATGAGGCGTCCCCCATGGCTGAGTGCTTAAGAGCGCTGAGTGATACTTCAATAAGTGAACTTTGGAAGAAAGGCAGTCTTCTGTAGAAATTTAAAATTAATTGTATCAACAATAATAGTGTCTCGGAAGCTTGTAAGTATTGTAATTCTGCTCTTTTGTGATCCTGGAAAAAAATTTAAAACCTGGAATAAGTCTGGAAAAAGTCTGGAATTTCTATTTAAAAAAGTGTGGGAACCCTGAAAACCTGTTGCCTGTCAGTTCAGGATGCTATAGATTCACCACCTGCCATCACAATAAAACCTGTTGCCTGTCAGTTCAGGATGCTATAGATTCACCACCTACCGTCACAATATAACCTGTTGTCTGTCAGTTCAGGATGCTATAGATTCATCACCTGCCATCACAATAAAACCTGTTGCCTGTCAGTTCAGGATGCTATAGATTCATCACCTGTCATCACAATATAGCCTGTTGTCTGTCAGTTCAGGATGCTATATATTCATCACAATATAACCTGTTGTCTGTCAGTTCAGGATGCTATATATTCATCACCTGTCATCACAATATAACCTGTTGTCCGTCAGTTCAGGATGCTATAGATTCATCACCTGTCATCACAATATAACCAGTGGCATCACAATATAACCTGTTTAATCATAATATAACCTGTTGTCTGTCAGTTTAGGATGCTATAGATTCATCACCTGTCATCACAATATAACTTGTGGCATCACAATATAACCTGTCTGATCATAATATAACCTGTTGTCTGTCAGTTCGGGATGCTATAGATTCATGACCTGTCATCACAATATAACCTGTTGTCTGTCAGTTCAGGATGCTATAGATTCATCACTTGTCATCACAATATAACCTGATGCTATAGATTCATCACCTGTCATCACAATATAACCTGTTGTCTGTCAGTTCAGGATGCTATAGATTCATCACCTGTCATCACAATTTAACCTGTTGCCTGTCAGTTCAGGATGCTATAGATTCATCACCTGTCATCACAATATAACCTGTTGTCTGTCAGTTCAGGATGCTATAGATTCATCACCTGTCATCACAATATAACCTGATGCTATAGATTCATCACCTGTCATCACACTATAACCTGTTGTCTGTCAGTTCAGGATGCTATAGATTCATCACCTGTCATCACAATATAACCTGTTGTCTGTCAGTTCAGGATGCTATAGATTCATCACCTGCCATCACAATATAACCTGATGCTATAGATTCATCACCTGTTATCACAATATAACCTGTTGTCTGTCAGTTCAGGATGCTATAGATTCATCACCTGTCATCACAATATAACCTGTTGTCTGTCTGTTCAGGATGCTATAGATTAATCACATGCCATCTCAATATAACCTGTTGTCTTTCAGTTCAAGATGCTATAGATTAATCACATGTCATCACAATATAACCTGTTGCCTGTCAGTTCAGGATGCAATAGATTCATCACCTGTCATCACAATATAACCTGTTGTCTGTCAGTTCAGGATGCTATAGATTCATCACCTGTCATCACAATATAACCTGATGCTATAGATTCATCACCTGTCATCACACTATAACCTGTTGTCTGTCAGTTCAGGATGCTATAGATTCATCACCTGTCATCACAATATAACATGTTGTCTGTCTGTTTAGGATGCTATAGATTCATCACCTGTCATCACAATATAACCTGATGTTATAGATTCATCACCTGTCATCACAATTTTACCTGTTGTCTGTCAGTTCAGGATGCTATAGATTAATCACCTGCATCACAATATAACCTGTTGTCTGTCAGTTCAGGATGCTATAGATTCTTCACCTGTCATCACACTATAAACTGTTGTCTGTCAGTTCAGGATGCTACAGTTCATCACCTGTCATCACAATATAACCTGTTGTCTTTCAGTTCAAGATGCTATAGATTAATCACATGTCATCACAATATAACCTGTTGCCTGTCAGTTCAGGATGCTATAGATTCATCACCTGTCATCACAATATAACCTGTTGTCTGTCAGTTCAGGATGCTATAGATTCATCACCTGTCATCACAATATAACCTGATGCTATAGATTCATCACCTGTCATCACACTATAACCTGTTGTCTGTCAGTTCAGGATGCTATAGATTCATCACCTGTCATCACAATATAACCTGTTGTCTGTCAGTTCAGGATGCTATAGATTCATCACCTGCCATCACAATATAACCTGATGCTATAGATTCATCACCTGTTATCACAATATAACCTGTTTCTGTCAGTTCAGGATGCTATAGATTCATCACCTGTCATCACAATATAGCCTGTTGTCTGTCTGTTCAGGATGCTATAGATTCATCACCTGCCATCACAATATAACCTGATGCTACAGATTCATCACCTTTTATCACAATTTAACCTGTTGTCTGTCAGTTCAGGATGCTGTAGATTCATCACCTGCATCACAATATAACCTGTTGTCTGTCAGTTCAGGATGCTATAGATTCTTCACCTGTCATCACACTATAACCTGTTGTATGTCAGTTTAGGATGCTATAGATTCATCACCTGTCATCACACTATAAACTGTTGTCTGTCAGTTCAGGATGCTACAGTTCATCACCTGTCATCACAATATAACCTGTTGTCTTTCAGTTCAAGATGCTATAGATTAATCACATGTCATCACACTATAACCTGTTGTCTGTCAGTTCAGGATGTTATGTATTCATCACCTGCCATCACAATATAACCTGTTTTATGTCAGTTCAGGATGCTATAGATTCATCACCTGTCATCACAATATAACCTGTTGTATTTCAGTTCAGGATGCTATAGATTCATCACCTGTCATCACAATATAACCTGTTGTATGTCAGTTCAGGATGCTATAGATTCATCACCTGTCATCACAATATAACCTGTTGTATGTCAGTTCAGGATGCTATAGATTCATCACCTGTCATCACAATATAACCTGTTGTCTGTCAGTTCAGGATGCTATAGATTCATCACTTGTCATCACAATAAAACCTGTTGCCTGTCAGTTCAGTGCTATAGATTCATCACCTGTTATAACAATACAATCTGTTGGCTATTGGTTCAGGATGATATATATTCATCACCTGTCATCACAATACAACCTGTTGTATGTTGGTTCAGGATGCTATAGATTCTTCACCTGTCCTCACAGTATAACATGTTGTCTGTCAGTTTTCATCACCTGACATCACAATATAACCTGTTGTATGTCGGTTCAGGGTGCTATAAAAAAACTGTTTGGTTAACGGAACAGGGAACCAAAATTACCTGTGCCACCACCTGCTTACAAAATGGCTTTATACTGCTTTGGTCATAGTAAAGCCATTTATAAACCTTATGTATAACTGTCATATTTGTATGCTACAGATTTATAGTTTTCAAAATGATTTTTAGGATGCTGATGAAGCAGGCTGTTTGTTTGTTAATTAATGCAGCAAATAACTGATTTATTACAGTTTGTTGTTGTCTAAGCTTCAGATGTGTCACCTGGTAGCATAGATAAACCATTTCTTTAGAAGTATGTATATGAACCTTGTCGTCGAGGGAAAACCAACAATGTGGTTTCCGAACAGGTCCGACACAAACTGACCTGTACAAGCACAGAAGCAGGCTAGAGGCTTGAAATTTTGGATTCAGGTAGAGGAAGAATTGTACTAGCCGAGTAGCGAAAACAAAGGCGCTGATCAGCTTCGCGGTTACCGCGAAGCTGATCTGCGCCTTTGGTTTCGCCTATTCAGATTGTTGGTTTTCCCATGGGGCGGCTCATAAATGAATCTCGTCATGAGAAAACCGGATTTTGCCTATGCGAAAACATTGATGCAGATCAGCTGTGCAGGAACTGCACAGCTGATCAGCATCTTAGTTTTTGCTGCAAGGATATTACAATTGCTCTTCTTCTAAAGTTCGTAGCCTATTCTTGAAACTGTACAAGTCAGTTTGTGTCAGACCTGGTCGGATATCCCGAAGAAGTTTTCTTGCATCCGGGCTCATATGTTTAAGATTTTTGCAAGCTTGCATTTAATTAAAAATATTTCAGTTATTTATGATTTATAAGAATCGGATCTTGATTGTAAAATGGTGACATTTTAGTACATACTTTGTAGATTTTTTTTTTTCAAGTGTTGATATAAAATGAACATGCTGATATAAAATGTAATTTGATTCATGTATTGATTGTGATAGTCATCAATAAACTAGTGTTTGTATTTATTTAGTGAATATAAATTTATATTAAAGATCTATTATTGTTGGTATTGAAAAAAATGTAACGATGATGATCATCTTACTATATTGATACAAAAACAAACAATAGGAGAGATATCATGAGCTTCTGCCGCACAGACTAAACAAGTTGGCATGTGTGCCCAGCAACAGTTTAGATCAGCTTTGGCATCTCCGGAGCCTTATCGGAGTGTTTGCAATGTACTTGATGGGTTGCTGAGGATTGTGGCTTTCTTCAGGTGAGCGGCAAGTTCTTTTACATGTGTGGATGCATAGGCTCTTCAGAGTCTTTGATGGATAATTATTTTGTTTGTTGGATTCTGCCAGGATGCGGCTCACATGTATATTATTTATGTGAATTCTTCTCATCAAAAATGTTGGTTTGTGTATTGGATACAGAATGTGTATTGAGGGCATTTGTGTGGTATATGTAAGCACTATTCTAAATGTTTCAGTCTTTTATTTTTGATAAAAATGCTACCATTTCATCATTACTCACAGATTGCCTGGGATTGGATGCAGCTTATATTATTCATACTTATTGTTCAAGCAGTTTCCAGAATAAATACATCTGATTTGGGGGTGAAACATTTCAGAATATTTAGGATAACTTGTGTATTTTACCTGTATAAAGTGGGAGTGGTTATTTGGCCTAGATTTTATCAACATTACTGGCATACCTGTCATTCAAAAGAGGGCATCTGACCAGGGGAAACCTTATGTTTTTTGAAGACCATGACTGACCTGTTTGGACATTTCGGTATGGAGGGATTTTTGGACAGACTAGTTTTGTGTTTGATAAGACTTTAATTAAATAAATCAAGAGTAAATGTTTTATTTTCTTTTATTTTCTTTTTATTTATCTTTTTTTTTTCAAACCATTACTTGACTTTTTCGTGACCAGGTTGAACAGCCTTATGAGAAAATCGGATATTTGCCTATGCGAAAACAAAGGCGCAGATCAGCTGTGCAGTAACTGCACGGCTGATCAGCGCCTTTGTTTTCGCTACTCGGATAGTACAATTCCTCTTCTACTTAAACCCAAAATTTCAAGCTTCTATCTTGCTTCTGTGACTGTACAGGCTGGTTTATGTCGGACCTGGTAGGAAATCCCGAAGATCGGTTTTCTCGCGTCGCGGCTCAGGTTAAAGCCCAGTGGTGTCAAGGGAGGTAACTTAGTGTAGAGGTGTCTGGGAGACAGGTGAAATGGACATGGGAAGGTGTCAGTTTCAATTAGACTGGGATTTAATTGATTTGACCTCAGTTTATCCAGGTAAATCCAGGTGAACTGGAAATATTTGTAGATGCACTTATCTTGTCTTGTATAATGGAACATAACAATATATACTGAGAATCAAAAATCTTGCACCACCCAGTTTTTGTTATCTTTTATGACCAAGTAGAACTATTTTTATTTCTAACATTATTTTTGGTTAATTCCAATATCAAAACTTTGACTATGCAGCAACTTCAATAATGTGGATGATAATGCAAAATTTTTGGGGCAAAAAGTGTAAAATTGCATTTTTTGGGAAAAAATGATTATCAATGAAAATTTTCGATGAGTTTTCATTGTACATGTGATCTGCATCATGGCAGTAGCAGAAAAGCAATAAAACATTTTGAATTTAAGGGAATCTGGAGTTTTTACAAAATTTTGAAAATTTGCATTTTCGAAAAATTAACCAATGGTTTTGAAAATTTCCTTTAAACATCAAAGAAAACAAACAAAAATGCATTCTTAGGCTATGGCAAGTAAGCACATACCCTATTTGACTGTTTTGAAAAGTTTCATAAACAGAAGTCATATCCGTTTGCTGTACTTCCGGTCTGAATGCAAGAATTTTTAATTTTGATTTTACAGTTACCATTTTCATATTCTTTTAATTTTTATGTGCCATTATAATGAGTGAGGATTAAACAACTTGTCTAAAACAATAAATTGATCGGAACAAAGCAAATTGCCACAGGAAAGCAGCTTAAAGTTAGTGCTTCACTTGGCGCGCTTTGCCTTTGTTTTAAAACTGTACCAAAATAAAGCACCATCTTTAGGCTGCTTTGCTGGGACTGTTTGTTTGGTCCCCCAAAAATGATTGTGTGGGGCAAGTTGTTCAGTCTCAAAACAGTACAATGGCACAAAGAAAAAACAAAAGTTACTAAATGATAGTTGTAAAATCAAAACTAAAAATTCCTGCATGCAAACCGGAAGTACGGCAAACGGATATGACTTCTGTTTATGAAATTTGTCAGAAGAGTCAAGTGGGGTATGTGCTTACCTGCCGTAGCCTAGGAATGCATTTTTGATTGTTTTCTTTGCTGTTTTAAGGAAATTTTCAAAGCCACCGGTTAATTTTCCGAAAATGCAAATTTCCAAAATTTTGTAAAAAAACTCCGAATTCCCTAAAATTAAAAATGTTTGATTGCCTTTCCGTAACTGCCATGATGCAGATCACATGTAAAATGAAAACTCATTGAACATTTTCATTGGTAATAATTTTTTCTCAAAAATGGCAATTTTCCACTTTTTGCCCCAAAAAGTTTGCATTGCCATCCACATTATTGAATTTGCTGCAAAGTCAAAGATTTGATAATGGAATTAACCAAAAGTAATGTTAGTAATAAAAATAATTCACTTAATCATAAAAAATAACAAAAGCAGGGTGGTGCAAGATTTTTGATTTTCAGTATATATATATATATATATATATATTGGTGTGAAGATCTGTAAAGAAATGTATGTCTTATGAACAGATAGAAGAAATTTATAGATAAAATGAACTGGTAAAGGAAATAAAACTGAAAAATAAAAAATAAAATAAGTAAATAAATAAATAAATAAAACACACACACAAAAAAAAAAAATAAAAAAATAAACAGCAATGATGGTTTGGCGATAATATGGGGTTTAAGGTAGCGGAGCATGTTTATCATGTTGTAGCCATGCACAGGAGGCTTACAGGAGCTTAGTAACTGTCGGTTGACTTATAAGTCACACAGTTCCTCATCAAGAAAACATGTCTGTGAAAAGCATACCCCTTGAAACCCGAGGCGGTTTCTAACTTGTACCCACAATCTATATTTTGAGCAAAAATAAGAAAAATAACAAAAAAAATCTACTGATAATTTTTCAATTTTTACCACTTGAAAAATCTCTGTATATTACATGGGCATGTTTTTGTAATGCTGGTCATGCTCCCTTGAGCTGTTCACCAGTACTAAGTGTACATCAGTTGTCAGTTGCTGGTGTTATTGCCCATAAGCTTTTATCGTCTTTAATTGTAGACACTGATTTGCTGTTTGCAAAGACATACATGGTCTAAAAAAAACTTAAGATTATTACAGCATTGTCATTTATTTGTTTTAAAAGCAATTATTTAGCGATTTGTGTTCAAGACTTTCCCATAATGGAAATTATTAAGAAAGAATGCAAATTGAACTTATAATTGATTTTGTTTCTTTATTCCTCTTCCCATGGGTACTGTCTTTTTTTAAAGCGGTAATTATACAATTATGTACAGAAGGGTATTTGAGGCTACTGGGTTTTAGCATTATTCATAGATTCTTTGCAAGATATTTGTATTCTTTCTTGAAACACCGACACTCGTTTAGTTTTATGCATACTTTTTCCACATAACCTTTGAAATTAGTACTGTAAGTTCGGAAATATTCGCAAGAACATTATTTTTGCGAGTATTCGCGAATTTTTGCCTCATGTATTTAGGTTCTCATTTGTATGTACATCATGTTTTGCGTTCTACCGTTAGCTTGGTCACAAGGCTTAGTGGTAGAGCTAGGGACTCAGAATGTAGAGGTCCTGCGTCCGAAACCAAACAGTTGCCGGGTTACTGCGAAGCTGATATGCGCCTTTGTTCTCGCATATGCAGATTGTTGTCTTCTCATGATGCGGCCCATATAGATTGCAGCTGACAATATGCTTATAATAATTTGCAAGTCTTTAATAGAACACTCTACAAATTTGTTCTATTCCAAGTAGTTCACAGATTCAATGAAGGGGAGTGCGTAGGCCTTGTGGTAGAGCATCAGACTCCGAATAGAGTGGTCCTGGGTTCGATCCACCCTGTGTTGTGTCCCTGAGCAAGACACGTTTACATGACTTTGTAATTTAATTCCACAGAGTCCTGTTAATACCCAAGAAGCAGTGGCTCCATCCCAACATGACGGAAAGTTTGTTGACTGGGACTTAAAACCTCAAAACAAACAAACAAACAAAACTTCATTTCTAGTTTGAGCTGCAATGTGAGAAAACCGGGCTTCGGGATTTACGAGCAGGTCTGACACAAACCGGCCTGTACAGTCACAGAAGAAGGCTAGAAGCTTTAAATTTTGGATTTAAGAAGGAAAGGGTTTGTACTATCAGTGTAGCAAAAACATAAGTGCTGATCAGCTTTCTGTGAATCTGATCTGCGCCTTTGTTTTTTGCTGTTTTCTCGTTACGAGGCTCGTATAGACAATATCCTTGATAATTCTACTTCGCGGCAGCTGCTGTGTTGTTAGTTTTGTCATGATTTTGTGTTTCAAATTGTGAATGAAAAGAAATGAGCCTTGTCATGAGAAAACCAGATTTTTGCCTATGGGAAAACAAAGCGTAGATCAGCTTATACAGTAGCTACACAGCTGATCAGCGCCTTTGGTTTTGCTATTTGGATAGTATAATTCCCCTTTTTTGTTAAATCCGAAATATCAAGCTTCTAGCCTTTTCCTGTGACTGTACGGGCCGGTTTGTGTCAGACCTGGTCGGAAACCCCGAAGATCAGTTTTCTGGTATGGCGGCTCAAACATAGATGGAAACAATACGCCCTCCTACAATGTGCTGGCACATATTTAGAATAAAAAAGTGACTGTTGACATTTAAGTCAGACTGTCACATATGTTGGTTGACATTTTAATTCATTTGAGCCACCTCATGGGAAAACCAACAATGTGCATAGGCGAAAATAAAGGCGCAGATCAGCTTCGCAGTAACTGCGAAGCTGATCAGCGCCTTTGTTTTCGCTACACGGATTGTAGTACAATTCCTCTCTTCTCTAAATGCAAAATTTCCAGCCTCTAACCATCTTCTGTGACTTTACAGCTTGGTTTGTGCTGGACCTGGTTGTATTGCAAATTGTTGGTTTTCTCACACATTAAAGAGACTGAGGCGTTGGTTTTTCTCCAGAACATAGATCAGATGTCTTGTCCGGAAACTCTGGTCTTGGGGGCTTGCGTATGTGCACCAAGCCTTTCCAATACACTGTTAACCAATTTATTTTCGCTAGCAGTTTATTTTCGCAGATTTTGCGAGACATGAATTCGGGAAAATGAATTATAAGTTGCTGGGCAAGAATCCATTATTGATATGCTAAAAACTTTTCATTATTCTTGCACAGCCAGTTGAGTATAAGAAATGCAAAATAATTGAATATGATTTCAAGTCTCTTATAAAACTAACAAACAAACGAATATTCAGTTTATATATTTTTCAGAGCTGAAGAAACAGTGATGTGTGTCAAACCTGGAAGCAAGAGAGAACATTCTCAAAGATGCCCAATAATGTCTAATAAAACAAAGTAAGGTATGTACAAGTATTTGTGGTTTATAATGCAACAACCCTACATACCCAGCAGGCACATGACGTCAGAATGACGTCAGATCGACGTCGATGCGACGTCATGACGTCATCGACGTTGATATGACGTCATTCTGACGTCATGTGCCCGCTGGGTATCACCTAATAAAGTGGTTTCATAAACAGAAGCTTTAGTTACTGAAGTAATAAAGGCCACCTCTACTGACTAAATACAGACCGCGTTGCAATTTTGTTTAACACACCATAAAGAAGCGCGCCAGTGACGTCAAATTTAGTCACATTTTGTGACGTCAATCTCCGTCATTGTTATGCAACGTTAAGTAGAAGAAACAATGGACAAGAAAAATATAAATTATCAACAAAATGTACTGCTATGGTGGTGAATTTTGAGGAGTCGTTCTGCGGAGTGATTGCTGAGCTGCTGACTAAATGAACAAAATGGCGGAAAGCAAATCTCCTGAGGGCATATTGGGTAAGTTTTTTCGCGAAATTTGTCGGCTTTCGTTGCATTTTACAGTGAATAACTACCCCTTGACCAAAAATAAACTGATTTATCACGCTCGGACAGTAAGCAGATGAAAGGGCTCACTGAAAGCTCGCCCTTTCATCTGCTTACTAATCCTCGCGTGATAAATCGGTTTAGTTTTGGTCACAGGGTAGTTATTTACTATATATTTTAGCTTTGTTTTTTCCCCTAAGAACACCTCAGACCCTCACTTGGGCACTTGAAAAGGGCATCTCTCATGTAGTAGCTCAGTTAATGTCCGATTCAGGTTGAGCTATTTTGTCCCTGTGCAGCTCTTGTTTTGACTGACCAGGAAAAGAAAGGCATTCATTGGGCAAGACTGCTTACCCAACCTTTATATATACATACATGCCTTGTACGGCCAACCAAACCACAAAAATGTGCTTTGCTTTCAGAATTTGCCCCAAAGCCTGGGAAATAATCATTCAGAAAAATTATGCATACCAAAAATGAAAATGTAAGCAGATTTTAAGATTATTTCATGTTTGCTTACCCAAATATTATATAAAAATGTTGAACTATGATGTTTTGGCTGTATTACAAGCCTGGCTACAGTTCTAGTGTTTAGGTCAACCATGTATGAAGTAAATTAACCACAAATATCTATAGAATGCCACTCCTACACTTTCCATTAACCATTCATACTTTCTAGTTCAGTTGCCCTTATTTGTTGCAATTGCTTCGCAATAATGATGCTCTGGAACCTGGTGGCCCGGTGGTAGAGCCTTGGTACTAGCTGCCATGTCGTGTCCTTGAGCAAGACACTCATATCCCTGCAGCAAAAATCATACCCTGGGAGTCTTAGCTCTGTTCCTGTATGACTAAAAATTGTTGACATGGACAACAAACAACAAAGAAGAAAAGCTTTCTGATTGTTTGAAAAGCTAACTGAAAGAAACCAGAGTTAAGATGGAACTACTGTCTAACTATTGGACTGCTTATCAGTTTCTAAATAAAAATAAAACTGAGATCGTTTAAGAGCAGTGAGCATGTTAATGAGAAAAGAGACGGGCCATACCTCGGTTTCGGCTACATAAACCTCTTCAGTGACCCTAAAATCTAGCAAAATCACAACATGTACGGAAAACTCAGCCTACTTATGCAAACTCTTCGGCGTGTGTCCCTATGGGTGTGTGGTATGCCGTCATGATGTGGTTAGATGCATTTAGTTGTCTCGATGACTACACATAACCAGATTTTGCTGACGTAAATATGTGTGTGCACAAATTGCCTTAACTCTTGATTCAAGTTAAATTACACTTTGCTGGTTTTGTGAAGATGAGACCCATATTTTGACCAATTTCTCATGAAAACTTGACTCCATGTCTTTTATGGTTCAATGTAGGAGGTGTATTTTGAAACTGTCCTTATTTCAATAGACCTCAAGTCATTCACCCACATTTTCACCTCCATAGTGTGTGTGACTTTTCATTTATGATTTAAGAAGAAAATGAGCCACCACATTAGAAAACCAACAATTTACATAGGCGAAAACAGCCGCAGATCAGCTTCGCAGTAACTGCGAAGCTGATCAGCACCTTTGTTTTTGCTATACGTATAGTACCATTCCTCTTCTTCTTAAATCCGAAATTAGCCTGCTTCTGTGACTGTAAAGGCTAGTTTGTGTCGGACCTGGTCAGAACCCAAACTGTTAATATTGCCCACACTGTAAACTCATCATTAGATGGATCATATTCTCACCACAGACCGGTTATCCAGAGACACCGTGACAGGGAACAACCCACAGGGAACAACCAACACAAATGGAGCAAAGCATGTGATTTTCTTGTGTGGGTAACCCATAAATTGCATATACAGTAACTGTTGTAGATGGCTTATCCAGTTGTTTATCTTTTAGTTGTTTGTCGTCCATTCTTTGAATATTTTGTTGAGGACTTACAGTTGACTGGTAAAGTGACAATAAAGCTGAGTTTACAAAATTTTGTCAGCCAAGTTTCAATGAAACCAGTTCAAAATGTGAGTAGCCCTTTTTGAATGTAACTTCCGACATGCCAGCAAGCCAAATTCTGCTTGAGGGTATATCGTATGGTTATTCTTGCGGTACTCCTGCATTTGCCCCACCTACTGATTGGCCCTTCTCATATGATTGAAATAATCTTGAGATAGGACATACAACTAAATGAAAAAGCAAAAAATGTTCAAAACATGCAGGCAAGTACATCTTCCTCTGAATGTACAGTCTACAGATTTTGCTGTTTTTTTTTTTTTTTTGTGGCTAATTTTCAAAAGGGTTAAGCAATATGCATAAATATGATGGTCAGTTTTGATAAAAATATGGAAGAATGCTGGGTATTTCAAATTTATTGTGGGAATTTTAAGTTTGAAGTGTCAGATTTATGAGAAAATGGGGACACTTGTAAAGTCCTAAACCTTTGTACTCTGGATTATTCCATATAAAAAGTCTGAGATTATCAAGATTGTAATACTTTAACTGTGTACCATGCATAGGCTTATGTTCAGATCCTTTATTCCAGACATAACAAGTTTATATCACCATCACGAAAACATGTCCGTGTAATATATACCCCCTTGAACCCCACTTTTATATAGCAAAACTGGGGGTTTGCAGGTGTATACCTATTTCTCTTATTTTTGCTCCAAAACATAGATTGTGGGTACTCGTTCGAACTGCCTCGGTGAGGCGGTTCTAATGTGTACCCACAATCTATGTTTTGAGCAAAAATAAGAAAAACATCAATTTTTTTCGGATGAAATTTTCAATTTTTCCAGGTAAAAAAATCTCTGTATATTGCATGGGCATGTTTTCGTAATGCTGAGACAGAATTGAGCTGTCATGTGTAGGGAATAGCCACATTTATACTCAGCATTTTGTTTTGGATTTGGACATTTTTTTTTTAAACGAAAAACAAAGATACCTAACAATTTTGCAAATGGAGGCAACAGAAATTACATTTGTCTGCAAAACTCCTTTTTTCTTGGTCCTGTTGTTACAAGTTGTAGAGTATGTATGGTGATATGGCCTTGCTTTAGGCTTATTAGTCTAGCTGGGGTAATATAGATACATTGACCTTATCAAGGGGTTTTGGGTATCGTTTATTATATTCATCAATGTTAGAAATTGTGGGTCTTTAGTTACAATTAATGAATATGAATACATTTTCAGGTATTTTAAGGTGAAAAATAGATTTTTGATGGTTCATGTGAAAGGTCTCCTACATTCTTTATTTTAGAAAGATAGGTCAAACACAAATATTTTTATGGACCTCTTGCATGATGGTAGACATGTTATAGATATTTTCTTTTGCCTACTGAAATGTCTTGAAGTTTTTAGACATCTATATGTGTTGCAGCAAATGAGACAGACGCCCCACACCTTGACCTCGCACCTCTTGCTCGTCTTGCACTAGACTCCCATCTCAGAGTGACACCTATCTCCACTGTATCCTGTCTGAGCCCACTATAGTTAGTACCCAGGAAGTGGTGGCTTATATGTTGTTTACACGACAAATTTGTTCCGAACAAGGTTAGCACCTGGTTCGGTCCAAGTGTTAAGATGAATACATTTGGTTCGCTAAGTGTTAAGATGAATACATTTGGTTCGCTCCAAAATTTTGGAACGGTCCAACTTGGCCTGCTACATAACCTAGGACCTGATCCGGTCCAAATCTTGTTGCGATCCTGGTTCCATACAATTATTCCTTCTAAACACTTTGTTTCGGTCCAAGGTTGAAAAAAATAGAATAATGTACAAATGTGCAGCAAGTACAATTATGTGGATGCTAATATATTGGAAAGAGCACTGAATATGCTTTGTTTGTTGGTTTTTACTATTTTATGTTGTTTCTGTTGAAGCCGCACCTCTTGAGTTAGGTAGACATTTGTGCTTTACACATACCTGCACTTCTTTTAAAAATAAAGCCCAGTCTAATACGAATCCGAATGATGCCAGTTGAGCAGCCAATAGCAGGAGTACATGTATGATTCGGCCCTTTTTCTTAGCGAGGTTTTGTGCTATTAAAATACAAATCTGGCGCACTCATTTAACACGCCAATAAGAAAAAACATGTCAGCTTATCGCATGAGTCATTTGTTCCGATCTAAATATTTCAATGTATACAAGAAGAAAGATTGCTGGACTAACTTGGAGGGGTCCAAGTTGGATCGGACCTGGTTCGAACCTGTATAGAGTATAAGTCTGGACATGTCTGAAAAATTGTAGACTCTGCATGACGTTAAGCCATAACCAAACCAAACCAAACCATTCCAGAGCCATACTGGTGTGCCATAGAGCACCATCCTAAAGCCATTCTGTTCTGTTCTTCATAAAGTTTAGCACCAACCAGCACAATGGCACTTCTATTTTAATGAATATTTAGCCGGATGTTTTGTGTCCTGGTGGACTGTTGTAGACCTATCGTGGACCTTTTAAATGTCAGGCATAAAGAAGTCTGCAGATTAATAAACTTTATGCAGCACCGAGCATTTGAGCCACAGAAGCAGAAAATGGGAGGTGCATAGCAGTTAAAGAACTCAGATCAACAGGCATACCCATGGTGGTTTGATACATTAATCCCCACCGATCCACTTAGTTCTCATTGCTAGAACCTCTTGTCCATTATTACAAAGCATAATGCCTGATTCTTAAATGAGCTGCGACACAAGAAAACCGATCTTCGGGGTTTCCGACCAGGTCTGACACAAACCGACCTGTACAATCAAGGAAGCAGGCTAGAAGCTTGAAAAGAAGAGAATTTGTACTATCCGTGTAGCGAAAACAAAGGCGCTGATCAGCTTCGCAGTTACTGCGAAGCTGATCTGCGCCTTTGTTTTCGCTTAGGCAAAAATCCGGTTTTCTCACGATGCGGCTCAAATGAGCCAGGTTGTGAGACTAAATATGGAAACAGCAGTTTTTCTCTGAAGAAAATTGAGCCCTTACACGAGAAAAAATAGTCTTCGGTGGTTTCTGACCAGGTCTGACACAAACTTGCCTGTACAGTCACAGAAGCAGTTGAGAAGAGTGAAATTTCATATTTAAGAAGAGGAGGAATTGTTCATCTGTTTAGCGAAAACAAAAGTGCTGATCAACTGCACAGCTGATCTGCACCTTTGTTTTCCCATAGGCAAAGTCTGGTTTTCACATGGCACGGCTCAATTAAAGGGAGTCTCAGCAGAGGCTTAGATGCCAAACTATATTAGGATGTAATTCATCTTTACGATAGGGCAGGGCTTTGGGATGTGGGTGGCTTTAAACAGAAAATTAAATTGCATTCTTGGTAAGTTCAGTTGTAATGTGCTTTGATAGTGCAGTTGAAAAGAGAAGGCATCAGAATTATAAAAGTTACAGACATGTTACACAGAAGTTCGTTGGGGTGGGTGGGTGGGGGGGGGGGGGAGGGGGGGGGAGTGGTAGAGAGTTAATTGGAGCGAGAGGTTTGGGGTTTGAGCCCTACTGCGGTCAATTGTGTCTTTGAGCATGACATGTTAGATTTCCATTGATAGTATTAATACTAAGTTATTTTAAGTAGCTGTGGCTCTAGTCCTAGTATGGTTACTGATGTTATCCAGCAAAACTTTACTTTTTCTCATGTCATGGAACAATTTACAGTACAACTTCCTGCACAGCAGTGAGGAGGGAACCTTGGAGTTTCATTTTTGAGAAAATTTGTCAAAGATTTCAGACCAGGTCTGATGCAAACAGAGCCTACTTCCTACATCCTAAAAGGATTGGCTGAAGGCTCGAAACTATGGATAAAATCATGCCAGGGAGGTTTATGTTGCATACATCTTACATGCTAATCAGCCTGTGCACAAATGTAGCCGATTAGCATCATTGCTCTTTGCTCAAAAATGTATGATTCTCATGACAAGGCTCTACTAAGATTCATTCATGAATAGTTTTCTCACACTTTCAGGGTCTAAAATCTAGTAAAAACTGTCTGGGTTGAACCGGAAATACCATATTGACCTGATTCTAAAATAAAATGCACTTTGTCAAAGTTTAATTGCCCATTTTAAAATGGGTCACCTTACAATCTCAGGAAAATGCTCTCAGATCACGCATGTTCAGGTGGAAAAACAGACATTTGTAAGCAAAAGTTTCATCAGGTAATCTTCTTTAATTAATGACCAATTGTATCAACTGAAATGACCCAGAGAAATTTATATACTATTATATGGGCTCATTTGTTATCACTTTGGGTGGAGGCATAAGATGGGTTTTGATCCTAAATGTTAGATTGACAACCCACTCTGCAAAGGAATGTGGTTTTTCATTGAAAACTGTTTTTACAGTTGAAGATTTTGTGGTTAGATTTTGGGATTTAAAAAACGTTGTTTACTTGCTAAAAGTCACTTTTTGCGCTTTGATAATTTGAGTTGTCACGTTATTCGTTTCAATATGAAATTCAACCCCATGGTGTCTGTGACCACATTGCATTGCGGTTAACACCAGTAAAGCACTGGTTGACTTTGGTTGTCTCTTGATAACTGGTGTAGCACTGGTTGGCTTTGTTTGTCTCTTGATAAGTGGTGTAGCACTGGTTGGCTTTGTTTGTCCCTTGATAACAGGTGTAGCACTGGTTGGCTTTGTTTGTCTCTTGATAACAGGTGTAGCACCGGTTGGCTTTGGTTGTCTCTTGATGACTGATGTAGCACTTGTTGGCTTTGGTTGTCTCTTAATGACTGATGTAGCACTGGTTGGATTTGGTTGTCTCTTGATAACTGGTGTAGCACTGATTGGCTTTGGTTGTCTCATGATAACAGGTGTCACACTGGTTGGCTTAGGTTGTTTCTTGATAACAGGTGTAGCACTGGTTGGCTTTGGTTGTCTCTTGATAACTGGTGTAGCACTGTCTGGCTTTGAATGTCTCTTGATAACTAGTGTAGCACTGGTTGACTTTGGTTGTTTGTTGATAATAGGTGTAACACAGGTTGGCTTTTGTTGTCTTTTGATAACTGGTGTAGCACTGGTTGGCTTTGGTTGTCCCTTGATAACTGGTGTAGCACCGGTTGGCTTTGGTTGTTTGTTGATAATAGGTGTAACACAGGTTGGCTTTGTTTGTCTCTTGATAACAGGTGTAGCACTGGTTGGCTTTTGTTGTCTCTTGATAACTAGTGTAGCACTGGTTGGCTTTGGTTGTCTCTTGATAACTGGTGTAGCACTGGTTTGACTTTGGTTGTCTCTTGATAACTGGTGTAGCACTGGTTGGCTTTGGTTGTCTCTTGATAACTGGTGTAGCACTGGTTGGCTTTTGTTGTTTCTTGATAACTAGTGTAGCACTGGTTGGCTTTGGTTGTCTCTAGATAACTGGTGTAGCAATGGTTTGCTTTGGTTGTCTCTTGGTAACTGGTGTAGCACTGGTTGGCTTTGGTTGTCTCTTGATCACTGGTGTAGCACTGGTTTGACTTTGGTTGTCTCTTGATGACCAGTGTAGCACTGGTTGGCTTTGGTTGTCTCTTGATAACTGGTGTAGCACTGGTTGGCTTTGAATGTCTCTTGATAAATGGTGTAGCACTGGTTGGCTTTGGTTGTCTCTTGATAACAGGTGTAGCACTGAATTGCTTTGAATGTCTCTTGATAACTGGTGTAGCACTGGTTGGCTTTGGTTGTTTCTTGATAACAGGTGTAGCACTGGTTGGCTTTGGTTGTCTCTTGATAACAGGTGTAGCACTGGTTTGCTTTGGTTGTCTCTTGATAACTGGTGTAGCACTGGTTTGCTTTGGTTGTCTCTTGGTAATTGGTGTAGCACTGGTTGGCTTTGGTTGTCTCTTGATAACTGGTGTAGCACTGGTTGGCTTTGGTTGTCTCTTGATAACAGGTGTAGCACTGGTTGGCTTTGGTTGTCTCTTGATAACTGGTGTAGCACTGGTTTGACTTTGGTTGTCTCTTGATAACTGGTGTAGCACTGGTTGGCTTTGGTTGTCTCTTGATAACTGGTGTAGCACTGGTTGGCTTTTGTTGTTTCTTGATAACTAGTGTAGCACTGGTTGGCTTTGGTTGTCTCTAGATAACTGGTGTAGCAATGGTTTGCTTTGGTTGTCTCTTGGTAACTGGTGTAGCACTGGTTGGCTTTGGTTGTCTCTTGATAACTGGTATAGCACTGGTTTGCTTTGGTTGTCTCTTGGTAATTGGTGTAGCACTGGTTGGCTTTGGTTGTCTCTTGATAACTGGTGTAGCACTGGTTGGCTTTGAATGTCTCTTGATAAATGGTGTAGCACTGGTTGGCTTTGGTTGTCTCTTGATAACAGGTGTAGCACTGAATTGCTTTGAATGTCTCTTGATAACTGGTGTAGCACTGGTTGGCTTTGGTTGTCTCTTGATAACAGGTGTAGCACTGGTTGGCTTTGGTTGTCTCTTGATAACAGGTGTAGCACTGGTTTGCTTTGGTTGTCTCTTGATAACTGGTGTAGCACTGGTTGGCTTTGGTTGTCTTGATAACTGGTGTAGCACTGGTTTGCTTTGGTTGTCTCTTGGTAATTGGTGTAGCACTGGTTGGCTTTGGTTGTCTCTTGATAACTGGTGTAGCACTGGTTTGCTTTGGTTGTCTCTTGGTAATTGGTGTAGCACTGGTTGGCTTTGGTTGTCTCTTGATAACTGGTGTAGCACTGGTTGGCTTTGGTTGTCTCTTGATAACAGGTGTAGCACTGGTTGGCTTTGGTTGTCTCTTGATAACTGGTGTAGCACTGGTTGGCTTTGGTTATCTCTTGACAACTGGTGTAGCACTGGTTTGACTTTGGTTGTCTCTTGATAGCCAGTGTAGCACTGGTTGGATTTGGTTGTCTCTTGATAACAGGTGTAGCACTGGTTGGCTTTGGTTGTCTCTTGATAACTGGTGTAGCACTGGTTGGCTTTGGTTATCTCTTGACAACTGGTGTAGCACTGGTTTGACTTTGGTTGTCTCTTGATAGCCAGTGTAGCACTGGTTGGATTTGGTTGTCTCTTGATAACTGGTGTAGCACTGGTTGGCCTTGGTTGTCTCTTGATAACTGGTGTAGCACTGGTTTGACTTTGGTTATCTCTTGACAACTGGTGTAGCACTAGTTTGACTTTGGTTGTCTCTTGATAGCCGGTGTAGCACTGGTTGGCTTTGACTGTCTCTTGATAACTGGTGTAAGACACAAAGCCAAACACCTAGTTTTAAAAGTCTGTAAAAGATGGTAACACCACTATCATTCTGTTGTTTTGAGGACTACAAACTTTGCTCTGATGATGACACTGTCTAGTGGTGGGGGAAAACCAGGACAATTCTCAACTTTCAGTCGGGAAATACCTTGAAACCACAGTGGCCGGAAAGTGACAGTCAAACCATTGCTACATACCGATGCAGGAACAATTTGATAGGCTTTTCAATTATCAATAGTTTTTACTGGCATTGCCAGTGGGATTCAAACCTGCACAACAGAGGTATATAGCTAGTCAGAAGCCAACGGCGCTATCAACTGAGCTATCCAATGACGGTGTGTATGTCCAGTTTTGCAAGAATCCAAGCAGTCATGCAAGCCATTCAGGATCATGTGTTCCTTTGTTTTCTATTTGTTTTATGTGTTGTGTACAGATAAAATTTGAAGATATTCTTTTGAAAACAAACTATTTTTGTCTACCATCTGCCTTAGTCCTTGACCTTTCATGCAGCTGCCTTAGTTCACCTAATAAACTTTACATGTACCGAAAATGAAACTTATCAAGGACAGACTGCAGTTCCCTATTATTTGAGCCACTTCATGGGTAATTCAACACTTTGCATATGTGAAAACAAACGCGCAGATCAGCACCTTCGTTTTCGCTACACAGAGAGTACAATTCCTCTACTTTCTAGATCCAAAATTTCAAGCTTCTAGCCATCTTTTATGACTGTACAGACCAGTTTATGTTGGTCCTGTTCGAAAACCAGATTGGTGGTTTTCATGTGATGCTGCTCATTTTGTTGTTTTGCTGTTTTTGGAAAAAAAGTAATTAGCAGCTTTACTGACACTTACTGTCTTTTGTGGTTTAACAAAGTTGCAAAAAACTTTGAAAGGCGAAATTTTTAAGATATTTGAACATGTTCATCACCTGTCCTGTCTGACCTGAATAACTTCATGATCAAGTATCTGTCGGATAACCTTATCTTAAAATAAATGGATAAAGACTAAGGATGAATTTAAAAAAGAAACATTGGAGTCTGCCTGAAATGTTTGTGATTTATAATTCGTGGGTTACCCTGTTTGATGCATGATAACATGGGATATACATGCTCTGAAAGGTGACAAATAACTTGTGTTACCCTTTGACAGTAGAAGGGGGGGGGGATCAGAATTGCAAGGAAATGTGATGTCAGATGGACAAAGTGAAAATAATGTTTGAATCTTTGGAGTGATAAACATTGTAAACTGTGTTGGGACTGCTCCTTCTGGTAATTCAAGATATTCTCTGCACATGCCTTTGGTCATAAACATGTTATTGATTTGACAACCATGGTGGATACTAATCTGGTAATAAACATATTGGACACTAATCTGGAATAAACATGGTACAGGAAGGAAATTGGTTTGGTAATAATTTTGGTATACATTTTACACTTACGTGTCAATACTGCACACAGGTTTTATAACAAACATGGAACACATTTGTCACTGGTTTTGTAATAAACAAGGAGCACATTGCTCACATGTTTTGTAATAAATATGGTACAAATTGGGCACTGGTTTGGTAATAAACATGGAACACATTAAATTTTGTCACCGGTTTATCAATTTATCACTGGTTTCTCAATAAACATGGAAGACCTTAGACATTGTTAATAAACATGGAGCACATTGCTCACATGTTTTGTAATAAAGATGGCACAAATTTGACACTAATTTGTCAATAAACATGGAACACATTGCTCACAGGTTAAGTAATAAACATGGAGCATATTTGTCACTGGTTTATCAATAAACATGGAGCATATTGGCCACTGATTTGTTAATAAACATGGTCCATGTTGAACACTGGTTTAGTTATAAATGCTATACCTATTTACATTGGTTTTGTAATAAACATGGACCACATTGGACTTTGGTTTGATGTTAGTGTTTGTCACTGGTTCATCAATAAAGTTAACACTCTAACACATTGGCCATTGGTCTGTTAATAAACATGGAGCACATCACTCACATTACATTGGACATTGGTTTGTAAATAAACATGAAACACATTGGACATTGGTTTGCAAATAAACATGGAACACATTTGTCACTGGTTTGCAATAAATTAAACATGCATGTTTTGTAATAAACATAGCTCAAATTGGGCATTGGTGTGGTTATAAACATGGAACACATTTGTCTTTTTGGTAATATAATGTATATTAAAGAGGTTTGTTAAAATACATGGTGCACATTGGACAATGGTTTGGTAATAGATATGGAACACATTAGTCACTGGTTTATCAATAAACATGGTGCACATTGGACAATGGTTTATCAATAAACATGGAACACATTGGTCACTGGTTTGGTGATAAACATTGTTACTTTAAGTCATGATTTCTGTAGGCTATGATTGACTTTTCTTTGGACAACTTTCTGTTAACAATAAACATGGCTAAGACAATGCTTTGTTGTGACAATGGGAAATATTTGAACCTCAGATGACCAGAGTGGTATTTGTTTCCCAGAATAACTTAACATTGTTAATCCAGTCTTTTGGCTATATAATAATAACCTGATAATTTATGTATACTTAAAACATACTTTATTACCTATTCATAGTGTGTGCATATTTGACATTCCAAGGGCTAAACTTGAAGAAAATTATGGAAAACTATATTTTAGTTATAATTGTCAACCATTGGTAGCTTTTGGGAAAAATTGGAAACAAGAAAATTATATCATGTTATTTGTAACATGCTATATGGGGCGGTTCATAGAAGCTTGAGGGCTAAAATAAGACAATATTGGGATTGAATCATCTTTTCATTTCAGTTCATGAACACAATATCCAAACTTAAACTTATTGGCTGGTCGGTACATGTGTATGCATGCCGTGACTTAACAAAGGCAGAAAAGAATACACCCTGTATGACTGGGGCGCAACCAGCTTTCTTACTTTTTTATCTAAGACCTCATCTAATCTTGCTAAAATACATATTTGAAGTCCTCAAATATCTGTTCTTTACACATTTATAACATAAAGTCATCTTTCAACCAGCGAACATGTTTTGACGTGATCATTCAAAGGTACCATAAATATAAGATTCGAAAAATGTACGCGTTTGAATGGCCTAGGGCGTGTATGTCCTTTTTTTGTCTCATATTTTGCTGAAAATGAATTTTGGAATTTAGGTGAGAAAACTATTCCTATAACAGCCATATGTCCCATCCTTTTAAAACCAGAACAAGTACTTCATTTATCCTACAAAACCATTGATAGAGCCCATTTTGCACTTTTTGGCCTTTTTGACCATTTCTGAACATATTTTTAATTTTATGTGCCGGCCCACATGACCACCAAAATGATACGTTGCATACAATATATCTGGATGATACTTCATAATTATTTCATAATAAGAAATTGTTCGTCGCGAGGGCCGCTAGTAGAAAATGGTGTAAAATTGTGAAAATTAGACCCAACATTGCAAAAAAGTGGTATTTCTATGCTTTTCGGAGCATTGCCATGCCAGCATGTGTAATTTGCAAGTGGTAGTTGTGCCAGAATTTATAAGCAAGGACATATACCTGCCATTTGCAATATTTTTCTACTCAAAAATTTCAAAATTCATTTTTTTTAACCAACGCATGAGGCCGAAATCAAGCCTTAAATACCCTTGGCCGTTAAGCTGGGATTACAATTTATTCTTTGCATTATTTTAGAAGCTTTTGAAGTTGAGGCCGATGCTGTTTGTCTTTAGAAACTCAAATTTGATCGGTCATGACCGTTAAAGTAATTAAAATTATGCTTAAAATGTTTTAGGATTTATAGGGTTTATTCACTGTATACAATCGATTTTCAAACAGGTGTCAGAGGGTAGAATGCCGATTCGAACAAAATGCAGATACAATATGGTAGGAATAAGTGTCTGAGTACATATACAAGGGTTTTCAAAAGGGTCCAAACACAAGCATTAATCATTGTTTAGAAAATTCAAACTGTACATTTTATGCCACGTTTACATTTGAACCCCACCTGGTCAATCGCAATTTTTCTAGAGCAAAGTATCGACCCCAGATTTAGACGGAATATATCGCGTATCTTATAAAACTCTGCTATAAACCATGTGGGGGTCAAATGTTTAAAGTCGCATTAAAATTTTATCATTTTACATTCTCCTTACAATAATTGCTGTAGGTGTATGCAATGTTTTTAGTACACGAGTCCTGAAAGACACATATTCTCTCCCTCGATCTTTTATCTGTATGTTGTTCAAAGACGGGTTCTAAAGGCGAAGAATGTCATTTGACACCCTTTTCAAAAAAGGTACAAGTAGGCAATGATGAGGAAAAACGCAATCAGTAAGAAACTCCTACTCCAAAAACCGAGGAGGGAAAAACTAAACAGACAATTAGGTACTTAGGCCAAGTGAGCAGTTATTTCCCAAAAGACGGTCACTCAGTTACCCGAACTTAAATAAAAACACGAAAACATACATAAGGCTCAAACAGTACAAAATTCGACTCCATAACACAAAACAAATGGAACCACAACAGAACTATCGCCTTGGAACGATTAGTAATATAAAATGACTGGGAGGCTTAAACCGGTTTTACAGGCGCCTAACCTCACCCTGATCTTCTGCAGTGGTTCACAACATTAAGTTAGTCGTTCGGTCCTCGTGGTGAATCTCTTCCTAGTCAATGAATCATCAAGGACAAACAAATAAATCATGATAACCACCCTGGTGAAGCAAATACGAGGACTCAACAGATTCAGTAAGCTTCCCGACGATGAAGCTCCCTGGGTGCCGAATAACTTACTGAAAGCCGGAGCAAAAGTTAACAATTCCATACCGGAGATAAATCTTATAACGCGAAACATTCAATCATATTTTAATGATCTAATACGATCATGGCTGATCAGATTGGAGTGTTTAAAGACAAACTACATTGGTTTAACTTCACAAGCTTCGAAAGACTGCAAGAGTTTGTTTAGTACAGCCTTAAAATTGGAAAAAAAAAAAAAAAAAAAAAAAAAAAAAAAACTACCCGAAACTTGAATTGATGGTACCGTTGAATAATCACATTCAAAGCATGATTACCGGCTGCATTAATGTCTTTCCTCTATAACTTTTTAAAGAAAATAAATTCCAGTACTCTGTATGTGAATTTTATCAAGATTAATTAGAACTAAGAAAAATTCAACATGTTGAATTTTGGCAATTAATGAAGACTTAATGGAAAAATCTCATCATTGCGTTTATTTTGTCGGGTTTATTACTTAAACATGCTGATAATAAAACTGTTTGTTTTTACTTCATTTAATTTTTCAAACTCCTGCCAAACCATATTCGGTTACAATCTCCCTGCTTCACATGTAACAAAATAGCGTAGATTGGTCCAACATTACACGACTCGTTGAAAAAAGGGAGTGCACTGATTGGAGGCCAGATCGAATGGACAACAATTAGTCCAGTAGCCATCAGCATAACCTGGAAGATGGTGCCGCATGAAATTTTATTGTGGTTTCCAGTTCACTGGGCCATGCTAGTTCAGAAACTGCATGATGCCACCCTGGCATCATTGAGCGTTTTGGAAAAATCAAGATGGCGTCCAAAATGGTCGCCTTAAACAAGAAAACAGCACCCCAGGGTTTAATATACTCATTTCTCTGCGAAAAAATGCTCGGCTTATGCTGTAAACAATATTAAAAAGATGATTCTGTGTTTTGATCCCTATGTTATTATTATGAGGCAAGATGGCGGACAAGATGGCTGCCACAATCATACTAAAAGCAATATTTCGAAATAAAACGGCATCGAAGTGCTGCATAAAACAGTGTATTGTGCTTGAAAGTCCATTTGTGTTGTACACATTATACTTAAGTGTTTCGTTTTCAATTATGACCCCACATCATAACAACGAAAAAAGATAGCGACCAAAATGGCCACCATAATTAAAATTTAAAAGATTGTGTTCTCTGCTTAAAACACCATTCCTGCGCTGTATAAACTAAATGTTATGCGTTTGAAATGCTCATATAATGTTGTGAGCAGCATGGTTTATTGTTTATTCCCACATTATAAAAATGAGCCAAGACGGTGGCCAAGATGGCCGCCATAATCATAAAATATGAGTACATAATTTTTGATTGAATCAGCATTCCAGTGCTGCATTTGCTCAATGTGTTGTAATTCAAAAGCTCAATTAATGTTGACTAATGAAGTGTTTCTGTATTATATTTGACCAAACATGATAACAATAAAACAAGATGGTGACCAAGAGGACCACAATATTCATACTTTAATGTTCTCTGGCTGCAGCAGCATTCCATTGCTACAAATACTGAATGACTTGTATTTGAAATGACAATTTTATGCTGTAAACATCGCAATTTAATGTTCGTGTTTTATTTTACACCGCAAAATGATACTAGGGCGTATGTGTCCTACGAAATTATATTACGACTAAGATCTTCTATACTGACCAAAACATCAGTTTAATTGATTTAGCAGAATAAAAGGAGGGAAGCAAATCAATCTACACCACTAAATGGAAGTATTCGTAACATTTACATCTTAAATATATAAAGAAGAAAAGGGGACTGCATTTTTTCTTTAAAGATAATTTAGTGAATCCTTCAATAAAGCTACAAAACGCTAGACGCTTGGTCTGTACCATATTTGGAAAGGATGTAACAGACTACAAACGCAGATAAAGCTGGTTCACAAAGAAGAAAGGAAGAGTCGAACTGACGCTAATGCTAAGAACAGAAAAGTTTAAAACGTGCATAGAAACTCTGAATATTGGGATATACAACATCACAACTTTATATACAATATTGTTGTTTTCTTATTTCAAATAAATACATGTGTAAACCTTGGCCCATCCCCTTTCTCATTAATGTGTTCCCTGCTCTTACAGGATCTCAGTTTTATTTTTATTTCTTAGCGCATGGATTTAACTTGATGGATGAATTTGAAAAAGTTGGCTGGAAAGTTTCCAAACAATGATCGCTTGATCATTTCTATGGCTATTACAATGGCGGTACGCAAAACTCATTTAAGTAAAAGCCACAAACATTTGAAGCAAAAATTATTTATTCAAAACACTTCCAGGTAGATTTACCTTGCCATGGTATACCCTCAGAGTTGGCTCCCAGCTTTCTTCAATGTTGGGGAGCAGCGGGGACAAGAGGATTACGAACACACAATATGTTTGGAAATGTACTAGTTGAGAAATCGACACACACTGCGCAGGCCTGATACAGTCGTCACCGATTGGATGTGCTATTCTGTGGACGACCCATTGTTACTTAGACTGTAGCATGAAAACATGACCAAAACTTCTCTCGCAAGACAAAAGGTTTGAAAAAAAAAAAAAAAAAAAAAAACACTAGCATTCTCTCAACACTATTCGATCTTCTCAGCAGATGAAAGATTTAAAACCACTGTTGAAAAGATACAATGATTTAGGTATGTGTTTCATGATTGTGCATGCAACTTTGACCATCTCACATTGAAGAAGGGCTTGTTATATCACAGACTGGTTAAAAGTATACTCACTGATCAAGTTCGGACCTAACGCTAACGATGTTCAGATGAGACATAGTGTAACAGTGGAAAGAAGTGAGATGATTTCGATCCATTGAGGACAATGTGTAAGCGTTATACACGAACGTCAATGTATTGCTCAAGATTAAATATCTACAATCAATGTAAACCGAAAAGAATAAAAAGTAAAACCAAGTCCCTTTAAGAGCAGAGAAAGCATTAATGCGAAAGGGGATGGACCATATAAAAGGGGCATTTGAAGGACGCTAAATATTGGGTTAAATGGTAAAACATCAGACCGTAGTCTGCTTCCTTCTTGCAGTCCAGTTTGAAATCAATGTCAAAGGGTTTCATACCTGACAAGCTTAAACTGAGTAAGCCTTTACCAGATTATATCAGGGGAATCATCGCATTTGGATGATGTTATCGCAGCAACGTAGAATTATTTCTGTAAAATGTATGGTTGAATATAAAACTGGTAAGCAAAGCTAACAAACGCTACCAAGCTTAATGCATATAATCACCATATACACATTCGTTTACCAAAACAATGTGAAACCAACACAAGTCCAGACATCCATTTGATAATCCACGCTTGGTCAAGGGTAAGTGGTCTAATATCCAACTTAAGTCAGGTGGTCGAAATAATGTTGAAGGGTTCTGAGCGCTTGCGCCAATTACAACAGCCGACAGTGTGGCTCCAGCAACAGATAGTATACTTCAAGTAGAATGATTTGCTGTGTGTATGCTTCTGAACAACAATGCACATCATCAAAATACAGGCGCTTTATAAATCAAGTAGTCTGTACAGGTTTTGCAAATGCAATTGAATTAAAGAATCAATTGTTGCAATAGTTGAACAATATAGCTGATGATTTTGCTAATTATTACAATGGTAATGACACAAGCGAATATCTAATCTCAGTTTTAGAATAAAATGCCTATTCTATATTTCATTAAATGATGTTGATTTGCACCCCTCTGTTTATTCTGCTTACTTAAAACTTAACAAATAAACATTTAGATAAGCTTTTTGAATCAGAGACCATTTTCCCTTATACTAAGATTAAGACGGTTATTTGACCACGATCTTGCATCATTGTTATGATGTTGGGTCAGAACTAAACTCGAACTTGAACTGCTAACAAAATAAAGTAAATTCAAAAACAAGACAGTTAAGGCAGTTTATTAAACATCAAGTTCTCTATATCATTATTTCGGCGGCCATCTTGGAAATCATCTTGCCTTTTTGTTATGACTGGAGCGTAAAAAACATAAACAACTAAATTATGGTGTTTTTGTTAATAAGAACACAAAATGAGCATTTTAAACACAAAACATTGAATATGTGCAACTCTGGGATGCTGTTTTCTTGTTTATGCCAACCATCTTGGACACCATCTTGATTTTTGATTTTTTCAAACAATTCATGATGCCGTTTTTGAACTGGCATGGTCTGATGAACCAGAAGAAGACAGTAAGGACAATAAGAGAAATGAGCTTTTTGCTTCACATACATGTATTATGTTGATTTTTGCATTATTTTCCGCCATTTGACGGCCATTTTGAATTTTTGAATATTCCAAAATGCTCAATGATGCCAAGGTGGCATCACTCGGATTCTTCATCTGAAAGGTATCAAGAAGTAAAATCCATAAAAACATTTTATGCGGCACACATTTCCAGGTCACAGGCCAAATCCATGTTTGGCAACTGGACTAAATGTACAGTGAGGCATTATCGAATCGTCAACCATGACTCTGAAACGAAGAGTTCGTTGCCTCGATGTACATGTATGTTGTACTATACTGACGTCAATAAAAACGCCTCACCGAAAATGTTGCATAACTTGACCAATAAATACACAATATGAACATAATTTGCATTTTCCTTACTTTACATTCTCTCTCATGGTATAGCATAAACCGACTTTGTTTAAGATGCGCACTTTTCTCAAAACCTGCATGGGTGCACAATTTTTAAAAATGCACAATGACGTCATTATACAGACGTTTTTGACGTGAAAATTCTTGAAAGCCGTGCAAGTCGTTTTACAAACTGAAGAACATCAAACTTTTGAAACGTTACATTACTGGACAACGTAAAAAAAAAAAAAAAAAAAAAAAAAAAAACATAGGGACTTTTCACAAGAAATTCACAAGAAAAGTCACAGATGGAACGAAAAAATGATACTGTTCGGTTTCTGGCGTCTCCAAAGTCTGGGACCATCGTTCGATTAGATATAAGATTCCCTCTTTCGTTTTTTGTTACCGTAGCTCTTTCGCCGACGCTTCTGTAGCAAAATCGTTTTGACGTCGACGTCTCTTCTGCTTACGAAATCTAATGATGAAACGTTTCAGAAACGATGCCGTTATATTCGGGGTTAATACCTTGAGTTAATCTTCATAAAGTAGTCGAATTATTACAAATGAATAGCCAAGAATGGAGCAATGGTATTCTGGCGCTTAATTCCCTAGACGTCAAATACACGTTATCCGTAAGGACGTTCGTTTCTAACTGAAAGGCAGGAGAAGTAACTATAGAAACTATTCTATGTCTAAAAGCCATGCCAGGATAGCCTTTGAAAACTTTTTGACCATTTTGACGGCGATTACCATTTTAGCATTGGTCATTAGCTGCAGTGACGTCAATAACGCTAGAGAACGAGAATCGGTTTTCCAAAAATGTGTTTCAGCAACCTATGGTCACGTATTGATATTCCACTCAATGGCTTTTGTGTTGGTTTTGTAAAGGAGATTATCAGTAATCGAAAGAAGCCGGATGCCCGATAGACCGATTCATGAACAGAATAGGGATTTTGCTAGGGTCTGTGTTTTCAACAGCATGTCATTTTTCGAGCAGCTGTCTGGATAATTCCATTTCACCATTTCCGAATGCGTAAAAGATTAGCAAAAAATATGACCAATATTTAAAATAATCTAAGCTGTTAATCTTGGCAGTGTCACGTGTCAAAATTGACTAAGGCGTTTTTTGTTGACGTCAGTATAAATCGAGTTTGCTTCCAAAAACTCAATTTTAAATCTACATTCCGTCAGGTGTCTTGTGATATTGTATCAGTCTGCGCTGTAAGATATTTTACATCGAGGGTATTCAGGATGCAAACATTTCTCTAAATTACAGCCAACCAACATTCGAGTACTTTTTGCCTGCGTTCTAAGTAAACATGATGACATTAGAGAGCGCCACACGCTAGCGTATAAACCAAATGTGCATGAGCCTCCGTACACAGTATTTATTTTCTCTATTATGAAAACTCTATCGGTAATGCTTGAAGAGTATTGAAAACAAAATGCAAGCTTCATTGTTTACAATGCTTAGGAAAAGATACGCTTTCGTTCTGATTCTGTCGTTGATTGCATGCTTTTGAATTGTTTCTGTACAAAATTTGGAATGAAATATATTTAAACCGAAACAAATGCGCGCAGTTTGTATGAAAAATCACGACACGCTTAAGAGTTTGGACGTATACAAATTAATTTGTTTCTTAAACTCGTTTTAGCAGTCACATATTTGCATGTGACTGAGGCGTGTGCCAGACGTACAAAATATTAAAAAATAAAATAAGAAAATATATATAGAGAAAAAACGTGAAGCGCACATTAGCGTGCCTAAAACGTGTGCCAAAAGCGTTCAAAGCGTATTCAAAGCACCTGTAACGCGCGTGGAACTTATTCGAAACGTATATGATACACGCCAGACACACGTCGAGCTTGAAGAAATTTTTTTGAACACGCTTGTTACGCGCGCCGACCTATAGCAGTACTCAAGATGATTTCTTGACGATTTAGCAAACGCCCTTATATTTGCTGTCTCAGACACCACTAGCACACACCTTTAATCGATAATATGTGATCACAAAACATAATGCTAAACGAGCCGCTTCTAGCTTTTTTTAAAAAGCTATCCTTGTATTCTATCAGAACCACGCTATTTTTAGCATGCATCGGTTTTTCCACTTAAACATCGATAAAATAAAGAACTGGTTACCGCTTAACCAGACAAGTTATTACACGTCTTATCAAGGAATCGGAAACCAGTATAAAATGAGGCACTTTAAGGGGGTTTCAACTTAACATTCTTTGTTGTCTGGTCAAATATAATATAAAACACCTGTTGAAGCCCCCTACAGCTTTTAGGTTAGTACTTAACCTCTGACATAGATATGCATGTTGATCAGACTGCTTAAATAAGCATGTTCTCAATAATGCGACTGACGGTAAACAATATATTACCGACGAACTCTCACATTGCACTAGAAAATGTGTAAAACAAATAGGTGCCTCTTTAAAGCGTGTTTACAAAACTATATCACGTGAGTTCAAGCGGCACGGTCAATTTAGTTTACCTACACATATTGACAAACACATCATAAGTAGGTCAACGTTCAATTTGAGCCATATTTGCAAAAAATAAGCAGAATACCTCGCATCGAAAACGCATATTCCCTACGTTGAAGAAAACATTGCCAAATAAAGCCTCCCACTGTTCCAAAAACAAGTATAAATAACACTAAGCAAGCACAAAACTTCAATCAACGCATGAAAATGGCTGCTTCAGTTCACTAGGACGCACTTTACAATAGACACGCCCACTCATTAACATTTTAACAACAAATTCACAAAAACGATAAAAAAAAAACTGAGAATTAAGGAAAAATAAACATAAACAGTGAAGCTGGCATAACTTTTGAACTATTTCACATGACAATCAGCATTTCCAACTAAACTGTCATCTATAAAAAAATGTTAAATTTTACCGTTCTCAATGACGTCACAAAATGATTGACAGAATACTGAAAACATATAGGGCTTTATCAAATACTTAAATACATTACATAACAGATACGTTTAACGTAACATACATTTCAAATACCTGAAATTCACACTGTTAAATACTTTCGCCCCAGAAAAAAAGAAAAAGAAAAAAGAAATCTAGCATATAATCATAGATTACCGAATTTAACCCCATATTAACTTAAAAGAGGAAGCAGATAATTATGTGCATTGGAGTACATAGTGGTGAGTTGCCATTGTTAATCTTGTGATAGTAATTGTGAAGTCAGGGGGAAAACAAATAGATTTTGACAGGGAACGAAGGGACAGTTGGATGTTTTCCTAGTTATTAACTGTTTTTTTTTTTTAATTATTCAAAGTTAAATGGAGGACGAAAAGGGAAAGCTTTTCAAGGGGTTTTTGTATGCTCTAAGGCTGCAAGTTTGGGTAGATGAGGTCTCAAGATTTGGAATTTTAGCAATTCGACTATTCTTGCAAAATGCAAAAACCAGTATTCTATCTATAGATAAGTGTATTTTTGGAGAGTAATTAAGTGAGCATCTTCTGAGCTAGAGATGAGCCTCTTCATCAGGTAACATTATTGCTATAACATTTGAGCCACCGCACCAGAAAACCAACAATCTGCACATGCGAAAACAAAGATGCAGATCAGCTTCACGGTAACCGCGAAGCTGATCAGCGTCTTTGTTTTCGCTATACGGATAGTACAATTCTACTTTCTAAATGCAAAATTTCAAACTTCTAGACATCTTCTGTGACTGTGCAGGCCGACTTGCGTCGGACCTGTTCAGAAACCCAGATTGTTGGTTTTCTCATGCTAAGGCTCAATTTTTGTTTCTGTTTTGCAGATGTGAGTGTAAAACCTGCAGGATTCTTCGAGTGCCATTTGAAATATGCAGGAGAGAGGCAGAAAAAACAACAACATATCCATGGCAACGTAATATTTGCATTTGCGTTGTCATTTTGTGTTAAAGAAAAATTGACTCCAGGTGTAAGAAATTGAATGTCTCAGGAGAGCGAACAAGAATGGAGTTTACACCTGGAGCTGTGCCTCCACCCACATTATCTGTTCTTGGAGGCTGGTATAATGTAGTTAAAATGGATGGAAAAATAGGAATCTGGGTGGTGTAGCTTTTGAAATATGAAAATGAGTAATAATAAGAAAAATGACAGAAAGTCACAGGATAATGGATTTGAAAGATTCATGTGCTGTATTAAGTCATAGGATTAAGGAACTGTAAGATCAAGTTTCAAGACATTAAAAATTTGCTTAAAAGATGTGCAAAAATTCTTCCACCGAATTCTTGTCCTTATTCTGCCAGTCAAAAACTTGCATTCTGTGTCATAATTGTCTTGGAAATAAAAATGAATAATTATATGTAGAACAATTTTGTGAAAGAAATATTTTTGAAGGTGTGCAAAGGGAAACAATCCAAAAAGACAAAAAATAAAGCCGACCCAAGTGGATCAAGATCAAAAAGTGGAATGTCAAATACGGTAAGATTCTTTTTTGTAGCTTAAAAATAGATAGATTTGTTGATTGAGCTTAACATCCCAGTCAACAATTTTTCAGACATGTTGGGACAGAACCAACACTGCCATGAGACACAAGGTATTGGCATGTTATAAGATCAGGCATGTCTATGAAATTTTAGCCATCACTTTAGAAAACCAACAATCTGGGTTTCCAACCAGGTCTGACACTAATTGGCCTGTACACTCACAGAAGCAGGCCAGAGGCTTGAAATTGTACTATTCTAGTAGCAAAAACAAAGGCGCTGATCTGTGTCTTTGTTTTTGCATAAACAGATTGTTGAATTTCTGGTGTGGTTGCTCATTAATTTTGTTATGTCAATGGAATTCATATAATGAGTGCTTATGATTGACAAATAAATTTTCAGCTGGCTGTTCATGTATGCTGAGGTCCAGAGAGTGGGGGAAATGGGGTCTGGACCCTACAACCAAGGGTATATGGGTGTTTAAATATGTAAAAACTTCCTTGCATGAAGTTGGGAACCTCTCAGAGGAAGAAAAAAAGGACACTGCATGCTTAAAGATCACATTCTTAACCTGCAAAATATTGACTTTATTAACAGTATACCTATCAATATTCGATAGCCATAGCATTTCTCAAAAAGTACACATTCAAAAGACAATTGGCGTGCACTGGTTAGGTAAACAGACTGGATGGAAGATGGGTGGTGCACTGGTTAGGTAATTAGGATGAATGGAAGATGGGAAGTGCACTGATTAGGTAAATAGGCTAAATAGAAGGTGGATAGAGCACTGGTTAGGTAAACAGGCTGGATGGAAGATGTGAAGTGCACTGGTTAGGTAAACAGACTGGATGGAAGATGGGTGGTGCACTGGTTAGGTAATTAGGATGAATGGAAGATGGGAAGTGCACTGATTAGGTAAATAGGCTAAATAGAAGGTGGATAGAGCACTGGTTAGGTAAACAGGCTGGATGGAAGATGTGAAGTGCACTGGTTAGGTAATACGGATGAATGGAAGATGTGAAGTGCACTGGTTAGGTAATTAGGATGAATGGAAGATGTGAAGTGCACTGGTTCTAAGGTAATTAGGATGAATGGAAGATGTGAAGTGCACTGGTTAATGGAAGATGTGAAGTGCACTGGTTAGGTAATTAGGATGAATGGAAGATGTGAAGTGCACTGGTTAGGTAATTAGGATGAATGGAAGTGAAGTGCACTGGTTAGGTAAGTAGGCTGAATGGAAGGTGGATAGTGCATAGGCTGAGTGTAAGTTGGGTAGTGCATTGGTTAGGTACATAGGCTTAGTGGAAGCTGGGTACTGCACTGGTTAGGCAAGTAGGCTGAGTGAAAGCATTGGGTAGTGAACTGGTTAGGTAAATAGACTGAGTTAAAGCTGGGTTGTGCACTTGTTAGGTAAACAGGCTGAATGGGTGCTTTGTAGTGTAATGGTTAAGTAATAGCTGAATGGAGGTTAAGTATTAGACTGATGATTTAAATAGGCTCAGTGGAAGCTTGGTAGTGTGTTGGTTAGGTAAATAGGTTGAGTTATAGCTGGGTAGTGCTCTTGTTAGGTAAATAGGCTGAGTGGCATATTAAGTATAAGTGCACTGGAAAGGTAGATAGGCTCAGTGAAAGCTTGGTAGTGCACTGGTTAGGTAAATTGGCTGAGTGGAAGCTTGGTAGAGCACTGATTAGGTTAATAGGCTGAGTGGAAGCTTGGCAGTGTGCTGGTTAGGTTAATAGGCTGAGTGGAAGCTTGGTAGTGCACTGGTTAGGTTAATAGGCTGAGTGGAAGCTTGGTAGTGTGATGATTAGGTTAATAAGCTGAGTGGAAGCTTGGTAGTGTGCTAGTTAGGTTGATAGGCTGAGTGGAAGCTTGGTAGTGCATTGGTTAGGTTAATAGGCTGAGTGGAAGCTTGGTAGTGCATTGGTTAGATTTAATAGGCTGAGCGGAAGCTTGGTAGTGCACTGGTATAGCTTCATTTTGACCCCAGATGCGTCAAAAGATTGACAAGTCTACTTAGTAGCACGCGAAAGGATATTCCAATTGTAATAGTACAAATACTTACTGAGCGTGCAACAGAAGTGTAACAGAAAACCTGCAGCATTTCATACTAATTTACCTTTCACATGCTACTTCATGGAGTTGTCGATCGATTGAAGTTTCTGAGGTCAAATCGAGCTATAATAGTGCACTGGCTACCTTGGTAAATAGGCCAAGTGGATGTCAAGTATTGCACTTGTTTGGTAATAGGCTGAGTGGAAGCTGGGTAGTGTGTTGGGTAGGTAAATATATGCTTAGTGGAAGATTGGTTGGTAGTGCACCGGTTAGGTTAATAGGCTGTGTGTAAGTGCGGTAGTGCACTGGTTAAGGCCCGCTCAGACCATAACGTATTAGCCAACGTATGAGCAGCGTATGAAAAAACACCCAGCACGTTATTGTACGTTGTCATACGCTGTTGATTCTATGCTAAAAATCCGGAAAATTCTCTCTCTGAACGTATGCAAAGCGTATGCTTAGCGCACAGAACGTATGTCTAACGTATGAGTAGCTTATTCATAACGTATCCCTGGCGTATAATGACTTATAACAGCGTATAACAGCGTGCGCCCAGCGTTAGCATAGCGTTCGTGACTTATAAGGAGCGTATGAACAACGTACGTCTGACGTATTCCAAACGTATGCACAGCGTGCTTCTAACGAACTTGACATTCTTCAAAAAAGAGAGTCAAACATATATCTAGTAAAAATGGAAAATGAATAAATAAACAAATAAATAAATAAAAGGAAATCAAAATGACCAAAGTAATCTACACACCTGATTCTTCGGGTGCATTTTGTGGATTTCTTATATCGTTTCTCAGAAGAATCATTTCCTAATTAGGTAGAACTGAGTTTATGTGTCACTTAACAAAAGCGACAAAATCATCAGTAATGACAAATAATTGACTGGAGCTGAAAACTTGCATGATATAACACATACATGTAAACTATACTTAATTGTGCAATAGATCATCGTATTCGATACATGTATTTTAGTGACTAAGCTTCCATGCACACCAAAATCGAAACAATCAAATTGGCAATGCCTGTATTCTTGATTTACTTGAGCAGACCTAGTAGAAACATATATTATTATGCCAGGGTAACGTTTTTTAAGATTCGCGTCTGTTTCTGTTTCAATCTTAACACTTCTCACAGCTAAGGAAGTCTCCCATAACAATTTCTCAACAACTTTTCGTTTCTACAAAATGTAATCATTCGATATACACGTACTGAAAATAACCAGCATATTGTGGAATCTACCTGCTTAAATTTTCAGTTACCTTTGATATTCGATTTTGTATTAAGCATATTTTAAAACGGTGACTTTAATATTCAACAAATCTTTGACACTTTATATGTCGATAATTTTATAAAGGGTCATCGAATATGAGCTTTGAAGGCATCCAGTTCTCACAAAAAATATTCTCCGGACAAGCGATAATACAACAGTGAACACTATTTATTGTGTAATTTGTTGTTGGCCGAGTATATTATTTTGATGCTTCCGTGTGGCTATTTAATCATGAACACAGTCCCTATTCATTCCATTTTTATACATAAAATCCCGAACGCTGACCAATGCGCAACGCGTAAGTTGTGCATACGCTGAGTACGTTCTTCGCACGTTTAGCATACGCTGCGTACGTTCCGAGCACGCTGCTCGTACGTTGGTAATGCGTTATGCATACGCTTCTCAAACGCTAAACAAAAATCCAGGTGAGCTTTGGCGTACGACAACGTATGCGAACGTATGAGTAACTTACAGGTAACGTTCATGAACTTATGCATAACGTATTCGTTGCGTACGCCTAACTTATGAGTAACATATTATCAGTACGTCGGCATACGTTGGAAATTTTGTGCATGCACAAAATTTCTGGGCGTACACGACGTACGACAACGTATGCCAGCGTATTGTAGCGTACCCCTAACTTATGCAAAACTTATCCAGTGCCGAACGTATGCAACGTACACCAACGTATGGACAAAATATCTCATACGTCGGCATACGTTGGCGCTATACGCTGTGGTGTGAGCACCCCTTTAGGTAAATAGGCTATGTGGAAGCTGTATGGTACACTAGTTAGGTAAATAAGCTGACAGGTTGGACATTTATCTGCCTGTTTGTTTGTTCGGGTTTAACGTCGTTTTCAACATTATCTGTCATATCATGACGGTGTCTGGTTGTGACAGGGAGCTCAATGCTCACTATTATAGTGCTGCCTCACTGTGGTATCAGATCCCAGACACTTTTACCTGATACCACCCCCAGTCACATTATACTGACCCTGGAGCGACCAGTCCTAGCCCTACCCCGAAAATCCGAGTGCCACGCAGGGAGCAACTAGTACCATTGTTAACGACTTCGGTATGTCGCGTCCCGGGATTGAACCTGGTACCTCCCGATTTCGGAGCGGACACTCTACCTACTGAGCTTCCTATATGCCGTAAATCTTGTTTAGAAACCCACATACATACCAAAGGTTCCTTAACCCATATTGTGACCTTTATGAGATTTATTTTAGATCACAGAAAATGTGCTTCCATTAAAACTGTAGCAGGAATGGGGTCACCTTATCTCAGATCTGCTTCTATAACTGTGGTAGATCATTATTCACTCCCACACAGGATTCCCATTCATGATTTTCATTCATGATTTTCATCGGCTCCTGTGAAATCTGACAACTTGGCACGTGTGAACATTGGTTGCTCATCATTTTTTTTTTTTTTGCTTATGCCTAGGTACATCAGTGAGTCTGTATGTCAGGATTGCTAAAGAACAGTTACTGTTTATTCAGACTGATCAGATTGTGCAGATAAACTCAAGATTATCTAAAGAAATGCTGAGTGCCAACCCCAATTTTTTTTCTGCATGTTTTTTTTTTTTTTCTGCGAGCAGCTAACTTATAAGAGAGGAAATGGGAGCAAACCGAAACAAGAATTATGATATTGTAAAGATGTAACTAGTAATATATTTCAGGTTTAGATCACCAAAGCCAGTAATTTATCTGGCTCATAAATGTTAAAATGCCAACAATTGTCATGCTACCAGACAGCCACATTAGCAGATTATAACTCGGGGTTTAATGTCCCACCAACAGCAAAGGTCATATGATCCTCGGGGTTTAATGTCCTACCAACAGCAAAGGTCATATGATCCTCGGGGGGTTAATGTCCTACCAACAGCAAAGGTCATATGATCCTCGGGGTTTAATGTCCCGGTCATTATTGATTCTCGTTTTTGAGTCTTTTTTGAAAGACTGGAGAAGCCTGGGATCAAATTCACAGCCCTTGTGCACCAGTCATTTGTATCCACGGCCCCTCTAGGGCCGGGGAATAGCGGGGCATTTTAACTTTCCAGTTTTTAAAGCCCTGCTAAAAACTGGTGCATTGTTGGTTAATGGCTTCTAGCTGATGAGTGAATGGCATGAAAACTAAATCCAAGGTTAGTTAGGCATTTAAATCTTGTCAGCAACTTTTTTGCTGCATTTTACTTACATGAATGTATGTATTTTAGCAGGAAGTTTACAATATTTGACATTTTAGAAAATAGTTTCTCATAACACACAGGAAATGCTAACCTACATATTTTTGTAATTCATCTGGTACATATTATTGTGGGACAGGGCTCAGAAAAGTCTGCTAGTACTCAGAAAATAGGTGAACACTGTTTTGCTTAGAACATTGTGTAGGGTTACATAAGGTAAACTGCAGAGCCTGGTGGCCTAGTGGTTGTGTATGGGACTTTCTAGGATGGCATCAGAGGTTTGCAAACCTAGTACTCTCACTGTAAAATCGGCTAATGGCCCTAGCAAGACACTTCCCTAAAGTGGTTAAACGAGTACCCAGAAAACAGTACCTATGTCCTGAAATGTCTGTGAAATTGTTGATTTTCCCAATCATGAGACAACTTAAAACCCTTGAAAATGCAAAATACATGTACATAAAACTTGAACTACTGTAGGATTATCTTCAGTATTGCATTGGGATCAAAATGGGGTAGTACATGTTTATCCAGTTTAGTTTATGTAAAAGTTATGCAATCTCTATCCTTTGCCAAACAAAGAATATTATTGGTACTTGAAAAGAATTATTGGTACTTAATGGTTGCGGTGGGGAAATTTGAAGTGTTTTCTCAGAATTGCCCAAATATAAAGTAAATAGTGCTCCATCAAATTGATAGGCCTTATGATGAGTAATCTTGTTGTTGGCATGCATCTGTACATCTATATCATTGTGTTGAACCATCGCCATTAGACTATTACTCAACTGCAACAGTATTAATGCATATGCTTTGACAAAGTCATTTGCATTGTCTTAAGGCACATTACATTTTTCTGGCCTCTGAAAAAAAAAAAAACACACCAAAAAACGTTTTCACAAGACACGGTTCAGCCACTATGCACGTTTTTCTCGCCCATGTCTGGAAAAAAAAGCATAATTTTTTAGGAGTGCCTTATAATTCAAGTCATGTGATCTGCTTGTTCCAATTTCCAAAGTTCATTCATAAAGCAATTTCATTCATACAAAACCATAGACATGAGAGCTTGGGAACTTATAATCATGTGGGAATATAATTGTTTTCAAATTCTAGGATTATAATGAAATTTACTATCTTTAAAAAAGGTAAAACTGTTTCATTTTGTCAGGAAGAAAATGACAAATTTGTAGTTGATTTGTAATGGCAGTTTTTTTTCACTCAGTGTGCAGTAATGCACCAGTCATTGGATTTCACGTCTCCCTCGTCGCTGGGGTGCACCAGTTGATTTCAGCATTCACAATACTAAAACTTGCCCATGCAAATACATGTACAGCAATTTTTTTCAGCAGTAACACTTCAAAATTTTGATATTTTTTCAATATAAATTTATGCTAAAAAAAAATGATAGTGTGTACACGTTAGAAACACCTTGGCGAGGCGGTTCTAACAAGTACCCACAATCTATGTTTTAGAATAAGAATAAATAGGTGCAAAATGAAACAATTTCTGGTTTAAGTTCACACTACATCCTTACTAGGTCCCCACCATGCTACATTCCTCCCATGCCCTACAAGACCATACCATGTCCTTACGGCGTCCTTAATTTTTTTAGGACGTAGTTAAGACGTGCTGAGAACGTGGCCCAGTGTAGACGTAACATTAGGGCGCATGCATTTCACGGACATGTTATCCTGAGGATTTCCTTCCCCAAAATTGCCATAAAAATTAACATATACCTGCTGGGATTTTTAGGCAGGGGTTCATCATGATAATGGGATTGTCCCAAGTAGCCCATGAGACGCTCTTTGATTGTCCCTATATATACCTGGGGAGATCAGTCATCCCCACTAATTCCCCGGGAAAGTTTCTATTCCACTCCAGACTTTTCTTTTTGTTTTATACATATATGAGCCGCATCGTGAGAAAACCGGATTTTTTGCCTAGGCGAAAACAAAGGCGCAGATCAGCTTCGCGGTAACCGCGAAGCTGATCAGCGCCTTTGTTTTCGCTACACGGATAGTACAATTCCTCTTCTACCTAAATCCGCAATTTCAAGCTTCTAGCTCTTTTCTGAGCTTGTACAGGCCGGTTTGTGTCGGACCTGGTCGGAAACCTCGAAGACCGGTTTTCTCGCGTCGCGGCTCATATGTGGGCATGTCTTTTGGTTTCTATAGCCAAACTTTTAATCTAAAATGGAATGTAATAAAGGATATTTGTGGAGGTGATTAGAGGGCTAAGTACCCAAATATGTTGGACAAACTATTTAACCCTTAGAAAGTAAATAAGATTAATGCTAAAATATGTAGATAATACAGTCATGCTTTTTCTTATAAGTACAAAATGGTCCAGACAGATTAAAAAATATTGCAGAAAGTGCTTATTCAGCTGTATATGAGACTGGTCACAAGAAGACTAGATTTCAAAGATTCTAAGAGCCACGTCATGGGAAAATCAAAATTTTGCATATGCAAAAATTAAGGTGCAGAGCAGCTTCTCAGTAACTGCGAAGCTAATCAAAGGATGTTATATGTGCTTCGTCCGTGTCATTTGTGTGTACTATCACGTGGCAAAAGCTTGCTATCACCAAGTATATTGGCAGTTCTATTAGGTCTCGGACGATAGCAAAATCACTATTTAGGACCGTCGATTATTTACTCCGACGACAGCAGGGTTTTGCATGTGATGGTATGCATTTTACTTGGATGACAGCACAGGTAGCGCGTCCCTCCCACTCCTTGGTGATCGCGTCAAGCATACACCTTAAACCACTGTCCTTGACCTATTTTCTCACTCAGGTTATTTTGCCCGACGCAAGTGCGATATCAACCTCTGCGGCGTTTTTGGTAGATCTATCTCAGCATTTTGATATTCCTGTTTGATAGATATTAAAGGTCATATCCAAAGGTTTTGATTTTGTAAAACTGAAGTTAACATTGATGAAAGAAACTGATTGCCGAAAACCTCATCAAATTATCATAACTGGTTCCGGAGATAACTTGATTTGTAATTAGGCTTTTTATCTCGTGAATATTCATAAGTTCCACTATGACGTCATAGAAGCACATAGGAAAATTTTGAATATGATTCAAACAAACAACTAAAACAAACAACTTATCATTTGAAAATAATAATTCACCATTTATACATCTTATTGTTTCAGTTTCAAAACTTTTAATCATCATTTAATTGAATTATTTTGGTTTTTATTTTTTTCACCAAGGGAGACTACTCTCACATGAATATAATGTTGTTATTCAAATACGGTCCCATATCTTTTGAGCTGATGCGTCTATTTAGGTTTAGTTTTCAATTAACAAGTCCAAAGAACATGTGTGATCAGGAGACAAAGAATAAAAAGGTTCTGAAATAACTTTTATATATCCCCTTTAATGTTGGAAAAGAGACATTAACTCTATTTAAAATAATAAATAAAACAATAAAATCAAAAGCAAATTCTCCAGGGCTACAATTAACTTTTTCAAGATAGCTGAGGAAACATAAGGTCATTTGGTACTCTTTATTGTGGGGCCTTTGTTTTAACTCATTTAAGCCTAGCATCCCTTTTGTGGGACATAGGCAAACAGTATAGCCCCAGATGTGACGCCTCAGAATGTGGCGTCCCATCTGGGGCTATTCTGTTTGCTTACAGAAATTTCATCGAAAAATGGAATGAAATTTTAAAATCACACCTGCAGCCCCTAAAAATGAAAGTGAACTCGCCCAAATGATAATGTTGGGTGAATCCATTCGTCATTTATGGGTGAATATGTTCAATAATCAGTATCATCTCATGATTTCCCAGAACAACATAGATCAAGGTTTATTTTAGACTTTCTTTACATAAGTTTCCTGGAATCATCTTATCTCTTCTCAGAATTGTCTGTGTTCCCTAGAGAATCCTCTAGTCCATCCTCTCTCACAGGCTTGTTGTAAAATCATGCCTGGCTGGCATTGTGACCGAAACAGATGTTGTAGCTGGCTAACCTTCACTCCACTTCAGTACCTTGTTCCACTTCGTTGGTTGCCTTCAAAATAATGTCAAACTGATTACAGATTTTGTAATTTACTTGTAACAGTACTAGTTGGTGTAAATCATGTGGTTTTTGTTATGTATTTCTAGCAGTAGCAAAAATATTCCAAATAGTCTTCAAAAATTAAATAAACATAAAAAACGAAACTATTTTTTGACTTTGAGTCTCTAATTTTATAGTTGCTTCCCCTGATCTATTTATAGATGTCTGATATTTTCCACAGAAGCATTTTACGAATCTACAAACTTTTACAACTGCTTTATTTATGATTCTAGTCATATAATGTCGGAAAACAACTAAAATAACACAGATTTACAATTATTTGCTGTCCTCGCTGATTGTTCAATTTCGGCCAATGCAAGTCATTCCTGTGGGTGTGGAGAGGTATCACAGAACACTGACGGGAATATCCTGTCTAGTAAATTCCAGACTGGCCTGCTGTATTGTGCAGTTTGCTGTATCAAGTAATGGAGCTCTTTGGATGGGCTGAAACAGACACAGTTGGACGGTTGCGACTAAAATCAATTTATAACACCATTTTGTTGATGTGCTTAAGATGCTTCTGGGTTGAAGGCTCAGATGTTGGTGTCATGTGGTCAGACATGGTGTAGGAAACCAGAGAAAACCACTGACTTTGGACAAGTGACTACTACCCCACCCCACCTGGCCTTGGTCCAGATTCGAACCTGGACTGATGAGGTGATAAGCAAGCACAGGTCAGTTATTTTATCTGGTTTGCCATAAGTGAGCAGGGACAGGCTGTACCAAATTTTGTCATCTGGAACTTGTAGCCCAACCCCTTTGGTAAAAGGCAATAAACCCAAGCAGGAGCTGTCACCATAACAGAGTCTTGAACAATTATTGCCTGAGTACATGTCAGGACACCCAGGTCAGGTTTTACAGAAAGCCTTTCTCATGTGGCTAGTAAAGACAAGATCAACAATTAAGGTTTTGTTTGAAGAGAAAATAAAATGTTGTTCTGAATCAATCAGTAAGCCATATCAGTTTACAATTTGAGCAACAACATGAGAAAAACTCTCCTTTGGATTTCCAACCATGTTTGACAAAAAAACTAGGCTGAATACAAGATGGTTAGAGGCTTGAAATTTATGGTTTATGGAGCATATTGCACTATCTATATAGTGAAAACAAAAACTCTCACCCATACAGCAAAGACAATGTGGTCTGTTCATAGGGTTTGGAATGATGTGCAGCAATAGGTTTTCATGATGAGGAGCATTTCTCTTATGCCAGGTCATGAACCATCGTTTGAAAGGTCAGCTCATCTAAAAAAATCAGCTTCATGTGATCTCTTATTTTCAATGCATACAGTTGATTCAATGCATACAGTTGATTTAAATATGTGGAAGCCTTTTGGAATAATCTTAGGATGATATTGTGCTAGGACATAGCTTTTAATATGTGGTTCTTCAGGTGGCTCATCTTAGCATATATGCTGTCAAATGCATCTCATGTTGTTTATAAAGTTTTTGTAAACTTTTAAAGACATATATGTAATGGATTTTGTATTATTTTTGTAAACTTAAAAGATATACATGTATTACTGATTTGTAAACCTGAGAGGTTGTAACTGACTGTGTAAACTTGAGAGATATGGAACTAAGTACGTAAACTTTAATAGTGACATCTTTTAAACTGATTTGTAAACCTGAGAAACATATGATTGATTTGTAAACCTGAGAAATATGTAATTAATTTGTAAAACCTAAGATATTGTTATTTTGTAAATCTGAGGGAATGCCTTCCTATGATTTACTCTTTTCAGGTCAGGATTTTGCAATGAAGTATTGTTTAACCAAGTTGGCCTATGCTTAGAAGAGTGATCATTAGAAAATTTCATGTTCAGTTCTTTCTTTTAATTGTTATTTTGGAGGTGCAATTCCTATCATTTAAGCTTCAAATACATAAACATGATTGGCATCACTTAACAGTGATGACGGAATTTCATAGACTACCAAAAAGAAATACCAGTTTTCTTGTAAAATTCAATATTCACTCTCACTGAATATGCCACTTTCTTCCAAAATTCTCTGAGGGAGCTAACTGTTTCCCCTAATAAATCTATCAGCAGGAGATGTAATTATGTTGATGCAGACCACATTAAATCAACAAACACATGGGGCAGGGTTTCTCAGATTCTTAGATAAATTATCAAAATGTTTCAGTGCAAGAAGCTTGTACTGATAAAATGTGCCTTCATTGTTTCCAACTAGTTCAGGTACAGACAAGTCTGCATAGCTTAACTGAGAGTTTTCAATTTTGAACAGAGTGAGATGCTACTTTGTATAACAAATCAAAATACAAAATCATTATTTCACAAAGACCTCAGTTTGTTTGATGACTTTGTCTTAGCCTCAATAAAACAAAATAGATTTTTTGTGATGCAGCTCAAACATTACAATCAGATTGATTCTTGTAGCAGAAATGCTAAGATTTTCTTGAATATGAAACTTGACAATATGATGACACAAAAACATTTGTATTAGTTCGAGTTCTGATCATTACATGTTTTGTTTCCACAAAAACTTTTGAGGATTAACTACATGTATAAAGTGACTTTATTTCAAGAGGGTGATTATATACATAAATGAGAAAACGTAAAATAGCTAATCTTCCATGAGGCCCTTACTATGAAAATAATAATATGATAATAATACTAGTCTCCATCTTTTAAGAGGATAACCAAGGCTTTTAGCATGAATGCCAGTTGTATTTATGATCCTGTAGAATCGGACATTGATTCAATGCTATCAGACTTTTTATTTATGTTGCCAGGTATGCGACCCAGTCCCGTTAGCTCAAGTGGTAGGCTAGCTAGTAGTCTGATAAATAAGTTTTATTGCCTTTATGTAAGTTTAAATTGTCTTTTCTTAAAAATAAGAGCCCCAGATATTTTCTGAAGAACATATCTTGGCTACATGTAGATTTGAGACAGAGGAGTAGACTTATATTATGTCCAAATGATGTACAGTTTATATAAAAGATTTTACCATTAAAGATTTGTCATTTTAACACCTAATGGCTAGGTTATCAAGTGGTAGTGTGTACACTTTATGATCAGGAGGTCATGGGTTCGGACCCTGATTGTGACATAAATGGTACCAGTTGCTACCATATGTCTTGCACACCTGAAAATTTGGACCCCTGTCAAATTTCGAACGTGTTTCTGTCAAGCCGTTTGATAACAACCATATAACGTTTACTGTTATGTACAACCAAGTCAATGAAAAATTCAAAACATTTTGATTTGACATTCTGACACATTCTGTTATGTAGATATATGACAGAAAAAATGGGTGTAGCGTTTTCAGTTTTGTTCAGTTTAAATTAGTGATGCTATATTTCTGGGGTTAGAGACATTGGCTTTATCTTTTGATGCATTGGCTTTAAAAACTTCACTGAATTTTGTTTAACAAAAATTACCACATAATCATGCGCACCTTGTAGACTTGGATCAGGCTTGGCACACGTGAGACTTGCACTTCATTAGATTCCTGTTTTTGCCTGTCTAATGTTTAACTTAAAAAAATTAAAATGAGTGAATTAATATGTTGAGGGGCCGTAAATTTCAAACAAGCAAAAGAAACCATATCCTTGCACATGTTTTAATACTTGCTGGCTAATTTATTGCCCTCTGGCTGTGCTGGTATTAATTTCTTGAACTGTGGTGTAATTGATATCATGATCCTGCTGATAAGGGCTATAAAATCTAACAGTTTCCGGATTCTCAGCGCTGAGGAAAATTTCGTCATAAAAGAAGAGAGTGTATTAGCCAGACCATTACATTGGCCCATTGCCAGTCATGTAATTTTATAGCCATTAGGGATGTTTTTCATTTGGTCAGTTTGACCAAACCTGACCTGACCATTACATGTTTGGGACAAAAGCTGCTTTCAAAACCTGATATAAGTGACCTGACTAAGGACAGATTTGGTGTCAAATATTCTATGGCAGTCATAGTGTATGGATTTTGTTTTTCTGCTGCGTAATTATAGGAATATTCATAATAATGATTGGAATAATTAACCATGGCAATAAACTGTGGTGAGGAGTGGTGGTGGGAGGTTAGTAGAACCTCTAGTATGTGCAGTCTGGTCTATGTCTATGTTGTAAGTATAATACTTCTTCTTCTTTGATTAGTATGAGCCTCCTATATTTCTGAGGAGCACCCCTGTATCCAGGGTAGGTATGTCGATGTCGATAGGGCATAGGATTTAAATAATTATCTGGAAAAACTTTGGTAATACAGTTCATTGATAATTTATGTTCCTTCTAGAAAAAGTCTGTGATAATGTTGTGAACGGTGAGTGGTAGTACATGGGACTTCAACTGAGGGGGCGAGGGTTTGAAACCTGTGGCCCACATTTTATGGTCCTGAAGCACCTGGCACATTTACTCTTCATCAGTACTGTTGTTGTGGGACACCAAAAGAGATATGGCTGAAAAATAGTTCACTGGGCAAACAAGTTAGACTTATGTTTAATCTACTCAGATGGCCCCCATGGTCAAATGGTTAAGGTTGCTGATTTTATAACTGCTGCACATCATTTGATATAATCTGTGTCAGCTTTATGAAAACTTGCCCATGAATATACAGAAATTTTTTTGGTTGTAAAAAATGAAAATTTTCACTGAATTTTTCTTATTTTTGCTCTAAACATAGATTGTGGGTACATGTTAGTGAGGCAGCTCTAACGAACCTACAAATCTATGTTTTGGAGCAAAAATAAGAAAAATAGGTATACCCCTGCATACCCCAGTTTTACTATATAAAAGTGGGGTTTAAGGGGGTATTTAATACACGGACATGTTTTACTGATGGTGTTGAGTGAGGGTGCTTCATGGCCTAGTGGTAGAGTTCGGGAATTCCTAAAAGGAGGACCTGGGTTTGAAATGTATCTCTGCTGTGTAGTGACGTTGAGCAAGACACATAAATTTCCTTTAATACTGATTACGGTTGTAATACCATGCCCGGGTAGAAGCGGTGACACTGACATGACAGAAAATTTTTTACTGGGATGTTGAGTCTTAACCAAACAGAGTGTGCTGCTTAGGGTACCCTTGAACAAAGTCCATGTTCTATATTTAGGAACTAAGGCGGAAGTCCTTATCATGTGTCTTGCAGTACGTAGTAGTTACCAAGTGAGTGAAGTGGTCATATGAATGAAATTCTATGTGACAGAATAATTGACCTGGTTGTTGCCAAGTAATCACTTCCTTCTTGCTGGCCCACTGACTCACTGCCACTGACTGATTCAGGAATACACTCAGAAGAGGACATGGCGGCGCCAGTGGCCTACTAAGGTCGCTGATTTCATCAGTGCTTTTAATCAGTGTGGCCAGTGGGGGGTTTGAGCCCATGCTAGGCACATGTTAGGCAGTTGTGTAAAGTATTGTTTTGTTTTTGTTTTGTTTTTCTGGGATACTCCCGTATTATGCGCCCCTCTTACTGAATGGCATGTCTCAAATGACAGAAATAACTTTGAAAGGGGGATAAACATCGACAGAGTTAAGCTAGCAAAGTTTTGAACAACTGGGCCCTGTACTGTATGTCCCCAGATGGTGGCAAGGGGCTTAGGAAGTGCTTTGTGTCTTGTCAAAAACATTGCACAGTTTATGACTTTAAGTTCTTGAACAGTTATTAGAGGGGGTGGAGAAAAGAAATCTGATAATAACAAAAGATATTGTAGGTGGTACAAGATCTGTTATAAAGTTCTGGAAGCCACAGGGAAAAAAGATTCCTGATATTTGGGCCTGTCATGAAAAAAAAAAAAAAAAAGAAAAAGAAAAACCTCGGTGTCCAGTCAGATCTGAGACATATCGAAAGAGGCTTGGAATTTCAGATTTTTGAAAGAATAAAGACAGATTGCACTTGGAGTGATAACAAAAATGCAGATCAGCTGCATGGGTTTCCAGGCGCAGCTTATTCACGGTTTTGTTGTCAAAAAATTACAAAAAAGAAGGGGTTTCTCATGAAGTGGCTCATAATGTAGAAAAATTGATGTAATTCATGAACTCTAAACTAAATTAATGAGAAATAAAATCAGACTGTGTCTGGAAATTTTGGCAAAATCACAGTTTTACAGAGGAATATGATAAATCTACAAAAATTTCTAGGAATACGATTTTGTGGTAATGTCAGGATGGAGCCACTGCATCCTGGGTATTGAGTGGGCATATGAATGCCTCCTGCCCTGTACCTTAGGGGGTAAATGTGTCTTGCTTAAGGACATAACATGGCACTCTTTAATTGGGTTTGAATCCAGGACCCGGATTAGGCCACTGCAAATGGCCACCATTGTTTTGTATAGCATGCAAGAGATAACAGTCTCAGGGGTTTGTAGACCAAAAGGGCCAAACAAGTCCACTTGGTCTTTTTTCTGAAACTCAGAATTTAAATTCTAGCTTATTCATAGCCCAACGATGATGGAGAAAAAAATTTGCTGAGACTTTAACCTTAAGTTGGGTCTCATGACCTAAACAGTAGTCAGTAATTGTGCAGATATTTCTTAATAAATTAATGTTCTGACTGAGTGTCTGACTCAAAGGCCTGACCGTTTAATTAGATGTTTTTATGTCTCAGTCTCGGGTCAGAATTAACTGCGTAGTAAATGTTACAAGATTGATACGACTAATATGCTACTTGTTTTTAACCAATTTTTTATCACAGTTTATGCCTAGTTGCCTATTTCATGTAAAAATGTGATTCCTTAATAATGTGTTTAGCAATGTTCACATGTACAAGGGGTTCCATTTATGCTATAGTCGCTTCTACATACAAGGGTTGACTCACATATAAGGGGTACTACTAGTTTTCTCAGATAAAAGCCATGCAGGCCCTTTTTGAATGTCACATATTTGGACACTTATGTATCATTGTTGCTTTTGTCATGTACTTTTATCAGGTAGATGAGCCACTTCATGAGAAAACCAGATTTTGCTTTTGCGAAAACACAGGCACAGATCAGCTGTGCTGTAACTGCACAACTGTAGTTTTCTCGATATTTATTGCTTTACATCCCAGTCAACAGCTATGGTCATGTCAAGACGTTCGTTATTAAAAGTGATGTGAAACAATAATAAATCAAACAAACAAGAATTCCTTTTTGCAATAAAATGCGAGTCTGTATGCAAGTCTTCTTGTAGGATTTTTCTCTTATGTGCAACAAGGCGATGCTAAGCTAAGTGCACAAAGGGCATCACATCTGAAAAGAAAAAAAGAGAAAAAAAGGAGAGACAGAAACATTTCTAGCTAAATAACATCACATTCTCTCATCATTAATCATAATAGCTATGACAATTATTGACACAAATGTCAGAGAAAACCGGATTTTTGCCTCTGCGAAAACAAAGGCGCAGATCAGCTTCGCGGTAACTGCGAAGCTGATCAGCGCCTTTGTTTTGGCCAAATGGATAGTACCATTCCTCTTCTTCTCAAATACAAAATTTCAAGCTTCTAGCCATCTCCTTTGGCTGCACAAGCCGGTTTGTGTTTGACCTGGTCGGAAACCCCGAAGAGTGGTTTTCTCGCATCGGGGCTCAACTGCCATGAATGTCAGAGAAATTATTCTTCCACCCCCAATGTGGCCTATATTATGTGAGCAAATGCTGGCTCTGTGTTCAGAATTCTGGGTTTCCTGTGCATTATATGCAGATATCAGATGGGAAGGTTTTGTTTGTTTGGTTTGAGATGTTTTACAAAGTTGCTCTTGATCTTGCAGCAAACCTATCTGAGGTACATTACTAGTACTTAGTGCACATTTCTTTCACCACTTACTGACCAAATGGTCTTCTAGGATCTGTAAGCAGACAGGAAGAATGGTGGCAGAAAATTTTCAAGACCCAGTCTTCATTTTAGAAATGAGCCTGATGTGGGGATCAGTCCCATGGCCCGCATTAGTATGAATATATAATGGACACTTTAGTAACTTAATGGGTGATGATTTTGAGTGTCATGACATCCTAATGTTGGATAAAAGGCACATAAATGAAGGCATCGTCCTGACATTCTGGGACACTTAGAAGTCACAACTCAACTGGTTGAGGTACTGTTTCCAGTCAGGGACAGAGTGTTGAAGGTCACATAGGATTGATACTAAAACTTGCATCTTAGGAACGTGGGCTGATCATGTAGCTCAGTTGGCAGAACGCTTGCACGGTAAGCGACAGGCCATGGGTTTGAGTCCCAGTGTTCTTTTTCTGCCCCTGTGTAAAACGGGTGGGGTTTGTTATATTTCTCAGAGCAAATAAAGTCGGAAAAGAATTGAGAGACAATTGATATTTGAATGACATTTTAACCAAGTCCCCTGTGACAAGATGGATCATGTTGAAATGTCATTGACCATAATCCAACTCCCCCACAGTTTGGTATTAATTTTCTTGGAATTTTTAGAAGCTTAATGTCTGGGTGATAAATTGTTTAGAGAGCATCCATTGCTGAGATTGACAATTTAAAGTTCGGTGGTTCCCCGGGTTTCTCTGGTTTTCTCCACCATATTTTGAACTGGTTGATCGTGTGTGGTAGAGTGTTCGCATGGTGAGCGAGAGACCCTGAGTTTCAGTCCTGGTCAGGCCAGGTTCTTTTTCCGCCCCTGTGTCATTTGGTGGCCAGTGCGAGCAGCAACCTGTAAGAGACTGTTTCGTTGATTCCGGCATGGTTCTGAGCAGATTTATAGGAGCACATAACGCCAACAGTTCCATGAGCTTTTTGTGTAACTGAAATTATAGTTTGAAGGAAGTGTACATACATGTAGTGTATAGCCCATGTATGTTAACGTGACTGTGTTAGCTGACAGTAATTTAAGTATTAATTTTAAACTGAAAAAGGAAGTTCAAAGTTTCTACCAGCAACATCATATGAGCCGCCTCGTCGGAAAACCAACAATGTGGTTTCCGAACAGGTCTGACACAAACCGGGCTGTACAGCCACAGAAGCAGGCTAGAAGCTTGAAATTTTGGAGTTAAGTAGAGGAGGAATTGTACTATCTGAGTAGCGAAAACAAAGGCGCTGATCAGCTCTGCGCTTTGTTTTCGCCTATGCAGATTGTTGGTTTTCACACTGTGCGGCTCATATACGGTCAATGAGGATTAACCACGGTGGCACAACGAATGCTCATGGTGCTTGTACGGTTCGATACGGTACTAGTACGATTCACGGCGGTAGGCGTCGTGGCCAATCGTGGAGTTCCGTAGCGAAACTGTAGATAATTCGTAGGACAATTATACACAATTCGTGGTGAATCTTGAGAGTTTGTGGTGTCAAAGATTCCACGGTTTCGCTACGGCCACGATTGGCTACAGTCTCTCACGAATAGCGGCGAATATAGCTACGATGTCTGTACGAATAAGCACGATTTCGCTACGGTTGCGCTACGAATTCGGCCACGCCCAATAACCACCATGATTTGCCATGATATTCCACGAATGTTTTAAACAGTTTAAAACTTCCTTAGCGCTACCGTGGAGTTTCCTGAATCATCACGATTCATCAAGATTCACCACGATTCACCACCGTTCTACTACGAATCACCACGGAACACGATGATTTTACAAATCGTGGCAAATCGTAGCGGCACAGTAGCCAAAAATCGTGAATGTGTAAACGGGGCTTTAGATCACCGTCTTATTGTGGGTGCACCATTTGTGATTCTTATAGGGACTTGCAGCATAGCATTATAGCTTTTTTGCCTTGAGAATTTATCATGATTGGTACTTTGAATTATTAATTAATCATAAAATCAGTAATAAATAATAATTAATTATTCTGCATATAGATCTGCAGCCCAATTTCTTTGAATGCAGGTTTTATAATGTTGCTTCTCTGGTGTAACAGATTGTAATAATGCACACATTAAAATTGTAAAACACATAAACAGGTAACAGATATACACAGTGATCGATTGTTTGTGAAAAAAATGTTTGTCCCAGAAGTAGATTACCAATACTCAGTGCACATTCTTTTTACATTTACTGGACACCCAACAGATTGATAGCACCTTAAATGTTGTGAATTTATGGGGTCTCATTGCTTGGCTTTGGGATCAAAATCAAAATATGTCTTGTTGTTTAATAAGAATATACATGAGCGGCATCATGAGAAAACCAACAATGTGGTTTCCGAACAGGTCCGACACAAACCCAGCTGTACAAGCTTAGAAGATGGCTAGAGGCTGGAAGTTTAGGATATAGAAAGTAGAGGAATTGTACTATCCATGTAGCGAAAAAAAATGGTGCTGATCAGCTTCTGCGCCTTTGTTTTTGCATATGCAAATTGTTGGTTTTGTCATGATATGGCTCGTATGTCCTGTTGTTTAATAAAAATATACATAGTTTTCTTTTGATCTATCCCTGTAACATGTTAATTGCTAATTGGCATCATGACAATGCCCCCTTATGGCATTCAGATGTAAAATTATTGCCTGTGTTTTCACTGCATAGATGAGACACTTCTTCAACTTCCTTCATAACTATAGAACTTCAATCATCTTCCTCGGTTGTAAGCCTGACACTTGTCAGACCTGGTCAGAAACATATACAAGATGGGTTTCACTGTGACAGGGCTCATAAAACAATTAACCTGATTTTTCCTCAGCAACTACTTATAGAACTATTTTTAGACTACTACAATATGAGCCGCATCGTGAGAAAACCAGATTTTTGCTTAGGCGAAAACAAAGGCGCAGATCAGCTTCGCAGTAACTGCGAAGCTGAGCAGCACCTTTGTTTTCGCTACTCGGCTCGTACAATTATCCCTCTTCTTCATAATTTCGAATTTTCAAGCTTCTAGACTGCTTCTGAGGCTGTACAGGCCGGTTTGTAACCGATCTGGTCGGAAACCCCGAAGACCAGTTTTCTCATGTCGCGGCTCATATTGAGTGGACTATTTCATGTGAGAAAAACTGTTTTCCTAGTGTATTGATTCATTCATTCTATCCTTCATTCAACAATCTAAGGAATGCATGCATGATATTGAGTTTGTATGCTCATTCAAGGTATGAGCCATGTGACAAGAAAATCTGTGTTCAGGGTTTTCTGACCAGGGCCTACACAAACTGGTCTGTACAGTCACAGGAGGCGGCTAGAAGCTTGGAATTTCTGATGCTATAAAGAAAAAGGGGATTATACTGTCCCGGAAGCAAAAATGAAGGCGCTGAACAGCTATGCAGTTGCTGATCTGCGTTTTTGTTATTCGCATAAATATAAAGCAGGTGAATGAATGAACTTGCAGTTTTGGCTATGTCTTGGGAGGTTTTTTACCAGGTGTGACTTAAACTGGGCTCTACCCAGCCTTGTTAAATTGGTCTTAGCGGGGCTTGAAATTTGGACATTAGGGAGTCGAAAAATTTTACTCTGTATTGTGTGAAATAAGACATACTCAGACCAGCTGTGCAGTAATATGTATTTTAACATATGAAAAATTCAAGGATTCTCGTGACCCAGCTCACTTTTTAACTTGATAGATAATGGATATTCTTTATATCTTTTGCAGGCGCTGTGGTTTTCATGAATCGATCATGGATTAATTCATATCGAGGATATCTCCGAGAAGTTAAAGGATCAATACAGAATATGACAAGCAAATTTTGGTGAGTAAAACTTTACTTTTTTTGCTTTTACAACATGGCGTCCAATGTAAATGTTGTAACAAAATGATTCTGTGATAGTTAATATTCAGTACTTTCATGTCTGTCTCAGCTGTATAACCTGTAGGGCCTAAGAGAACTGTATGTTACAGCGGTCACCTGCCTGTGCCTAATTGTTTACTCCCGACTCTAATAGTTTACTCCCGACTCTCACAAGATGAAAAGCTTTTTCCCAACACCATGATCTAGGTTGATTGGAGTCTTGTAGAAGAGCCAGCAGACATAATAATACCATATTCATTCTAATTAGCGCACATTTCTTGACTAGCATATCAGTATATTACACCAATTTTACACACTAATACCGGGTAATCTACATTAAAATGAAACCTCAAATGATCAAACACTACACTGTGCAAAGATTGAAACACTTGAACGACATAATGATATTTTCACATGCTTATTGCATCAATTTATGTGTTTGTTTTCGCTCCTAGTGTGCGCTAATTAGAGCAATATTTGGTTACCTTAACTTTAACTTATTTTGAAAAGTTATATAGTCGCACTGTGCGCCAATTAGAACTAATACGGTATTCTGAGCATCATGAGAAAACCAACAATGTGGTTTCTGAACAGGTCCAAACAAACCGGCTTGAACAGTCTCAGAAGACAGCTAGAGACCAGTCATTTGTAACCACAGCAATCCCCACTCCACCCCACCTACTGGGAAGTGTCGGGGTAGTCGGGCTAAAGTGCCGGGCAATTAATAGTGAATAATTTTGGTTGTCCCCACAGTGCAAGGGAAATGTCCGGGTTTTGAAATTAGTTTCCTTATCCCAGGGAGATTTTCTATTGCGATGGGCAGGGCAAAGAGCACAGTTTTTACCTCCAGTGTGCCCCTTGGGGTAGGACTTATAGCAGGATACTGAATACTGAAAAGTGCATGATACTCCCCACCCTTCTCTGTAGGTGGGAGGGCAGTGGTTAAAGAGGACTGGTGCATTAGGTAACTGTTCAGACATGACCATGACGATTCAGGAGCAACCAAATGTAAGTCTCCTGGTTCAGTCAGTTCATTATTATGTGAGGTAATATTCTGCTGCACTATAACAAACAACAGACCCATTATAAAAACAAAAGATAGCCAAAATATCATTTCTATTAGCTGCAATACTGTCATTAAGAGAAAATGGTCTAGGAATTCTGGCAATTATTATGCAAATAGAAATGAGCTGCGACACAAGAAAACCAACAATACGGTCTCTGACCAGGTCCGATACAAACCAAGCTGTAAAAGCACAGAAGATAGCTAGAGGCTGGAAATTTTGGATTTAGAAAGTAGAAGAATTGTAGTATCCGTTTAGCGAAAACAAAGGCGCTGATCAGCTTTGCAGGTACTGCGAAGCTGATCTGCGCGTTTGTTTTCGCTTATGCAAAATGTTTGTTTTCTCATGATGTGGCTCGAATCTTTTGCGGTTCTTTGATCTGCAGTTAGTGGACATTGGGTCTAGCCATTATCTTGTTATGTGTTTTAGGTCTGAATAGGATGAGTTCCATTGTCTTGATGACTTTCTGTTAAATAGTTCCTAAGTACCATCTGATTTTGGTTGTAACGTATGTCGGAGTACGCAGTTTTTCAGTCATGTAGGGTCTGAGCAAAAACTTCTGGCTAACACCAGTACTATTGGTAATGAATATGTCTTGTTGAAGGATCTACCTGCACAAGCTAGGGTTCAAACCCAGGACCTTTAAGTTCGGAATCCTACACTCTTCCACTAGACCACCACCGTCCCGAAAGTACCATTTTAGGTCACCACCCCACTGAAAGTACCATTTGAGACCACATTCTCCCGAAAGTACCATTGGAGACTACCACCCTCCCAAAAGTACCATTTGAGCCCACCTCCCTCCCGAAAGTACCATTGGAGGCCACCACCATCCCGAAAGTACCATTGGAGGCCACCACCCTCCTGAAAGTACCATTGGAGGCTACCACACTCCCAAAAGTATCATTGGAGGCTACAACCCTCACAAAAGTACCATTGGAGGCCACCACCCTCTCAAAAGTACCATTTGAGGCCACCTCCCTCCCGAAACTACCATTGGAGGCCACCACCCTCCAAAAAGTACCATTTGAGGCTACCACCCTCCTGAAAGTACTATTTGAGGCCACCACCCTCCCGAAAGTACCATTTGAGGCCACCACCCTTCCAAAAGTACCATTGGAGGCCACCACCCTCCCAAAAGTACCATTGGAGGCTACCATCCTCCCGAAAGTACCATTGGGGGCCACCACCCTCCCAAAAGTACGATTGGAGGCTACCACCCTCCGGAATGTACCATTTGAGGCCACCACCCTCCCAAAAGTACATTGGAGGCCACCACCCTCCAAAAGAACCATTGGATCAGCATCAGAGGCTACCACCCTCCCAAAAGTACCATTGGAGGCTACCACCCTCCTGAAAGTACCATTTGTGGCCACCACCCTCCCCAAAGTACCATTTGAGGCCACCACCCTCCCGAAAGTACTATTTGAGGCCACCACTCTCCCGAAAGTACTGTTTGAGGCTACCACCCTCCCGAAAGTACCATTTGAGGCCACCGCACCCGAAAGTACTATTTGAGGCCTATACTCTCCCAAAAGTACCATTTGAGCTTTGGTCTTCCAAGATCTATCTTCCTTGGACCATTTGGAAGCTGTAAGCATAGTTATTGAGTAGCATCATGAGAAAACAGGATCTTTACTTACGCAAAAACAAAGACACAGCTGTGCAGTAACTGCACAATCATCTTGTATAATTCTGTGGCTCACAGTAGAGGCCAGTTTGTGTCATACCTGGTTGGAAACCCCGTAGACCGGTTTTGTCATGTCGCAGCTTTAAGCATATGTGACAACATCCTTGATGACCTGTCTGAAAACTGGAGGTGATCATTATCTGTCGGGTCCATCTCCACACATTGTCTTTCCAGGAAAAAGTAGAAACTTTAATGAAATTCCATTAATTACGTAATAGACAGTTATTGTTCTAAGTGGGAGTATGCTTTCTCCATTGCCAAGAATGAATTCCAGGAATTTATTTTACTCATCACAGACATTGTTTAGTCTCATTGTGAGGCCAAGAATAAAAATATGTTTGTTTGCCCGCTCCCTTAGTAACTCACCAAAATGGTGACTTCTGAAAAAAGTTATTGCCGTTACACCAGATTCTTTTTGTTGTTGTTGTTGTTTAAATCCCGCTTTGGTGAGAAAAAAAAATTGTCTCCCCTGAAAATTAATCTGTATTTATATTTTTACCATGGCTCCTCACCAATTGGCTGTTCTATTCTTATGCTCAAGCACTAAAAGACATGAAATGCAACTGTAATCTGTAATTTTGAGTAGCTTTACCTTCAGCCTAAATTATGCATAATGCAGTTTAAAAAAACAAACAAAAAAAAAAAACAGCCTACCTACACAACTTTCTAGACAGGGTAGGGAGAGGGCAAACTGAAATAATTTTAAATGAGGCCTGAGCTATGTCATAAGAAAACATTTTTTTTTTCATTTTCATTAATCATGTGATTAATGACTAATTTTCTTTTTAATTAAAAAAAAAACCTCTCTCTTTTTTTAATAAGGAAAAACAATAATCTTCCCACATGATGTGGTGGATTCCAATTGGAGACTGTTATCTATAGGTGGTTATAATTTTTAGCAGTAAAAAATTACATAAATGAGTTATATTAATATTAATGATACTTTTTCTTAATTTGAGTACTAGCAAATTACCTAAATTGTCCATTGTCACGTGTCTTTAAAACAGGAAGCCATACTTTTCATTTTCATATTATAATGACGTAGAAAGGGAAAGATTTTACAAAATACTCATGATGATGTTTATTAAAAATATTATTATTTTATATCATAATATTGTTTTTAATTGTTATTAAATGTCTTTCATGATGTCAAAGGCTCATATAGCCAATGTTTTCAAATCTTCAATTATCATTTAATGAGAAATCAGTTCAGTTTTGGATTTCCTTACCCTTTTTGGAGGTATGTTAAATTATTCTATACGTTTTGGCATAATATTACGTTGTTTACTTAGTATGAGCATCTTGCTGTATAATAAGCAAGTTGTGGTCAATTTAGCCAATTCAAAGATCTGAAACCGACTGACTGTATGCGCAATCTCATAAATTATATCTTGCAAAAGGACTTTGTTCAAATTTTCATATACAGGTTTGCCCATCAAATATTATTCAGTGATCTTTTCATGTATGTCTGATTCCTGATCATAAAGGTCAAATCTTGCGTTGTATGTCTTTATTTAGGAGATTTAAGCAGCTTAAAGTCCTTTATGGACCAGTATGAATGAATGTACAAGAGCTTTGAGAGAATTAGGAAGTAGTTTCTCACCATTTGAGCCTCGTCAGGAGGAAATCGGTCTTCGAGTCGTCCAACCTAGTCTGACAAAAACCGACCTTTACAGTCACAGAAGCTTGAAATTTTGTATTATTGAAGAAGAGTGGTTGTACTATCTGTGAAGCGAAAACAAAGACGCTGATCAGCTGTGCAGTCACTGCACAGCTGATCTGCGCCTTTGTTTTCGCATATGCAAAAATCAGGTTTTCTCATGACGCAGCTCATTTTTAATAGGCCAGTCTCAGGAAGTAGTCGATTTTTGTGATATACTTAAATGGTACCAGTCTACTGTCACAATCACTTTTTTCTCGTGATTAGTGGAGATTATAGTCACGATTTTGATCACACATGTAGGTATTAATTGTCTAGTGGTCACACGACCAATTTAGAAAATTGTTATTTCATTATGGTAATACAGCGTTGATGTCAAGTATTTATTCAATTGACCAAGTTTTCGCAAATGAACAGGACTTTGAACTGAAAAAAAAAAGTTAATTACAATCATCTTTTCTTTCGTATTTAAATCATAAAATGAGCCTCGTCATGAGAAAACCAGATTTTTGCCTATCCGAAAACAAAGGCGCTGATCAGCTTCGCAGTAAAAAGGAAGCTGATCATCGCCTTTGTTTTCACTACATGGATTGTACAATCCCTTTTCTTTCTAGTTCCGAAATTTCAAACTTATCGCTATCTTCTGTGACTGTACAGACCAGTTTGTGTCGGGCCTGGTCGAAAACGCGGAAGACCAGTTTTCTTGTGTTGTGGCTCTCATGATCTTACATGGCATCAGCAGTTTCCTTTGAGATTCTGAAATTTTGAATTCCTTTCCATCAATTTTAGGCGCAATTAATCCTCAGCATGAATAGGGTAGATATGAGCCGCATCGTGAGAAAACCGGATTTTTGCCTAGGCGAAAACAAAGGCGCAGATCAGCTTCGCGGTAACCGCGAAGCTGATCTGCGCCTTTGTTTTCGCTACTCGGATAGTACAATTCCTCTTCTACTTAAATCCGAAATTTCAAGCTTCTAGCTCTTTTCTGAGCTTGTACAGGCCGGTTTGTGTCGGACCTGGTCGGAAACCCCGAAGACCGGTTTTCTCGCGTCGCGGCTCATATGCCATAAACTTGAGAGAGAAGCTCATCCATTCTTATTTGAGCCGGGTCACGAGAAAACCAACATTTCACATATGCGCCTTTGATTTCGCTACATGGATAGTACAATTCCTCTACTTTCTAAATCTAAAATTTCCAGCTGGAGACCAGCCATCTTCTGTGCTTGTACAGCTCGGTTTGTGTTGAACCTGTTCGGAAACCACATTGTTGGTTTTCTCATGACGCGGCTGTTTTCGTGATGCAACAATCAGCTTTTTTGTTCTCCAGTGGAAAGAGTATATAATTGCCGACATTATTTATCAAAGTTATCCCCAATATTTCCGGGGAATAAAACTTATTATTAATATTGATCGTAATTTCTGTATTCTGTACTCTGTATTTTGCGGAGTCAGCACTTTTGAAATTGGCAGCATTTTTGGAGAGCATCGACCAGCGATATCTGATCGTCCCAGGATGAATATGTAAAATGGCTTCTTTTGGCTTATTAGCTTTTTAAATGTTATGTAATTCCAAAAGCTATTAAGGCATTAAGAGCTTATGTTTCTTTAAGTTGGAATAAATAGCCTAAGTGAGACCGATCATGTTTATTGTACATGTTAAGCCACATCATGAAGACTGCTAACTAATAGTAGTGGCTGGGGTGCTACAGGTATATCAGACACATATACAGCCTTGTTGTATGCGCTACATTTTACAACGACGTGTAGTGTGTCTAGATATTGTTGCAAGTTAAGCAACATTGAGCTTGGTTAGTGGCTGGATGGGTGACCCAAGATGAAGCAGGGGCGACTGAGTAGTCGAATGCTCATGGTGGGTACCATCAGTTACTTTACAATGGAAAGAGTGTAGACTTTAATCAAAGTCCTGTCTCTATATGACCTTGGGTGTTGTGTGTGACACAGAACATGAAATCAATGCAGAAAGAGATATGTGGCCAGGTTAGGGTAGTTGCTTGTGTTCTTGGGACTGTAGGTCAGATTCTATGGTCCTCAGTGAATTTATGTCTGCTACTGGCAAAAGGATGTGCATCGAGGCACTGTTTAACAACTCAGATTAAGCTTGCCCTGAAAGAGTGTGGTTAGCATAGCAGACATGAATGCAACCTGACACCATGAACATTGATCAAATAAAGGAACTGGAGGTCACAGTAACCTAGTGGCTATTGTGTTGGACACTGGATCAAGAGTCCACTAGCCCTGGGTTGTATCCTTGGTTTATGCCCCAGAGTGCTGATTTATACCCAGGAACTGGACCATGGCTCTGGCCAGATATGACTGAAAAATTGTAGACTTGGTTGTTAAACCACAAAACAAACTTCTGTCACTTGCTTTGTAAACCAGGGGTCGAAGGTTTGATCCTGGGCTTCTCCAGTCTGTAGGATAAAACTATAAACTGAGGTCCCGTCTCCATTTGACCTTAGCTATTGGTGGGATCACCCCAAATTTAGGGATCGCGGTGGCCTAGTGGTAGAGCGTCAGACTCCGAATTGAGAGGTCCTGAGTTCGATCCCCACAAGGGTCACTGTGTTGTGTCCTTGAGCAAGACGCATTAACTCCCTAGAGTACTGGTTAAAACCCAGGAAGCGATTGAAAAAATTGTTGACTGGGACTTTAAGCCTCATTACAAACAAAACAAACAAAACCCCAAATCAACCAATTAACCAACCAAACAACAAAGATGAAGCAGAGATGTTTATTGCGCAAAGGTACATTACTGGTGATTTCATACCTGTAGCTTGCCCAAGAAATCTGTAAAGACTATGGCTAGACGCAAGGTTGAAGCTTAACATGTCACGAGGTAACTCATTGTTTGTCTCCAAGTATCTTATTGTTTCATGACATAGGACTGCCAAAAAGTATTAAACAAAATTGCCAGGCCACGTAACAATGACTAAATGGTCAAAAAAGCATGCCAAAGGTTTGGGTTAAAGTTCTTCATTTTTGTTTTATTGTTTATGTTTTATTTTTATTCTAGGTTCCTTCAGGGCATTGTTCAACGAAAGTCCACACAGTGAAGCAGTTGAGGCAGTGTTGAAGAGTGGATATATGAAGCATGTTGTGTATTAATTGGAAACTAATATATGCGTAAATGGTAAGTTTTGTTGATTGTTTACATAAGCGGTGCCTTTGCTGTCATAACATAGTACCTGAGAGAAGCTCTGTGGCCTAGTGGTAGAATTTTAGGACTCCTGAGCGTGAGGTCCTATGGCCTTTGAACAAGACATTTTAAGCTCCCCTGAGGACTGACTATAAACACACAAGAGGGAACCCAGCAGGCACATGACGTCACAATGACGTCAGATCGACGTCGAAATGACGTCAGATCGACGTCGATGCGATGTCATGACGTTGATGCGACGTCATAACGTTGATATGACGTCATTTTGACGTCATGTGCCCGCTGGGAATAGCTGAGTCCCTACATTACTGAAAATTGTTTACTGAGACTTTCTGCCATAGCTCTTTCTAAATCAATTGTACTATCCCTCTACTTTCTTGTTTCAAAATTTTCTAGTCTCAAGATAAAGTGAAACGTCTCTGATCATAAGGACCTGGACCAAGTCAGTGCTTAAAAATTGACATTTTATGATCATATGAGCCGCCTTGTGAGAAAACCAACAATTTGCATAGGCGAAAACAAAGACGCAGAAGCTGATCAGCGCCTTTGTTTTCGCTACTCGGATAGTACAATTCCTCTTCTACTTAACCTTTAGCATGCTGTAGGCGACTGCGGTCGACCGTGGAATACCTATCTGTGCCAACTAGAGGCGACTGCGGTCGACAAGAAAAACCGCTTTCAAATTTCCCGCACTTTTCGCCCACTGCCTACTTATGAATATTAATGAGCGATGCCCAGACAGTTGCGCATGAAAACAACATGGCGGCTTGTGGTTCTGGGACCGATTTGTCGGCCGATTTTGATCGGATTTTCGTTATTTTTGCATTAGAAATGCATTTTCAGCGCTTTTTTCGCTGGTAAATGGAAAATTGGGTGCATTTACACCCGAAATATGACATCGTAACGGTACGTATGATGAATTTTTACGCTAGAAATCGGCGTAACAAAGACTTCCGAAACCGAAAGTAGATTTGTTTACTGCGTTTGTTGAATTTATTCAGCTGTTTTTATGGCTCAAAAATTAAGAAAACACGGAAAAAAATTGGAAAAAACGTCAGTGGGCTGCGATATCGATTTCACTATATTGCTCAGCATGCTAAAGGTTAAATCCAAAATTTCAAGCTGCTAGCTCTTTTCTGTGCTTGTACAGGTCGGTTTGTGTCGGACCTGTTTGGAAACCACATTGTTGGTTTTCTCACGAGGCGGCTCATATATTAGTGTGATGATGGTCACTTAAGGCCACCACAATTTTCCTGGGCAGGCTAAACCTATAGAGTAGTTGACCAGTACTCGATGCTCATCACTTCACTGTTACTGTCCCACTTAAGTTCTTAAAATCATTGTTAAAGGTTTATGATACATGTATCGTGAGCATGAGAAAACCAACAATTTGCATATACGAAAACAAAGGCACAGATCAGCTGTGCAGTAACTGCACAGCTGATCAGCACCTTTGGTTTAGCTACATGGATAGTACAATCCCTCTAGCCTTCTTCTGCGACTGTACAGGCCTGTTTGTGACGGACCTGGATGGAATCCCAAATTGTTGGTTGTCTCATTCATCGGCTCATGTCCCATGCAAGACCTCATTAGGTAGCTGCAGTAACTCAGAAGATTAATTTACAAGAGAAGTGTAGATTAGGAACAGTCTTATCAAGAGTCTGGATGCTATGTCAAAATGTGCATCCTTGGTCTTTTAAATTCAGCTATATGACGTCCTATCGCTTTTCATTCTGACAAGTTTTGAGATGATTCGGATGATTGTATGAGCCGCCTCATGTGAAAACCAGCAATCTGCATATTCGAAAACAAAGGTGCAGATCAGCTTCGCGGTAACCGCGAAGCTGATCATCGCCTTTGTTTTCGCTACAGAGATAGTACAATTTCTCTACTTTCTAAATCCAAAATTTCCAGTCTCTAGCCATCTTCTGTGCTTGTACAGCCCAGTTTGTGTCGGACCTGTTCCGAAACCACATTGTTGGTTTTCCCAAGAGGCGGCTCATATATAGAATTCCAGGATTGCAGCCTTACATTCACCAGAAACGGGGGATAAAAGGTCTAGAAGATGAATTATGCATATTTATAGATTTTTATGCACATGATCATTTTCTGCCGTCATTGATTTCTCGCCAGAATAATGCAACAGTGCACCAGGACGCTGGAATGGTTAGTGTTTCTTTGGATTAGACGTTTTGGGATTGTCAGCCTCATTGTATTGATATTGTCCTTGAGGATTGCAGCGTGGTAAGGTCAGAAAGTATAATGTTCTTAAGTCTGGTGTTGATGGTGGGGAGGTATTGATAGGGTTTTAGGGGCATGCAACAGCTAAGGTCACACACAGATGGGACCGTCAGTTTTAAAAGTGTCTAAAAGATTCCAGACGTCTAGGTTTGGACTCCTGGCTCTGAGGTTATAAAAATATTTTCATGCTCAGCTCAGCTGAGACTAAAACTTTTCCTGCTCATAAATGTTTAAATGCCATTAATTGATGGTCTAAACTGAAAATTTCAATTAATTTGGGATATTTCAGTACTTATGAGGAATTAAAATTTCATGCTCAGCTGAGTTGAGCATGAAAATAGTTTTATAACCTCAGGACCTGATCCCTGATGTATAAGAGCAGTAGCTTAACCATTGGGTCGTGACCAGTATAAATGGAATTGGATTGTAACATTGAACTTCCTGCACTATCCTGACATGACCGCAGCTGTTAATGGTGCACTCTTCGAGCGAGAAATGTAAAGAAATAATTTTTTTTTTCCTATAGATCTATATTCACACCTGCTACATACTGTCTTTTTAACCAATTACCTTACTTTTTTCACTTTCATGTTTAATAATAGACAAACAATTCTGTTGAAATCATGTTAAAGACATTTTGTTGTTTTCATCTAACGTTTTTTTACTGCCAGAGGAGTTTATTTTTGTCTGGAAATGTCTATTTTTGTTGTTCAACATCTTATCAGGAGGGTGTGTAGATACATTTTAACCTTAAAGTGACTCAACAATGGTATGTTTTGAAGAATGCTGCATTTTGTTTTGTATTTGAAAAAAGTGCTGAAAGTCAGCAACTTCCTTCATGCTTCATGGCTAGGTGGTAATCTCTCTACCTAAATCTGTCGCCCTTCTTCTGAGGCTTGACTGTCCTATTTGTCATTACGAAAACTTGCCCATGCAATACACAGAGATTTTTTGAGCTTTAAAAATGGGAAATTTCAGCTGAAAAATTTTGATATTTTTCTTATTTTTGCTCAAAACATAGATTGTGGGTACACGTTAGAACCGCCTCGGCGAGGCGGTTCTAACGAGTACCCACAATCTATGTTTTGGAGCAAAAATAAGAAAAATAGGTATACCCCTGCATACCCCAGTTTTGCTATATAAAAGTGGGGTTTAAGGGGGTATCAATTGCACGGACATGTTTTCCTGATGATTGGACCTGGCCTGGAGGTTATAAAGTTTACATGTTTAACTCTGCTGAGACTAAAATTTATCCTGCTAAGAAATGTTAGAATGCCAACAATTGTTGGCATTTTAACATTTAATAGCAGGATAAATTGTTGGCTTTCGGTGATATGTGTTGTTCGAATTCCATGCTCGACTTGAGCTTGAAAAAATTAAACTCAGGGCCAGCTGTATACTTGACCACTAGAACTGATTGCATTACCTCCCTTGGCAATTAGAGCTGGTTCAATCAAGTTCAGTTGACCCCTAGACTGTTGACCTGGGTTTGCCACAGCTGACCTCAGGGGACCCTTTAGGGGTCAGTGTCCTGCCAAATTATGATAGGGCTGATTAATGGTGTCCTGTTGACTAGGTCAGTGGTGATAAGGTGGGCAACCAGTGTCTATCTAGAGGACATGTGTCCTTGTACTGCTGGTCCACCTGCCATGTTAGATTATAGGAAATAAAACACTTGTTGCCATGGATGGCTGGAAGATATGAGCCGCATCATGAGAAAACCAGACTTTTGTATATGCGAAAACAAAGGCGCAGATCAGCTGTGCAGTCACTGCATAGCTGATCAGCGCCTTTGTTTTCGCTACATGGATAGTGCAATTCCTCCTCTACCTGTTGCTTCTAGTCTTCTTCTGTGACTGTACAGGCTGGTTTATGTAGGACCTGGTTTTCTCACATCACGGCTCATATGGTGTATGTTCCAAAAGGCATTGCTACTTTTTATATTAAAAAAAATGTTTGTTTCCATGTTTGGTTTGTTGCTCTAGGTTTCAGTCAGCAACTATGGTCATGTCAGGATGTTACATGTGTCATTATGATACTCAGTGCCATTGCCCATATATCATATTAGCTGCTGCAGGGGAGCATGGTGGTGTAATGGTAAAGCATCGTACACCTAATAGAGAGGTCCTAGGTTCGATCCCCACTTATGACATCCTGTTGTGTCCTTGAGCAAGACACATTAACTCCCCATAGTACTGGTTAATGCCCAGGAAGTGATGGTTCCGTCCTGACATGACTGGAAAATAGTTGGCTGGGACATTAAACCTCAAATCAAAAACAATTATCAGCCATTGCATTGGCCTTGGTGTTTCAAGGTATTGAAAAGCTGTTCATGGTTTGCCTTTGAGCCGTATCGTGAGAAAACCGGATTTTTGCATATGCAGAAACAAAGGCGCAGATCAGCTGTGCAGTAATTGCACAGCTGATCAGGGCCTTTGTTTTCGCTACTGGGATAGTACATTTCCTCTTCTACTTATAGGCAATATTTCAAGCCTCTAGCCTGCTTCTGTAGCTGCACAGGCCAGTTTGTGTCTGGCCTGGTCGGAAACCCCAAACATCAGTTTTCTCACGATGCGGCTCATTTGCATTCAAGGGACTGTATGGAAGAAAGCTTTAAGGAAGCTGAGGCCAAACTTCTTTAAATGTCAAATATGGCTTGAGGGTATTGACTGGCATACCAGACAAATACCAAGTCTCATGTTTAACATATGATGTATAATTAAAACTGACAGTCTATTAATTAATCACACTAGAAATATGTTTGTATTTTGGTGCATTCCTATAATTTTATCCCTCCTAAAACTGGAATTAAGGGGTTACCAGTATTTGAGCCACATCATGAGAAAGCCAACAATCTGCATATGCAAAACCAAAGGCACAGATCAGCTTCCCAGTAACTGCAAAGCTGAACCGCTACACGGATAGTACAATCCATTGTCTACTTAAATTTAAAATTTCAAGCTTCTAGCCGTCTTTTTTTGACTGTACAGGCCACTTTGTGTCAAACCTTGTCGGAAACCCCGACGACGGGTTTTCTCGCGTCGCGGCTTATATTTAAGTTGGTAGGGTTTGGAAATCAGGAATTTGTTTTTAGATATAACATATATGATGATTACATAGTTTTTGGTATAATGATGTCTGAAAAAATATGGTCAAGTAAGAATAAAAGATCCAGAAATTGATAGAATTAAATTTAAGATCCCAGACACCAGGTGGGAAAGAAAGGACAATCACAAAAACGCATGAAAAGCAAGACGACTAGCTCTCTCCCAATTGGCAGTACCCATCAACCTCATTAAAATGTACCTCATTATGATGTAGTTTTCAATATAACAAGCCCTTGTCATGGCTCCCAAATTGATATTTTTTTTTTCTGTATGTCTATAGTAAGTAACCTCATTATAACACAGTTTCACTTTCACTTATAACACAGCCTGCTTCTATGGACCCCAAAGTTATACTGAGGTCGAGCTGTATTAAAAATGTTCACAACCATAATTCAGGTAATTGTGCCGATTTTTTTGTCACCAGTATGTACTGACTCTGGCTCGTGTGAAAGGTGACTGCGATGGTGTGTGGTCTGTGACAGGAGTTGACACGGTCGGGGACAAACAACTAATGATAGGTTACAGCAGGCCTCAAGGTTAAAACAACCTCAAAAATATGAGCCGCCTCGTAGGAAAACCAACAATGTGGTTTCCGAACAGGTCCGACACAAACCGGGCTGTACAGTCATAGAAGATGGTTAGAGGCTGGAAATTTTGGATTTAGAAAGTAGAGTAATTGTACTATCCATGTAGCAAAAACAAAGGAGCTGATCAGCTTCGCAGTTACTGGAAAGCTGGTCTGCGTCTTTGTTTTTGCCTATGGAGATATATTGTTGGTTTTCCCATGCGGTTGCTCATTTGTTGGCAGTTTTTGAAAACCTCAAAGTCTGAATGCATCTAGGTTCAGTGTTGTCATAAAAAGATACTGAAAAAAAAAAATATAAAAATATATAATGCTGTTGTATGACCCATTCCCCAAATCCCAGATTTGCATGTTTTGGGGTAAGCCTAGTGTCTATATATTTGGGACTTTGGGTAGCAAATAAAGTCTCTGGGGCATGATTTCTCACCCATCAGACAAGCTTATCCCTTTGTGTGCCCAGTCTGAGAATTCTACATTTTAGATGTCTCAAAGTGCCAATCATTTCTGTATTTAGCCAATAGAAATGTACACTTTTATATGTACATCCATATAAGGAAGTGATAAGCTGGGTGTCAACTGTCAGTGACAAATATAAACTTGTAGGTGTTAATTTCAGGAAGTTTACAGGAGTTATTGTAGTCTGCTGCTTTGATAAAAATGTCAAGATTTTGCTGAGAATTTTATGCACAAAACAAAATGCTGATTTAATATTTTTGTAAGGTTAAAGCATATAAAAAAGCTTTTTAGCTCACCTGAGCCGAAAGGCTCACAAGGTGAGCTTATAGGATGACCATGCTCCGGCGTCCGTCTGTCGTCGTCCACAATTTCAAAGATCTTCTCCTCTGAAACCGCTGGGCCAATCAAAGCCAAACTTCATGTGGAGCATGAAGGGAGAACTAAAGTTTATATAAATGGTCCAGGTCACATGACCAAGATGGCCACCATGGCTATAAATAGCAAAAACCTTTAAAAATCTTCTCCTCCAGAACCAGAAGGCCTTTGATTTTGAAACTTAGCATGAAGCATCAGGGAGAGGAGCTCTACAAAGTATATATAAATCATGACCCTGGGATGACCTTGACCTAGCGTAAGGCGACCAGTGATCGATCAGGGACCAGTGATCGATCAACTAGTGGTTATCGGCTATTAATTCTTAAAGGATACCTGAAGAAAATCTTCTGCTAGTCTCAACTTAAAGCGCATTATATTACCTTACAAACACTAAGGCCAAAAAAAAAAATACAATTGTTTCTCAGGCACTTTTTGGAAAAAACAGATGAGGCAGGCAGGTTTTTTTTTTGTTTTTTTTTTCACCAAAAAAACAGATGAGGCCACTTTTTTTTTTTGGCAACCGGGAAAACATGCGTGAAAAAAATTGATATTTTTCTAATTTTGCTCAAAAAAATAGATTGTGGGTATGCACTAGAGCTGCATCACCCATAATCTGTCTTAAAGCAAAAATACAAAAATATATGTATACCACTGTACAACATACCTGTGGGTTGTATTTTCTATTATGATGTTCCTGTCGAAATACCAGACTCTCATCTGGCATAATGGTTACAGCGTTGGCTTTGGAAGTGGGAGTTTGTGCGTTCAATACCAGCTGGGTCATACCAAAGACTTTTAAAATGGTATCAGTGGCTACTTTACTTGGTGCTCAGCATTTGACTGGCTTCTCTTCTCCAAAAACAACAACCTCAGTGATAGGAATACAGTAAATATTTCAAGGTGATGGTTGGTGGCAGACAGTGTAGCTCTATCATTGGGGTCTGGTCACTTTGGTGGTGGTAATACCGGGGGTAATACCCTTTCTCGGGGTTAAAACGAGGTGCAACGATAAATCGACGGGGGAACATTACGGTACAAGGCAAGACAATACTAATTTGCGATCGGGCGAACGCTCAATTTCAAATCAATCTCAACTTCTACGCAGAATAAGCCAGAAATATTGCTATTGCTAATTTGAATACAACATACAAAACATCATAATTTACTTACTTTTGAATGACAATTCCATTAAACAAGTAAAAATTATGAGTTTCGTGAGCTCTCCATTCACGTAGGTGGAAAGTGAAAGTAAGTCCGAAAACGAGGTTAAACTTATCAAAACTTGTTTTTGTTTTTTGAGCGAAACGAAATTGTTTCGTAGACGTTTCGAACTTTGCTGGATACATCTTTCAGGCGGCATTTATTCCATGACTTTTACAGCTAATAACAATTCAGGTCCATGAGAACACCACCAACAATGGAGTATTACAGAATTGTTGTCCTGATGACAGATCCTCAATTCACCTTTCAGCGATTGCCACCCACTCTATTAGTGTACCATCATACCCTACTAGGGTTTCCCCTATCGTTATCTCCTAGGGTACTTCTACTACTAGTGAACCATCATGCCCTACTAGGGTTCCTCCATACCCTACCCTCTCAGGGTATAGCTATACACGCATCCCACCCTACTAGTGTACACTTCAGACCCGTTATAACTTATAAGAAGCTGGTCGGGGTCCACAAGTCGCATGCGCGTTATAGGTGAAGCGCGTAATGCAAACAATCTACTGAGTCGGACCAGGCTGATCAAAGTTCATGTAGTTTTTGTGGGTGGGGAAAAGCGCCTATACGGCGTGTTAATTTGCTTAATCGAGCAAATTGGCGGTTTATCCCGGAGTCCTTGTAAAATGGAATAAACAAAAGTGAAATTTTGCTTGTTTCAATATTTTAATCAATTAAAAACGATCTACAACGATTTAATGTGAAAAAAGCGTCCGTAACACCACGCTAATGTTGCTGTTCCGCCTTTGACTTATTGGCGCACCCGGATATTTAACGCGGACAAGTGTCATTGCCGATTCCTTATTTACAATTATTTTAATTCGCCGTTCTTAATCGAGAAAGCACAGACGCATTTTCTGATCGGATAGAATTATACAAGATGTAGGTGTCCCAATGCTTAAAAAAATCTATGGTTTGTGTCGCCGTCGAAAGTGAGCAACGTTGCGTAACAGTTGTCACAAATAGCCTACAGCAGCCTGTGTTTACCGTCTCGTTATGGTCTATCGATAATCCCTTAGTGCTTTTGGCTTATTTTCACAACTTTTATGGCTAATCTTAAGAAAACAATGTGTCATCCACGCTTCGCGAGCGGTGGATTGTGTCCGTCTAAAAATTACTGAAATGGCAATTATCACTCGTGAATATACACGCAGCCGACACGGTTCGTAAACACATTATGCTTTCTATTAGAAAACCTGTTCTGTCAGTTTTAAATATGCAAAAGATAATTACCATTAATTGTTCTCAATGTACAATAAAGAGAAACTGTAAGAAAATCGCTCCTTGGCAAACGCCTGACAACGGCTTTAATTTTTTTTTACCATAAAGAGAAACTGTAAGAAAATTGAACCTTGGCGAATTCCCTGCAAACGATCTTTTTAACAGTGAATTCATCCGCACATAAACGCCTTAACTGCAATACAGGAATATATTAGGGTAAAACGGCGCCTTGTACTACCCTAACTTACCAGGGTTCCACACTACCTTAGCTCCTAGGATACACCCACCCTATTAGTGAACCATCCTCCTGTACAAGGATTCCTCCCTACCCTACCCTCTAAGGGTACAATCATTCCACCATACTAGTGTTTTTTTTTTTTTCTTCAAACAAACTGGACCGAAACAACCTTGGGAAGAAACGGCTTGAATCCGAAAGTAAAAATGTTTCCGTCCAAAAAAAAAAAATGTTTTGTATTAACCCAAAATCATGAAGACGCTTTCCATGCCTCTTTGCAAGCGCTTGGCTTTATCTCCTTGATCGCCAAAGACAAAAACGAAGATTTGTAACAGATGCGCTATTTTATTTATTTTTTTTTTTTTGAGACGATAAAAAGGGGTAATGCGGGGGGTTTCAGACAGATGCGGCGGTGCCTGAGAAACACTTTTATTTTTTTTTTTGGCCTAATATAAATTTATTTGGAAAGCTTTTCTATCTTGCATTTTCTGGCACTTCACGAAGAGGGGGTCTTACTTGTACTGCTTAAAAGCGGTGTTTGTTCAATAAATTCTTCAAGATGAAACAACCTGCATTCATTTCGACTGGCTAACTTTTTTAACTTAACTGCATACTAAACAAATCTGATCCACATTCCAAATTGTAATGGATAACGCTGCGATTAGTGGACGATTTCTGTGATTTTCGAGCTATTTTTTCAACAGTATATATTACTATATACCACAAGCTCAAGAATTCCCTCATTTTGAGGAAAGCTCAAATTACCCTATCTAATCACTAAATGGCACTTGTACAGTTACAGATTTTCACAGAACATTAACTAAATAAACTCCAGCTGTGAACTGGCTGCAGTGGTCACTCTGTATCTTCCCTCCCATTCAAAGAGTTTATAACCCCATTTATATTGAGGCCATTTCTCAAGAAAACCTTTTGTAGTGCTTTAACCAGGTATTTTACAAACCGGGATGTGCACTTGCAGATTATGCAACATGCTTGAATTCAATTTGAGAAAAAGAGAAAAAAAAGGTTAAACAGTTTATGTAGCGAAAACAAAGACACTGATCAGGTTTGTAGTGTTCTGTGCCTTTGTTTTCACATGTATACAAAATCAGTTTTGTCATAACCTGATTCATTTGCAGCATTGTTGAAATGGAATCATAACTGATGCTACATGTATATGCATAAACCAAGTTGCAAAGTGTAAACAGGAACAAACCTACTACTAAGAGAACAGACTGAATTTGTTAACTCAAACTTAAATAAGAAGTTAAAATTATTATTATCATTTAAGCCACCTCGTGGAAAAACCAACAATGTGGTTTCTGAACAGGTCTGACACAAACCAGGCTGCACAGTCACAGAAGCAGGCTAGCAAATTAAGAAGAAGAGGAAGTGTACTATTCATGTAGCGAAAACAAAGTCGCTGATCAGCTTCGTGGTTTCCGCGAAGCTGATCTGCGTCTTTGTTTTCGCATATGCAGATTGTTGGTTTTCCCATGCGGCGGCTCATATGACATAGCTTTTTATACAGTGGATAACGCCATGTATTAAAAACTGTTATGACCTCACGTGTGTTAACACTTTTTTTTTATTCAGTTTAACGTCCCTTTCAAGTTTATTTCAGCTCATATGAGACGGGCCAATCAGAAGGTGGGGCGAAAACCGGAGAACCCCACGAAAAACAAACCTGGCACACCCGCAAGCAGAACTTGGTTTGCCTCAGATGTGGCCAGAGCGGCGCTTTAAAACCGCTCGGCCACGGGGGCTGCCTATTGTGGGAATACATAACGTCATTGACAACGTCCATAACAACAATGTAAATTTTCATTAAACAAGGCGATGCAATCCTTTTTAGAAGTCATATGATGAAACAAATCTAAATAAGGTGTTGGACTAAAAATTATAAAAATTATTCACATTTTATTAATTTTGATGGCCCAAGTATTTTTGAATTTATTAATTGTATGATGAACCAGACCGGACCACTGGCCGTAGTCTTCATTGGATGCATTTTCCAGTTTCCAAAATATTGTGCACTGTGTACTTAGCTCTCTAAAATGAGCCCCGTTTCAAGAAACCTTGTATTTGTGGTTTTCATCCGAAGCGAACATTGGAAAATCAAACAAAATGGTGACGGCCCCCGTGGCCGAGTGGTTAAGAGCGCTGATATTTCATTACCGCACTTAACCATTCTCATCTCACCGCTGTGTCTGGTGTGGGTTCGAGCCCTGCTCTGGCCACGTGAGACAAGCCAAGTTCTGCTTGCGGGTGTGTCAGGTGGTTTTTCTCGGGGTTCTCCCGTTTTCGCCCCACCTATTGATTGGTCCGTCTCATATGAGCTGAAATAATCTTGAAAGGGACGTTAAACTGAATAAAAAAAAATGGTACTGGATTGTAGTTGCAAGAATTTTATCAATGTGTTTAGTAGTCTGACTTATATCCTGACAGACAGGCATAATGCAGTATATATGTAAACACATTTCACTGCTAACATATGTGCAGGCTGGTATTAACCATTAGAAAAAGTATGACACCAAGTACCATTTTTGTTTGACCAGCAATAAAATTTTTCAGACAGTAGAAATCACCACAGAATCCTCTTGGAGCAATGGGCAGTTTTATGAGGCCATTAACAGGCCACAGTGATCTTATCAGTAATCTGTGTAAACAATCAATTTCATGCTTCTAGTTGAAGAAAATTCAGAAGTGTAGCTTGTGAGCTAAAGTAATATGGACGTTTATACTTTTCGACCACCTCATTTCGCTGCTTTATTTCTTTTAACTCACTGAAAATTTCCAAACTGTGTTTCTTGGCTAGAGGTAAACAATAATTATTCTTTCTAAAAATGTACATTATCATACCTTCCAAGTTAGCCGCGGTTTTGGAGAGAAAAAGAAGGTGATCGATCACTGGTCCACCTGACCCTGATTAACGCTGCATGATGGTGGGTGTGTTAAAATTACGTCACTGAGAATGTGACGTGATGACGTCATAAACTGACATACTGGAAAACAATTGGCAAAGGTTCAAGCTTGGATATGGTATGTACAGAATCTGATGCATTCTCCAATGCATGTCTGATCCGCAAATTTATCAAACATGGCTATTTTTGATCGATCACTGGTCCCTTTACGCTATTTTACAGCCAGGTCAACATATATAGGTCTCACATGCATTTGAATGGGGAAAATTGGCAAAATGTCATTTGAAGGAAAAAAACAAAAGGAAATGGGCAAATGGACTGAAGAGTTATGATTCTGAAAAAATTTGGGACCTTGGGGCTTGTCTGCCCCCACCCCGGAACAATATACATGTATATTACCATAATATTCAAAGGTCTTCTTCTCTGAAACCACTTGGCCAGTCAAAGCCATACATTAAGTGGAGCATTAAGTGGAGTTTATATAAATGGTCCAGGTCACAAGACCAAGATGGCCGCCATGACTATAAATAGCAAAAACCTTTGAAAATCTTCTTCTCCAGAACCAGAAGGGCTATAATTTTGAAACTTGGCATGAAGCATCAGGGAGAGGAGATCTACAAAGTTTATGTGAATCATGACCCAAGGATGACCTTGACCTATTTTACAGCAAGGTCAACATATGTTGCACATGCATTTGAATGGGAAAATTGTCAAAATGTTATTTGAAGAGTAAAACTTCAAGGAAATGGGCAAATAGACTGAAGATTTATGATTCTGAAAAAAATGGACCCCAGGGGCAGGTCTGCTTCCACCTCGGGGCAAGATACATGTATATCACCATGATATTCAAAGGTCTTCTCTAAAACCACTTGGCCGATCAAAGCCAAATTTGATATAAAGCATCTATAGGAAGGGGGAACCAATGTATACATAAACAATCAAGATCACATGACCAAGATGGCCATCATGTCCATATATGGTAAAAACCCTTCACAAATTTCTTCTCCGGAACCGAGGACCAATTTCAACAAAACTTGGACATGTAGCATTGTGGACTAGAGTACTACAATGTATACATAAATTATGACCCTGTGATGACCTTGACCTATTTTACAGCAAGGTCATTATAGGTCATCCATGACCATAATAGTTAAACAAGTTTATTGGTAATAATTCCCAGATCTCAGGTGAGCGTTTACAGGACCATTGGTCCTCTAGTTTCTTCACTGGTTAATTTGCATATTGTTTCATGGAAAAACAAAGTGGCTGCCTGAATAGCATGTGAGGCCTACTGACAGTCAAAATGTTTCTGTGACGGGTGAGAAAAATAATCAATGATGTTGTTGAGGCCTCAACAAGGAAATCTCTGGCTCCTTTTCAGATTATTCCAGTCTCATCCTTGGCAGAGCCTCGGATGAGACTTGAATAATCTAAAAACTTCCCTGTCTCGGTCACAACCCCATCATAGGTTCTTTTAATCTCAGATAGGATAGAGCATTGAGCCACAGGATGCAACCCGACTAATACTTATGATATGACAGAAAAATGGATGGCTACCTTGTTGGAAATGAGCTAGTCATGACTGTCATTGGCAAAGGGCCTAAACAGAGATTTGTTGGTGACAGCAGTTTGGCCTACAAGTGAAGGTAAGGGGCAGGCTCAGATCAGTGTTGTTTGTATTTCACTGTCTAAAAACATTTGTAACTGCGCCAAAAGTTTCAGCCTTAAACCATCAAGTAGAAGACAGGTTTTTTGTCCACATGGCACATATAGCTGTCATGTGATTGTGGTATTTAGGCCAACGATTATTAATCTGTATGTAGGTCATGAGAAATACTTTCTATGGTGAAAACACCATTAATAATTTATGAGCCTGTAGTTATGTATATAGAGGATTCAGTTTGTAAAGGAATAGATAATTAACTTTGTCCTTATTGACAGACAAAATATTTTACCTGAGTAACTAGTCATTTGTTACCACTGCCCTCCCCCACCACCACCTACGCAGAGGGGTGGGGATTATGACTTTTCAGCTTTCTGTGCCCTGGTATAAGCGGTGCCCTGTTATAAGCCCCATCCTGATGGGACCAACTGGAGGTCGAAACTGCTCTTTGCCCTGCCCTTTGCAATAGAAAATATCCCTTGTCAAACCCCGTTGTTTCCCCCTGCAGGGGCAATTAAAATGTAATTGCCCTGCTCTTTAGCCTGGCTATCCCCCACTCCTCCACGTAGATGGGGGGAGGGGGGGGCAGTTGTTACAAAGGACGTGCTTTAGTGGTTTATTTACTCCGCATTTAACAAACATGCTTTGATAGTCAATCATCCCAGCCACACTATTCATGAGCAAGCATCCAAGAGGCAGGTAATCAGTACTTGGTGCACATTTATTTCACTAGTAACTGACAAGTGCGCTTCTTGAACCAGTGGAATAAAATGAATGACTGTAGAAATATCTCGATGCTAGCCCCATTTAGGTATTTCCGCCTGGTGTGGGTTGCATCAAGAGAATGAACCTAGTGGCAATAACCTCACGCCTCTAACTCTGCACCTTTAAAAGATCTGAAACATATACATAACTGGTTCTCAGGAGAGCAATTTGTGTTGGTGACACTGGAGGAGAATTTTTTTTTTCTGTATTCCTTATTGTGGGCCTAGCACAAAGTTCTTTGGAAATAATTTTCAATTTGTTTTATTGATGATCAGGGACAAATGAGCTGTGCCATCAGGTGTGTCATCAGGAAACCTGCTTTTTGCATATGAGCCGCGACGCGAGAAAACCGGTCTTCGGGGTTTCTGACCAGGTCTGACAAAAACCGGCCTGTACAGTTTCAGAAAAAGTCTAGAAAAAAGTCTAGAAGATTGAAATTTCGGTTTTAAGAAGAAGAGAAATTGTACTATCCGTGTAGCGAAAACAAAGGCGCTGATCAGCTGTGCAGTTACTGCACAGCTGATCTGCGCCTTTGTTTTCGCATAGGCAAAAATCCGGTTTTCTCACAATGCGGCTCAAATAAAGCCCAAACCATGATCTGGCCTAAAACCCATGTATACTAAGGTTTTCTTATAATGACAGCAGTCTGTTCAGCTTTTTTGATGCTTTCAGAGTCAATGGTGATAGCTCCCATTTTTGGGCTTTCAGAGTAGATGGTGGTAGCTTCCATTTTTGGGCTTTCAGTTGATGGTGATAGCTCCCATTTTGGGGTTTTCAAAGTCAATGGTGATACCTCCAGTTTTTGGGCTTTCAGTTGATGGTGATAGCTCCCATTTTTGGGTTTTCAGAGTCAATGGTGATACCTCCAGTTTTTGGGCTTTCAGTTGATGGGTGATAGCTCCCATTTTGGGGTTTTCATAGTCAATGGTGATACCTCCAGTTTTTGGGCTTTCAGTTGATGGTGATAGCTCCCATTTTGGGGTTTTCAAAGTCAATGGTGATACCTCCAGTTTTTGGGCTTTCAGTTGATGGTGATAGCTCCCATTTTTGGGCTTTCAAAGTCAATGGTGATAGCTCCAGTTTTTGGGCTTTCAAAGTCAATGGTGATAGCTCCAGTTTTGGGGCTTTCAGAGTGGATTATGATAGCTCCCATTTTTGGGCTTTTAAAGTCAATGGTGATAGCTTCCATTTTTGGGCTTTCAGATTCGATAGTTATAGCTTCTATTTTTTAGCTTTTAGAGTTGATGGTGAAAGCTCCCATTTTTGGGCTTTCAGAGTCAATGGTGATAGCTCCTGCAGCTCGTTTTCACTGATGTAAGATGAAATGCCATTACATGTATATCACCATCTGGTTGTTTGTTAATTTTTTTTTTTTTTTTAATCTTTACATGACAACAGAAATAGTTATAAGACACTTCATCCACGATCTTGACATTTTTAGCTCATAAAAAAGCAGATGTCCTTTCCTCTGTGTGTTTTAGATGTATTTGTTTTGAGTAGGTGGGATGTGATAGGAAAAATTACCTGTGAAACACAGCAAAGGTATTTTATATGAGATTCAGCATGGAGAAAACTGTTTTCATGGTGTGTGGTTGAAGTCCAACTCATACCTGTATTTACCGGCTCGGGTACTGTGGTGTTTTTTTTTTGTGAGTAAATGGAGGCTCAAAGTAATATACCGTCCACACATTCACAAGAAAGTTTGGTGATTAAATTCTTTATCAAAGACAATTGGTGTTTTTTCGTTTGGGGTTAATTTATGTAGTAAATATCATATGATGGAAAAATTGTGTCAGTTGGACACTCCTTAAAACTCACAGAAATTTGCTAAAATCAAGTATTTGGAGTACTTAATTTTAGTCTATCAAAAATTATAAATAATTGTAATATGAAAAAAAATCTTTGTTATAGTATGGTCATTACATAGGTAGTTCCAAAGGATGTGTTTAGCTTCATGAGTGTTATGAAAAATGAGTGTGAAAGAAATTTGATTACATAGATCATTTTTTTTTTAGAATTATCAGGAGCCTATAATCTCTAGGCTCCTGGAATTATATAAAAGGGAATTTGTTAATAGAGTTAAGAATTTTTTGGGAATTAAATAACATGATAATCTGTATCCATCAGAGTTAAAGGTGAATTGAAGAGACATACATCGTGATGTTGACAGAATCATAATACTGACATAAGACATAGTCTTGAAGGAATTAGGGTGTTTGAGGAATTCTAATTAGCAAGTGAACTATTTGACACATTTCTGGTGAGTATAAGCACACTGTTTCGTAAATTTTTCACAATATTAATAAGAGTTTGTGTCAGTAAAATGTAATGCAGAATGTTCCATTCTGTCCTGTATATAGAAGTGTCAATGGAATCCCATTTCATGCTGGCCTATTTATAGCAGTGTTCAGGGAATTTAATGTCATGCTGGTCTAAGTATAGCAGAGTTCAGGGAATATAATGTCATGCTTGTCTATGTACAGCAGTGTTCATGGAATATAATGTCATGCTTGTCTATGTATAGCAGTGTTCAGGGAATATAATGTCATGCTGGTCTATGTATAGCAGTGTTCAGGGAATTCACTGTCATGCTGGTCTACAGATAGCAGTGTTCAGAGAATTCACTGTCATGCTGGTCTATGTATAGCAGTGTTCAGGGAATTCACTGTCATGCTGGTCTATGTGTAGTAGTTTTCAGGGAATTCACTGTCATGCTGGTCTATGTATAGCAGTGTTCAGGGAATTCACTGTCATGCTGGTCTATGTATAGTAGTGTTCAGAGAATTCACTGTTGTGCTGGTCTATGTATAGCAGTGTTCAGGGAATTCACTGTGGTGCTGGTCTATGTTTAGTAGTGTTCAGAGAATTCATTGTCGTGCTTGTCTATGTATAGCAGTGTTCAGGGAATTCACTGTCGTACTGGTCTATGTATAGCAGTGTTCAGGGAATTCAATGTCATGCTGGTCTATGTAAAGCAGTGTTCAGGGAATTCACTGTCATGCTGGTCTATGTATAGCAGTTTTCAGGGAATTCACTGTCGTGCTGATCTATGTATAGTAGTGTTCAGAGAATTCACTGTTGTGCTGGTCTATGTATAGCAGTGTTCAGGGAATTCACTGTGGTGCTGCACTATGTATAGCGGTGTTCAGGGAATTCATTGTCGTGCTTGTCTATGTATAGCAGTGTTCAGGGAATTCACTGTCGTACTGGTCTATGTATAGCAGTGTTCAGGGAATTCAATGTCATGCTGGTCTATGTATAGCAGTGTTCAGGGAATTCACTGTCTTGCTGGTCTATGTATAGTAGTTTTCAGAGAATTCACTGTCGTGCTGGTCTATGTATAGCAGTGTTCAGGGAATTCACTGTCGTGCTGGTCTATGTATGTGCTGGTCTATGTATAGCAGTGTTCAGGGAATTCACTGTCGTGCTGGTCTATGTATAGCAGTGTTCAGGGAATTCACTGTCATGCTGGTCTATGTATAGCAGTGTTCAGGGAATTCACTGTCATGCTGGTCTATGTATAGCAGTGTTCAGGGAATTCACTGTGGTGCTGGTCTATGTATAGTAGTGTTCAGAGAATTCACTGTCGTGCTTGTCTATGTATAGCAGTGTTCAGGGAATTCACTGTCATGCTGGTCTATGTATAGCAGTGTTCAGGGAATTCAATGTCATGCTGCTCTATGTATAGCAGTGTTCAGGGAATTCACTGTCATGCTGGTCTATGTATAGCAGTTTTCAGGGAATTCACTGTTGTGCTGATCTCTGTATAGTAGTGTTCAGAGAATTCACTGTCGTGCTGGTCTATGTATAGCTATTGGAATTGAATGTCATACTAGTCTGTCAGCACTTTATCCTATGGTCTATGTATAGCAGTTTTCAGGGAATTCACTGTCGTGCTGGTCTATGTATAGCAGTGTTCAGAGAATTCACTGTCATGCTGGTCTATGTATAGCAGTGTTCAAAAAATTCACTGTCATGCTGGTCTATGTATAGCAGTGTTCAGGGAATTCACTGTCATGCTGGTCTATGTATAGCAGTGTTCAGGGAATTCACTGTCATGCTGGTCTATGTGTAGTAGTTTTCAGGGAATTCACTGTCATGCTGGTCTATGTATAGCAGTGTTCAGGGAATTCACTGTCATGCTGGTCTATGTATAGTAGTGTTCAGAGAATTCACTGTCGTGCTGGTCTATGTATAGCAGTGTTCAGGGAATTCACTGTGGTGCTGGTCTATGTATAGTAGTGTTCAGAGAATTCATTGTCATGCTGGTCTATGTATAGCAGTGTTCAGAGAATTCATTGTCGTGCTGGTCTATGTATAGCAGTGTTCAGGGAATTCATTGTCGAACTGGTCTATGTACAGTCTAACCTGTCTTAAGCAAGCGGCCAAGGGAAATTGCAAAATCGCTTGCTTAAGACAGGTGCTTGCTGAATAGAGGGTCGATTTAGTCAAAGTTTTCTAGATTCTGTTTCGTCCCGGCCAAGGGTACTCATCAGATGGCTTATATGGCTACCATGACAGATTTTATTTTTTCTTTTTCTTTTTTTCTTTTTTTTTTTTTTTTATTTTCTTGTTTTATTTTTTAAAGCAATTTGAATGAAAACAAAGGAAGCCACACCTTTTTCCCAAACACATTTCAATAAACTACCAGATCAGAGCCTCATTGGACAACTTGGTTAATCACACACACAAACACACACGCGCACACATGCTGAAACACGTGACAGCAATTAACGAGACACAATTATCAGGATTATCGGTAAGCATGGCCAATTTGTTGACAATGCTTTGATCATTGTCACCTTATTCAATCGACTTTTCTCACCTTTACGATGACACTATCGAATTTTCGCACCTTTAACGATAGTAAAACAAACATGTGCTGATTGGCAATTAACCTCACCTGGCTAATTATGTGGTCAGTGAAGAGCAATAATGCTTCAAACGATCCAAAACTTCTTTTTATGTCGCCGAAAAAATCCCAGCTGGTATGGTTCTCTTTATCCTCTAATTTCAAAGGCAATCAGCGTTTAACGCCGGGATACAGTCATAGGCCTTTGCTGGTTACCGCTTTTACAACAATTTTTTTTGAATGAAACCGGTAACCGCACGCCGTGCTCCATTCATCGACTAGGTAAAAAATCAAAAATTTCCTCCAATTTCGGGTGATCGTTTTACCCGAAACCATTATTTTGGTCGCCGCACAGCGTAAACGGCTTACACTTTCAGAAACAAACAAAATTGACCGCAACAAAAAAAAAACATGGCCGCTTAAAGTGAAAATTTAGCGATTTGGGACAATTTTTGCTGACCGTTGACCGCGTTTGAGAGGTGCGTGCTGAATAAAGGTGCATTTGCGTTAGAAATCGTTCGGGGGGACCCGGAACTGACCGCTGACTGCAGGGTCACGCTGAATAGAGGTGACCGGATCGGCAGTTTAGACTGTATAGCAGTGTTCAGGGAATTCACTGTCATGCTGGTCTATGTATAGCAGTTTTCAGGGAATTCACTGTCGTGCTAATCTATGTATAGTAGTGTTCAGAGAATTCACTGTCGTGCTGGTCTATGTATAGCAGTGTTCAGGGAATTCACTGTCGTGCTGGTCTATGTATAGCAGTGTTCAGGGAATTCACTGTCGTGCTGGTCTATATATAGCAGTGTTCAGGGAATTCACTGTCGTGCTGGTCTATGTATAGCAGTTTTCAGGGAATTCACTGTCATGCTGGTTTATGTATAGCAGTGTTCAGGGAATTCACTGTCATGCTGGTCTATGTATAGCAGTGTTCAGGGAATTCACTGTCATGCTGGTCTATGTATAGCAGTGTTCAGGGAATTCACTGTCATGCTGGTCTATGTATAGTAGTGTTCAGAGAATTCACTGTCGTGCTGGTCTATGTATAGCAGTGTTCAGGGAATTCACTGTCGTGCTGGTCTATGTATAGCAGTGTTCAGGGAATTCATTGTCATGCTGCTTTATGTATAGCAGTGTTCAGGGAATTCACTGTCGATTTGGTCCCGTTTCGCCTACTCCCGTTTCGCCTATTCCCGTTTCGCCTACTCCCGTCTCGCCTACTCTGGACATTCAATGAATTCCTGTTTCGCCTACTCTGCACTTTTTGTCAGCAAACACATATTTTTCTTTTTCAATCTTATTATAATTTATTTCTATTCTACATATTTCATAGTGAAAATAGATATGTGAATATTGTACTTGTTTTAATTAAATGTTAAAATAAAAATAGTTTTAATTTAGATCAACAACTTATGAGTTTGCAATGTTTATATGCTTGCACAAGCCATAACAATAATCATTTTCTTCAAAAACAAAAATTAAATAAAGAAAAACACTTATTTCACTTTTCTATGGTAAACTTTAAAATGGTTTTGCATATCTAAATTAACATCATGCTTTAAAACAACATTATATCTTGTTATTCATCCATATTGAATGAGTAGGCGAAACGGGAATAGTAAACACTTCTGGTGTAGGCGAAATGGGAGTAGGCAAAACGGGAGTAGGCAAAATGGGACAAATCATAGGCGAAACGGGAGTAGGCGAAATGGGAGTAGGCGAAACGGGAACATCCCTCACTGTCATGCTGGTCTATGTATAGCAGTTTTTAGGGAATTCACTGTCGTGCTGATCTATATATAGTAGTGTTCAGAGAATTCACTGTCGTGCTCAGGTCTATGTATAGCTATGGGAATTGAATGTCATACTAGTCTGTCAGCACTTTATCCTGGTATTTTGGGGATGTCACCTTTTTCCTAAAATGAATTTAAGATTGGGAAAGGGGTCTTATTTCTGCCCCTGGAGATACTGGATAAAGCCCATTGGAGTGTTACGGGAATTTAATGTCATACAGGTCTGTATATATGGAAGTGTTAAGGGAATTGAATTTCATACTGGTCTGTATACGGAAGTGTTAAGGGAATTGAATGTCATGCTGGTTTGTATATAGAAGTGTTAAGGGAATTGAATGTCATACTGGTGTGTACATGCAAGTGTTAAGGGAATTGAATGTTTTGCTGGTCTGTACATGTATATTAGAGTGTTAAGGAAATTGAATGTCATACTGGTTTGTATACCGGAGTGTTAAGGGAATTGAATGTCATGCTGGTCTGTACATGTATATGAGAGTGTTAAGGGAATTGAATGTCATACTGGTTTGTATACCGGAGTGTTAAGGGAATTGAATGTCATGCTGGTCTGTACATGTATATGAGAGTGTTAAGGGAATTGAATGTTATACTGGTCTATATATGGGAGTGTTATGGGGATTGAATGTCATACTGGTCTATATATGGGAGTGTTATGGAACTTTAATGTCAGAAGGTATGTGGTCTGTGTACACATGTACTTAGGATTGAGGAATTCTGGGCCATAATGATCACTATATTGGAATCACTGTTTTAGGAATTTAATGATCACTATATTTTATGATCACTATATTGGATCACTGTTTTTGGAATTTAATGCCATGTTAATGGGTTTAAATGGCATGCTTGTCAAAGTAGAGGCATTTTAGGTCCTGGTTATGGGGGGCTTTAAATCAAAATTGACTGTACTGTTATAATTTATTGTCAGGGTCTTATGTTTTAGCATTGATTTGCATATTGCTAACAGTAGCGTTTGAACTTGTAAAATGATACTCTGTCATAGTTTCTTCCTAAATGTCACAGGTTTCTGTATGCCAATTAAGAAAGTAAAGAGGAGGAATTTAAAGAAAGTAGAATATGCCTCAGCCTGAATAGTTTATATTGTCATTTTTCATTTGGAATTCATTGAAAATTTATGAGATACATAGTCTAATCAAATTTTAATGGGTTTCTAATTGTTTTCAATATATGAGCATGGTTACAAAAAAGCCTGTCTTTGATTTACAAGGTAATACATGTGTTTTACTTGAATATTACACTCAAACCTGCCCCAAAGCTAAAATTTGATATCTGAGGTTACCCAATATGTCAGCAAAAGACTGTTTTTATGCTCATCAGTGTGCTTTTTGCTTTATAGCACAGTGCTGACTTTCTCATGATATGGCTCATCTTATTCTAATATGTGTTCACACATTCTAAGATCATTCAAAGACTTTTCAATGGGTACTTGTGAAAAATATATGAATGAATAAATACTTAATTGTTAATTCTTGAATGTGAATGAATCTTATTTGTGCAAAATCATCATGGTATTTATTACACAGGTCGATGTACTTAGGCGATTAATATATGCTGCAGTTAGTCACCCTGATTCTCTGGTTGATTTGGTTATGGCTTAGCATCCTAGTCAACAATTTTTCAGTCATGACAGAGCCAAAGCTTCATGGGTATAAGCCAGTACTATGGGAAACTTACAGTGTCTCAGTTGTGGACACTACATGGCAGAGGTATATGTAGATATCGGAATTCAGAAACTCGGAATTCAGAAACACGCTCTCGATAAGGTCCTATGCCACCATGCCCCCACCCTCACCCCTTCATTTACTGTTGATGTGATGTTATCAGCATAAAGTATGAAATTTGTATAAATGAAGCTGTGTCATATGAGCTGTGTCATGATGTTAATGTGCAGATGACAGTTGTTACTGCCTAGGCCGATTTGAAAACTTGTTCTTTTCCTGACCTACATTGTAAAATTTAATTTCAGGTCCATAGCTTGTTATTGTATCACTGCTTTGTGTCTGATCCTGACAGAGTTGTGACGAAAGAGTATATTTCATGCTTTGCACAAAGAGTTGCTATAGCAGTTGCACACAATTTGGTACTTCATTAGGTTATGAAAGAAGATAAATTGTTTCATTGAAAATAATTACCAAGGGAATATTGGAATGCATGATAATTTTATTGCCTTTAGGAAGAACATATAAGCCAGCCATATCATGAGAAAACCAACAATGTGGTTTCAGAACAGGTCTGGCACAAACCGAGCTGTACAATCACAGAAGATGGCTAGACTAGGCTGGAAATTTTGGAGTTAGAAAGTAGAGAAATTGTACTATCCATATAGCGAAAACAAAGGCGCTGAACTGAGAAGCTAAACTGCGCCTTTCTTTTCGCATATTCAAAATGTTAATTTTCTCATGACATGGCTCATATTCTGGCACAAGTAAAAACATAAGTTTAAGCTTTTCTAAAATAGTGTGATCTTTCAGCATTATTTTCAGCGTATACCTATATATTGGCAATGACCCATGGCCAAGTTGACTTGGGGGCGACAACGGACCAGGTCTAAAATTGCCTGCAACCAATATGACTAATGGCCGAAATGACTCTGTGGTATTTAGTATGACGGGATAGTGTTGTTCTTGCCTTCTCGCACAGAACCAGGCTAGCACTTGGTGGTTGATGCCTTAAAAATTTAATGCATCTTTTACTGCTCCAAAAACCGTTCCTGGTTTCTCTTCTTCCTAAATATAAATTTTTAAGTTTCTAGCCATCTTCTGTGACTGTTCATGCCCGTTTGTGATGGACCATGGCGACATGCAGCGGCTGAAATCTAAGAAATGGTGCATCATTGCTACATAAGTGTTGCTCAACCATACTTAGTAATGTTACGTCTACACCGGGCCACGTTCTCACTACGTCCTTACTACGTCCTAAAAAAATTAAGGACGTAGTGAGGACGTGGTACGATCTTGTAGGACGTGGTAAGAACGTAGTAAGGACGTAGTGAGGTCTTGATGGACGCGGAGGTCTTGGTCAAATTTTGAACATGCTCAAAAGAAACGTGGCGAGGACGGGGTGGAATTAGAACGCAGTAAGGACGTAGTAAGGACGTGGTAAGGACGTAGTAGGAACTTGTAGGACGTAGAAAGAACGTGGCGCAAACGTAGTGCGGTCTTCGTGGACGCGATGCAAATTTGTTGCAGACCATCAAGACCTCGCTACGCTTCTACTACGTCCTCGCTACGTCCATCAAGTTCTCGACAAGACCATACCACGCTTCTTGTACATCCTTACCGCGTCCTAGAAGACTGCACTGCGTTCTTATCACATCCTAGCGGTTCCTAACACGTCCTTAGTAGGTTCTTATCACGTTCACACCAGGTTCGAACTACGTCCTCCACGTTTTATTAATTTTGTTTTAATTGTCCCGTACCCTCAGGCAATTGCTTTCGCTTTTATTTAAATCATATCGAAATCGAAACATGAACAGAGAAGTACTCTTGTAACTTGCTCTCCTTCAAGGTCATCATGCCTTACTTGGTGCACAGGCTGCACTTGTGCTATTTCACAGGAGGAGGAATAGAAGGGCAAGATCTTGTTGGGTGCGCCCTTGGCTATCAGATGAAAGGAGGCTTCAGTATGGGCATTACGACCGACTACTAGCGGAGTTGAGGATAGAGGCATTCTTCAATTTCATGCGAATACCACCGGAAATGTTGTCCGCCCGTCATTTTCTTACTGCAATTTCAAGCCGTTTCGCAACTTTTCTGACTCTTAATACACGACTGATTAATATATTTACAGTTAGAACGTACTGGAAACGTAGTTCACGCGTGGTATGAACTGCTTGGTTTTTGTGAGGACGTAGCAAGGACGTAGTGGAAACGGGCTGAACTTGGAGAGCGCGTATTGAGGACGTAGTGGAAACGTGAAGGACGTTGTAAGGACGTGGTGCGGACGTAATAAGAACGTGGCGGGGACGTAGTAAGGACGTTGTGGGAACTTAGAAATCCGAAATTGTTTCATTTTGACCCCGTCCTTGCCACGTTCTTGAATTTTTAGAACGTGGTAAGGACGTAGTAAGAACGTGGTCCAGTGTAGACGTAACATAAAGCAAGGTGACTATTTGGACTTTGCGTGAGGCATGCATACTTCATTTTTGTGCCCATTTTCTTTGAAGTATTGATAAGCGGCACCTTTATTATCATTCTTATCCCAGTATGTACACTTGTGCAACCACATACCTGTGAATGAATAAAAGGCAAATTGATAACTCAATGAAACTTCGCACAAAAAATATGTCTTTTACTTCCATTTTCCGGTCACTTTTAACTGCTTGCGTAATTTTTGGGCACTCTTGACCCCTTGCATAGTAGATTTGTATCATTGGCTGAACTCAATTTTACAGAAAAAACTTCACCAATATATAAGTCTACTTTAAGATTATGTATTATGTAAACTGCATGCAAAATCAAGGATCATTTTTGCATGTTGTAGTTTTAAGTATCACAGTCAGATAAACACTTTTCGTCCTCATTCAACAAAATACATGAATGACTGTGAAATCTCGGTCAGGTTGGTGAATTTTGATATTTATCATCGCTATGTTCTATTTTATGAATGAAATATCTATTGAAAATTTGTTACCGGAGTACTGGTGCATTTAGTGTAACAAGATAATATTCCGATAATTCATCCATTTTTCCTCTAGGATTTTGCCATTCTTGGTAAAAATGTGCAAAGTAATAGCTTCTCTGGGGACTATCTATTCTTGGATATGGTGACAATTTTTTTTCTTTGCATTTCTGAGGAGATAATAAAGGATGGATTATATGACAAAGTTATCTGGAATTGGATACTTTTGTAGTTTAATGAAGTTAAGGTGTGACAGAATAAGTTGTCAACATATTAAACGATCAAGGTCAATCATTGTCTAAGAAAAGTACAGCAATTCATGTAATTGTATAAGTGATAATCATTGGATAAAAAGAAAATCAGAAAAAGGGAGTTTTAGATATTTGCTCTGAAATGTTGCTAGATTATGTGGAGACTTAAATTGTTAAACAGTTTGCTAAAGTCATTTAAAGTCGGGTACAGCTATCTTGTCTGGAACCATTTTACTGAGCTGGCTTATGCTTTTCTGTATAGATAAGATGAGCCACGATACGAGAAAACCAGTCTTCAGGCTTTCCGACCAGGTCTGACACAAACCGAGCTGTACAAACACAGAAGATGGCTAGAAGCTTGAAATTTTGGATTTAGCAAGAAGAGAAATTGTACTATCGGAGTAGCACAAACAAAGCTTCCCATTTACTGCGAAGCTGATCTGCGCCTTTGTTTTTGCATAGGCAAAAATCCGTTTTTTTTTTTCATGACGCTGCTCAGATGGTGTTAGGGTATAGACTGGGTATGATATTTCGGTATCTCCGTATTTCTTATCCGATTTGTAAAGAATCAGACCTGTAATTGACTTTCATGTTGCGCCTAGTAGATCTGGTCATAAAATACATCTACATGTGTTGTCAGTTAGTGGTTAAAGAAATGTGCACTAAGTGCTGGTAACCTGCTAGGTATGCCCAGGAGCAGTATGGGTAGGATAACTCAACATCCCAACTGTTGACCGGGGACAAAAAGAACTAATAATGAGCGAGAAAAAAGTAATCATGTTGCGTCCATGGTCAAAGGGAAATAATTCATGTTAGAGTTGAGAAAAAATGCAAAAATAGTATTAATAGGTACAGTACATCAAGTAAATTGTTATTTATCTTTACCTATATCTGAATTTACTCCTGAACTACTTTTTTCTAGATCAAAGATTCCAGGGAAAGGTTAGGATGCCAGGCAGGTACAAAGTAATCAAAAGGATATATTTATAATAACCTACCTTGGTTTGATGAGCCTGTTTCGAAGAAAACCTCTTTTTAGAAGTTATGGCATAGTGATGACTGGTGCCTTTGAATTTACATTTCCTGCATTTGATGATTTCCTGATTAAATGAGGTGAGAAAACCAACAATTTGGGTTCGGACCATGTCCAACACAAACCAGGCTGTACAGTCACAGAAGCAGGATTGAGGCTTGAAATTTCGGATTTAAGAAGTAGGGGGATTGTACTATCTGTGTAGCGAAAACAAAGGCGCTGATCAGTAACTGCGAAGCTGATCTGCGCCTTTGTTTTCGCCTATGCAGATTGTTGGTTTTCCCATTTGGCGCCTCAAATCCAAACTCAAGCCTGGCCTCACACTCTCTTCAACAGCCTTGTTTGCGTCTTATCAGGTTGGAAACAAGAGGAATGTATGATGACAGTGTGTCCAGTCTTAACTCTTTTGAGAGCCAGGGACTAATTTCCCTCCTGGAGCACGCACACCCCCTTGTGAAGTATTGTCAGTTTGGCTTGTTAGCTGTAAACCATTCAGATTCAGATTTTAGAGGACATGTTTTTCCATGATCGGTCTCATAAGTAGGTCACCTCAGTAGGTCACAAACTCTTCTGTTTGTTTCTTTACAGTACATCCTGTTGTTATGTGATAAGATTTGTATTTTGTAATAATTGATGAAAAAGTTTGTCTGTACTCCATAGAAAAATAGAAAAAGATAAGGCTGCTCATTAATTAGAAGCACATTATTCCAAATGGACATTTCTATGGGATAAGCCTCCATCGGGTAGCCTACTGGTTTGTAAACATAGGCTTGTGGCTTTGGTCTTTCGGATGAGACTTTAAATAATACTGTTGTCGTCTCCATATGACCTTAGCTATCGAGAAGAATGTAAGACTTAAATATGGGAAAGTATGTAGTTGTTAGTGTATTTGGAATTTACATCCCACCAATTGCTATTGTCACATGGAGACACAATTAACCATGGTGTTTAATCTCGAAAAGGACTTTGGATATATCAGAAAACTTAGTACACCACAACCTCTTTAAAATAACACTATTAATGGGGTCCAAGCTAATTTCCGTGTTAGCTATCCAGTCCTTGCTATAACGAGATTAAAATCTATAGATATATAGCGAAAATAGTCTAAAATGACCATTTGGAGATAAGCAGTGATCAATGTTATATCCAAAACTGTGTTGTAATGGAGCATGTTATAAAGATGTCCAGGTGTTTTTGCTGATGATCCTGGATTCAAGAAATTGTTGCCAAAAGTATTTGCTCAAAAAGGAGGTGAACCTTACAAAGGATCCTACTTTATCCCAGACATAAGCCATAAAGCAAAGCGATCTGAAATCTAGAAAAGTACAGCTTGGATGTAGACCAACAGTACTGATATTTGAGCCAGTGTGTGAGAAAAGCAACAGTTTGGGGTTCCGACCAGGTTGACACAAACTGAGCTGTACAGTCACAGAAGATGGTTAGAGGCTGGAAATTTTGGATTTAGAAAGTAGAGGAATTGTAGTATCCGTGTAGTGAAAACAAAGGCGCTGGTCAGCTTCGCAGTTACTGTGAAGCTGATCTGCGCCTTTGTTTTCGCTTATGCAGATTGTTGGTTTTCCCATGCGGCGGCTCGTTTCCTTAGAATGCCAGGTCGGACAATAATTCTTGTACTCTGTACATTTAATGTCACCAAAATATGCAAACATTCAGCTCGGTTGTCAGGTGATTGTTCGATATCCCAGTATGATAATGATTAAAAACGAAGATGTTTTCCCCCTTTCTGTCAAAAATGCAATAAAAATGATATACCAAGACTATGGTGGCATGCAAGACATTGGCTTGCCTGAACACACTTTCCAAGAGGTTCTCGTGTATTTTGGATGGGTCTTGCTGCACTAGAAAGAACGTAACTGTTCCTGGCTATTCTCTCCTTATTGTTAGTGAAAAGTTGTGCATAAGAACTGGTCAACTGCAGAAGTTAAGGTTATCCATGAAAAGTGTTCAAGAAAAACAGATCATACTGGAAAGACATTCTCTGTCTGGAGATATAGCATCATATTCATGAGCCGCGACTTGTGAAAACCGATCTTCGGGGTTTCCGACTAGGTCTAACACAAACCGACCTGTACAGTCACAGAAGCAGGCTAGAAGCTTGAAATTTTGGATTTAAGAAGAGAAATTGTACTATCCATGTAGCGAAAACAAAGGCGTTGATCAGCTTTGCACTGTGAAGCTGATCTCAGCTGTGAAGCTGATCTGCGCTTTTGTTTTTGCATAGGCAAAAATATAGTTTCTCACGACACGGCTCATATCATGTCAGCAACACATAATTTTATCTATATTTTCATTTTCTTGCAGGTTCCTGGTATAAATGACCTTGACCTACTGTGACCTTGACCTATGTTGACCTTTACCAATGGAATTTGCCAGATGATTGTGTGCTGTCCAGATCATGGGATTGCAGTGTAGTTTGAAAGGTTTGTTCTTCTTTTTCTAACTTTGAAATCCATGTCAGATCATGTCACAACTTGTCTGTTAACCCATATTTGACGAATGGATTCTCCCATCATTATCAATTGGGTGGGTCCACTATCATTTTTAGGGGACTCAGGGGTGTATTTTTAAATTTTATTCAAATTTTCGATAAAAATTCTCTAAGCAAACAGAATAGCCCCAGATGGGACGCCGCGTTCTGCGGCATCACATCTGGAGCTATTCTGTTTGCCTATGTCCCATAAATGAGTTAAGTACCCTAGTGGGTCAGACACAAACCAGGCGAGGGAGCACCATGGCCGAGTGGTTAATGTGACAGACTCCGGATCCAGAGGTTCTGGGTTTGAACCTCCTGAGGTCCATGTTATTTCGTTGAGCAAGACACATTAACTCCCTATAGCACTGGTTAGCAGTAACACTCTGTCCCCGACATGACTTGTGGATGAGACCTAACAAAAGTCCATCTCCATATTGCCATAGCCGTCAAGTGGGGTGTATAACACTCCATCATCCAACCAACAGGAATGTGCTTGATATGAAATAGGTCCAAGGATGGTAATTTGGTATCATTGAAAACTCAAATATTGGAGTAGGTGCGCCTCTTTTACCAGCTGTGACAGGCCTGATTCCAAATTGAGCTTAGACTATCTGCAGTCAAACATGAAGCACAGAATGAGCTCTACTTGTACAAACAAAATATGACTTAATTTGAAGGTAAAATCTCTCAATCTGGGCATCTTCAGGGTCTGGTCAGACATATCTGTGCCCTAATTCGGCTTAAACCTTTTTTCCGTCTCGACAAATAAGATCAGAACGCTGCACATATCTTGGTAGCTGAGTTGCACTGGCTGAAAAGGCAGAACATTTGGTTTTATCTTGCATTGGCTCAAATGCAACATAGATTTTGTAATTAGTGATGCTATGATCTGTTTTGAGATTATGGAAATATGAGAAATAGATGTTTTTAACAGATGTAACAACATGCTTTTCATGAGATAGTGCACAAGTATGCCTCAATACAAAGTCTTACCATTTTAGTTGTAGTCTCACCATTTTAGATGACATTTTGTACTTTAAAAATTTACCGAGGTGAGGTGGTTCTAACCAGTTCCACACAATCTACTTTTTTGGGCAAAAAATAAAGAAAAATTGTATACCCATGCATACCGATTCCGATAGCGTAATGGTTAGAGCGTCCGTTTTGGGAGCGGGAGGTCGTGGGTTCGATCCCAGGCCGGGTCATACCAAAGACTTTAAAAATGGTACCAGTGGCTACCTTGCTTGGCGCTCGGTATTATAAGGCAAGCACTGGCTTCTCTTCTCCCAAAACAAAATATAGCATCACTAACATCGCATATCTAATATGAAAAAGTCCGAATAATAACAAAAAAGGTCCGAAAATAATCAAGGTTTGTATTCACTAGAGGACGGTCCGTATGGAAGACTGGCCGTTGTACTAAATACGTTATCCTCTGTAAATATAGAGCTTATTATTATTATTATTATTATTATTATTATTATCCCATTTTCACCATATAAAAGTGGTGTTTTAGTGAATATGACATTTCACGGACTTGTTGTCCTGATGTGCACTAAGTACTGGTAACATGCCTCATGGTTGCTTGCCCAGACAGTGTGGCTAGGATTACAGACCGACCAGACATCATAACAAAAACTTGCCCATGCAATATACAGAGATTAATTAAACATTTCATCAGAATTTTTTTTTATATTTTTCTTATATTCGCTCAAAACATAGATTGTGGGTACACGTTAGAATCGCCTCGGCGAGGCGGTTCTAACGAGTACCCACAATCTATGTTTTGGAGCAAAAATAAGAAAAATAGGTATACCCCTGCATACCCCAGTTTTGCTATATAAAAGTGGGGTTCAAGGGGGCATACATTACACGGACATGTTTTCCTGATGTGACCATCCAATACAAACAACAAGATGACCATCCAATACAAACAACAAGATGACCATCCAATACAAACAACAAGATTGGTTGATTGTCTACAATCCAAAAATCATTGAAGCAAAGTCTACCTGATCATTTGCTCGTATACCGTTGTAGGAGAGTCTGAGAATCTCATGATTGCTTTAAAATGACAATTCCTAACAGGAAAATAATCTGTATCATCAATAAAGAGGGGGAGGACTTTCCTTATATAGACAGCTGCTGATGTTTGCTGAGATTTGTTGCAAGAAAACTTGCTAAAAAACAAATGATAAGACATGGTTTTATGTGCTGTATAAGTGCAGGCTGTGCTATAAGGGGTATTGATATTAGAGCATAGGCTGACTAGCAAGCTATGAAAGATTTGTCGTTACCTGCTTTGGGAAAGTAGCAAAGCAGCCTGGTCTGTGACAATACTCAGGACAAGACAACAGTTACTGCTGTTTGCTGGCAACAGCTGGTGTTTCAACTTCTACTTGATTTGGTTGAACTAAGCATTGAAAATGAACCATCCTACTTACCTTATGTCACTAATGAGGGACACATGCATTTTAGCTACACATTACGAAAACATGCCCATGCAATACACAGAAATTTTTAAAGTTGTAAAAAATGAAAATTTTCAGTAGAAAATCTTTGATATTTTTCATATTTTTGCTCAAAACATAGATTGTGGGTACACGTTAGAACTGCCTCGCCGAGGCGGTTCTAACGAGTACCCACAATCTATGTTTTGGAGCAAAAATAAGAAAAATAGGTATACCCCTGCAAACCCCAGTTTTGCTATATAAAAGTGGGGTTCAAGGGGGTAAACATTACACGGACATGTTTTCCTGATGAATAGCAGTGTATTATCATCCTAGTATTGTGCCATCCTTGTTGGTATTTGTAGAATATTATGGCTGAAACAGGTTTTCCGGAAATTGTATTCTTTTATTGATATGCTATATTTAGAATGTCGTTAACAGAAAAAAAGACAAAAGACACATTACCTCATAGTGAGATGTCATGTTAGTACGAAAATGTGGATGATGACCAGCCTGGGATTGGATTTAATTTGAAAATGGAAATATATCCTCAAGTTCTTGTATCATATGAGCCGCCTCGTGGGAAAACCAACAATGTGGTTTCCGAACAGGTCCGCCACAAACCGACCTGTACAGTCACAGAAGAGGGCTAGAAGCTTGAAATTTCAGATTTAAGTAGAAGACGAATTGTACTATCCGAGTAGCGAAAACACAGGCGCTGATCAGCTTCGCGGTTACCGCGAAGCTGATCTGCGCCTTTGTTTTCGCATAGGCAATTATCCGGTTCTCTCGCGTCGCGGCTCATATATGTCAAAAAGAGCAGGTCTTCTCACAATTGTGTTCCATTTAAGGAACCATTTGACGTTTTAGCCATGTCATGAGAAAAACCAACATTTTGCATATGCGAAAACAAAGGCGCAGATCAGCACCTTTGTGTTTGCTAAATGGACAGTACAATTTCTCTACTTTCTAAATCCAAAATTTCCAGCCTCTAGCCATCTTCTGTGCTTGTACAGCTCAGTTTGTGTTGGACCTGTTCGGAAACATCATTGTAGGCTTCTTTGATTCTTTGATATATAATTCCATAAAAAGAAATAAGGAAATGATAAAGGATGGCATAAAAATCAGACAAAGGATTGTGCATGAAAACCACATATATTGGACTAGAGTTTATGTGAAAACTGGATTTTTGCCTAGCTGAAAACAGTAACTGCACAGCTGATCAGTGCCTTAGTTTTCACAACTCGGATAGTACATTTCCTCTTCTAGGCATCTTCTATAGCTGCACAGGCCGGTTTGTATCAGACCTGGTCGGAAACCCCGAAGACCAGTTCTCTCGCATCGCTGCTCATATGACATTGTAAGGATTCTGTTGTTGTGTTTGTTATGTATTTAATTGTTTGGCTTTTAATCGCCAAAGTCAATATCTATGGTTATGTTCAGACATATATTATTACACTTAGCAATATTTGATTCATTCTGAAAAGACAAATGCCGATACTTCAGCATTCATTTTCATGGCATAGAATGCATTCCATCATTGCTAATGAAAAAGGTCCTCATCACAGCTGAAAAGATTATACGCAGTCCTTGACTAATGCCAGATACTTCCATTGAAATGTATGCAGAAATGCAAAATTTGGGTACTACCTATAAGTAAGGTCCTCTATTCCGGCAGTCGATGGAAAGATTTAAACCAATTTGGTGGCATTTTCACTGCGCGTGTTAGAGGCTTGAGAAGACATGACGACATGTGAAAATAAGGCTTTATAGTTCTCAAAAATGTGAAAATCACAAATTGCACGTGTTGCACGTGCACCAATGTTCCAGGGCCAGTGGAACTGTTGAATATTTCTAAATCAATTTGCTTTTGATCAGAATCATAAATAAAGATACAATTTTTGAAAGAAATTTTATACTTTTCACAATGTCAAAATTTTAGTGGTGGTAACTTTTCATTGACGCTGAGTATATTTATGGTACATTTACCCAACTTTGGGATGTCATGACATACAAACTTTGCTGCTGAGTATGTAAATGTACTACTGTTTGTAAAAACAAACAAAAAAAGTTAAGATTCATGGTCAGATGTCCAGAAAAGAAAACTTACCCACTAGGCAGTGTCCTATCTCTCAGAACATACAAAGATCAAAGAGATCCAAGGATGTAGAGATGGTTTGACTCCCACTTTCACCGGGCAGGCTCAGGCCTTCTAAGCAGTTTACCTGTAAATTAGTTAATTTGTCTTTCTCAAGGACACAAGCTAGTGTCAGTGGAATTCAGAACCTATCACTTCGGAGTCTGACACTCTTCCACCAAGCCAACACACTTCCCTCACTTAAGCTTGTTGGTAATAAGTTTTCTCTTGTAGTTTTGATTGGGGGGGGGGGGGGGGGGGGGAGGGGGGGCAGAAAATTGGTAGGAATATTGTCACTTCACAGTCATTGCTGCTCTTTCACTTTTCAGTGTTTCTAATGAGATCTCTGCATGTTCATAAAATCTTGAGAGTGTTATGGGATACTGGTCTAAGTGGATTTGTCTGTAGCATGTCCATTTTGTATCATTACGAAAACACGCCCATGCAATATACAGAGATTTTTAAATTTGTAAAAATGGAAAAATTTTAGTAGAAAATGTTTGATATTTTTCTTATTTTTGCTCAAAACATAGATTGTGGGTACACGTTAGAACCGCCTCGCCGAGGCGGTTCTAATGAGTACCCACAATCTATGTTTTGGAGCAAAAATAAGAAAAATAGGTATACCCATGTATACCCCAGTTTTGCTATATAAAAGTGGGGTTCAAGGGGGTATACATTGCACCGACATGTTGTTTGACCGGTGTGTATTAAGGGAAGCAACTTTTTAAACAATTTTAAGATTTGCCCATATTGGTAACAACCCTTACCTGAGTTTTGTAGACAGATAAGTCAGTCTTGATTATTATAACATGCCAAAACACTGTTACTTCCCTTTGACTGCTTGAATGAGTATAATGAAAATTCTGTATTTATGGCTTGATTGGTCTTGATAAGTGTGTGATGATGTGCAAGTTCAAACATTATTTATTTTGCTTCAATTACAGAGAAAAAAACTCATGGAACTTATATATGCGTTCTTGAAAGTGTAGATGTTGGCGTTAGGTGGTCAAACGTGGTGGAGGAAACCGGAGAACCCGATGAAAATCACTGACCACTACCCTGCCACATGCCTTGACACGAATTCGAACCCAGGCCGCAGAGGTGACAAGCGAATGGGTTATCCACTAAGCTATGTTGAGCATCACGTTGATTTATCGATTTATCGCAACTTTTATGAAACTTTCAGTGATTCAATGTTTATTTTGTATTTGTCATTGCCATGGTATTTCAGATGATACATGATGAATGATAACATGCACAAAATGCTTGTGGGTGCAGATGACAGATCTTTTCTGAATGGAATATTGAAGAGTTGAGGTTTCAAAAATAGTATGAGCAGCATTACATGAAAGCCTGTCTCCTCACACAGAAGCTGACCAGATGCCTGAATTAGGGGCCTGAATTTTGGGATCTAGAAAGTGGACTATTAAACAATCTGTGTGTACTTTTGTGATTTGCTCTAAAGGGCTCTGCAGAAATAAAAAGTCTCAGTATTTTTGGATGATTATACAAAACAATGAAGGTCATGTCAGGATGGTCAGTTACGGTCAGTTATACTAGCCACACTGTTTCTGTGCAAGCCTTCTAGATATCAGGTCATTAATTGAATCAGCAGAAAAGGAAAGATGCCAGTAGAAATATCTCTTCAAACCCAAATCTTTATAAAAATATATGCCGGATGTGGAGATAAGTTGCTGTACCACTGTATTAAGATCAGATACTATATCAGTTGAGCTACCATGTGGATTTATTTCATGATTTGACTCAAATGTTCTTGAAGAAAAATTTTCTTATGTCAGTCAGTGCAATATTAAATGATTTTATTTTCTTTCTTTTGCACATAAAACATTCAAGATGAATAATTATCAGTGTCATATTTAAACACAAATATCTAATATTTCTTTTAAGGATTATAATATAAACCTGTCAAGTTTTGCAGCAGTGTTATGGTTTCTTTTGTTTGCTGTTTACACCCATAAGGTGCAAATCTGCAGTTGGTTGTAATTTTATTTCAAGTTAACGGCCCGCCGTCTCGACATGCATTTTCTGTGCGTGCTTGTTTATGGTACACATTCCATTAATATTGAACCTCTCCTTATTGCAAACCAGATTTGTTACATAAAGTGATTTTAATTTGAAATTTGGGAAAGGAAACTCTACACTGGTGAAATTAATATGTCAATTTTTGCAAAATGTATATTCGGACTGACTTCTGCATTCAAAATACTTGCACTTAGTTTTAGTACAGACTTAAAGATGTGAGTGCATTACGAAAACACGCCCATGCAATATACAGATTTTTCTTACTGCCTGAAAAAATGAAAATTTTCAGTAGAAAATTTTTAGCATTTTTCTTATTTTTGCTCAAAACAAAGATTGTGGGTACACCTTAGAACCGCCTAGGCCAGGCAGGAACTTGGCTTGTCTCACATGTGCCCCATGTGGGGCTCGAACCCTTATTAGACTCAGCAGTGAGATGATCGAATGATTAAGCTTGACAATGAAATATCAGCGATCTTAACCTCTTGGCCATGGGGGCGGCCCTGGTTCTGTGTTGTTATACTTTACAGGTTATTACAGGTTTTGGTGATCTAAACCTGAAATTTCAATTTATTTGGGCTATTTTTCATTTATGAGCAGTTTAAATTTTATGCTCAGCTGAACAAAGTTTTGTTTTAAACCCATCTGATTGTCTGCCATAGCAGATAGCAAAAGCTTATCACTTTTGGAAAAAGCAGATTTTTACAGACAAGGTTCAGATTTCAATGGACTCTTTACAAAGTCAAGCATCAATTTGTGTTGATGTTAATTAAGACAATAAAATCATATTTTCTGATTTCAGGTTTGTGAAAGAGATCAAAAGAGAAACGATTGAGATGAGATCATAGATAACACAGAATTACAGCCCAGTAGGCTAAAGAGAGGAAAGCCTGAGTCAATATTACAGTACTTTTGGTAAGATAATTTCTATTATCATATATTTACTACAAAATATGTTCTTTTTGCATATGCGATACAGACAAGAGTTACGTTCACGTATCGCGGCACAGTATCTCGAAAGCCGTATCCGCTCAAAAATTGATAAAACCCATATCACTCCCTTGGGAGAAAAAGCCATATCACCAAATGATTGGCTCACATACCCACGTGACCCATATCATCCCTAGGGAGAAAAAGCCGTATCACCAAATGATTGGCTAATAAAATTATATTCGGAGCACTCGGCTCCTATTGTATTGAGTTCATTAGGTAGTGTACCGCAGGCATTTAAGATTTGTTTGGATTGTGGTTTTATGTCACAGGCAACAGTACGTAGTATTTTGTCATGTCGAGACAAATTTTCGATTTGTGCTAATGTGGAAATAATATGCGCTCTACTGCACGCTTTGGCGGTATGTCAAAATAAAATAAAATAAAATAAAATAAGATAAAAAAAAATAAAAAAAAAATAAATAAAATAAAATAAATAAAACAAAGAAAGGGAAAAAAATGGTCATGAATTATGATATATGATAAAAAGATTACGATATGACAATTTTCATATCGTACCCGCGTATCAACCCTCGAATCCCGTATCAGCCCTCGACTCTCGCATCAGCCCTCGGGCCTTCGGCCCTCGGGCTGATACGAGAGTCTCGGGCTGATACGGGATTCTCGGGTTGATACGAGGTACGATATGAAAATTGTCATATGATAATCTCTATTAATCACATGCACAATACAGGCTTTTTCTTTCAGGAAAATTTCTCCCAATTAAGCTTCGTACCAGGTCCAATGCAGATTGCTCTGTACAGCTACTGAAGAGGGTGACCACAAGGCTTGAAAATTTGGATTCAGGCAGCACAGGTACAGTTGAGGGATCATACTCTGCATGAAAGCAAAGGTGCTAATCGGTTGTATTATGCAGCTGATTCATGTATTTGTTTTGCAAATATTCAAAAATAGATTTCGACATTACTGTGCCTATGAGACTGGTCTGAAGATATGAAAACTGGTTGGACAGTCTCAGGACCCATAATTTTGTCATTTTATTTATTCCATGAACATGGAACAATGAATTTTGAGCCATGCACAATGGATGTCATCTTAGGATTCACTCAAATGTGGAATGTGGCATATTCTCCTTTCTAGGGTAGTGTAAGTACATTGCCCTGAATATTATATCAAAAATTGAATATATACTCAACAAAAAAAGTTAGGGAAAATGTGTTTGAGGGACTGTAACACAAGAACTGTTATAGTTCATGAAATGTAAACTCCATATCATCATGAAGTGTCTTTTTATCTTTCAAATGAGGGTTTAATTGAGATGATGACACTTACAAAAGCTTTAAAAATCAATGTCAAAGTTGACTGGTCACACCTCCATGTTTCACAAATTTGCCATATTGTTCGATGTGTGTATCAATTGTTACTGGAGCTTTTCACACAATAACCATGTCTCCATAGACACATTTTCTCGTGAACAGCTGTACAGTGCACACACTGAGGTGAGCAGACCTGTTGTAAAGCATTTTCAGCACCATTACCATTGTTATAGCCCCGCTTTGAAAAAGTGGGGCTATACTGGATTCACCCTGTCCTTCCGTCGTTCTGTCCTTCTGTCCTTCTGTCCTTCCGTTATTCTGTCCTTCCGTTATTCCGTCCATAATTCTGTTACCACTCATAACTTGAGAACCAGCTGTTAGACTTTAACCAAATTTGGCATATGCATCAATATTGACAATATCTACTTATGTATCAATGCATGTTGTTTTCCTCAAATTTGCAGAAGAGTTATTGCCCTTGGATGACCCTATATTGATGTCAGAATTTCGTTTCCGCTCAATATCTTGAGAACGAATTGACAGAATCAGACCAAATTTTGTGTGCACATCAACATTGACAAGATCTAGCTTGGGATTGTTACCCGTCATTGTTCGCAAAATTTTGATGGAGTTACGGCCCTTAATTGACGTCAGAATTTCGTTTCCGCTCAATATCTTGAGAACGAATTGACAGAATCCGACCAAATTTTGTATGCACGTCATCATTGACAAGATCTAGCTTGGGATTGTTACCCGTCATTTTTCGCAAAATTTTGACGGAGTTACGGCCCTTGATTGATGTCAGAATTTTGTTTCCGCTCAATATCTTGAGAACGAATTGACAGAATCTGACCAAATTTTGTATGCACATCATCATTGACAAGATCTAGCTTGGGATTGTTACCCGTCATTTTTCGCAAAATTTTGACGGAGTTACGGCCCTTGATTGACTTCAGAATTTCGTTTCCGCTCAATATCTTGAGAACGAATTGACAGAATCCGACCAAATTTTGTATGCACATCATCATTGACAAGATCTAGCTTGGGATTGTTACCCGTCATTTTTTGCAAAATTTTGACGGAGTTACGGCCCTTGATTGATGTCAGAATTTTGTTTCCGCTCAATATCTTGAGAACGAATTGACAAAATCCGACCAAATTTTGTATGCACGTCATCATTGACAAGATCTAGCTTGGGATTGTTACCCGTCATTTTTCGCAAAATTTTGACGGAGTTACGGCCCTTGATTGACGTCAGAATTTCGTTTCCGCTCAATATCTTGAGAACGAATTGACAGAATCCGACCAAATTTTGTGTGCACATCATCATTGACAAGATCTAGCTTGGGATTGTTACCCATCATTTTTCGCAAAATTTTGATGGAGTTACGGCCCTTGATTGATGTCAGAATTTCGTTTCCGCTCAATATCTTGTGAACGAATTGACAGAATCAGACCAAATTTTGTGTGCACATCAACATTGACAAGATCTAGCTTGGGATTGTTACCCGTCATTGTTCGCAAAATTTTGATGGAGTTACGGCCCTTAATTGACGTCAGAATTTCGTTTCCGCTCAATATCTTGAGAACGAATTGACAGAATCCGACCAAATTTTGTATGCACGTCATCATTGACAAGATCTAGCTTGGGATTGTTACCCGTCATTTTTCGCAAAATTTTGACGGAGTTACGGCCCTTGATTGATGTCAGAATTTTGTTTCCGCTCAATATCTTGAGAACGAATTGACAGAATCCGACCAAATTTTGTATGCACATCATCATTGACAAGATCTAGCTTGGGATTGTTACCCGTCATTTTTCGCAAAATTTTGACGGAGTTACGGCCCTTGATTGACTTCAGAATTTCGTTTCCGCTCAATATCTTGAGAACGAATTGACAGAATCCGACCAAATTTTGTATGCACATCATCATTGACAAGATCTAGCTTGGGATTGTTACCCGTCATTTTCCGCAAAATTTTGACAGAGTTATGGCCATTTATTGAGGTAAGAATTTCGTTTCCGCTCAATATCTTGAGAACGAATTGACATAATCAGACCAAATTTTGTATGCACATCAATATTGATGAGATCTAGCTTGTGAATGTTACTTGTCATTGTTTTTTTTCACCCTGCAAAAAAGCTGAGAAGCGGGGCTTTAGTCAGATTCTCTGACAATTCTAGTTGGTACCAGGAGGACAATGTCAGATGACATTGCCCCAGTATCACTCAAGATTACCTACGTCGGGACAACGTTGAGGTCAAGGACTAGGCAACCCACCCACAGACATTCTTCCAGCTGAGCAAGTGTTACACATTCTGGGACTGCTTGATATGGTCTGGTGTGGAATTCTGGCACCAAAAACTCTACAGGCTCTTGCTGTGGTGCTTCAGGAGATAAGGATGCTGATTTCGCAGCACCAAATTCGGAATATTGTTGGTCAGATTAAAGAATTGTCGGTTGGCTGTTGTGCTTTGCAGCCTGATATTCCCATCTAGATAATGATGCTGATGCAGAAAAAGCAGGATGACATGTCTCAACATCTTGTCTTGAACACGGATCTGTTGTTATGAGAAAACGTGTCTTCAAAGTCTATGCTTTTAAGGCAAAAGTCTACATTGACACTTTTTACTCAAACCAAACAATATTGCAATTTTGTGAAAACTGGATTGACGACTAGCCAACTTTGACACTGTTTTTCCCAGCCACTGCCGATGCTACAAGTTCAAATTGGAAAGATGAAAAGACACTTTATAACATACTAAAGTTTGAATTTCTAACTTTGTTCTAGATTTTTTGCAATACGCACTTGAACACATTTTCCTTAACTTTTTTTGTTGAGTATATTATCCTATGAATCATATGAAACCTGGAAAAAATATATCCTGTACAAGAATCTTGAATGAGCTCATTTAATTTATAATCCCAGTATGTCATCATTTTCACTGTATTTTGATATATTTTTATTGAGACACCACATACCCATATCAATTTAAAGACTGAAGCAGCTAGCAAAGATGAACATCATCCGGGGCATTTCCCCTGCCAGGATCTTCTTTGTCTTGATATGAAAATATGCATCTTTTGATACAGATAAATTGCACAGTTACGACCTCAGTCAGTGTGCATGGGCGTCCCAGGCTGCGGGAAGATCAGCTTTTTGCAAAGTCTATTTTGGTGATGTCTGTGTGCTGTGGCTCACATTAATTTGTATACTACATCAAAAGTGACTGATTTTGAAGATGTTACTCATCCGATATAAAGATTGCCTACCTGAATGTTACAGATGACAAATTTTTCATTCACTTCTCCAAAATATCTGTTATTAAACATCATAATTTTATGCTGTAACCTTCAGATATTTTATAAGCATATTTTGCAGACCAAGGTCAAACTGCAGGGTAGTGCAGCCTCTCATAGGTAGGGCATTAGGACTGTATTGTGTCTTTTTCTTTTTGGTTAAAATACCAAGAAATTAATTCCTGGTTCTCATCATGAATGAAAAATTGCTGAGTGGGATATTGATCCTCAGATCAAACAACTCAGACAAAGATCAAACTATTCCTAATCAAGGCCTTAGGCATGGTAGTATGACAATTAAGGCAGTACTGTCATAACAAGAGTATTCTTGGATTTCAGGCTTTGGTGACCAAAGCAAATGCTTACGTGCAGATCCTGTATTTTCTCAAGTGACATTGGCATTGATTACTGCTTGCTGGGGGTCTCTAATTTTAGAAACCGTGGACACAGAGAACTACTAATTCTTCTCCAAAGGTAAAGTACTACATCACCCTGTATACCCATGATGCAACCAAGCTTCTGACAATGTAGATCGATGCAACATCACACGACCCTTGACAAAACAGTACATGTTGATTGAACACAAGATTGATTGATTGGGCAACAACCTACACCAAAACAATATCAATTTTGCAAATACCTACAGAAATGCAATGAACATTTTGCTGTAGGTTGGAGCCCAGTGGATCAGGCTTTTGATCACCATGTGACATTTAGTCCCATGTTGCATGATGTTGCATCAATCTGCGATTTAAGAAGCTATAGGTTGCTGTACTCATCTTTAAGGTGAAGCACTACATATGAGCCACCTCGTGGGAAAACCAACAATGTGGTTTCCGACCAGGTCCGACACAAACCGACCTGTACAAGCACAGAAAAGAACTAGAAGCTTGAAATTTCGGATTTAAGTAGAAGAGGAATTGTACTATCTGAGTAGCGAAAACAAAGGCGCTGATCAGCTTCGCGGTTACCGCGAAGCTGATCTGCGTCTTTGTTTTCGCATATGCAGATTGTTGGTTTTCCCATGAGGCGGCTCAATTATTTAAATTATGGTGAATGTGTGGTACATTTACATATTTCTTATGACATAATTTAAAATGTTTAAAAGAAAAAAATATACTTATGAAAGTACAAAAACAAAAAGGTTAACCGCACATGAGCCACCTGTTACAACTCATTACATGAGCCCCGATGAGAGAAAACCGGCCCTCAGGGTTTCTGACTAGGTCTGACACAAAAACAGTATACAGTTTCAGTAAAAGGCTTCAGATTTAAGAAGAAGTGGAAGTATTGAAAACAAAGGCACTGTAACTGCACATATGATCTGCATCAATGTTTTCGCATAGGCAAAGTTCTGTTTGAAGTGTCCGATTAGGTTCAGAACATAATCAGGCTGTGTCACAGCGATTGAACTTCTGGATGTATGAAAGAGAAGGCATGCCTCATTGATGTAATAGCAAAGGCGCTGGTCAACTGTGTAATTTAACCAACCTGTGCGAAATTTTCCATATTTCAAACTGCAGACTTTCATACCTCATGGCTCAGTTCAAATTGATTGATCTATTTAAACTTAAAATTTTGAGTCAGTCAGACAATTTATAGGATATAGGTCATATGTTTATATCTGTCTGCACATCAGGTGGGCTAGCAAGGAACATGCTTTCACCTGTCATTTGATTGAGAAATGCATTAATTTATTTATTAGTCATTTTACCTGTATATTTTAATAATTACACTCACATATAGTAATTTTTGATGTCATAGTATTCTGATCCTCGGGTAGATTCAAATAAAAAATATTAGTGTCTAGATGAATTATTATTTTCCCAAACCAATATTGTCTTCCCTTCTTCATGTATTAGTGTCTAGATGAATTATTATTTTCCCAAACCAATATTGTCTCCCCTTCTTCATATATTAGTGTCTAGAGTTATTATTTTCCCAAACCAATATTGTCTCCCCTTCTTCATATATTAGTGTCTAGATGAATTATTATTTTCCCAAACCAATGTTGTCTCCCCTTCTTCATATATTAGTGTCTAGATGAATTATTATTTTCCCAAACCAATATTGTCTCCCCTTCTTCATATATTAGTGTCTAGATGAGTTATTATTTTCCCAAACCAATATTGTCTCCCCTTCTTCATATATTAGTGTCTAGATGAATTATTATTTTCCCAAACCAATATTGTCTCCCCTTCTTCATATATTAGTGTCTAGATGAATTATTATTTTCCCAAACCAATATTGTCTCCCCTTCTTCATATATTAGTGTCTAGATGAGTTATTATTTTCCCAAACCAATATTGTCTCCCCTTCTTCATATATTAGTGTCTAGATGAATTATTATTTTCCCAAACCAATGTTGTCACCCCTTCTTCATATATTAGTATCTAGATGAATTATTATTTTCCCAAACCAATATTGTCTCCCCTTCTTCATATATTAGTGTCTAGATGAATTATTATTTTCCCAAACCAATATTGTCTCCCCTTCTTCATATATTAGTGTCTAGATGAGTTATTATTTTCCCAAACCAATATTGTCTCCCCTTCTTCATATATTAGTGTCTAGATGAATTATTATTTTCCCAAACCAATATTGTCTCCCCTTCTTCATATATTAGTGTCTAGATGAATTATTATTTTCCCAAACCAATATTGTCTCCCCTTCTTCATATATTAGTGTCTAGATGAGTTATTATTTTCCCAAACCAATATTGTCTCCCCTTCTTCATATATTAGTGTCTAGATGAATTATTATTTTCCCAAACCAATGTTGTCACCCCTTCTTCATATATTAGTATCTAGATGAATTATTATTTTCCCAAACCAATATTGTCTCCCCTTCTTCATATATTAGTGTCTAGATAAATTATTATTTTCCCAAACCAATATTGTCTCCCCTTCTTCATATATTAGTGTCTAGATGAATTATTATTTTCCCAAACCAATATTGTCTCCCCTTCTTCATATACATGTACATGTATTTGCAATATTTCTATTATGTAAACAGAAGGTAATACTGAAGCTTACCTGTGCTGTCCACCGAGGCAGTAATGTGTAAATGACTTGTCCACCAAGACATGCAGAATTTGATCAGGTCTTACATTCAGTTTTTGGCTGTCAACCAAGACTTTCTTGCTGTCAATGGACTTCGTAAGACCTGGGGTTTTGAATGTATGGTCATATGGGCCACCACATCTGTCATCAGAAAACCATCAATCTACATTTGCGAAAACAAAGGCGCTGATCAGCTGTGCAGTAACTGCACAGCAGATCAGCGCCTTTGTTTTTGCTACATAGATAGTACCTTCTCTTTTCTTAAATCTGAATTTTCTAGCTTCTAGCCTACTTCTGTGACTGTACAGGCTGGTTTGTGTAGGACGTGGTCTGAAACCAGATTGTTGGTTTTCTCACACAACGGCTCATATTAATGACTTGGTCTACAGCACATGTAGGATCTGTAGTTTTACTCCAGTAGTATCAAATGCCAAAGAATGTACATCATTAATTTTGTTACTTTTAAAAAAAAAAAATAGGTAATCCCCTATTCTGAATCAGAATGCAATAATGTAATAAGAGATTATTGTAAACACCAAATTCATGTATGACATGCCTATGACCACTTGAGACAATTTTTTTTTAATATTTCTTGATGATCGCAAGTATGTTGGGGAATTTCTAAAGTTCATTTGGTTCGTAAATATCATGTCTGGCAATAAGAGATGTTCTAAAATAAGATATCAATTTTGCTGTTTCTTAAAAGTCATGAAAACCGCATAACAAACTGACATTGCAACACGCCCATATTAGCCGCATCATGAGAAAACTGAGTTTTTAGCTATGCAAATACAAAGATGCAGATCAGCTGTGCAGTAACTGTTTTCACTACTCGGATAGTCCAATTCCTCTTGTTACATCCGAAATTTCAAGTTTTTAGACTGTTTCTCTGACTGAACAGGCCGGTTTGTGTGGGACCTTGTCAGAAATCTTGAAGACCGGTTCTCTTGCCTTGTGGCTCATATTATGTCAATAAACTGCCTTGAAATGCTGCTCAAATTTCCACATGCACTTAATCTGAAGTTGAAATTTTAATTGGTATTTCTTGAAATTTTATGATACAACTTAAAGATATAAGCATTTTGCTAACAACAAAAATGCTGTCATAGTTCTACCCATTCTACCCATAGCATTTTTCATGGTGCTAATTAAAGACCATCTTTTTAAAGCATAATAGCAGGGTTTAAAATGAGGAAAATACAACATTTTTCATCTAAAAAAAGCCCATATTTTTAGTAATCTGAATAGATAAACAGAATCTCACTTCATATATATATTTCACAGTCAGTTTCGGGTAATGACTTATGAAGTTATGAACACTAATTAAGACATCTCAAATATTTCCCAAAGGGACATACTTTGACTAATTTTGACTTTTTGCACAGGCGAAATATGCAATTTGTGATTGAAGTGATGTTTGGTATATGTGATAAATTGATGTTATTTAGTTGAAAAGATCAAAACTTTCTATAAATCTTCATATACGCCTAATGACTAGGCTTAGTATAGATGAAATTTTCATATTTTATGGTATATTTAAAATTTTGACAACCTCTCGTCAGACCAAAAGTTGGATAGGAAAAAAAATGAGGTAATTTTTTTGTATATTTTTCAATGTCAAATACTCTTGTAGTTTTCGGCATTTGTCCATTTTCATTAAAAGTTCAATATTTTTAAGGGACAAAACCATTAAAAGTCTGTGAAAATTCAATATTTTATGGGGCACAACCATTAAAAATCTGTAAAAGTTCAATATTTTAAAGGGGCGCAACCATTAAAAATATGGGCCTGGCCCGTCATTCTGATTTATGTCTTATTCCAATCTATTTTTGTTCCAGAACATGATGGAAAGACTAAAACTTTATTAAATAAAATCATAAAAACTAATGTATCAAAATTAATAAGCATTTACAAATTACTTATTATTCATATTAGTTAAAATAATGGTCTCATTTGCATAAATTGAGATGCCGCTTGGAAAATCCAGCAATCTGCATAGGCAAAAACAAAGGCGCGAACAGCTTCGCAGTTACACTGCGAAGCTAGCGCCTTTGTTTTCGCTACACGGATAGTACAATTCCTCTAATTTCTAAATCCAAAATTTCCAGCCTCCGTAACTGTACAGGCCGGTTTGTGTCAGACCTGGTCGCGACCCAATTTGTTGGTTTTCTCATTTGCATAAATTAGAATTAAGAGCCCATAAAGCGGTTTGATATCAGACATGTGTCATTAGAGCCCCATCATGACAAAACCTGTTAGGGAGATCAACCTGGGCTGACACAAATAAGGCTGAATAAAGATGTCTTGTTTCTGGATGTTTTGGATGAAAAATGTAGAGAGAGTGTTTTTTTCGTTTTGTTTTTTTATTATTATTTTATTTTTCCAGCAGAAAATGTAAAACTAGGGCTTATCAGCAGCGGATTGAACATTTGTTTTTTCTTTTTTTGCTTATTATAAAAAATATATATAAATTCTTACTATGAAGCTCTCATTTGTGTAAATTGACAGGTTCATTTCAACTTTGATGAGAACTTCCTAAGCCCCAGTGATTTAACCTTGTCTCCATCCTTTCCATTGTTCTTAGAGTTTACTGTTATTATCAATTTTTGTAAGTAAAAAAAAGGTAAAAATACAATCTTCAGGTGTGCCTCATCTGTCATTGTAACATCAATGCATAATTTAAAGAGGTTCAATGTCTCAATAAGTGTAGAGGCACTGAAAAAATTATGCCAAACTTAATGTCAATTATGTCTACAGCATGTTCAATGTTATATACGTGCAGTTTTTGAATTTCAGACATTCAAGCTTTTTAATGTGTAGTTTCAAGCCTGGTGCGGGGCATGTGCTAAACCAGTATAAAGCCTAGTTCTGGCTTGCAGGTGTCTACCCCTGTTTTTGCCCCCACCTACTGATTGGCACTTCTCATATGAGCAAAATAATCTTGAAAGGGCTGTGAGGGATGAATCAGAAAAAAATGCCTAAAAAACACTCATTGTATACTCCTATGGCTTATATTCGGTTGAAGTATTAGCTGTCTGCAAAATTAACTCATTTAAACCTGGCGTCCCTTTTATGGGACATAGGCAAACAGAATAGCCCCAGATGTAACGCTGCAGAATGCAGTGTCCCATCTAGGGCTATTCTGTTTGCAAAGAGAAATTTCATCCAAAATAAGACAAAAAATAAAAAAAAACTCTCCTAACACCCCTAAAAATGAAATTGGACTCACGCAATTGATGATGATGGGAGAATCCATTCATCAAATATGGGTTAAGCAGTATTCAATGACATATTTGCCGGCTTTAGAGTGATGTTGCAGTTACAATGTATATCTGAAAGACTCCCTCCCTCCCTGTTTGTTTTTACTCCAGTCTGCTCCCCGTAGCTGTGAAATAAAATTGTCTGATAATTTGGTACTTATTATATTTTATATATCTCATAATTTAACTTTTGATTGTTTTAACACTGAAGTTGATGTGCATAAAAAGTTTTGTATGGACAGTTATGGGAAATTTAAGCATTTGCTTATATTAAACTAATAGAGAGTCATTAAATTGTCTTGTCAGCCATATTTATATTTCGTTGACCTGGTTCAGGCTTGCCACATAACCATTTGGAGCCTTGTACATGTAAATGAGGCAGGTCATGAAATCATTCTCCGCCTGACCAGAATGCTGGACTTTCTACGATTATGCTCAGAAATTCAAGCCTGAAGATTGTGTCCATGATTGAGCAAGCTTGTTTTGGCTATATCTTAGAAACACTGAAGACAATTAAATTAAAGGCAGCTATGGTATCTGCAAAAGGGCTTCTGACGTATGAGGCTAGATTTTTCGTTGCTAGGCTGAATTAGTATTTATAAGTACTTAAACAAAAAAGTAATTTGTAAGTCATGTACTTTTTTTCTTTGAAAAAGGGATAAAAAATAATGATTATTAGCATTATGGTAACCATAGCATTTGACAAATTTATTTCTACCTTCAAAACTTTTGTCATTTTAAGTGTTTCACAAGCAAGCTGACAACAAAAATGCCTTGTTATTTATTTTTTAAGTTTTTAGCTCGGGGTTTGTTTTGTGAAAGATTTCACAGTTCCTTAAGGCTCAGGGAAACATGATGGTAAGTGTTTCACAAGCAAGCTGACAACAAAAATGCCTTGTTATTTATTTTTTAAGTTTTTAGCTCGGGGTTTGTTTTGTGAAAGATTTCACAGTTCCTTAAGGCTCAGGGAAACATGGTGGTAAGTGTTTCACAAGCAAGCTGACAACAAAAATGCCTTGTTATTTATTTTTTAGCTCGACTGCACGAAGTGCATAGAGCTATTGCAGTCACCCCGGTCGTCCACGTTCCCGTTCCCGTGCGCGTGCGCGTGCGCGTTCCCGTGCGCGTCACACTTGCGTTAAAGTTTTCTAGAAGTCCATATCTTGACAACCACTCATCAGAAAGCATTCATATTTGGACCATAGATACCATGTAGGGATAGCTTTCACTCCATGGCATCGGGCCCCTGAGTCCAGGCCAGGGGGTGGGGGTGGAGGTTAAAATCTAGAACATTCTTCAAAAATGGCCATTCTTGTGTTAAAGTTTTCTAGAAGTCTATATCTTGACAACCACTCATAAGAAAGCATTGATACTTGGGCCATTGACACCCTGTAGGGTAGGCTTTCATTTCATGGCATCAGCTTCCTGGGTCCATGCCAGGGGGTGGGGCTAGAGGTTAAAATCTAGAACACCATTAATAATAATGGCTTTTATGTGATATAGTATTCTAGAAGTCTATATCTTGAAAATCTTTTATAAGGGGGCTTTCATACTCGGACTATAGGTACCCTGTAGGGTTGAGTTTTATTTCATGGCATCGGATCTCTGGGTCCATGCCTGGGGGGTGGGGCTAGAGGTTAAAAACTAGAACACTGTAAAAATAGAGTTACTGTTGTGTAAATTTTACAAGTCCATATCTTGACAACTTATCATAAAGCGTTCATACTTCATACACTTTAGGTTCCCAACATCGGTCTGACCTCTGGGTCAGAGTCAGGGGGGTGGGGCTAGAGGTCAAAATCTAGAACTCTCTGATTTTTTTCTTCTTTTTATTTCTTAATAGAAACAACTTAGGAAGATGGTTGGTCATTCATCTTTTGACTTTGCGACACTGACTTGTGTGTCATGATGGTAAGGATCGGTTGACCTACTTTCCATGGTTCAGTGATTTTGCCTTATATCTTGACACTCAATTAATATATTTTCTTACTTCTTTCAGATTATGTGTGAGTATGACCAGGCCTTCGACCCCAGTATACTTATAGGTCAGTGTGACCTAATTTCACAGTTCAGTGATTTTGCTTTATATCTTGACACTCAATCAGTATATTTTCATACTTTTTGCAGATTATGAGTGTGTATGACCAGACCTTTGACCCCAATATACTTATAGGTCACTGTGACCTAATTTCACGGTTCAGTGATTTTGCCTTATATCTCGGCACTCAAATGGTTTATGAACAAACTTCCTTCACACTATGTTTGTGTATGACAAGATCTTTGACCCTAAAGTAGTCCTAGGTCATTATGACCCAATTTTACGGTTCAGTGATTTTGCCTTATATCTCGGCACTCAATTGGTATATTAACATACTTTTCATACTGTATGACAAGACCTTTGACCCTGAAGTATTACTAGGTCACTGTGACCTAATTTCATGGTTCAGTGATTTTGCCTTATATCTCGACACTCAGTTGGTATTTTTTCTTACTTCTTTCAGATTATGAATGAGTATGACCAGACCTTTAACCCAAACATACTTATAGGTCACTATGACCTAATTTCATGGTTCAGTGATTTTGCCTTATATCTTGGCACTCAATTGGTTTATGACCAAACTTCTTTCACACTATGTTTGCGTATGACAAGACCTTTGACCCTAAAGTAGTCATAGGCCAATATGACCTAATTTCACGGTTCAGTGATTTTCTCTTATATCTCGGCACTCAATTGGTATATGAACATACTTCTTTCACGCTATGTTTGCGTATGACAAGACCTTTGACGGTAAAGTATTCCCGGGCCACTGTGACCTAATTTCATGGTTCAGTGACTTTGCCTTATATCTCGACACTCAGTTGGTATTTTTTCATACTTCTTTCTGATTATGAATGAGTATGACCAGACCTTTATTCCAAACATACTTATATGTCACTATGACCTAATTTCATGGTTCAGTGATTTTGCTTTATATCTCAACACTGAATGGGTATATGATCATATTTCTTTCACATTATGAGTAAGTATGACTCGACCTTTGACCCTGAAGTACTTATAGGTCAGTGTGACCTTATTTCACAGTTCAGTGATTTTGCCTTGTATAGTATATGAACACACTTCTTTCACAATATGAGTGAGACCTTTAAATCTTAGGTAGTTATAGTTAACTTTCATGGATCAGTGATTTTGCCTTATTGCATCAAGGCAAAGAGATGTATGGGCATAATGCTTTGAGTTACAGGTCGGGTTTGGCCTTATGTTTGACAAAGGTCAGAAGCAGTCGAGCACGCTGTCCTGCGACAGCTCTTATTAAGTTTTTAGCTCGGGGTTTGTTTTGTGAAAGATTTCACAGTTCCTTAAGGCTCAGGGAAACATGGTGGTGTTTTGGTTGAACACAGGACGCCAGAGCAAAGAGTCCTGGGTTGTATACCTTCCTCTGCCGTATAGTGTCCTTGAGCAAGACACTTAAAGCTTCCTAGAGAACTGGTTAATACCCAAGAAGCAGTGACTGCATCCCAACATGACTGAAAAATTGTTGACTTGGATAATAATCAAAACAGATCCTTTAAACATCTAATACAGAGAGATTGGAGATTCTCATTACGAAAACATGCCCATGTAATATACAGAGATTTTTTAAGTTGTAAAAATTGAAAATTTTCAGAAAATTTTTGATATTTTCCTTATTTTTGCTCAAAACATAGATTTTGGGTACACGTTAGAACCGCCTCGCCGAGGCGGTTCTAACGAGTACCCACAATCTATGTTTTGGAGCAAAAATAAGAAAAATAGGTGTACCCCTGCATACCCCAGTTTTGCTATATAAAAGTGGGGTTCGAGGGGGTATACATTGCACGGACATGTTTTCCTGATGTACAAGCAATAGAACATTAGACAAAAGTTTGATGGGCTGATTCATATTTGTCCTCAAAAAATATGAATGAAACAGAATTTTTTATTAGGTATGCTTCCTGAGGCATACCCTTTTTCTCTTCAATATTTTGACTGCCTAGCCTGACTGAGTTTGTTTTGCGGGGAATCGGTGACCTGGATCAGCTAAGGGAACTAGGCAATTTCTTTTTTAGCTTAGCTTGCAAAACTCAATTTTCAATAGATAGTTTTAAGTGGTAAGATTATAGTATACAAATTTACATTTGAAGAGATATCTTTGAATGGAAAAATAAATGAATATCAAAATCAGTATGACAGCTACTCAATTCCTGATTAAGCATGATAATTTCAAAGGGTTTCCTAAACTTTCATTCATACTGAAAGAAATTCAAATTAAAGTTTGACAGCACTTTAAGCATAATTAACACATATACACATAACATTATCTGGAAAGAGCAAATTATTTTGCAAAGATGAAAAATGGCTCCAGTTGAAAGACACATTTTGAAGATTTTGTGAAATTCACAGCAACTGTTGCTGAATAGTTACATTGACATCGACCTCAAAAATGTAAATCACAAACTTTGTAATATTTGCTCATTGTAACAAACACAGAAAAGTTTCAGAAGTAAGGATGCTATGGCTAAAAGGTTTCCTCATCATATGGATGTACACAGCTATATGGAATTGTTGCATGCAGTTTAACTTGATTTTTGACATGCCTATAATGATTAAGGAAGTTCATGTCTTTAAGTTCAATCAGTCTAGTTTAAAATTTTCATTATCCCACCTTTCTCCTTAATGAGTCTAGAGGAGGGGGCCATTATTCTCACATTTGAGATGCCACATTAGAAAACCAACAGTTAGGGTTTCCGACCAGGTCTGATATAAAACAAGCTGGACAGCCACAGTAGAAGGCTAGATCGAAGTCTGAAATTTTGTATATTAGAAGAAGAGGAATTGATCTATCTACAGAGCGAAAACAAAGGCGCTGATCAGCTGTGCAGTTACTGCACAGCTGATCTGCGCTTTTGGTTTCGCATGTGCAAATCATTGGATTTCTGATGTGGAGGCTCTTTTAGTATTGTAGAAAAGTTTCAAAGGTATTAAGTATATTTTCTATTGTTGTATGATTAATTATTGCATGAGGGTTTTGAAGCTTTTGTATCTGTGTAAAAGATGGTATCATGCAAAAATGAAATCTGTCAAGGTAATACAGTATACTGCCATTATCTTCGTAATTGTATTTTAAAAGTTGATTTTCACTTTGAAAGTTTTGAAAGTATAAAGTTCTTAACCAACAATTCACACATATTGAACCCAATTAAAGGGCATATAATTTTGATTATCAATAATTTTACATTAATCTAACAGTGTCAAGACTTTGATAAGAATTTATTACTTTGACAAAGCAAGGCAAAAAGTTATGTTGTGTATCTCTTGGCTTGTCTGACATGCATGTACATGTACTTCCCACTTGAAATTGTATCTTCAAACACCTAATCAACATTTACTCTTGACTCACCTAGTCCTCATGGAGGGCAGCAAGGAAGATGCTCATTCAAAAGAGAAATCAGATTGAGTGGTCATCTTTTGGGGAATATCCGCAGCATATTAATTGGCTTTACTTGTTTCCCATTTGAGCTTTCAGGAAAGTGATTTGGTCACATTGTGCCAGCACCTAAGCCTTCTTAATGTTTTGTAGTTTTTCTTGCAGTCACCCTCATAATGTGGTCTGTGAAATTGTCACTTTTAGAAGAAAATACAAAAGAATATGATTGAATAGAAAAAGACACCATATTTTGAGGCTTAATTGAAATGAGCCGCCACACACACACACACACAAAAAAAAAAAAATGTGCATATGCGAAAACAAAGATGCAGGTGAGCTTTGCAGTAACTGAGAAGCTAATCAGCTCCTTTGTTTTCCCTACACGGATAGTACAATTCATCTACTTTCTAAATCCAAAATTTCCAGCCGTTAGCCATCTTCTGTAGCTATACAGCTTGGTTTGTGTCAGACCTGGTCGTAAACCAAGCTGTTGATTTTCTCATGACGTGGCTCAAATATGTAAAGATGCATGATAAATTACCATCTTTTGTGAGGTTATACATTTGCCTGATTGATGATCGAAAAGCTTTAATTATGAAATTATTTTTATCTTTTTCAGCCCAGAAATGGAACACACAAGGGTATCCGATGTCCTATAGAAATCAACCCATGGTCAGAATAATATTTCATCCTGTAATTTGAAAGGTAATTTTTGGCACTCTTTTACTCCTGAGTACTCACTTTAAAAAGACCTCAGGTATTGTCATCTTTCCGCACTGCAATATCCTTCCTAATCTGTAACTAACGTATCTGCAGTCAGTTGAGCTGCATTATGAGAAACACTTCTTTGAAACATGCAAGGGGAGCATTGTGGCCCAGTGGTAGAGAACATAAGTCTTGAAAGGTCACTTCCACCATGTAGTGTCCTTGAACTAGACACTTTGAGCTCCCCAGTGCTGATTTCACATGCAAGAAGTGGTGAGTTTATCCAGATATGACTGAAAATTGTTGACAGGACAAATTTTGTTTCTTTACTTGAGTCATGCCTATAATCATCAGATTAGCTAAAACCAAGTTCTGAATAAGCTAAAATAGAGAAAGATAAGCTGACATGCATTTTCTGGTTATCTGATAGATTATATGCCTGGTTCTGTCTTGATGTGGCTCAAGTTTTGATTGTCATTTTATGCTGATATTTTTTTCTCTACTGCAATAACATGATGTTATTGAATCATAAATAATTGCAATAATTAAAATCAAGTAATTAAAACATAAAGATAAAACATCATAATTTGAATATTAGACATATTTAGTGACTATTTGAATTGCAAACTAGTAGGCGCCTGCTTTCATGCTTTCAAAATCCTTTTTTTTCTCTCTCAAAAAGTTACTACACAGAACATGCATTAAGAATTATTCTTAAATCGAAGGTGGGGGACACATGTGAGCTTTGTTATGAGAAAACCTGTGTTTATGCAAAAACAAAGCTGCATCTGCCAAGGCTGATCAAAGGCATTGCTGTGCCTTTATTTTGGTAGCTTGCACTTTTTATATTTTATCTACAGAACAGTGAAAATGCTTATCAGATTGGGTAGATGCTAAAGCATATTTTAATCTTTGCTAGAAACAAGCCCAAAATTGTTATTCTTGTCAAACTGTTGTTAAATGATTTTTTTTTCTTTGACAGGTCTAGAAAGGGTAAAGTTGACTGGCTGACAATGATAAGAAGATCTACAGTTGCCCACTAAAAGGTAATGTCCTGGCATGTTTACATGAAACACAATTCAGAAAGTGACAGCTTGCTTGCATTAATGTGTTTCCAGGCTTATTTCCCTGGCCTGCCATAATCAAGTTGTCAGTTACTTGTGAAACAGTGGCAACTTGGAGCTGGTTAACTGCTTAGATTGTACAGGTTCTGTCACACAATCTAAAATCTTAGCGCAACTAGTGACATTGACATGTTATTGGTTGATAGGAAGAATATAAGGAATTGATACAATAAATTCAAAATCCCAGCCCAAACTGTGACCAAGAGGGAAAAAAGGACAGCACAAAACATCATAAAAAAATTAATAACAGGCATGAAGAGCAAAGTGATGAGCTCTTCCCCAAAAAGGTGGCTAGCGTTAACTGAAACATGGGTGACAGAATACAGAGAGGCAGTCAGAATTAACATACAACAGGAAGATAAGTCATGGCAGTATTGTTTTGTGAACATAATTATTTATAAAATGAGCCGCCTCGTGGGAAAACCAACAATGTGGTTTCCGAGCAGGTCCGACACAAACCGGCCTGTACAAGCACAGAAGAGAGCTAGAAGTGTGAAATTTCGTATTTAAGTAGAAGAGGAATTGTACTATCCGAGTAGCGAAAACAAAGGCGCTAATCAGCTTCGCGGTTACCGCGAAGCTGATCTGCGCCTTTGTTTTCGCCTATGCAGATTGTTGGTTTTCCCACAAGGCGGCTCAAATAGTAATGCTGGGTAGATTTCAAGCTTTTGATATGTCAATCTGTCAACATCAGAATCTGGTATTGAGAATTTTGAATAACTGTAAAATATATGACCCAGGGTGGCAAGAAAAACTGTTTCAGAGGTTTTAAAAATTCCAACCAGGTTAGATGCAAACATATCTGATAAATCATAGGTCTTTGAAATTTGGAATGAGAAAAATTGAACTAGTTCATCAAGCCAGTAAATTTCAGAACACCGGTCAATTTTTTAGCTCGACTGCACGAAGTGCATAGAGCTATTGCAGTCACCCCGGTCGTCCACGTTCCCGTTCCCGTTCCCGTTCCCGTGCGCGTGCGTGTGCGCGTGCGCGTCACACTTGCGTTAAAGTTTTCTAGAAGTCCATATATTGACAACCACTCATCAGAAAGCATTCATACTTGGACCATAGATACCCTGTAGGGTTAGCTTTCATTCCATGGCATCGGGCCCCTGGGTCCAGGCCAGGGGGTGGGGCTGGAGGTTAAAATCTAGAACACCTTCAAAAATGGCAATTCTTGTGTTAAAGTTTTCTAGAAGTCCATATCTTGACAACCACTCATCAGAAAGCATTGATACTTGGGCCATTGACACCCTGTAGGGTCGGCTTTCATTCCATGGCATCAGATCCCTGGGTCCATGCCAGGGGGTGGGGCTAGAGGTTAAAATCTAGAACACCATTAATAATAATGGCTTTTCTGTGATATAGTATTCTAGAAGTCTATATCTTGAAAACTTTTTATCAGAGGGCTTTCATACTCGGACCATAGGTACCCTGTAGGGTTGAGTTTCATTCCATGGCATCGGGCCCCTGGGTCCATGCCTGGGGGGTGGGGCTGGAGGTTAAAAACTAGAACACTAAAAAATGGATGTACTGCTGTGTAACTTTAACAAGGAGGCCTATCTTGACAACAACTTATCATAAAGCATTCATACTTCATACACTTTAGGTTCCATGACATCGGACCTCTGGGTCGGAGTCAGGGGGGCGGGGCTAGAGGTCAAAATCTAGAACTCCCCGAAATTTTTTTTCTTTTTATTTCTTAATAGAAACAACTTAGGAGGATGGTTGGTCATTCATCTTTTGACTTTGTGACACTGACTTGTGTGTCATGACGGTAAGGGTCAGTTGACCTACTTTCCATGGTTCAGTGATTTTGCCTTATATCTTGACACTCAATTAGTATATTTTCTTACTTCTTTCAGATTATGAGTTAGTACGTCCAGGCCTTTGACCCCAATATACTTATAGGTCACTGTGACCTAATTTCACGGTTCAGTGATTTTGCCTTATATCTTGACACTCGATTAGTATATTTTCATACTTTTTTCAGATTATGAGTGAGTATGACCAGACCTTTGACCCCAATATACTTATAGGTCACTGTGACCTAATTTCATGGTTCAGTGATTTTGCCTTATATCTCGGTACTCAAATGGTTTATGAACAAACTTCTTTCAAAGTATGTTTGCGTATGACAAGACCTTTGATCCTGAAGTAGTCGTAGGTCACTGTGACCTAATTTCATGGTTCAGTGATTTTGCCTTATATCTTGACACTCGATTAGTATATTTTCATACTTTTTTCAGATTATGAGTGAGTATGACCAGACCTTTGACCTCAATATACTTATAGGTCACTGTGACCTAATTTCACGGTTCAGTGATTTTGCCTTATATCTCGGTACTCAAATGGTTTATGAACAAACTTCTTTCAAAGTATGTTTGCGTATGACAAGACCTTTGACCCTGAAGTAGTCCTAGGTCACTGTGACCTAATTTCACGGTTCAGTGATTTTGCCTTATATCTTGACACTCGATTAGTATATTTTCATACTTTTTTCAGATTATGAGTGAGTATGACCAGACCTTTGACCCCAATATACTTATAGGTCACTGTGACCTAATTTCACGGTTCAGTGATTTTTGTCTTATATCTCGGAACTCAAATGGTTTATGAACAAACTTCTTTCAAAGTATGTTTGCGTATGACAAGACCTTTGACCCTGAAGTAGTCCTAGGTCACTGTGACCTAATTTCACGGTTCAGTGATTTTGCCTTATATCTTGACACTCGATTAGTATATTTTCATACTTTTTCAGATTATGAGTGAGTATGACCAGACCTTTGACCCCAATATACTTATAGGTCACTGTGACCTAATTTCATGGTTCAGTGACTTTGCCTTATATCTCAGCACTCAAGTGGTTTATGAACAAACTTCTTTCACACTATGTTTGCATATGACAAGACCTTTGACCCTAAAGTAGTCATTGGTCAATATGACCTAATTTCACGGTTCAGTGATTTTTCTTTATATCTCGGCACTCAATTGGTATATGAACATACTTCTTTCATGATATGTATCTGTATGACAAAACCTTTGACCGTAAAGTATTCCTGGGTCACTGTGACCTAATTTCATGGTTCAGTGATTTTGCCTTATATCTCGACACTCAGTTGGTATTTTTTCATACTTCTTTCTGATTATGAATGAGTATGACCACACCTTTAACCCAAACATACTTATAGGTCACTATGACCTAATTTCATGGTTCAGTGATTTTGCTTTATATCTCAACACTGAATGGGTATATGATCATTTTTCTTTCACATTATGAGTAAGTGTCACTAGACCTTTGACCCTGCAATACTTATAGGTCAGTGTGACCTTTTTTCACGGTTCAGTGATTTTGCCTTGTTTCTTGGCACTCAGTTGGTATATGAACACACTTCTTTCACAATATGAGTGAGACCTTTAAATCTTAGGTAGTTATAGTTAACTTTCATGGTTCAGTGATTTTGCCTTATTGCATCAAGGCAAAAAGATGTATGAGCATAATGCTTTGGGTTACTGGTCGGGTTTGGCCTTATGTTTGACAAAGGTCAGAAGCAGTCGAGCACGCTGTCCTGCGACAGCTCTTATTTAGAAACAGACCTGCATAACATTCAGTTTTGTTTTTCTCATATGCAGCAAGCAGTTTCCCCCATGACCCATCTTGATCACTAATGACTTCATTGATTTGACATGGCTGTTATTTGTTGTGTCATTGCTGTTAGGGGTGGCCGATTGGTCATTGGTGGCATGACCCGTGTGAATTTTGCGGTAATGACAGCTTTTCAATCGCAAATGATCGAATTATGAGATTTCAGCCATCCGCTTCACTAACCATCCTTAACCCATATTTGACGAATGGATTTTCCCATCATTATCATTTGGATGAGTCCACTTCATTTTTAGGGGCGTCAGGAGTGATTTTTTAATTTTATTCAATTTTTCGATGACAATTCTCTAAGCAAACAGAATAGCCCCAGATGGGACGCCGCGTTCTACGGCGTCACATCTGGGGCTATTCTGTTTGCCCCTATGTCCCTTAAAAGGGACGCCAGGCTTAAATGAGTTAAGATATTCGAGTTATGTACAAAAACTAACGTTGCCATGATTAATTAAAGGATTATGTTACATCTTAATAGTCCTCATATTTGAGCCGTGTCATGAGAAAACCAACAATGTGATTTCCGAACAGGTCCGACAAAAACCGAGCTGTACATGCATAGAAGATGGCTAGAGGCTGAAAACTTTGGATATAAATAGAAGAGGAATTGCATTACTGGTGTAGCAAAAACAAAGGCGCTGATCAGCTGTGCAGTTAGTGTAAAGCTGATCTTCCGCTTTGTTTTCGCATATGCTAAAATCTGGTTTTCTCATAACATGGCTCATTTCATTTAGGGATTTTAAATTGTTTTTCTGCATGAAGGTTCACAAGAGAGTAAACATTTTTGGTGACTAATTCTTGTCCAGTTATTAAAAATATGCTATTTTCACAAGAAAAACGTCAAGCTCACATCTATTCATATATAAAACATGATTTTCAACATACGTTGTTTTTTTTTTCACTTCAATATAAAATGTCTTGTAACCATCTGATAGGATAGCAAAAATAAACTAATTGATGAACACAAAATAAATTAATAATAAAAAAAGAAAAAGAAAAGAAAAAATCTGAATAAGATACGAAACCAAGACATAATTTTGTAGTAGCATTGAACTTGTCAATATCAAAGGAGTGACATGTTTTGCATATGAAAATTGATATAAAAATGGGATCTGCACTGCTGCTGTTAAAAAATTATGTTTTCAGCAAGTATTCATTTCTTGCAGAAATTTCTTTTTAGCACAGCATCAATCTTTGTTGTGTTTGACTGTCAAAGAGGAGTAAAAAACATACAGGCAAGGTTGGCTTTTGATGAAGATGATAAATAATGTTTGCGCCATAAAATTTATCATTTTTCTTTCTTCTATGACAGTTACATTGTGTGTAAATTATAATTATTAAAAACTGGTTAAAAATTAGCAAAATTTGCATATTATTAGGCCATTAAATGCATTTTTTCTATCAAAACATGATATATTTAGCAGCGGCACAAAAAATAGCAACATCTCTTGCAGTGACTATTGTCGCACAAGAGAACTCATTTAACTTGTAATGTCTTACAAGCTCTCATCAAATCAGCAAAGACTATTAGAAAACTTTTCAGACTAACCAAATGAATATGGTGACTTGATGGTGGAGCACCAAATATCCAGAGCGATAGGTTGGGTGTTAAACTCACCTGGCGTCCTTTTTATGGGACATAGGCAAACAGGATAGCCCCAGATGTGACGCCGCAAAACGCCCCATCTGGGACTATTCTGTTTGCTAATAGTAATTTCATCTAAAAATGAGATAAAAATTAAAAATCACTCCTAACGTCCCTAGAAATGAAAGTGAACTTGCCCAAATGATAATGATGGGCAAGTCCATTCATCATTTATGGGTTAATATCTCCCAACACTATGTTGTGCCTTTTGATCTTCTTACATGCAATATATACATATACAATACTGGCTGTGTACTCTGGAATTTTGTGAAGTTCTGTGCTGTACTTTCTTTCCTGCCTGGTGTCTGAGTTTTAAATTTTGCTGTACAATCTTGGTGCCTTCTATTCCTACTGGCTTTGTACCTAAGAAGCATTGGCTATGTCCTGATATGACTGAAAAATTGCTGAATGGGAAATAAATCAAACAACCATTTTTTTTTTTCCTAAATACAAAAACTTGACCATGCAATATAGAGAGAATTTTTTAAGCCTTATAAAGTGAAAAATTTGTTGGAAAAATGTTAATATTTTTGCTCAAAACATTGATTGTGAGTACATGTTAGAACCGCCTCCTGCTGAGGCGTGCTGAGGCGGTTCTAACAAGTACCTACAATCTATGTTTTGGCTTAAAAATAAGAAAAAAAATAGGCATACCCCTATATACCCCAGTTTAACCATATAAAAGTGGTGTTCAGGGGGTATGCATGTCACAGACATGTTATCTTGATGTCAAAGTTTTCTTCTGACACACAAGTCACCTATCATCTGTCTCGGCATATCAGTTGTTGCAACAATTCATCTTAATAAGTCACCTCACTCATCCACCTAATGGCTGCAATTTGTCATATGAGCCGCGTCATGAGAAAACCAACAATGTGGTTTACGAACAGGTCTGACACAAACCGAGGTGTACGAGCACAGAAGATGGCCAGAGGCTGGAAATTATGGATTTAGAAAGTAGAGGTATTGTACTGTCCGTCTAGCGAAAACAAAGGCGCTGATCAGCTTCGCGGTTTCCGCGAAGCTGATCTGCGTCTTTGTTTTTGCATATGCAAAATGTTGGTTTTCTCATGATGTGGCTGATATTATGTAGAAATTTAGCTGCAAGAGTTTTTAATCCCTAATTAGATGTATCATTTCATGACTAATTAATCAAGATGGTAGGTGAGATGCACAAAAAAATCATGAAAAATGTAAGTTGAAAATTTAATAGGACTGGTGATGCAATTGTAAAGCTACTGATTTGAAGACTTGCAAGTTTTCTCCTCTGTTGCAAAGAAACATGGGGTTTTGTGGTTGTGAAACGTTTTTCTCGCTCAACTCATTGCTAAATACAGAAATAGTCAAAATTGGTAGCAAATTTGGTTTAATCACTGTAATTTATCCTGCCAATAAATGTTAAAATGCAAGTGTTTGCATTTTAACATTAATAAGCAGGATAACATGAAAAAAGTTTTAGTACCATGGGGCGAGACTTACTGCTTATGGGTGCTGATAAGGGGAACCAGCAAAACGTTTCAACTTTTTGACAGTTTAAACTGTATGTAAAGTACAGACAGAAACGAAATTCCTTACATTCTATTGTGAAGTATACTGATGTATTACACACCAATTTTATTAGTGTTTACTTATTATTTAATTAGTCAGAATAATTTTCATTTAATTATTGTCAAAAAAGTTCACCCTTAGCCTCGAATAGGGACGTGAATTTTTAATATGATCAGGTAATTAAAATTCTGAGACAGACAGAAAAAATTCACACAAACCAGTTAGAAGATCCGGATTGGGTGGATAGAGGTCTGATTTGAGAGGTGCCTCTGTCCAAGAACAGGCTTATAGGGTTTATGATATATTTTCAGGTAGATTTGAAGGAGATGGTGAAAAGAGCTAATAACAAAATGCCAAGAAAGCAGGTAAGAGAAAGCATAATTTAATATCATATATGCAGTATTCATTCTGTTTAGCACAAAGTGGGCTCAAGTTTTCAGAGTTGTCTCAAAATGCTCAATAAAACTTCATATTAATTAGGGCACACATAATCCAAATATTTCACAGATTACGTGTCTGATGTGTGTTCAAGCCTGGCACGGGGTACATGTACATCATCAACAGTGCTAGGTACATCAGGAAAACATGTCCGTGTAATGTATACCCCCTTAAACCCCACTTTTATATAGAAAACCTGGGGTATGCAGGGGTATACCTATTTTTAGCTCACCTGAGCCGTTAGGCTCACAAGGTGAGCTTATAGGATGGCCATGATCCGGCGTCCGTCCGTCGTCCGTCCGTCCATCCACAATTTCAAAGATCTTCTTCTCTGAAACTGCTTGGCCAACCAAAGCCAAATTTTATATGAAGCATCTATAGGAAGGGGGAACCAATGTGTATATAAGAAATCCAGGTCACATGACCAAGATGGCCGCCATGCCCATATATGGTAAAAACCCTTCAAAAATCTTCTTCTCCAGAACCGGTGGACTGTTTTCAACGAAACTTGACATGAAGCATCGATGGCTCAAGCACTACAATGTATGTATAAATCATGACCCTGTGATGACCTTGACCTATTTTACGGCAAGGTCAACATAGGTCGCCAATGCATTTGAATGGGGAAAACTTTTAAAATGTCATTTAAAGTCATTTAAAGTGAAAGTCTTGCAGGAAATGGGCAGTAGGACTGAATATTAATGATTCTGAAAAAAATTGGACCCCAGCGGCTCATATGCCCCCACCCCGGGGCAATATACATGTATATTACCATAATATTCAATCATCATCTCCTCTGAAACCGCATGGCCAATCATAGCCAAATTTTTTGTGAAGCATCAATAGGAAGGGGTAATCAATGTATATATAAATAATCTAGGTCACATGACCAAGATGGCCGCAATGCCCATATAATATTATGGTAAAAACCCTTCAAAAATCCTCTATTCCAGAACCGGTGGATCGATTTCAAAGAAACTTGGCAGGAAGCATCGATGGCTCAAGTACTACAATGTGTATATAAATCATGACCCTGTGATGACCTTGATCTTTTTTACGGCAAGGTCAACATAGGTCGCCAATGCATTTGAATAGGGAAAACTTTTAAAATGTCATTTAAAGTGAAAGTCTTGCAGGAAATGGGCAGTAGGACTGAATATTAATGATTTTGACAAACATTGGACCCCAGGGGCTCATCTGCCCCCATCCCGGGGCAATATTCATGTATATTACCATAATATTCAAACATCTTCTCCTCTGAAACCACTTGGCGAATCAAAGCCAAATTTTATGTGAAGCATCTATGGAATGGGGGAATTAATGTATATATAAATTATCTAGATCACATGACCAAGATGGCTTTCAGCTGAAAATTATTACTTTTTAAAGCTCAAAAAATCTCTGTTTATTGCATGGGCAAGTTTTCGTAATGTCCCACAGGTCTACCGATTGACCAGTCCCATATCAGCTAAAATAAGCATGAAAGTGATGTAAAAATGAAAAAAATAAAAATAAAAAATAATATAATAATAATTCATTTGCCCGGACAACCCTGAAAATGAAAGTGAACTCACATGGTGTGGATAGAAAAATAGTTGACTTGATTTTATTTTTGTTCAGATAGGTTGGTGCAGTACGTGACACTATGAATCATTAATGATAATGTTTTGACATGATTTTGTATAATTTTCAATGTTTTTATTATTCAACATCTGTGAAACAATGACAAAACTTTGATAAATTATCAATTTACATGTAATTTGTAAACAAACCTGATAAAAAACAAAGTTAAAACCCTGCACAGAAAATTATTATGCATAGCGCATCTCAAGCTATGGCAGTTATGATTTAAATGCATCCAGTTTCATCAGACCCTTAGCATTTATAGTGAAGTTTGAACTCAGAACTTAAAATTGATGGTCCTGCAATTCCATGGATGATGCATATTGGAGGACTTAGTCACTGAGTGCCAAAATGTACTGTGATCATCGCGGTCTAGCTCAAAATGGGTGCATTATGAATATTGTAACAGTAACAAAGTCAATGTTACACTCGGTTAAATATTTTCTAACTTTGACACAGATTTTATCTGCAACGTGATGCGGATCGACGGTCTTAACAAGATTTAAACTTGGTAACCTCCTGATGAGCTCGGTTTGGAATATCTAATGTCTTTAATAGGTTTAATGAAAGGCTTGATTTCAGTTAGTTCATAATGAAAATATCAGAACTATTACAGCCCCTTTCACTCGAGTTTGCCGTTTGCGCATTTAGGTCAATCAAATTTGTTCACTCGAGTTTGCCGTTTGTTTGTAAATCAGGTAACTTTTAATTCTATTTTAGAACTGAAACATTGTCCCAGGTGCCAGGTGTTCTTAAAATCTATTCAGCATTTATCTTTAGATAATGATGTTACTTCTGATAAAAACATTGTAATTGCTTTGTTAAAGCACATTTTTATTTCAAAATTCTTTGCGCAACATATACAATGAATATTAAGAACACACAATAGTAACAGGATAGAGTCAAAAGCAGAATTTTATCAATTTAAGCAGTTACCTGATCGGTATCTACATGGCAAAAATTCCACATAGGAAGTTAAAAATTTCACTCGAGTTTGCCGTTTTTAAAGGTCATTTAGTTTGAAGCTGTCACTCAAATCAGCATATCAATCAATTCAGATGTCTTTGAGGACAACATGAAAAGAAACTCAGATCTTCGGAACACATTGTCTTCTTGTGTGGTGCAAATGCTCAAACGGCAAACTCGAGTGAAAGGGGCTGTATGACATGTTGTTTATCTATTAAAACATAGATCAAAAATATAGTTAAATAAGAATATTAACATTTTGGTACATGATAGTGTCTAATTTGATGATACTAATATTTTGCAAAACATGTGGTACCAAATATTTGTTTTCATGCAACAGATATCAACGAAACTAATGGAGGGAAGTGGGGGGGAATGGGGATGCACTGTACTGTTGAGTACAAAATTGCTTGCAAATGCTTCAGCTTATAGTAACATATATTAACACCAATGTAGGAACTATACAATGAAATATGACAACCTTCACGGGTCTCAATTTGAGTTTGACTTCAAAATTGAAGGATTAATACCTTGACAAAAATATAATCATACGGTATAATTATACAGTTTAACTTATAATTACTTACTCTTATCAAAGAATCAAACCCCAGAGAATCTATTGAACAGTTTATGATGTGTTTCAATTACTACCTTTTTTCCTTCAATTTTCATTAAAATTAAAATTAATACTTAAAATTGATATTCAATATCTTTCTTTAATGCCACTTTCAACTAAAGACACAATCTTTGCTGCAAGTAAATGCACGACTCGTGTGCAAAATGTATTTATCTTTTTCCATTTTAATTTCTACTTTTAGTACATGGGAAGTATTATTTTACTCTGAACATATTTTATTAGGGACAGACCATAATTTATTTGGACATATTACATAGTTATTGTGCTTAGCTATATGAAGAGGAGAAAATTACAACATATTGAATGGTTTAAACCTGATACAGTTCATGTCTGTGTAATCGGCTGGTTAAATGACAGATAATATCCAAAAAAGACACCTGTAAACTTAAGTTTGTCCCTCAAAAATTTAAATTGATTTGTGGAAATAGAAGAAATGAAGTGTGCTAGGCAAATTAATTAGTGGTTGTGCACCTGTTAAAATTGTTGTAATATTTTTTGACTGACATGTAACTTTTATTCACATCATAGTAAAAATAACAATAATCATGCTAGAATGCATTGTACAAAGCTTTCTTAAGAATAATAATTAAAAAAATCTCTGTCAGGCAGGCTTTTGCTTTCCCTAAAAGTACTACTTGCTATGTAAAAGTTGTATATACTTAAAGAATAAAGAAACACAACAAACACTTCAGGCTATTGTAGGCTGGCTTTGTAATGCAAGCCTTCAGTATAACTGATCTTATTACAACATCTAAACCACAAATTATAGTAGGTAAATTTAACATCCCCCCTGCCCCCTGACGTTTACGCCACTGTTTGCTTTTTTCATGGTTTTGGGTGTTCTGACATTAATTTAATCAATAAAATGACGTTTTCTCATTTCATCACATGCCACAAGCAGTCTAAAGAGATTTTATTAAAACGTAAATATTGAATGTTTTTTAAATTCAGTATACATTGAAAATTGTAGAAACTTTTCAAACTTCTAAGTATTGATGATGGATTGTAATTGCAGTTCCTTGATCATTTTGCAACTCACTAAACACATTCAAAATCAAATTAAGCTGTTTTTAGTCTTAAGCTTTGTTTTGATCTTATCAAAATGTGAAGAAAATTAAGTTTGAAGCTAAAAAGGATGATCATTTAAAGTATCCCATTTCTATTTAAAGTTAATGGAGCATGATTCAGAACAACCATGTCTTGACCTCATCTCCCTCAATGCATGTGATCAGGTGTGAGGAGATAGGTAGCAATTAAGTGTCTTTCAGCTCTTGGGTAACGTAATTATGGGTGTAAAACAGTTTAGGGGTGGGACAGGGTTCATCAGTACACCTCGTTTAATGACTTTTCAAGTTTGTATGTCTTGTCACTGGATTTTTCAGTATTTTTTGTCAGTATTAAAAGCTGAAGAAAAAAGAAAAAGAAAAGGGAGCTTGTCTGCAACTACCATTCCGTAGGTTGTTATTATAGCTGCTTGTTCTGCATGTTTCAAGCTACATTAGCTTATATGGAAGGCCCATGTGACATGCAGATTGCTAATTGCTATGAGTCTCGGCCTTCTGGTAGGAAACTGTGTTGACAGTAATGAGATTCCCTCTTGAGAAAGCTTATCGGATAGGTAGTTGTCAGCCCTGTCTGTATGCAAAAAATAAAAGTTTAAGTGCGAACATGGATTCTTTACTTCCTACTAATTATGAATGAAAATGATAGTAAATTATATTATGTACATCTGTACTTGGATCCCTAAGCTTAAAGTACAACATATGTTACCACATACAAATTGCTTCATGCATAGATAGTCCCTCTGATTAGTTTCCTGGAAAAGAAATATTGGTTGCAAGCTCTGCCATTTGTCAGTGCAGACTGAGCTGCTCCATTTGTACATCCTGTCTGTATCTTAAGTGGTGTTCCACATACTTTGTTAGGCACATTTTCTCAGTGTGTTGCCCACATGTAACCACATTTTATCATTTTGACAATTTCCTTAATGAATTTCAATAGAACCCATAAAAGGCAATTTTGGTTTTAAATGTATGATTTATTAAATTCTTCATTAAAATGTTTTGACATAGCAATGTAGCTTGATGGGTAGTATGTCTGTATCGTACTGAAGTGGAACCCAGATTGATACTAACATATGAGCCGCATCGTGAGAAAACCGGATTTTTGCCTAGGCGAAAACAAAGGCGCAGATCAGCTTCGCGGTAACCGCGAAGCTGATCAGCGCCTTTGTTTTCGCTACTCGGATAGTACAATTCCTCTTCTACTTAAATCCGAAATTTCAAGCTTCTAGCTCTTTTCTGAGCTTGTACAGGCCGGTTTGTGTCGGACCTGGTCGGAAACCCCGAAGACCGGTTTTCTCGCGTCGAGGCTCATATCTTTTATGAAGGTTTGGTCATGACATGAGAATTTGTATGCAGTCATTCTTCTACCGCTGATTGGAGAAGAGAGCAAGAGAGCATGTGTCAGTTGATGGTAGGAATGTGTCGTAAGTATTGGTAAACTGCCTCTGGGAGTGTTGCCACAGTATACTTGCAGCCCAATTATTGCGTCTTCTTGTATCCAAAAGTGATCTGTTGATTTCCTTCTTGATTTGTTCCTCTGTAGTTGACCAACTATAAAAATTTCCCCTATAATTTATCTTGGATTAGGTGTTTTTTTCCTGTTTGAAAATGTTCAAAATTAAAAGATCCTGGTATTTGACAGGTGCTTTTTGGTTGATAGGTGGTCCCCTTTCACTGTTATATCTTTTGTTTAAAATCATTTCACAAACTTTTTCTCCTTTTTGATTTCAACCAACCTTTACGATTTTTAACCCCTGGTTTCTCCTCATGGTGATGGCTCTTTTTACACTGTACTTGTTGCCTACTTTGACCCCAAAGCAATAAAATGAGCATTGTCACCAAAAATAAGCTGGTATTGATGTCTTTTGCAGTGTTGATGTCTGCAAATCTCCTCAACAGAACTGTTACTCCCATAGAAATCTCTCTCTAAGAATTGACCAACAAAGTTGTTGATCAGAAACAAGTCTAGATCTCTGTACAAGCTCAGTGAGTTCTATCTTTCTAACGGTCAAAAATGGTAAAAACGGGTTTTCCATATGTGGGATGAAATTAAGGGGGAACAATGGTAAAAGTTAATCAAGTGTTCGATCGGAAAAAAATTCAGTTTCATAGGTGGGTGTGATGAAATTCATTCACATTATTTTGTAATAGTACCTTGCATGCTTAAGTTATATCTGATGTATATGCCAGTACATTTTATTATGGTTTGCCCAGTCAAGTTTGGGCGGATCCAAAGCTAGAAGACTGTTGATGACTTTCAACCTTGAATATTTTCTCTCTATTCCTCTCTCTGTTTGTCAAATAAATTTAAGACTCAAACCCCAGCAGCCTGTTGTGTTCTGGAGCGTGGCACATTAATGCATCATAGTATGTACTGTTTAATATCCAGATAGAGAAGCTTAAATGTCTCGACTTAGCAGTTGTTGAATGGGACGTTAAACCACAATTAAACAAAACGTTGCTGCTTATCAATTTGCATGCAAGTTTCATATTATTTAGAAGCTTCCAGAATATAAACTGTGTAGTTATTGTTTTCCGAGAAATGTTTAAATATATTTGTCAATGAATAAATAAACCATAAGTGGAAAATCTAATATGTTTCACAGATGGCATGAAAAGACACCTTGACAGTTGCACTACTAATCAGAAAATTTCTTGGAAAGTAGTATAAATTACAAGAATTGATATTCTTTTAATTTTTCTTTGTCACCCATAATTATATTTTGGCCTTGAGGAGCAAGTACAGAATTTTTAGATAACTTTGGATAATTTGCATAACGTCAAGTGGGTACTCTTTTAAGGTTTTCTTATTGCATTGTCAATTGTTTTGTATTAATAATTGTTTCAACATTGATGCTCACGGGGGTTGATTCAAATGATGCTACCTCTGCTGTCGTCAGAGTCATTTGTATACCATTACATGCAAAAACTTGCAGTTGTCTGAGTATAAGGACAGTCATATCAAGACTAGGACGACAGCAAAATCACTAGTATCATATTTACGGCCGTCTGCCATATACTCAGATGACAGCAGTGTTTTGCATGGAATGGTATACAAATGACTTGGACGACAGCACAGGTAGCATCATTTGAATCACCCCCGTGATGCTGCATCAGATCACTCGGATTTCAGACCAACAACAAGAAGAAAAGATTAAGAAAAGAAAAATGTGTCAAAACACATCATAGAAAGAAACTTACAAGTCATGCCATGTCATTTGTGGCGACTGTAAGGGGTCAGAGTTGAAACATTAGGTCCATTGACGGGTTGATGCTTTTTGACCACAACAACAATAGACTTAATATTTTGGTGGCCTAACATAATAGTAGTGTCAGACTCCTTACGGGGTGGAAGTTCATTGAAATAATATACTCGGAGTAACGGTACATTGCTTTATGAATCAGATGAGCCTCGACGCGAGAAAACCGGTCTTCGGGGTTTCCGACCAGGTCCGACATAAATCGGCCTGTACAGTTACAGAAGCAGGCTAGATGCTTGAAATTTTGGCTATAAGTAGAAGAGGAATTGTACTATCCGAGTGGCGAAAACAAAGGCGCTGATCAGCTTCGCGGTTACCGCGAAGCTGATCTGCGCCTTTGTTTTCGCATAGGCAAAAATCCGGTTTTCTCACGATGCGGCTCAGATGTTAAACTGTAAAAATTTCGCTTAAATCTAAATTTGAATCTGATTGCTTTTAAATGCCACGGATGCATGTTTTTAATGACCGAATAGAAATAATATAAATATAATTTGTTATCAATGCTTCAGCATCGTTTTCTATTGAATCGGTACATGGCATGGGTAAAAGTTATTTACACGATTGACTGCTTTACTAAAAATGACATGAGGGGTGATGTTGATTTCGTCGCGTGATAACTTTTTCATTATATGGCATTTCAGTACGGTTCGGTAATAAACTGATTTGGTTTCTGTTCTAAATAAACCTGCCCAAACATAGTGTATCTTGAAAATCGGCTGTGAAATTGTTGACGAATTTGTGTGATTTTAGTTTTTCTTATAAATTTTTTTGCAATGAAATCAAATCAGTAATCTAAAATTAGTGTCTTGATAGCTTGTAAGTGCCATCTGAATGTCGAAGCTGAGTGCCATTCATTTTCTACCTAAATTAGATTTGAGATCATATGTGAGTCAGTGATTTAGACAGTCTTACACATCAAAATCATTAAAACTACGTATTAAAAAAACCCTACAAAAACATAGAGTATAGTAATGATTAACAATGATACATGTAGAAATTGCATGCTCGGCAAAAATTTTGGTGACATCAAAAGGAGCAACGAAGATCCATCTTTGTGCAGATGTCTTGTGTCTTTATCTCAAAACAAATATATTATAGGTATCCATTTCACCATCCATTTACTGATGCTCATGTTTGACAAATAAAACGAAACGGTAAATTGCATCTTTGATTGATTTCACGTAGATTACTGTTATTAAAGCTATGCACTCCAACATGTTATTTCTTCCCCCTAAAGTTTCATACCCCATTAAATTTAAAAAAGATGTGGCTTTACGGACTTGTCGCAAAATTGATTTTTAAGGGCAGGTTCGTCCCCTTACCTGACCTATAATTGGTACTAATTAAACACCTGAGTTCAATGAAACGTACTGGCGGGGCCATTCAGATTTATTTGCTGGAAAAAAAGGGGTTGGAGTGCCTTGAGGTTGAATGGGCCCTTTAATGAGGGGCTAGAGTTTCTATGCCTTGTGGGTGGTTATTTTGACTGCAGGAATATTAATGATATTAATTATGATATTTTGGTTCTAGGTTCATTTTTAACAAAATTAAAATGAAAAAAAAAAATGCTATTGGACCATTTGACCCAACTCATTTCAGTTGATGAAATCATTTTATTTACTCATTTGCATCCAATAGATTGTCAGTAATACAATATAATGCATAATATTATTTTGGCCTGAGCAACCTTACAAAATAAATTGGAGCAGTCTTGACATCTAAAATCGCCCAACAAAGTAGGATTTCCTGATCAATGTTAACTATTTTTTTGAAAACCAAGATCAGTTTTGCAGACCAATGTTATTGTCACTTTTTATTCATAATGAAGCAGACTAGAGATCAATCCACAAGTTCGACACTTTTTTTTCATTAAGATTTGGACATGAAAATTTCTATGACAATACTTAGACTTCCCCTAATTCAAGAAGAGCATTTTGTCAGTTTGTGGTGTAAGAAATTAGCACAAAGCAATGGTAAACTACCTCTTGGAACTGCATGGTTAAGATAACTGACCGTCCAGACATGACCATAGCTGTCAACTTTGGAATTTGATGTACAGCAGCATCTCATTAATTTAAAAAAATACTTCAAACCCAACTGGATAGACAGGTTTTTCCTGTCAACAGCTCATTTAATGACAGTGTCACAGTTGAAAATTTTATGTGAATTTAATGTTTTAAGGTTCAAAGTTTGGTAAGAATGAAAATTAAAATTTGAAGCTTGGTAAATTTTCTGAATAGTTGGGAATTTATTATTACAGATATTGAAAAATTAAGATACAGGTGCAATAACATTTTATTAGAAAAGTTTCACCTTCTGCAAAAATAGCAAAGTTATAGATGGCTTGATGAAAAAGGCCGAGTATGCATGTAGTAATATTTGTACAAGTGCTGCAAAGAAATTTTGATACTTGGACTAGATCTGGCTGTGATTGTCATTCTACCCTTGCATTATCCCAGGCCCCCGTGGTCACAAAATATTTTTCATGCTCACAGCTGAGACTAAAATATATCTTGCCTATAGTAGCTTATGAGAGGTGTCCGATATAATGAGCTCTTGATCCTGCTCTTTTAAAAACTTTAAAATGGCCAACAATTCCTTCAGTATGCACTATTACAGGATATGATGTTATGAACTATGTGTCTTAATTACTTTTCTTTTAATGACCATGTTTTTTTTTTCCTCTGTTTCAGATAATCCTGACCAGAAAATACAAACTTCATCTGGAAATTCAACTGATGTACCATAAGAGAATGAAATATGTAAGTTGAAATGTAGACTTGATCATTCCAAGTATTCCCAAAAGATTGTGAGGTAAGTCAGGTCAGATGACATTTAGATCCCTTGGACTTAATACATTAGACAGACTTTTTAATTGAAAAACCGAAGTCTCATTATGAACATGCCCATATGATATACAGTAATTTTTTCAGGTCAAAAATCGATAATTTTCAGAGGAAAATTTTTTGATATTTTTCTTATTTTTGCTCAAAACATAGATTGTGGGTACACGTTAGAACCGCCTCGCCGAGGCGGTTCTAACGAGTACCCACAATCTATGTTTTGGAACAAAAATAAGAAAAATAGGTATACCCCTGCATACCCCAGTTTTACTAGATAAAAGTGGGGTTTAAGGGGGTATTCATTGCACGGACATGTTTTCCTGATGTTAGGATCTGAGTCTTGGGATCAAGACTTGGAGACCACATATTTACAAGGGAAGTAACTGTACTGCTATGTTCTGTTTGCATGTATTGATATGCATATACATGCTGCTTTAAAGTACAATCATGAACATTATTAAAGCACAGCTTGATCATTCTCACAATTATTAAAATCAAATTATTTTCTAAAACTGGTTCAGTAATGATTATTATGCTTCTGAAGTCTGGTTAAATATACTAATGATAAACTTGAAGGATTTTTAAAAAGATTCTTTCAAAATTGTAAACATTATACACTATAATTTAGTCAGTGTTTACATAAATTCATAATATCTTTAATCCTGCAAAACCCTTTATTACATACCATTTGAGCCTCGACGCGAGAAAACCGGTCTTCGGGGTTTCCGACCAGGTCCGACACAAACCGGCCTGTACAAGCTCAGAAAAGAGCTAGAAGCTTGAAATTTCGGATTTAAGTAGAAGAGGAATTGTACTATCCGAGGAGCGAAAACAAAGGCGCTGATCAGCTTCGCGGTTACCGCGAAGCTGATCTGTGCCTTTGTTTTCGCCTAGGCAAAAATCCGGTTTTCTCACGATGCGGCTCATTTACAGTGCAATTTGAGAAGTATAAACCTAATACTATTTGCTTTGATGTGCCCTTGCAATACTCAATTTCAGAATTTTGCAAAAAGTCAATGTTGATTTATTTCTTCAAAATTTGATTGAAACCGGATGAGGGGCAAACATTTCACTATTTGAATTTCAGATTGTATACAAACATGTATAATAACCAAAATACACCTGATATTATTTTGCTTATGCAAATATTTGTTTACGAGTGTATGTTATTAACATTCATTAATGATTTTAACAACTTGAAATTAACACTTGAAACGCATACTTAATGATAGAATTAATCTTTTTTAGTCACGCCCTTCATACCCATTTAAATTATGGACAAAATTTTGATGAATTTGATCTGCATTAATAATAATTTTCATATCTGAGTTATAGTTACACTAAATACAATATTATTCTACTTTTTTAAAGATGATGTCTGGGGTCTTATGTCTAATGAATACATTCATGATTACTAAGAATTTAATTGTGCACTTTTCCCACCAAAACAGTTGATGGACTTAGACTGTCTGATTATTTGTATATCAGTCACATTACATCAGTAATGTTCAGGTTATAGAGCATTAAACTGGGCCTGAATTTCAGAGTCTGAGAATTAATTTCAAGGTTCATAAATGAGCTGCTGCATAAGAAAACCAACAATTTGGGTTACCAACCAGGTCCAACACAAACTGGTCTGTACAGCCACAGGATAGCTAGAAGCTAGCAATTTAGGATTTAGAAAGTAGAAGAATTGTACTATCCCTGTAGCAAAAACAAAGGCGCTGATCACTTTTGCAGTTACTATTAAGAAGCTGATCTGCGTCTTTGTTTTCCCATATGCAAATTGTTTGTTTTCTCATGCAAAGGCTCAAATGTCAGCATCCTTGATGGATGCCTCTGAGTTCCAATAAAACAATTCACAAGTTCTTGGTAAACTGTGGGGTGGCCAATTTACATATGTTTGTGAACCATTACAATTGATCATGTTTACTGTTTTATTAAGGTGGAGGTTTTATTGTAATATTAATACCTCATGAAAATGTGTGTGGAATCATATTTTTTCTTTCTCCACATGTAGTAATTCCTGTCAAGGTTGCACTTTGAAAAAATAAGATTTAAAAACCAGAAACTACTCAATCTGAATTTTGTACATTGTAATTGTTTTATAAAAAAATGTGTATGGTTGTTCACCCCCCCCCCCCCCCACACACACTTCCAGCGCCACCATTTCTTAAAAGAAACTGATACAACACCTCATCCTAGGGTTACCCCCAGCAGTTGATTGATGTGTGTGAAAATGTAATCTGAACCCCTTCACCAAGATGACTAATTAGGAAATTATTTTTTTATGGATTTTCAAATTTCAATGCTGGAAAAATTGCCTTTTATTTTAAGTGTATGTTTAATCATCCATTATCATAAACATTGTTGTTTATATGAATATTGGTTTCGGCAGGGAATTACTAATTGCCGAAATCAAAACATCATGTAGTCATTCGCATTACACACACAATTGAACTTCAACAGAAAACTGGAATCTGATCGCCTTTGCGGACATTTTTGATATTTTTTATTCACTTTATCAAGCTTATCTCAATGATTAAGTTTATTTCGATGACCTTTTCATGCATTCTCAAATTAAATGAACATGCCACGCTTCTGCGATTGACCATATATATATTGATATACTCAGTTGATCACTTTGATAAAATCCATATTTTGACAGTTTCAAACGAAATTTAATACACAAAATTTAGATATTTAGATACACAGACATAGATAAGAATTATGATGCCATATAAGATGATATTAATACAGTATTAAAATCATGTCATAAATTTTAGATCAGTTTCCATTTTTTGTTATGAGTTAAAATTGAGATAATTATCTTGACTTTGAAAGGGTAGATATAATGAGCAACGACATGGAAAACTTATTCTTGCATAGGGTAAAATTTGATGATATTAAGGTCAGACTAGCTGTGCATCAAGTTTAAATATTAACGCAACTGATTTTTTTTTCTTTGATGTTTGCTGCTGTTGTTTTACATCCAAAAATATCAAGCTCATAGCTAATTTCCAGGGTTTTGTCTTAGACAAGGGTTTTAAACTCTGAATGCAGGTTTACTTCCAGGGAGCCCCATATGACATGGTGGGTCCCAGTAGTAGTAAAATATTGTGATTTACAAGCTAGGAAGTTGGTTTCACTCTGGGTGGGCAAGTTTCAAGATGAGGCTTGTTGATTTCATGCCTGTCACCAGTATTGGAGATAGGGAGCTTGATTGATTGATGTCAAGAGATCAAGTGAGTGGGAGTCATGTGAAAACATGCTTTTTGCATCTGTGAAATATGAAGTTGCAAAGCAGCTGCAAGGTCATGCCATGATGTTGATCAGTGCCTTTATATTTGCCTGTAAATATGGGTGTAGCACATTCCCAATACTTCTTGAATTTAAACTTTCATGCCACTATTCATCTTCAATGGCTTTACATTTTCATTTGTTTGTGCTGCACATTGCCAGATACCCCAGAAGGCTTGGGCAAGTAGAATTTTCCTGCCTTGCAGAAACCTGCATAAACCTGGAAAATAATAAGCATGCCAACCAAGAAGGATATAATGATATTTTTTTTTTTTTTTTTTTTTTTTTTTTTTTTTTTTTTTTTTTTTTTTTTTTTTTGGCTGCTTGGTATGAATTGTACATGATTTTTGCTTGTGCAAGAAAACTTATGATCTGTCCTGAAAATTACATGTTTTGGCTTTGTTATTTGAACATTATTTGGATATTTGTGTTTGCATTTTCTCAAGTTACCTAATATGTTAATTAGTTAAAATGGTATACTGAATTATAATAATGTACCAGTATGTGTCAATTTTTGGTTTTCAAGAAGCATACATCATATTAGCCCATCAGCTATGATCTTGTCAACTTCTTGTACCCTGTCAAAAATTTGTCAATTTGATGAATTCAGCCTGTCCCTTACAGCTTATAACTTCATTTTCATTTTCATTCATTAACATAAATTGAGGTTAAAATCTGGAAAAAGTATTTTATGTTCAATTTGTTCCTCTGTGCTAACCGAAACCAAGTACTTCTACTTAGGTGATATCAAAATTCATTCTCTAAATTGGAATACAGTCATGATCTAATTATTGCTCCCTGTGGAACTCCCTTATTAACACATTGACCAGGGGCAACCCAAAATTAACACCTTTGCCACAAGTCAGTCAGTGGGTGGGGCAACTGATAAGCTAATTTTACAGCTAATATTGCATTACCCATCATCAGTATTGTCACTGATAGAATCTAGGTTCAGAATTTGCTTATCTTTGATCTTGGCTGTCAAAACTAATTACAGAATCTCATTACCACTATCTTGTACAATTAGTATAATATGCAAGGTGGTTTTTGGTACTAAGGTGTCAAGGAGGAATCCTTATTAAATCATTAGTTTTTCTTAACTTCTTGACACCCACTTTATGATAAAAGAATTTGTAACAGATGCAAAATTTCACTGCAATTCAGATTATTTAGATATGATTGGGAAATATAGGTTACTCTGCTTTCCTATTAATTATTGTATCATTGAAGTCTTAGAATTCTCTCAGATTTTAGTCATTTTGGGTGACAAGTCAAGGTGACTACCAAATAAACCTATAAACTCCATCCATAATAGTTTCTAAACCTAAAATTCTTCCAGGAAAAAGCCATTCTGAGTATCTCTGTGTTACTTACAGATAGCAACTTACTTTAGGGGTGATTTTGTTACTGCATGAGTGTTGTTATGAAGTGGCTCTTTTCAGACTGTTTAAACTGCCCTATTACTTGTATTTGCTTTTCAAGTTCAATTCCATTAGGTCCTGATAAGAGTTAAATGAGTACAATGAACTCAAAGGAAAAATGTTAAACACTTATTTAGAAGAACATTTAAATATCATCATAATTGTTACTGACCTTCTAAATAACTCGATTATAGCACAAAAAGATGACACTTCTGATATAATTGAAAATTTGAATAATTCAGGTTGAAAATTTAGCACCTTTCAAAGTATAACATTTAGCAAACATTTGAAAAGTTTCAACTTGAAAGGTTATATTTGAAACAGATCATCTTCATATATGAAATGTTGATTTGCCAAAATACATTTGGAACATCAAAGTAAAGAAATGAAAAAAAAAAGAAGAAAAAAACTAACTTGAGATTGATTCAAGCATAGGATACTTTACCTGTATGAAAAATTTTAAAACGTTAATTTTGTGAACCTTTGGTGCAGTTTGTTATGTCCCAACAATTATGTCTTAAAATATTTTGATGCAGAAAAAAGAAGATTCATTAGGGAAATAATCACTTAAACTGTCATAAAACACAATTTGTGTCCGTTTTACCAATCTGCATGACGACATATGTCATTTTAAAATTTTTGTTCATCATCTGTCAGTTACCTTGCATTGCCACATGCCAACCAAAGCCACAGCAATTTTTATACCTTTGTGAACTGCATAACATTCTATAAAGGGGTCAATTTGAATAATTATTTGACAAGAAACTGTTTTTTGTGAGGTGTAGTATGAAGCTTTGGTTAATGGCGCTGATTTCAATACAGCTCCTAAACATTCCATCATCTCATGGCTGTGTTCAATTTTGAGCCCCTTTCAGTGCACACATAAGTCAAGCTAATTTCTGCTCACAGACGTGAGGATGGCTCCTGTTTTTGTGTTGTTTTTTTCTCACCTACTGATCAGTCAATAACATAAAAGAGAAAATATGTACATATAAGCATGAAAAAAGAGAGAGAGAGAGAAAAAAAAAACACTCTAGAAGTAAGGTTTGCACTGAAAACATGTTAATTAGTCAAAATATTTCCAACACAATTCTGATCCAGGTGCAGTGGTTTTGCTCTGTTTTAAATTTCGCTTACTCCTGTCACATTGTGTTTTCTTCATGGGTGATTCTGGTTTAGGAAATGTCATGTCTTTGATGTCTGACTATGGAGACAGATTACTTACTAATTCTATTATCATGGACAAATGACTTCATAAGTTTGACAGACATGGTGAAATTGCTTCCATAAAAAAGGAAGTTATGAGGCAATTAAGAAATTTGAAATATATAGTCATTTATTTGAATACTTTAACAGTCAAAACTGACAGGTCTTATAAATTCGGCATTAATCAAAATGTATAAAATGTATAAAAAAAAATCTAAAAAATGAAGAAGTGATGCATGGAATACAAATTGATTTAGGGGAAATGGGTGTTCTTCCTGAAAGCTTACCAAAGCAATATTGAAGCCCTTATTATTCTTTTAAGAATATTTACTGGCATATTTTGTTAAACTTGTCGATGAATAATAGAAAAATAATTATAAGTATTTACTTTCCAGCAAGATCTCTGGTTAAAGTTTTCCTCACAGAAAATCAGGAACAAAGGCACAAGAAACCCATTGTCCAAAGAAACCCAAGGGACTGACAGTTATTGAAATTTCATGCTTAAATTTGACATACACTTTGGAATTGGACAAGAGGAAGTTTGCATCAGTTTGATAATGGACTGTATCTAATTCTAATTTTAGAGGAACTTAGCACTGATTGACTAATAGACCAAATCTAATTCTAATTTCAGGGAGAGTCTATTGCAAATGTCAGAGAAGTTTTTCTGTGGCAGTACTGATATACCACAGGTATTGAACTGGGCCTTGTGGAGTTACACAGGGTTGCCTACTTTTCCCTTAGCATTTCTCAGCGTTTGGCGTCAGTTACAATGCAATATTTCAACTCGGGGATGAAAATCAAAAATGATTTCAGGAAGATACAGACTTAATTTTGTTCACTGAATTTCATTTTAATATAGGTCAACATTGGCATAGATTATTAGAATAATCATCTTTGATTGAAATTGATGAATGTTGTTTTATGTTGATATATGCTCTAATTTCCATAGGGGACCAGAGTTTGGCAGAGAAGACACCCTTTGGCACCACAGGGTCAAAAAGCATTGACAGGTAAACCACATGGATAGAGTAGCCCCCTGCCCCACTCCCTGGTGATCTGATTTCATCATGCAGGGTGAGATTTCAACCTGTTAATTTGATAAATTAGCTGCACAGTTAGTGATGCACTGTTAATTTGTTAATTAAGCAATTAATTGGCAGAGCTTTAGTTATGCTGATAAATTATTTTCAGTATCATCATCAATATTTTACAGCTATAATGATAGATGAATTAGATCATATGTAAGATATACTTGTAAAGCAGAGGTGAGGGATGGGGACTCCTAGCATTATGGTAGTTGTCACACTGCCTCGGTCTTTACAGCCTGCATTCTGGATAGAAGAAGAAGAAAAGAAAAAGTCATCTAGGTTGTATATATGCTTGCATTTGTACTGTTTGGTAGAAGAACAGTGCTAAATAGGCAAAGGGATTCAAGAAATTTTTAAGAGAATAGATGCAGTTTCAGTTTTTGTCTGAGACGGATGAAATTAATTAAATGACTTGTTAATTAAAACCCAGATGACAGAATTTAGGACAAAGCCTATATAACACTGTCTCAACCATTGCATTTGTTTTTGTTGAAGTTCATCTTTTTGCAAACAGTTGTGTTGAAATAAAACTTGTAAAACAAAAAACAAAATGACAGAACCATAAATATAACAAGTCATCTAATGAGAAATTGGTTCCATTTTGCAAGTTTGAAAAGTAAGCCTCTTTTTTTTAAAAAAAAATTATGAGCTTTTAAATAAAAAGTGAACAGAACGGAATGATGAGTTTAAACTGAGCATAGCAAAAAAAAAAAAAAAATGAAAGAAAATATGCTGTTGAAATTGAGATACATTTCATTCAAAAAGCTGGTATAAACTGAGGTGTCACATTATGATCTAATACCTTTACATAAACAAGAAATTCAAATTCAGATAAAAAATGAATCAATGGATAAATACAGGAATCAGGATAAACTAGAGAATGGAAGAAATTCCATAGGCTTCAGATAAAATTAATGATACTGTGAGTTCTAAAGCTCTACCTCATGATTTATGCTTGCCAGTCAATCAATATAAATGCAAAAAATTGTAAATATGTAAATATTTTGTCAGTCATTAAACAGTGTAAAAATGATGAGAATTTTCCATTCCTATACTTTCTCATGTTCCATGCCAGGTGGCTGGCTTCATATTTGAACCATGCCTGAAAAATTCATCTTTTTATTTTTTGGACCTTTTCTGAAATGCACATCAAAGCAATTAAGAGCTGACATTTTTTTTATGCCAGGAAGTCAGAAGATGATACTAACGGTTTAGGAACAAAACCTTTGTTGAAATGGCAAATATGGCCCAGGTACAGCCAACCTATTTACCATCATTTTGTCAAATAGTTTTTTTACAGCTCTTGGCTCATGCTAAGATGGAAAATCTGATAAAAAGCAATTATTTTATTCATAACTTAGCATGTACCTGGTGCAAAAAGAAGAGACATTTATTTGATATAAATGTAAAAAATATGCGTAAAAGTGAAATTTTGATTCACTCAGTACTGAGATTTTAATTGGATTTCCATTTTTTAGCACTGCATTGAAACATCATTAATTTTGATTTTCGACAATTTTTGGACATTGACAACTAACAGGATTCTTGAAACTACAGGCCAACATCATTATACCGCTATCTTTGGGGTCCATTGAAACAGACCATGTTACAAGTGAACTGTTATAATGATGTTCCTTTATACTATAGATATATAGCAAAAGCCATGACATGGCCGTGTTATATTGAAAACCGCATTATAATGAGGCGTGTTATAATGAAGTGTATGTTTTTACAACTAAGCCCTTTTTTCAGTTTTTCAATTTTTAGGATAAAATAGAATATCTAGGTAAGGGACTTTCCCCACAAGAACTGCAGACATGACTTACATCAGATTTCATAGCAAACTGTCATCAAGTCTATCATGCAATGTACGTCACTAGCAAAGAGTTTGATCTAAAATAGCAGTGAGAGCACCACAACAATCACGCATGCACAGGTTTGCGGAATTACAGTAAAACATATCTTTGGCGCATCTGAAAAAGCTTAAAGCAAATCATAGAAATGGTGCTCATTTGTCTAGATGCACTATTTTTTTTCACTGGGAAGACAATGTCAACATAGAAGAAAAAAAAATGAGTGCTGATCAGCTGTATGGTATCAGCACAGATGATCTTTCAATTTGTTTTCTCACATTTCAGAAATCCAGGTTTTTCCATTTTCTATAACTGTTTCTTTGAGAGCTAAACAACAATCATACACAGGTAGTTTATCAAAGATGTCATAATATATAGTATTTATGTAACAGTACAGTTCCCAGGTGTATGTTCGTGTGTTTCAGGGAGATTGTCATCATGTTGAAATGGTTCTAACCTTTCTCAAGACATCTAGCTTCTAGACTGTTTCTGTTTTATGTCTTTCCGTTTGTTCTTTTTAGTTAGCCTTAAACTCTGATTTGTTGTATTGGTAGTTATACTTAAATCCAAGAGCCCTGCACTGGAAGTGGGTTGAGTCCTAGTGGAAGTGTATAGGACTCTGGAGCGTGAAGTCTCTATTTTTATCGCACCTGCTTATAGCAGGGTGCGATATAGGAGTCCAAATTTCTGTCCGTCCGTTCGTTCGTCCGTCCGTTCGTCCGTCCGTCCGTCTGTCCGTCAACATTTACGTCGAAGTTTGGTTTTCTCGACATCAGAGATAGCTGCGAGTCTGAAACCTTGCATAGTAATTGTCCCTGACATACCCTTCAAGCACGCACCTTAACCCGGTGGCTTTGACCTATATTTCACGGTCCAATGACTTTGAAAATTTTTACGTCAAAGTTTTGTCAACATTTACGTCGAAGTTTGGTTTTCTCGACATCAGAGATAGCTGCGAGTCTGAAACCTTGCATAGTAATTGTCCTTGACATACCCTTCAAGCATGCACCTTAATCCGGTGCCCTTGACCTATATTTCACGGTCCACTGACTTTGAAAATATTTACGTCGAAGTTTGGTTTTCTCGACTTCAGAGATAGCTGCGAGTCTGAAACCTTGCATAGTTATTGTCCTTGACATACCTCTCAAGCACGCACCTTAACCCATAGCCCTTGACCTATATTTCACGGTCCACTGACTTTGATAATTTTTACGTCGACGTTTGGTTTTCTTGACATCAGAGATAGCTGCAAGTCTGAAACCTTGCATAGTAATTGTCCTTGACATACCCTTCAAGCACGCGCCTTAACCCGGTGCCCTTGACCTATATTTCACGGTCCACTGACTTTGAAAATTTTTACATCGAAGTTTGGTTTTCTCGACATCAGAGATAGCTTCGAATCTGAAACCCTGCATGATAATTGTCCTTGACATGCCCTTCAAGCACGCACCTTGACCCGGTGCCATTGAACTATATTTCACGGTCTGTTGACTTTGCCCGATGCAGGTGCGATATCGACCTCCGCGGAGTTCTTGTAGATACCTATCCATATTTTTGCACAATGTTGACAGCCAGATAATGGACACCAAACAATGGGGGCCAAACAGCTAAGGACTAGTACCCTACCCAAGCATGGAACAACCTGCAGTCTTTTTTTTTTTTTCAGGTTAATGCATTTTTCTAGGTAATAGGTTTTCATGCTTGACACATTTGTTATGAAATTCAGCATGTATGTGTTACAACATTATGTCATTTGTATGCAAATTGTATCTAAAATTGTAGCAGTATGATTGTCATTTATGGGTTTTAAATAATCATAGTGATATGGAATTGATGCTTTTTTGATGGCATTTTACACCCAATTTGAGATGATTTCAATTTTTTCATAGTGATTTCTATCTATCTCTATATAGAAATCAAAATTTTGATATTTATTTCTTTTTCTGATTTGATATTAACATGCTGTACTTTGTCAACCTTGCAGAAAAAATACATCTTTTCAAGGTTTGAAACATTTTAATTTTCTGTGAAAGAGTTCAAGCAGTAATCTATGCTTTTTAATGATGATAGAAGTATTTTTTCATAGGATTACTTCTTATTCTAACCATATTTTTTCCAGTCCTGACTTCTAAGTAGTTTACCAAAACGGAATGCTGATCCTTCCACCAGTCAGCGACAATTAGAGACAGAATAGGCCAGATCATGCCACAGACTTGAAATAGCTAACTAAATCTTAAAGATACATTACGAAAACTTACCCATGCAATAAACATATATTATTTGAGCTTTAAAACTTGAAACTTTTCAGCTGAAAAATTTTGATTTTTTTCTTATTTTTGCTCAAAACATAGATTGTGGGTATCGAGTACCCACAATCTATGTTTTGGAGCAAAAATAAGAAAAATAGGTATACCCCTGCATACCCCAGTTTTCAGTGCTATACAAAAGTGGGGTTCAAGGAGGTATACCTTTCACAACATGTTCTACCCACTTCACTTAACAGGGCTAGCCCCACAATGACTGAATTGATGTATTATTTTTTGTGACTTCAATCTGTCATTTTGTTTAAAAGCCTAATAAATAATGCTAATATTGCATCACTTTCTGCAGAAAAGTCTTGAACATTTATTGGTACCTTAATTGAAAACTGATGTAAATTACTCTATATAAAGTTTTAAAAATTAAAAACAAGTCAATCAAATTGAAGCTAGGTGAAGGTCACTGTCATAAACTTTTCTATACTCTAAATGAGCGGGGTCATTAGGGAACTGGATTTTTGCATATGTGAAAACAAAGGCGCTGATCAGCTGTGCAGTAACTGCACAGCTGATCAGCGCCTTTATTTCGCTTCAGGGATAGTACAATTCCTCTTCTTCTCCTCTTCTTCTGAAATCCAAAACTTCAAGCTACTGGCCGTCTTCTATAGCTGCTCAGGCCAGTTTGTGTCAGACCTGGTCAGAAGCCCTGAAGACAGGTTTTCTCATGCCGTGGCTCAAATGATATCAATGTTAAGTTATAAACAAGACTACATCAATAAAGAAAAAAGTCCAAGATGAAACAAATTTTGATTGACTGCGTAATAATTTTTCTCGCCACATAGATTTTCATTCATAATTTTAATGCTTTAGTGTCACACTGTGAAGGATCTTCGCCTCAATGAGTATTACGATTTACATAAGTAAAACATGAATTATTTAATTTGTTGAATCAAATTATCATGCACATGAAAGTTCGTCAGATTGATGGATAGAATATTAATTCCATAAATCTTGGTCTTATGAAAGCTTGATTTGAATATTCAATATTGCAGCGATTTTGATTTTAATTGCAGCACGTTCGAAGTGTAAATCTTTACAATGACAGTCAATGTTATGGTTATTACCATCAGTCAGATAGCGCTCACCTAAGTAAACTCTCCATACATCACTGGAAACTTCTCTGTACACAATCTGGAACATAGAAACCTGTATGGCATAGTGGTTAAGCCACTCCAGGTCATGTGTTCAATCTCATGCTTCAACATTCTTTCAGATGAGATTCTAAACTGTGATCATCAGGAAAACATGCCCGTGAAATGTATACCCCCCTTAAACCCCTCTCTTATATAGTGAAAATGGGGTTTGCAGGGGTATACCTATTTTTGCTCCAAAACATACATTGTGGGTACTCGTTAGAACCTCCTCGCTGAGGCAGATAGCGAGGCAATTCTAACGTGTACCCACAAAGTATGTTTTGAGTAGAAATATTTAAAAAATCAAAAAAATTTTCCAATGAAATTTTCATTTTTTTTTTCTTTTGAAAAAAAAATCTCTGTATATTGCATGGGCATGTTTTCATAATGGTGTTCTCCCTATTACTTTAGCTGTTGGTGGGGACATTAAACCTCAACTCTAAAATACATGTAATGACAACATTTGGAAATACTTGATTTAGACCTTTTGGAGCTGTCTGCATTCAAATAAAATTTGTAGTTATACACATTTTTATAATGAAATTATGTTTGCATGTTATTAGGCAGCAAAAAAGGTAGAATGAAAGTACAGCATTTAGATAAATAATGGGAGTTTTTTCTCTCTGAACAATCAACATTAGGCGACATGTCTATCAGTCTAGACGAGCTAATATTCACACTTAGATAATCCGCAGTGTTAACTGGGAGGTGTTCTATTATTTTTCATAATGTTTAAATTTAATTCTCAAGAATCTCAGCATGATTTTAGTGGATAAATTTCAATGTTGTGCACTTTATGCAATAGTTCCCATGCCCCTTAATTTTTTTAAGCAATAAGGACCCTGATAAAGTTGCATTGCCTGCGCTTGAATTACAGTTTCACTTGTAAATTTGCATGGGATAATATTTTTTCATACATTTATTTGATTAGATTAACTTTCACTGATTAAAATAGATAAACTCGTATTCTACAATGATTTGTAATATATAGGGTTTACATTTCAATAACAAAACGTTGGGGGTGTCTTAACCCTAACCAGCACTCGCATAATAGAAAGAACTAAGTTGTGTCAGCATGTTTTTACTCAAAATTGTAATAGGTACAACAATTTTAAATGCATTTGCAACCTCTGTACCAAATGAACTTAATCATGTGTATATCTACAGAACTTTTGTGTGGTATTTCAAGAAAAAAAGTCTTAATTAAATGTTGGTTGGTTGATTTGAGGTCCCACCGACAGCTAAGGTCATTTGGAGACGGGATCTTGGTGTCTCATATCCAACAGACTGGAGAAGCCCGCGGTCAAACCTGCAACCCTTGGTTTACAAGGCCAGTGACACAACCACTGCTCCATGGCTTCTTTAATCAAATGTTCAAAATTTGTAGCAAACCCTGACACCAAAAAAAGAGGACACCTTTGCCAATGCAACAGAAGAATTGTAAAATGTACTGATGTATTGGCAGTACTCCCAATTAGGACATGCTGCTCTTACAAAGTCAAGTTTGCAAAATCATGTAAATGTTGATTGGTATACACAATTGACTAAGCTGTTTTGGAAAGTAAGCATACAAGATACCTAGAAGATCCAAGTATTGATACACTTTAATTTTTACAAAGTCTCAACCAAAGTTGGGAAAGAAAATGCAATACAAGACATGACAATACCCATAAATGCAAGCTAACTAGCATTTTCTCTGCAAAGAAGCCATGAGGCTTGCATCAATCAAAAACAAGGATGACAAGCACAACAGAGACAGAAGGAATATAAGGCAACAACAGAGTTACCTTAAAACGTTATACGGCACATTATTGGAGAGCTGAGAGGGACAAGTCTATGGAGTTTGGAATGACCTGACAAGAATATCAGGAAAACAGACAAGGATGCTCATGTAACATTGCAAGTTTGGTTTTCATATTGATCTTGAAGGGATCAAAACGTTTGAGATCATTGTGAAAACTGGTTTGAAATGTTTAAAAATGGTGACGTTGGAGACATGAAAAGATGAACTTGTCTGAGATACATCCAAATTCCATGATAAGTTGGAGATTGGAATACAAAAAATATCAACAGATGTTCTGATCATGGATGGATATGTTCACCTGCAGAAACATGTGAGGCAATCCAATTGAACATGTGCTGTGGGACAGACAATGAAATGCTACAAGATTCTTTGGATGAAAATAAAATAAAGAGTCAAAGACTATGGAGGAGCACTGCCAAATATAATTCATAATAAAATACACAAACTACCAAACCATTATAGCATACAAATTAATGAACACTTTAACAAGACAATCCTTGTCTATAAAGGAAAAATAAACACGGAATAAATATTTGTATGGCAGATATAGAAAGACGAACTCGGTTTTCATATTGGTCTGTCAGAGTATGAATTGTTCTGAGATCATTGTGAAAACTGATTTAGTTGAACCATGCAGCATTAAAAGCCATACATATAAGTATCTCTGATAGAGCTTTCTAAATATACAATTTTGCTTTTAATAATTGGATAGTTGTAGTATATGTAGATAATGCCTATTTGCAATGAAACTTCAAAATTTGTAATTGTCTTGTTGTTTCTGACACTCCCTGATTTCAATTCTTGCATAGTGTCCTGCACACTCGTACCTAAAGAAATAGATGGGCTGCTCGTGCCTCCAGGCGAATCTTGTACGCTACTGACTGACCATCTGATTAGTGGTTAATCGCTCTGGTCTGAGCCTGCCCAAGTCAAACTATCCATGTGGCTTAGTTGGATGTCATGACATCCTCATTTCAGTTTGAAAGTCCAATAAAATTGAGACAATGCCCCGACATGACCAGAGCTGTTGACTGGGATGTTAAGCATCAATTCAAACAAACAATTCTTTCTTAATCTCTTAATTTATGTGACTTCTGTGGTGCATAGCAATTTCGCCTTTATATTTGTTCTACAAGGGCAGAGTTTCAGCTCGACCAGAGAGATAAGACATTTTGTAAGTCCATGGAGGTATCAGAGATTATGTCATTATAGCTTCATGGTAAGTCATTGATAGGTGCTCATGTAGTTTAGTTTTATCCTTTTATAATTTACATACATGACATAAAACCACAACAGAACTGTTGCTAACAATTGTCCTGTGCCTAATCAGCTTTTTTACTTGTGATTTCTCCCCTTTTAGTTGTACATATATGCTTCAACCCTTTAGGAGTGTCGATAGTTTTCATTGTGGTCAAACAAAACAGAAGAAATCGCTGAATACTTAAGATACAGGCTCATCAGCGTCTTGAAATATTATAGTGGTCACGTGATATTTGAGAACTAGTTCGGTCATAATGAGGTACATCTTCGTTTTGTTCATGTACCATAAAACGAGACTACTAATGCAGTCGTATGTTTTTGTCACTTTATTAGATAGACCAAAATTTTAAGCACCGTAAATCTGTCTCTCGCTCAGCTGCACACGTGCCATTGTCCTCTTATGACTGCCGTTTGATTATCCGAGGTGTCAGAATGATATACTGTTGTGGCGACATCAAACAACTTCAGCCAGAAATGTGGTGATTTTAACTATCTACTCGAAATGTAACATACTGCAGAATTTTCAAGTTTGAACTTGAACCTGTTATGTATAAATTTATAAAATTCTTCATCAGTACATTCTGAAATGCCCCCGAGCTTATGACGTTTTGATTTTGAGTTGTGGCATAGCGTCCCAGTCAACGACGTTGCCGCCATTTTATGGGACTTATACCCAACATAAGGATGTCGACACCCAAAATGTGATTGAAAAAATAACTACCCAAGTAAACCAAAAATACACGTGTAAATATACTCCGGTGTGTAAATTTTACTCGCGGTAAGCAAATGGCGCATGCGAACGCAAATACACACCGGAGTATATTTACATATGGGTTTTACTCCTGGGTCTGACCAGATGAAATTTTTATTTTTACAAATACACACGTGTAAATTTACTATTTTGTCCCATGTGAACGCAAAGTAAAATTTACCCATGAGTATTTTTATTTCAAGTCAATATACTGCTTTTAGATAACAAATTTTCACATTTTTTGTTTATAACAGATTATATGACAGTTGCTGAAACTGTGGACATTGTTGCTAAATAAGAGTTTATTGCCACTCATCATATTTTAGATCATATGGAGTGCAAACAGCCACACTATTTCTTCATCATTCATGGTGAGGATTCTTGGGGCATTTTAATAGTAATTCCTTGTGAAAGGATGATAAAAGGGAACTGTATAACTTCTAAGGTTATGCCTGACCATTACATGATTCTCCTCTGCTGCCAAAGTCTACAAGAGCACCTTAAAGCAGCCTCTTCTTGTTTTGCAAGTACAGAAAACTTAAATGAACAGGTTTTGATCCAGAAATTATAAATTTACATACAAAAATACTCCTGGTGATAAAACCCATGCGAACGCAATTTAAATTTACTCACAGGTTGATTTGCACACTGGAGTATATTTACACACCGGAGTATATATACACGCGTGTATTTTTTGCGCATGCGAATTGGACTTTATACATAGTTATGGATGGTTTGACTTGAACCACTTTTCCTGGGCAGGCTAAGACCTTAGATTGCTAAGACAAACTGAACAGTTTATAAGCTTTGTCTGGAAGCACAAGCAGCCCGTCTATTTCTCTTGGGCGCAAATTGGCGGGACCCTATGACATCTGATTATGGATTAAACATGATGAAATTACATCTATTTTCTGCACATGCCGTGTCGATATAATCTCTGCTTGGCATGTGCCAAGAAATGAAGGAGATTTGCTGAAATACTTGCTAAGTCATTGGCAAACAGTTCAGCCAAATCTGAGTGGTCATCGCGGCAGAAACCATTTTCATTTATCAAAATTATAGCTGTGTAATCTGAAGCCTTTTCCGTCAGTTTGGTCTGGGAAGTTGTTAACTTTTACCACAAAGATGACACAAATCAAACTGTTACCGGCAATTTGCTGGATATGAAACCACCAAGATAAATGACTTTATGTACTCTTAGTCTATCCGCACTGTTTGCAGATTCTAACGCCCGCTGTTTGTCATCAACAAAAGTAAGGTCCAGTGTTCCCAGAATTTAAGAAGTATGATCCGTTATCACCACTGATGAATTAAGAAGACCAGGACTTGATACAATCAAATTTCAAATACCAACCCAGACATCTGGTGGGAGAGAAATGACAATACAATTTTACAACACACGAAGAGCAAGATGAATAGCTCTTTTCCAGTTAGGTAGCCATCATGCTAGCAGCAACCAAACTAATAAGGCGTAGAGAGAGAGAGAGAGAGAGAGAGAGAGAGAGAGAGATTTAACAACAACAATAACAACTTATTTGGTTCTAATTGATGAAGGAATACACATGCAAGCGCTGGGAAGAAACAGTATGGAGGACTGAGCGGAAAAGGCCGACTCATGAATACTGGAGCAATAGATAGCAGCATGAACAAATCGAGAGCTTGCCTACTGTCAGGAAAAACAATAAACAGACATATTTAGTTTGTCGGTTATTGCCTCATTTCTTGTGACAAAAGTCCCATGGAATCTGGAAATGAAGCAGTTTTCAACATTTCCTCTCTTGTTCAAGTTAGTTGGTCACTGTTTTTAGTAAAAGTATGATTCATCGATGCAAAAGTACTTTAAAGATTCTACTTAACTTCATCTTCCATCGAAATATGATATTATATAAATCACTTAAAACATTCTAGGGAAAATGGAAAGTCATCTTTGCGTATGCGTCAATAAATAAAGCATGGCTGGAATTTGGTATTTCTGTAGCCTGAGTAACGGTAAATTGATGCGCACCTTATGAGCATACCTGTTACTAACATACCGAATCAAATAAAACTTTCCAACTATTGACGAAGTATCACGAATTTAGAAGATGTTGACTTGTGTCAGCCTCCGAAACGACAGTGTCGCATGCGAAATTAAAATTTGTTTTTGTTTTGATCGATGGGAGGTCGATTTAATACGTTTTTAACAAGAGCCATGAATTCACTTATATTATTGAATGTTTTGAAATGATATTGGACCCCATTACATTTATAGTAAGTTAATCAAGTATATTTCGACACCAGGTTTAATTACAATCTGTCATACCGAGATCGAAACAAAATGACTAATCACTCATATAACAGAACTTTTAATTTGTAATGTGGCACCCTCCACTGAAATGGTTTCGTGAATCCCATCAAAATTGGTATTTGGAATCAGGTCAGGAACTTGTGTTGGGACTTGGTAATCATTGTGATTTCTTTGTTATCCTTGCGGTTTGCTCTGGCTCGCTCCTCAGTTCCACAACACGCAGTAGAATCAAGTTATTCGTCTTACGGTGTATAATAAGGGGCAGCATTAGTTGTTAGTCTTCAACGCGGTCTTATGATAAACTAGACTGTCATTTAAGAATGTTTTGAATGGATTTATTCCCGGGCCAGGGACCCCGACTTTTCTGGTTTAGCAGGGTGTCTTTCTCTGTCCATTGCTATTTCTCTTGTATGTTAATGACATTTCAAGAGGCATTGGTAAGTTGTAAAAAGGGCTAGCTCAACTATGTTTTATATAGGTATCTTTGTGCTTATAATTAAATAATGCGTATGGTATATAGACATACAAGAATATTTAAAAGATCAACAAATGACACTTTTGCGGTTTCTGCTATGCATTATATGATCTTATATCCATGTTTACGTTGTTATCATTAGCTTATTATTATTTCAAAATCACAATGAATCTTGTGTGGTAACCATTTAATGCTAATTAAGCTATGCTTTTTTAATGAATTATTTCAATGATGAAGGTTGTGCGTGCGTTTTTTGGTGGTAAACCATCAATTTAAATGAAGCTTAATGACAAGAAATTATATTTTCGGTGTTTCAAACAAGAAAGACTTAGATAAGGTTGCCAATATGAGCCCGAAGGGCTTGAACCAGCCTAACATGAAGGCTTTTGTAAAGAACATCCGGAAAACATGTCCGTGAAATGTGTACCCCATTATACCCCACTATTATATAGCAAAACTGGGGTTTGCAGGGGTATACCTTATTTTGATCCAAAACATACATTGTGGGTACTCGTTAGAACCGCCTCACAGAGGCGGTTCTAACGTGTACCCACAATGTACATGTATGTTTTGAGCAAAAATGTTAAAACTATCAACATTATTCTAATGAAATCGTTAATTTTTACAGCTGAAAATAATGTCTGTATATTGCATGGACAAGTTTTTGCAAAGAATAAGGCACTCGGTACAGACGCGCGGTGTGGATGATGCGCAATCTGCTAAACCTGGATCTTCCGATCCGACAACACAGCATGTCGACGATTGATTACAAGTTATGAGCTAAAATTCGCAAATTTTGCTTATTTGGAAAGACATGTTGACTTGAACCACTTTTCCTGGGCGCCCGAGCAGGCTCAGACCTTCTGAGCGGTTTACAGGTGGTCAGTAAGTTTTGCCAAAGTTAATAAGCTAGAGGACCCCCCCCCCCCTATATTTCTCACGGCCCCAAAGGGTAGGGGCCCATGCTCCCGCCCGACCATATGGTAGACCGTTATCATTGTTATCAAAACTAACAATAATTGATAATGTGCTTTGCGAGTGAGCCCTTTTAGGCAATTGCTTCCAATTTCGATGTTTAATTTTATGCCAGACACGTTTAATTTTATGCTAGAAATATACAAGTTCAATCACAAAATGTCTTAACTTTTATTCATAAGAACTACATTTTCATAAATCAGCGTCACATGGTGAAATAAACGCTTCTGCATGTCAAATGCATATTCTATCAGGTTTTTGACGTGGATATAAACGTCAATCATGACAAGAAATAAACCGTAACAGGAGAAAATGAGTATCCCCGCTTTTGTATATGGACCCACATAAAACAGTAGTGCAGCCTGTGCAACCTTTTAAGCTCTATGAGCGCATAGATTTGTAAGTGCATATATAGAGTTTAAACCGGAGTTTTCAAGACGTGCCAGAGCAGTCAATTTTGAGTGCAACACAATCAGATTCTTGTAACATAGTCTAAGTTTCTCGTGTTGGGAAAGAAACAAGAATTATCTCGTACTAAGGTTATATTAGTGTCTTTAATATATTCAATTAGTGTTTTTATGGTATACTAATCGGATCGTTTACCTATCTTCTTGCCTTTTCAGCCCGTCTGTCTTCTCCGTTCCATTCAGACATGAAGCGATCTACATGGTTGAAAAGACGCCGCCCTTGCTATTTCGATTATAAGAGAGTAAAATAAAGTTAATTCAACAAATACTCAGAAACCCTCGCGAGGCCACGCATATCCAAAAATAAAAAAAAAAAAAAAAAAAAAAAAAAAACTTACTAGGTTTTGTTGGCCCGATTGGGTTATCTATCATTGAAGCGTGTTCCAAATGACAGCTTGTGACCGAGTCTGTGGTTTTAAGGGCAGCAGTGGGTATCTCCTCGCCTCGTCTACATACTCATTATTCAATCATTACGTCAATGACGTCTTTCAAGTTTGAACATTTCAAGCAGAAGCGTTCATCATAAAAGGGATAAAATAAGACGTTAATTACATAGAGTAAATCCTGTAAGAAACGCGTAGACTTGCTCAGAATTGATTTTTAGTTGATTTGAATTATTACCCTCAACGCAGAATTCACCTGCCTGACACTGCAACCTTGTCGCACTTTAAACGCGTATCCTATACAGAGAAATGAATGTTCGTGTGAGTTTTTGTAAAGAGTTCACAAGTCAATAGCTATGCTTTCTAAACGGTTCGGAAGAAATCATAACCCATGGGTACTATTTCATGGGAATATTTTATTTCCAGTCTTATTCTGCGAACTTCGAGCTTAGTTTTGATACAATACTTGACGCCGTGTAGTTGAACATGTCGTTACCAAATGAGCCTTCGCAAGAAAAAGCCAACAATTGTGGTTTCCGGCCAGGTCTGACACAAACCGACATGTATAGTCATAGAAGCAGGCTAGAAGCTCGAAATTTCGAATTTAAGAAGAAGAAGAGAGAGAAGTTGTACTATCTTTATAGCGAAAACAAGGTTGCTGATAAGCTTTGCAGTCACTGCACAGCTGATCTGCTTCTTTGTTTTCGCATATGCTTGTTGTTTGTTTTCTTACACGGCGACTCAAATTCGGATGGATTCCCTTTCAACACATGGCTTTAAGTTCCGGACTAGAGGTACATTTAGGCGAAATTTTCTTTTCTTTTCCGTACTAAGTTCGAACCGTATCATGCCAGAACTAGCAAAAATTAGAATGTTGATCCACTGAAGAAGGCTCCACACTGTCAGGAAACCCACCAATTTTGAAAAGAGGATAAAGTTTTTGTCGTCGACTGCCACTATTGCACAAAGCTCTCATGCTCTAATTGAACTTGAAGGGGCTCATTTTGACCAGAGCCCAGTTTTGGTTGAGTTGGACGAAAGTGCCAGCAGGTTTATTGCCATAGACGCGCCTCGTTAATGTACCCACGAAAGGGAATCTCGATACTTAGGCGTTATCGTCAAATCTTTTTTTATTGAAACCACAATTTCATTTTCCAAAGCCTCATATTTCGTATATGACTCGTGTTCTTTCCTGTTTTGTATCACGATGCACATAGATGATTTTTTAATTGTTCGTTTAGACTATTATTACAGGGGAAACTATAGGGCAGGCTATTCTCAGCTCATAGTGTGACACCTCCTTATGAGAAAGCAGGTTTGCATGGATTCGAAACAAAACATTGCTGACCCTACGTGTTTAAAGTTCAACAAGTTCATTTAATATAGGAATAAAGGGGTGTGCGTTGTCACAGACCAGAAGCAACACTAATATTTGCACCAAAATTGGTGAAATCAGACCCTCGTGGTAACCGATAGACACTTTCTACGAAAAAATGTTGCTAAAGGCAACCCAGATGTGGTTGGTTTAACCTACAACCAGAGGACCAATGGTCACGGCCTGATATTGCTCACCTGAGATTTGGTCTTTGATAAATGACCTTTGGCTAAGGGCATGATGCTCAAGGTAAAAAGTAATCGAATCTGTATACTCAACATAATTATTAAGACTATAAACTGTCTGCATCTACCAATTTTCAGGCCATATTCTACAAAAGTTTCTGGAAAATCCAATGTTTCTACTTTTCCCATTGAAAAGCCAAGGCAACAATATTTGACCTTGCATTTATTGGGTGAAGATCAACCCAAAGTCATGGTTTATAAAAACAATAATAGGCCAGAGTCCCCGATGCTACATTCCAAGTTTCATTGAAAAAGGTACAAGTAGGCAATGATCAGGTAAATGCGCAATCAGAAAGAAATTCCCATTCCAAAAACCGAGGCGGGAAAAACAAAAATAGACAATAGGTACTTATATTTAAATCGTAAGCAGAGTGAGCAGCTATTTCCCAATATGGGGCTACTCAGTTATCCGAACTGTGAAAACGTACATAAAGTTCAAACAGCACAAAAAGTAGACTCCAAAACATAAAACAAATAGAACCACAACAGAAGTATCGCCTTGGAACTGTAAAATCGGCCCATCGGTTCAAGAGACGAAGAGTTTTAAGGTTTTTACCATATATGGGCATGGCGGCGATCTTGGTAATGTGACCTGGACCGTTTATGCACACTTTGGTCCCTTCTAAAGGATGCGGCCCCGCCCATTGGGGCATAGGAGAAATAGATGAACAGCTTCTGCCTCCAGGCAAAGCTTCTAATCTACTGACTGACCGTCTGATTACTGGTGAACCGCTTATGTCTGAGACTACCCAGGAGAAGTGGTTTAGTCAAACCATCCATACATGTGACCCGTATTGGCTTAGTTGGGTGGTTATATTTATGAAGTACATTTTGAGTGTCATGACACCCTAATGATGAAAAAAAAAGTCCCATAAAATTGAGGCAACGTCATGACATGACCATTGCTGTTGACTGGGACGTAAAACATCAATTCAAACAAACATATAAGTTTGCCTTTGATTGGTCTAGGGGTTTCTGAGAAAATTAAGTTTTACATTTTATATGTAAATGACCTTTGGCCAAGGTCAAGAAATGTCATTGACCTTGAATACTCACACATCATTAGCTCAATATGTTGTCTGTATCTACCAACTTTCAGATCACATGCTACAAAACTTCCTGAAAAATCCAATATTTTCACTTTTTTTACATTGAAAATCGTATGTGACCAAAATTACCTTGCCGTAAAACAGGCCAAGGTCAACCCAAGATCACGATTTTTACAAACTATGATGGGCCAGAATCTTCCATGAAACATATCAAGTTTCATTATAAGAACTTATGTGTGGTCACTGTATATACATGTTTGAAGATTTACCTGTATAAAAAGCATTGTTTATTTTTGTCAACAATGTTACATTCTTTAGCATGCTTTATCATGTGCCTGTTGAATATGTTGCAAATACATGGATTTGTGTATACATGATTGTGAAATGAGTGGTCAGCTCAGAGCAAGTGAGTCATTTTTCAGTTACTTACGGGTTGAAATCGTTGGACTCATTTTTCTTAGCTGTTTGAAAAAATAAGCCAGATTATTTTTCGATGTAGTCATTGACTTCAATCATATAAGAACCTGAAACAAAAGGCATGTCATCTTTCAGCAAACAATAAGCGCACACGAGCCGCCCAAAGTTACCCACTTTCAGAATTTTCCAGAAAAACATGTTTACACTAACTTTTCCCAGAGAAATACATTTCCATGACCCCAAAATAATTTTTAATTTGTCAGATTATGTATCCTAGACATTTAGGCTTTGTGTAGTTTTTATTCAAATGCATTCCATTTTTCAGGAAATGGTTCCCACGAAAACCAGTTACATTTCCAATTTTACACCAAGCTAATTAAAATTTCAAAATAATAACTATATCTGTGCCGTCTATTAGCAATAAATGCACATCATCATTTGATTGACAGATTCAAGAAAACAGTAGATTTCAGTTTTACATACGCCACCCACTCATGTCAATATTGATAAATTCTTAAATCGGCCCGCCGATTCCAGAGAAGAAGATTTTTAAGGTTTCTATACCCTTCCTAAGGATACTGCATATAAAATTTGGCTTTGATTGGGCAAGCAGTTTATGAGAAAATTTAGTTTTACATTTAATATGTAAATGACCTTTGGACAAGGTCAAGAAATGACCTTGACCTTGAATACTCATACAACTTCATTATCTCAATATGTTGTCTGTATCTACCAATTTTCATGTCACAGGCTACAAAACGTCCTGAAAAAATCCAATATTTTCACTTTTTTTTACATTGAAAAGCCTATGTGTCCAAAATTGACCTTGCCGTAAAATAGGTCAAGGTCAACCCAAGGTCATGATTTATACAAACTATAATGGGCTAGAATCCCTAATGCTGCATACCAACTTTCATTGAAATCGGTCCACCGATTCCAGAGAAGAGGATTTTTACTATATATGGGCATGGCGGCCATCTCGGTTATGTGACTGGTTCCCCTTTCCTAAGGATGCTCCATATGAAGTTTGGCTTTGATTGGCCCAGGGGTTGTTTGACATTGTGAACAACAACGACAACGACGACGGAGCATGGGTATACATAATCCCTCTCAGCACCTCTAAAACATCAATCAATAAATCAATCAGTCAATCAATCAATCAATCAATCAATTCTTAAAACAGTATCTTATTAAAATCAGCTAGCTGCAAGCAAACAGCAACACCTCGATAGAAGTGAGCAGATCAGCAAAGATAACAAAAAGTGAAAGGTAAGCAATAACCAAGAACTGGAACAGATACAGCATAGAATATGACCTCGGAAACAGGACGGTAAGCAGAGAGTACGTGCGATTAATCTAATGAACAGAATCTAAACTGGCAGAAAACAAGTTTCTGTACTTGATTCTTAATTTGGTTTTCTCCCACCTCGGTTTTCGGAATGGAAATTTCTTTCTGATTGCGCCATTTCCTGATCATTGCCTACTTTTACATTTCTCCAACTGCAAAACAAAACATAGTGGCTATGTTTAGCTATCACAGGTGCAATTTTAGTGAAGGTTATTGAAAGATGCGGTACAGTGTTCACTAAATGACAGATCTGTATGTCAATCAAAGCGACCACATAGGTTTAAATAATGACGTTTTTAGATACAACCTGAAGAGCTTCGTATTTTTTTTTCCTGTTGTTGAATTTGACCTTAGAACGTCTTGTTGTTGAAAAAGCAAAATATTTTATATGGTCGAAAGACGTAACCGCAGCTACGGAAAGTAAACACCTGTCAAAAGGAGGTCATGAAACAAATCGAGTTTTCCCTTCTCTCAGTGACGATCGCTGTTCATGTAGTTTTACTCCTCTTCCTGAGTTGAATCCTGAACTGGAAACAAAGGCCACTCTTGAAATTCAACATCTAGAAAACAAGTAATCAATGGTCTCATTTATCAAAGAAGATACATTCAAGAGGAAAAGATGTGAGCTTGAAGATAGAAAGGAGGAAGGTCATGGAGAGAACACGTACCTCAAAAATGCATACTTTACCGGGTGGTCACAGATCTAGTTAGAGGAAAACACCATCATAAACAAGTAGAAATGTATCGAAGAGAAGCGCGATTGAATATTGCTCAGATTCAGCCAGCATAAGCAGACATTGACCAGTGCAAGTTCCAAATGGAAACTTTATGCAGAACTCATGTAACATGAATAGTTTGTACAAGATTCGTGGTTCAACTGGGATATTAGCAAGGTCATAAAGACAGAAAAACAGGCGGTCTCAGCTGCCAGATAGTAAACTTCAATATGTCCCTGGTATTTTAGTCAAAGACAATTCTATAAGTACAAAGGTAAAAAAAGAAAGCCCGCCCATTGGGGCCTAAAGACATAGATGGGCTGCTTGTGCCTCCAGGCAAAGCTTCTTCGCTACTGACTGACCATCTGATTACTGGTTAACCGCTGAGTTCTGAGCCGGCCCAGGAAGAGTGGTTCATGACAAACTATCCATACATATAAGCCTTGTTGGTATAGTTTGGTGGTTATATTCGAAGCACTTTTTGGATGTCATGACATCCTATTTTTGGGTAAAAGTCCCATAAAATGGAGGCAGCGTCCCGACATGACCATTAGCCGTTGACTGGGACGTTAAACATCAATTCAAAAAAAAAAAAAAAAAAAAAAAAAAAAAAAAAAAAAAAAAAAGAATGGCACAAAAAGGTGGGAGTGAAGAAATTGTTCGGTTGTGAGGTAGAGACGCACGCATTCTTTAACGCTTTTCCGAACAGGTCCGACACAAATCAGGATGTACAGTCACAGAAAAGAGCTAGAAGCTTGAAATTTCGGATTTACGTAGGGGAGGAATTGTACTATCTGAGTAGCGAAAACAAAGGCGCTGATCAGCTTCGCAGTTACTGCGAAGCTGATCTGCGCCTTTGTTTTCGCCTATGCAGATTGTTGGTTTTCCGATGAGGCGGCTCAAATGCCTCTGACAAGCCAATTTTATACTGCATTTTGCAGCAAGGCTATGAACGTCATTGTCCCTGTTATACTGTGCCATGCTTTTTCAGTCTCGCTGTGAGTCGCCATGTAGCAACGATAAGTGTCCATCAACGACTTCTGTTCACCATGAACAAAAGTCGTTGCGGCCGCAACGACTTCTGTCCACTAGACAGTAATCGTTGATTTTTCAACCGTTTCTGTCCATTGTAGACAGAAGTCGTTGCTGTGGTAGATTTGATCTGCAGTGTCAACGATAACTGTCCACTTCTGAAAAATCCAGAAACTTGAGTAAGATGCAGTGATTTTGCCTTATATCTTGACACTCAATTAGTATATTTTCATACTTCTTTCAGATTATGAATATGTATGACCTGACCTTTGACCCCAATAAACTTATAGGTCACTGTGACCTAATTTCACGGCTCAGTGATTTTGCCTTATATCTTTTATAAGCTCACCTTGTGAGCCTTCGGCTCAGGTGAGCTAAGCACAGGACCATTGGTCCTGAGAACGCTCACCTGAAGCCTGATCTTGGAGTATTAAGTCATAATGATATGACCTTGACCTTGAATACTCACACACCTTTATTGACTTCATAAGTTGTCTGCATCTGCAAAGTTTCAGGTCTCAGGCTGCAATAGTTTTCAAACCCAGTGATTTCTGAGAAAAACATAATTTTAATTTTGATATTTAAATGACCTTGGGCCAAGGTCAAGACATGACCTTGGCCTTCATTAATTACTTACCTTCATCTACTCAATTAGTTGTCTGCATCTAGCAACTTTCAGGTCTCAGGCTGCAACAGCTGAGGTCCCCGATGCTACATACAAAATATCGTGGAAATCGGCCCACCGGTTCTGGAGAAGAAGATTTTTGAGTGGTTTTAACCATATATGGGCGTGGCGGCCATCTTGGTCATGTGACCTGGATTTCGCGATCAAACTTTCGTCTCCCCTACCCATGGATGCTCCACATAAAATTTCACTTTGATTGGCCGCGCAGTTTCAGAGAAGAAGATCTTTGAAAACTGTGTATGGACAACAGACTGGCCAAGGTCAAGAGATGACCTTGACCTATATTAATCACATACCTTCATCTACTCTATTAGTTGTTTGCATCTACCACTTTTCAGGCCTCAGGCTGCAATAGTTTTCAAAAAATCCATAGTTTTCACTTCTTCCTATGTAAAAGCCAAGCAGTTTCAGAGAAGAAGATCTTTGGAAAGTGTGTATGGTCAAGAGATGACCTTGACCTATATTAATCACATACCTTCATCTACTCTATTAGTTGTTTGCATCTACCACTTTTCAGGCCTCAGGCTGCAATGGTTTTCAAAAAAAAAAAAACATAGTTTTCACTTCTTCCTATGTAAAAGCCTATGTTTCCAAATTTGACCTTGTCGTATAATAGGTCAAGGTCATCTAAGGGTAATCATTTTATCAAACTATGATGGGCTGAGGTCCTCAATGCTACATACCAAACTTCGTGGAAATCGGCCAGCCGGTTCTGGAGAAGAAGATTTTTGAGTGGTTTTTACCATATATGGGCGTGGCGGCCATCTTGGTCATATGACCTGGATTTCGCGATCAAACTTTCGTCTCCCCTTCCCATGGATCCTTCACATAAAATTTCATTTTGATTGGTCAAGCAGTTTCACAGAAGAAGATCTTTGAAAAGTGTGTTTCCAAATTTGACCTTGCCGTAAAATAGATCAAGGTCATCCAAGGGTCATCATTTTATCAAACTATAATGGGCTGAGGTCCTCGATGCTACATTCCAAGTTTCGTGGAAATCGGCCCACCGGTTCTGGAAAAGAAGATTTTTGAGTGGTTTTTACCATATATGGGCGTGGCGGCTATCTTGGTCATGTGACCTGGATTTCGCGATCAAACTTTCGTCTCCCCTACCCATGGATGCTCAACATAAAATTTCACTTTGATTGGCCAAGCAGTTTCAGAAAAGAAGATCTTTGTAAAGTGTGTATGGACAACAGACTGGCCAAGGTCAAGAGATGACCTTGACCTATATTAATCACATACCTTCATCTACTGCATTAGTTTTTTGCATCTATTACTTTTCAGGCCTCAGGCTGCAATAGTATTAAAAAAATCCATAGTTTTCACTTTTTCCTATGTAAAAGCCTATGTTTCCAAATTTGACCTTGCCGTAAAATAGGTCGAGGTCAGCCAAGGGTCATCATTTTATCAAACTTTGATGGGCTGAAGTCCCCGACGCTACATGCCAAGTTTCGTGGAAATCGGCCCACCGGTTCTGGAGAAGAAGATTTTTGAAGGGTTTTTACCATATATGGGCGTGGCGGCCATCTTGGTCATGTGACCTAGATTTCGCGATCAAACTTGAAATGCCACTACCCAAGAAGGCTCCACATAAAATTTCAACTAGATCGGCCAAGCGGTTTCAGAGAAGAAGATCTTTGAAATTGTGGACGACGACGGACGGACGGACGGACGACGGACGGACGGACGGACGGACGCCGGGTCATGGCTATCCTATTAGCTCACTTTGTGAGCCTTCGGCTCAGGTGAGCTAACCAGAGGACCATTGGTCCTGAGAACGCTCACCTGAAGCCTGATCTTGGAGTGTTAAGACGATTTTTGAAAGGTTTTTACCATATATGGGCGTGGCGGCCATCTTGGTCATGTGACCTGGATTTCGCGATCAAACTTTGCATCTACCACGTTTCAGGCCTCGGGCTGCAATAGTTTTCAAAAAATCCAAGGGTCATCATTTTATCAAACTATGATGGGCTGAGGTCCCCTATGCTACATACAAAGTTTCGTGGAAATCGGCCCACCGGTTCTGGAGAAGAAGATTTTTTAGTGGTTTTAACCGTATATGGGCGTGGCGGCCATCTTGGTCATGTGACCTGGATTTTGCTATCAAACTTTGGTCTCCCCTACCCATGGATGCTCAACATAAAATTTCACTTTGATTGGCTGCGCAGTTTCAGAGAAGAAGATCTTTGTTAAACTGTATATGGACAACAGACTGGCCAAGGTCAAGAGATGACCTTGACCTATATTAATCACATACCTTCATCTACTCCATTAGTTGTTTGCATCTACCACTTTTCGGGCCTCAGGCTGCAATAGTTTTCAAAAAATCCATAGTTTTCACTTTTTCCCATGTAAAAGCCTATGTTTCCAAATTTGACATTGCCGTATAATAGTTCAAGGTCATCCAAGGGTCATCATTTTATCAAACTATGATGGGCTGAGGTCCTCAATGCTACATACCAAGTTTCGTGGAAATCGGCCAGCCGGTTCTGGAGAAGAAGATTTTTGAGTGGTTTTTACCATATATGGGCGTGGCGGCCATCTTGGTCATGTGACCTGGATTTCGCGATCAAACTTTCGTCTACCCTACCCATGGATGCTCCACATAAAATTTCACTTTGATTAGCCAAGCAGTTTCAGAGAAGAAGATCTTTGGAAAGTGTGTATGGACAACAGACTGGCCAAGGTCAAGAGATGACCTTGACCTATATTAATCACATACCTTCATCTACTCCATTAGTTGTTTGCATCTACCACTTTTCAGGCCTCAGGCTGCAATAGTTTTCAAAAAATCCATAGTTTTCACTTCTTCCTATGTAAAAGCCTATGTTTCCAAATTTGACCTTGCCGTAAAATAGGTCAAGGTCATCCAAAGGTCATAATTTTATCAAACTATGATGGGCTGAGGTCCGCAATGCTACATACCAAGTTTCGTGGAAATCGGCCAGCCGGTTCTGGAGAAGAAGATTTTTGAGTGGTTTTTACCATATATGAGCGTGGCGGCCATCTTGGTCATGTGACCTGGATTTCGCGATCAAACTTTCGTCTCCCCTACCCATGGATGCTCCACATAAAATTTCACTTTGATCGGCCAAGCAGTTTCAGAGAAGAAGATCTTTGAAAATTGTGTATGGACAACAGACTGGCCAAGGTCAAGAGATGACCTTGACCTATATTAATCACATACCTTCATCTACTCCATTAGTTGTTTGCATCTACCACTTTTCAGGCCTCAGGCTGAATTAGTTTTCAAAAAATCTATAGTTTTCACTTTTTCCCATGTAAAAGCCTATGTTTCCAAATTTGACCTTGCCGTAAAATAGGTCAAGGTCATCCAAGGGTCATCATTTTATCAAACTATGATGGGCTGAAGTCCCCGATGCTACATACCAAGTTTTGTGGAAATCGGCCCACCGGTTCTGGAGAAGAAGATTTTTGAAGGGTTTTTACCATATATGGGCGTGGCGGCCATCTTGGTCATGTGACCTGGATTTCGCGATCAAACTTGAAATGCCACTACCCAAGGAGGCTCCACATAAAATTTCAACTAGATCGGCCGAGCGGTTTCAGAGAAGAAGATCTTTGAAATTGTGGACGACGGACGACGGACGGACGACGGACGGACGGACGCCGGATCATGGCCATCCTATAAGCTCACCTTGTGAGCCTTCGGCTCAGGTGAGCTAAAAATGCTACACAGCAGTACATCGATATTTAAGTGTTCTCTAGCCCCATCCAAAGACATGGATCCATGGATCAAACCTCCTACCCCAGGCATCGACCAAGGCGTTCCTACAATGGAGTGAAAGCCAATCATACAGGGTGCTTATGGTCCATCTGTGAATTTTGTTTGCTAAATGGGTGTCAAGGTATGTACTTACAGAACGGTTTTAACAGTAATAAGCATTTTTCGCAGTGCTCTATGAAAATGAACAGTAATCGTTGAAAATATTTTTTATATCTACATGCTTAACGACTATTGTCCATTTAGCTAGTGGACAGAAGTTGTTGCAGCCGCAACGGCTATTGTCCATGGTGAACAGAAGTCGTTGATGGACACTTTTCGTTGCTACATCGCCACTTATGATATGATGATGTTGCTGTCACATTGATAATATTTATCCCTGATGCTTTAATGACCTCTTATTGACCGGCGAGGGACAGGTATTTCCCGACACCAGTGTTATTAATAGGTGTAACCTTCGACGTTAACGTCAACCCTACGTCAATGAGTTTTTTTTACCAATAAGATTATCACTAATCAGTCCAGTGGTACAGTTTGTCATGACCTACTTACGTTGATTTTCCTAATTATAGGTGTATTATCTGGGCCGTCGGATGACGTATGTAACGTGTGTTATTTTTCCGTAATGTCACACCACAGTCATTATTGCCTGTAATCTCGGATCCAATAAGGATCCGAGCTGTAAAACGTCAAATGCCTTGGTAACAGTGATCAGAAATGCAACGGTTTTATTGGGAAAATTGCTGCCCATTCGGCTTACGATATGTTTTCATGGTATAATTACCTGATTGTTAATTAAGTTTTTTCCCATCTCGGTTTTTGGAGTGGGAATCTTTTTCTGATTGCGCCTTTTCTTGATCTTTGCCTACTTGTACCTTTTGGTATTTTACATGACTTTGCTAAAGCCATTCATTGGTGGTGGATATTTATCCGCCTTATCCAGTAACGACGGTGCTAAACCAATCAGGTGACCCTCTTTGAATAAAATATTTACTTTACTTTCTTGCTTATTTTTTAGTGTTCAGTGTGTACTGTACATGCAGATAAGTTGGTTTCGATTGGAGCTGGGGTGCGGGGTGTTGGTTTCACACGCAGCTACTAGTATTTTTTGGTGTTAACAGAAATGTATATAACTTTATTTCATAGCGAGCGCGTCAGATTCATGCAAATCACTCAACCTTTTTTGCCGTTGCAAGATGGATTGAGCATGTTAAATCAAAGTGACAATTCTGAAGAAAGATTGATTTGATACAGTAACCTTTATTTTAATGTGAGCCGTCCCATGGGAAAACCAACAATCTGCATAGGCGAAAACAAAGGCGCAGATCAGCGATCAGCTTCGCAGTAACTGCAAAGCTGATCAGCGCCTTTGTTTTCGCTACACGGATAGTACACTTCCTCTTCTTCTTAAGCTTCTAGCCTGCTTCTGTGCTTGTACAGCTCGGTTTGTGTCGGACCACATTGTTGGTTTTCCCACGAGGCGGCTCAAGTAATGGTGTCACAGACCCTTCAGGTTCTAAAGCACACCTGTTTTGGTTTAGCGAAAAATCCTCTAATGCAGGTCTGGGACAACACAACTGAATCGACTTCGTGTCGTTGTCTTTTATTCAGCTTTACGCCCCTATCAAGATTATTTCAGCGCAATGAGACTGGCTAATCAGTATGTGGAGCGAAAACAGGGCGGGGGGTGGGGGGTGGCGCCTGACGCACCCGTAAGCAGAGCTTGGCTTGCCTTGGCTTGATTTATCAAAACAGTTTTGTCACTGTGACTATAGCGCATCAGAGATTTGTCAGTCTTTATGTTACGTCTACACCGGACCACGTTCTCACAACGTCCTTACCACGTTCTAAAAATTCAAGAACGTGGCGAGGACGGGGCCAAAATGAAACAATTTCTGATTTTTAAGTTGCCACTACGTACTTACTACGTCCCCGCCACGTCCTTATTACGTCCGCACCACGTCCTTACTACGTCCTTCACGTTTCCACTACGTCCTCAATACGCGCTCACCAAGTTCATCCCGTTTCCACTACGTCCTTGCTACGTCCTCACAAAGACCAAGCGGTTCATACCATGCGCGAACTACGTTTCCAGCACGTTCTAATTGTAAATGTATTAATAGTCGTGTATTAATAGTCAGATAAGTTGCGAAACAGCTTGAAATTGCAATTCGAGGTCCAACTCTGCTTAACAGTTCATCGAACATTTCTGGTTGCATTCGCATGAAATTGAAGAATGACTGCTGGTCCTCTATCCTCAACTCTGCAAGTAGTTGGTCGTAATGCCCATACTGAAGCCTTCTTTCAGCTGATAGCTAAGGGCGCACCTAACAAGATCTTGTCCCTCTATTCCTCCTTCTGTGAAATAGCACAAGTGCAGCCTGTGCACCAAGTAAGGCATGATGTCCTTGAAGGAGAGCAAGTTGCAAGAGTACTTCTCTGTTCATGTTTCGATTTCGATATGATTTAAATAGAGCGAAAGCAATTGCTTGAGGGTACGGGACAATTAAAACAAAATTAATAAAACGTGGAGGACGTAGTTCGAACCTGGTGTGAACGTGATAAGAACCTACTAAGGACGTGTTAGGAACCGCTAGGACGTGATAAGAACGCAGTGCAGTCTTCTAGGACGCGGCAAGGACGTACAAGAAGCGTGGTATGGTCTTGACGAGAACTTGATGGACGTAGTGAGGACGTAGCGAGGACGTAGTAGAAGCGTAGCGAGGTCTGGATGGTCTTCAACAAATTTGCATCGCGTCCACGAAGACCGCACTACGTTTGCGCCACGTTCTTTCGTAGTACGTCCTACAAGTTCCTACTACGTCCTTACCACGTCCTTACTACGTCCTTACTGCGTTCTAATTCCACCCCGTCCTCGCCACGTTTCTTTTGAGCATGTTCAAAATTTGACCAAGACCTCCGCGTCCATGAAGACCTCACTACGTCCTTACTACGTTCCTACCACGTCCTACAAGACCGTACCACGTCCTCACTACGTCCGTAATTTTTTTAGGACGCAGTAAGGACGTAGTGAGAACGTGGCCCGGTGTAGACGTAACATTACGGGTGTAGTGCCTGATAACTTAAAATTGGCAGGTGTGACTCCCTCAAATCCATATAAAAAACTGATATTTTCGAAACTGACAATTATAGGCATGTGAATACAGTATCTGAAGTTCTGGAAAGAGCCAATGATGATAAGTTAGAGCGATATTTGCTTCAAATTAAGTTATTATTTGAATCCGGTTTTAGGAGAGGGTTCACCACCGATACCTGTCTTACCTGTCTTACACATTTATCTGACCATTTTCGTTTCCAAAATGGGGGAAATGTCTTCCTAGATCTGCAAAAGGATTTGATACACGGTGGATTATGCTATTTTATTAATGGAACTTGCAAAATTTGCACTGGGCGCTGGTAGTTTGTGGTGTTTCAAATAAAAATAAAACTGATATCCTTTAAGCATATTTGTCAGACAGCACTCAGTCGGTTGACGTCAATGGTACTTGGTTATCAATTTATTGTGGTGTTCCGCAGGGTTCCATATTAGGGTCATTTTATTTCTAATGTCAATGACACGGCTAGTGCTATAGGTGAATAAGTCCTCTTGTATGCGGATGATACAGCTATTTTGGTTTCTAATAAGCATGCTAATGCAACTGAACCAAAGCTTTGAAAATATCAGCGTTTTGCTCATTGATAATAAATCGTCTCTACAGTTACTGTACATCTTGTTTGTGACACAGCGGAAGCTATTAGCTTGCAGAAATTTCAACGTCTCTTTTATTGGGACCAATATTAAATGAAAAACGGCTATCAAATATTTTGGAGCACCACCTCTGACAATTGTCTGAGTGGTTCGAGTTATTATACACAAAGCTTATTATTACCCACCATAATCTAAGGTAATGTGGTGACGGACCTAGGTTTAAAATCTCGCCCAAGGGACATCAGAAGCCAGAGATCGAACTCACCATGGATTACAAGGTCAGTAGTATTACCTGTAAATCTGGTTTAAGCCCCCAGCAATTTTATATTACTAGTCGTTCCAAGGCGATACTTCTGTGGTGGTTCTTACTGTTTCATGTTTTTTTTTGCGTTGAATTTTTGTGCAGTTTGCACCGTATGTATGTTTTCATATTTTAGTTACTTTTTGGGAACTGAGTAGCCGCCTATTGGGAAAATAACTGCTCACTCGGCTTACGATACGTTTTTTTTTAAGTATAAATACTTGATTGTTAATTGGGAGTTTCTTTCTGATTGCGCCATTTTCCGAGTGATCATTTCCTACCTTTACCACTGCGTCACAGAGGCTCCAAAACGAAATAAGTCAGCATACTGTTATCATGCCATATCATTTGGTCAATCAAGTATTTTGCGACTGCCACAAAACAATGGCCCCAGAACAATATGATCATAAATGCATTAGGAGCTTTATACAGAGCTACAAATATTTTCAGAGAAGATGAAATAGTAGTATATGGGTCTGTTCAGCGTCAAATTAATATTAATTACAGCATTCCTCATAATAATTGTGCAGACGATTTTGTACATATTTTTAAACTATATGACCTTTGAAAATCCAAAATGGTTTGGAAAATAAAAGAAAGAAAGTATGCATAAAGATAATTTTAGCATAAAGATTTCAATTCAGGTAGCTGAATTTATGTGGCGACCAGGTAAGGACGCTGGTTCGAAATGATGTGATTGTATCATGATTTTATATTTTGTTATGTGTTATAACATTAGCAACAAAATATTGTTCATCACATTTTATTCATATTTACATTCAAACAATAAATATACACCATTCACTGAAACATGGCAATGTTGAGTATGTGCTGAATATTTTTCCAGCCAAAAATAAGTAAAGCTTTCACATAATCTGCGAAAATCAAGCCATTGCTACGTGCACAAGAACACAGGTACATGTACCAATGTTTTTGAACGTAGATAGTACAATTATACATTTTCTTATTGGATCTGAAATTTTTGATTTCTATCATATTCCATGGTATGTGTCAGGCGTAACCAAAACATCAGAATGCATGGTCTTGAAATACAGGACTCATTTGCTAAAGTGTATAATACCCGATACATTGTGATAGCAATCACATGTAAGATCCTTTATAAATATGTTTTAAGTTCGGTTCGGGGGTATTATATTGTTACGTTAGCATGATGATTAAATCGTTTCAAACAGCACTCAGTTTTGGATTTACATCGCGAATGTACATGTCTTGAAGTATAAATTGGATTTGTGATCTATTTGTGTTTTGATAATGTATAAAATGATGATTGAAGCGTGAAAAAATATTAGAAACGAGTTGTGTCTTGCAGAGTAATACATCAATGTTGCAACAATGTCAGTCTTGATAATTCTTTCCCAAGCAAGACAGCCGGCTTTAAATTGATTTGTGTCAGCATTGGTAAAAATTTACAAACAAGACAGTGCAAAAATGGTCACTGAGCAGCTTCACCGTCATCTGTTTTGATCTATCGGTATACAATAAAAGCTAATGTATGGACTCCCTTTAAGACACTAGCATGATGCTGACCGTGAATTGTGCATGAAATGTGATCTACGTTAACTACAACAGAAAATAGTACTTGTAGGATATGAGACAAGTGATGTCCATCAAAACCACTTAAAGAGCTTGCTAAATACAGCTGCTTTGAATTAAGTTCTAAAATGATCTTAAATATGAAAGCCTGTAAATAGGGTCTGGCTAATCATTAAAAAGGTAGCCATGATATTAAATTGCATATCGGGACTTTGGAAATATGAACAAGAACTGAGCTATTATATGGATACGCTGAAGGTCATAGTCCCATCGAAGGACAATGTACAAAACTGACACTCTCCACTTCCTTTGGAACATACATAAATGGTGAATGAAATAGGAAATACAAATGGAAATGCAAAATGAAAATAAATTACAATGGAATTGGATGATGAAATAAATATGACATGAAAGTTTGAAGATATCAAAACGAAAATGGAAACGAGAGGCAAAATGCAAATTAGTCTCCTGTACTACTCAGTAATATCTCATTGTTCACAGTCCACGTACTGTCATTTTAATTTTCAGTTCCAATATTTCTAACTCGTTCAATAATTGTCCCCACCGAAAGAGGTGTCAAGTATCTTCAAGGGCGTCCATGCCCTTTCAAACATCTCCTTCCTGTCAATGTCAGGTAATCCAGCACTATGTTATATTTATCACATGAGCACAAGTCACTTGGAGCGTGTCCAGTCCATCCGCGAATATTGTTATCCTTAGTTAAGACAAATTGCACGAACTACTCGAGCAATATCAGATCTAGTAATACGTCACAAATACGTCATTAATCACGTGTATCTCTCCCACTGTTGATCACTAGGTACGGCAGCAGCGATGGGGTTAAACATTTGTCGTGACATACCCATGTGGGAATAGTTCATAGCATGGTTATATTGTGAGTGAGCAGCATTTGCACCAGAATACATGTTTTGGTGATTGGAAATGTCATAACGCGATGGAACTCCATTGTAATCAAATTTATTGTCATATGGATACTTTGGAGCAGGCCCTCTATGTGTCAAGGGTTCCAGCTTCACTGACGTACTGTTATCATCCTCTCTAGCTTTGCACGTGTTATTGCTGCTAGTGCTTTGGTAACTCGGGCTGTGCATACCATTCGGGGATGCGTTCGACTGGTTCGTTACAGGACTGTTTGGAGAGTTGACCGAGTTCGACGGTGAGTGGTTGCCGGAGAGATCGTATGGGGACGGAATGTTGTTGTTGTTACTGGTGTTGTTGCTTGTTGACAGCGTCGTATTAGCGTTTCCGTACGACTGCATACATGAACCTGTCGATGGCCGATAACAGCTGGACCAAGCTGTCGATGATGTCGTCGGCACGTTCCCCTGATAGCAGGATGAGTATTGATCTGATTGGCTACTACCAACCATGTGACCTGGCATACCAGCCAATCCGTTTGGAGGAAGATATTGATCCAGCTCGTGGTCGTCAAAAGTATCTACCAGTGGCATCACTTCCGGGACATTCAGATCTTGAAGGTTGACTCGACTAAAGTCAATGGGATGAGCTTGAGAATGTCCTGAAATAGAGACAAGTACTTTAAAGCACTTTGCAACTGACACGGATAAAATTACCAATGGCGGCAAGATTTAAGAAACAAAACACTTGTGATTGTAACACTGCATATGCCAGTTATAACTAGAATTCTGTTTTGAGACCAACGTGACATCATTATCCGATTGTTTACGTTATGGTTGAGAATACAAATTTGATTTTTTTAAAATTCTATTGCTATCAGCTGTGGGGGCACACATGACGACCGACTTACACGTATTATGACTTATTTATTGAAAAGATAATAAACTCGAAGATACCTTGTAGATGTCTTGCCCTTGCTCTCTCAGTCATGACCTTCTGCATATTCATGAGGTCCTGCTGATTGGGCGTGGCTGGAGGAGTAGGCGGTCCGTGCGGGTTGTGTCCAGTCGAGCAGTCACTGCTGTCGTCACTCATCTGTGACGGCGAACCATCGTGTAGAGCCTTGAACAGGACCCCCTTGGGTAGCGGGTTGGGGTTGTTGTTGTCCTGCCCCGAACTCTTGAGTGGTTTGCGCCTTCTTGGCTGGTACTTGTAGTCGGGATGGTCCTTCTTGTGCTGAACACGAAGTCGCTCTGCCTCATCGACAAACGGTCTTTTCTCATCTTCGTTCAACAATCTGAAAAACAGGAACAATGACCTTATGAAAATATAATGTATGAACAAAAATAGCAATTTACACGTTTTTAACGAATGTATGCAGTAAATGCTGAGGCTGTTGATATGTATATCCAGGGTGTTTCTGTGTATAAAATACACTTATATTGTTTCAATGTTAACTCCATGAACACAAAACAATACATTGCTTAATGGAAGCATCATTTTGACTAAGTCGTAATAATACCATGACAGTGGTTCGTAAGTGAACAATAACATGCTCTTGCCAAGTGAAGGACAGCAAATGAGATGTGAATTTTCTAGTAAATTAATAGACACGCAGTCGTGGTAGCCAGGTGCGTTTTTGAAGTACAGTCGTGTAGTTACTAGTAGCAAAGATGTTTTGAAGGTGTTGGTACTTGACGACCATTTTTATCTGATGTCCGGTCAGGAAACAAACAGATATTTTAAATTTTCTCATCATTGATAATTTCCTTGTAAATCTTTTATGGATATAATTGCAAAATACGCATAAATGTAAACTTTCGTGTATTAAAACATATGACATTATCTATATGGGCCTACACAACAAAGCCATAAACTTTCTGGGAGTTTGTTGTTCAGATTTTTACTTTGAGGTGGATATGACAGAATCCACTTAGATGCATCTAGTACTGGTATACGAATAAGTACAACCCTACTTGATTAAAGTATGGGTTTCGAAATCATTTAAAAAGCCTTACGTCGACCTATAGCGGAAATAAGTATCGTGTGTGCACATTTGACATCAAACGTACCCCTGACCTGGAACAAACTTTTCCAGTTGAAAAGTGGATGAATTACAAATCTTAACTTTAAATTGAAACAGTCAACTTAATTTCTTTAGAAAAAGTCTCGACTTTGATGAAGATTCGATAACTTTTTTCGATGTTCGCGACAAAGTTTCATTGGAGACCAAAAAGCGTTAAAACAGAACAAAAACTGCAGAAAAAGCATGATCTTTATCAGTTTTGTTGCCATAGTATCTTTTACAAAGGTCATGACCCGCTAGAGTAATAAGGAAGTGCCACAGACCGCGAGAAATCAGCCACCTATCCCATAAAAGGGTGTATCAACGATATTCCCACGTAAGGTGGTGTAAAACGCCAGGAAACAAAGTCAACGTTTTGTCAACACTTCTCACTTTGGAAGCATTTGACAATAAGTCCAGATACTAGTATACATATGTAACTAAGCAAATGACAAAAACAATCCAACTTATCTGCATACAGACAAGTTACATGTAAATGCTGGTTTCGTACACACCGGTAGTTCACTTCACGGTACTTTTTTGCATATTAAAACGACATAAACTGTAATTTATTATAGTTTTCCCCAAAACATAAGAGTCATGCGGTTTAATATGGTAACAAAACACCGAAAAATATTACAGCATTAATTATGTTTATTTCCCTATCATTAATTTTCTATGAAAAACACGACCTCCTAAATTCATTAGATGATTTTAACCATTGAAAGGAAATCACGTAGAATCATGCATTTGAAAGTTACCCCTTGAAATTAATAACTGGTGGGTAGCAATAAAAGCCTTGCAAAGGTGTAACAAATTCTACGACAATGTGAAAATATTACAACATGATAAAGCTTGAATTCGGTTTCTGATTTTAAAGGTGCGCAAAAATTAATTCAAATATGCATGCAACCCAACTAAGCATAACGTTTATTTTCCGTTTTTGTTATTTCTGTTACATGTATTTCTCAAAAGTTACTGTATAAGTGAAGGCAGAAAAATTAAACTGCACGACACCCAAACCAAAAAGAAGGCAGAAAAATTTCACTGCACGACACCCAAAGCACATAACATCTATATAACGACAATATACAGAATTTGGCAATAAACGTCCCATACATTGCTTTCACCATCATAACTGCATCTTATTATAGGTATTTATCTGGACAATTACTGTTTATTATCATCATGACTTTGCTGTCAACTTATAAACAATCCGAAGGTCGTCAAGGTAAAATTTCCTCAGCAGTCATAATAATAACTTTTCTGGTGTACGGTCTTTCACTTTGTACATATTTACGAGGAGTGTTCAATAAGTTTTGAGTGGGTACAGTCACGTCCTGTTCACACCCGATTTAATTTATACACATATTTTTTGTAAATTAAAACATCTGAAAATGCGGCGTGTTTGCACTTTTTATACGAACATGCAACTCATTTTGTCATTAATACATCCACGAACGAGAAAACTCGACAGTCTTATCATAGTTTACTGAATTACTGTTCAGCTGAGCTTATGTACATGTATTTATGCGAGTTGCTTTCTGCGAGTTGCGAGTAGCAGTCACATAGATAGAATCCCATCAGGCATACATGGTGTTTGCAAAGACTTAAACGACAGTTTTTCTCCTGCTGAAGACCTATAATGACTCAGACATGGTCGATATATATGGCAAAATATGCAGATTTACAGGAAGACTGTGCAGGTTTCAAGATCATAATAAATCAAACCAATGACGGAACTTGCATTCTAAATACTTCATGTAACAGCGAGTGGTTTACAAAACTTGAACTTTGTAAACTAAACGTTTTAGTCTAATTTGATTATTTCCACCTTGCCATTCTTCGATTTGTAATCTTTAGAATCGCCTCACTGAGACACAGCATTGTAGCACCGATAACTGTCCATCAACGATAACTGTCCACCATGGACACTTATCGTTGCAGTTATCGGTGCTACACAGCATACGCATGTACATGTATGAAAACCAGTATACATGCATTACGAAAACTTGCCCATACAATATACAGAGATTTTTAAAGCTGTGAAAAATAAAAAAATCAGTAGAAAATTTTTGATATTTTTCTTATTTTTGCTCAAAACATAGTTTGTGGGTACACGTTAGAACCGCCTCGCCGAGGCGGTTCTAACGAGTACCCACAATCTATGTTTTGGAGCAAAAATAAGAAAAATAGGTATACCCCTGCAAACCCCAGTTTTACTATATAAAAGTGGGGTTTAAGGGGTTATTTATTGCACGGACATGTTTTCCTGATGTGGGTCTGTGTAGCTCAGTATTGAAATTAACTCAAATTTCAAGCAACAAGTTTCATCAATATTAGTTCTAGTTGAGTGTAAACTTTATTGAATTCAAAAAAAAATTTTGAGCAAACTTGCTATTTCAATGTTTTTGTCACCTAGTCATTTGGATCCTTTGAACATTTCTAGAAGAATTAATTTTTAAAAACGTTTATAAAGGGTTAAATTTGCGGTCACTTGTTGGAAAAGAAGTTTCCCTAATAGTAACATTAGACATCACTTCAAATTATTGAAGAACTCTTTGAAAATTGAACAATTATCTAGTACTACAGGGGTTTGGTACGGCCTTTGGGCGGAGTGTTTGCATGTAAACAGAGGTTGCAAACCTGAGTATGTACACAGTGACTTTAATTATATTTCTGAAGAAAATGTTACTCCTTTCGGTTCATAGGTCTTTTAAGGACAGTTCGTTTGAATGCTGACAAACGCCCTTAAATGACCCGGTTGGGACCCATGGGAAACTCTATATTTAATTAGGTGCATTAAGCTGTATTATTTATTTTCCAAGCTCTCAGTTTTTAAGATAATTACAATTCACGTCTTCGATTTCAACCCTTTTGGAAACTCTTTATTGAAAATCAAAAACCGGGTAAGTGGCAGTTTGCTTCTAAATAATTAAGTTGAACATCATCAGCATAACGTGATTTAATAGCATAAAATTTACCAGACTGTTGGCCATGCTACCAATATTCTGACTTTTTGTTTTTGGATTTCTGGTCTGAAACAGGCATCCAAATGAAAGAGTCTGACAAAATATGAAAAGTGACATGTAATCAGATGTAAAACATTTTTTCTTGTCAAAACAAATCTGATCCGAATTTACCGATCATTCAATTCAAAAACTGACACAAGTTTACAAGATCGGGCGTAATGTTATGCCAAAACGTGTGAATTATTGTCATAATTGACAAGCAAAGTCAAAATATTGAAAGACAAATGAGAAAATATCTTGCGGATATTTTGGAAAGAATTCCACCTCAAATGTAGACCTCAAATAGGATGTCAAGCCTTACATGGCGCTACTAAAGTATATAAATCACACGTTTTTTGACATTTAATATTCCATGAAACTGAAATAAAACTCATAAGGTAGTCATAATGGTTGCCAGAATATTCTTTATAAGACATCAACGGCCTGTCATAGTCTCGTGCCTGAATTTTAACGTCAAATATAGGGAGCCGTTTTGACCGTTATTGATTGGCATTTAATTTTGACATCAAATTTCAGAAGTTTATTACGTGATAAAAGTTAAAGTTTTAGGGGTTTAAGATGACAAGATAAATTCTAATTAAAGATAAGCAACACTGACAAAACGGTACATCACAACTAGTACTTCGATAACATCTAGACCACTTTAAAAAGCTACAACATTTAATATTCATTCAGACCGAGAGGTCCAAACAAACAAGCATTGTCCCTTCCCCCTGCGCCAGTCTGATCAGAGTGGTTGCTGAGTAAGACCACGCGCAACTTTGAAGATAAATCGATCAGCAATTGAATAATCATAACGTACCAGTCCTATATAGTTGGCATGCGAAAAAGAGTTTAAAGTTACTATTAACTCTACATAGAAATTTTCTTTCTGTAAAATGTAGGTGTGATCATTTTTGTAAGAATGGTATGAGTCTGGTTTAACATATATATCATTTGTTTAACACAATATATCAAATCTGATATTCATATCATATATGCCTGCATTTTCCAAGCAAGTGTGACACTATTCGTAACTATGACTATGATATGAGCCGTGACGCGAGAAAACCGGTCTTCGGGGTTTCCGACCAGGTCCGACACAAACCGGCCTGTACAGTCACATGAGCAGGCTAGAAGCTTGAAATTTCGGATTTAAGAAGAAGAGAATTTGTACTATCCGTGTAGCGAAAACAAAGGCGCTGATCAGCTTCTGATTGCTGATCTGCGCCTTTGTTTTCGCATAGGCAAAATTCCGGTTTTCTCACGATGCGGCTCATATGCTACTGCACAGATACACTTGTCATTTTATATATCTTTTTCAATTGATAATATGTGCCCATGTTTTCTAATAAAATGTTTTACATGTACCACTGTTTAATGGCCCAACATTACCAAAGCAACCCCTGTAAAGAGTTGGATAAAAGATGTAAAAATGTCAGTTATTGGCGTATAAAAATAATTTGGCTACATATTGGCTACGGAGATTTTACAAAAAATCACAAGTGTTCATGAATTATTCTGACGACTAATCTGCCTATTTATAAGCTAACCACAAACCCTCTCAACATGTCTGACGTGCCTATGATTGTTTATTTTAGTACATGTATTACGAAAAGGAAATACAAATGAATGGCGTAAAAAGGAAACTGGGAGTTGTAACTATTTCCTGATCTTTTAAAGCTATTTCATCGATCTATAAAGTCCATCTGAAGTTGGAGACTCGCCTTCAGAAATAACACGAATTCATAGTAAAAACTTCAGACATTTATTTTTTTGTTCATAAGCAGCAAACCCATATATGCACATGTTATTGTCTGAAAACGCGACGGAAATTCATTTTGACAAAGTTTGTAGCTGCATTGTAGTGACTGCTTCACGACAGTGTCGTGGTTGTGTTACGGAGGCTTGCAGGGCACTGTCTGGAAGCGGTCTTTTATGAAAAAGGCGTATATTTGGATACCATTCGTACGAACAGAGTTCGCGAAATTCCTCGAAACTGATACGGTCATCTATAAACGTCAGCGCTGTTGTGTGGCAGCCCTAACAGTTTAAGGTGACAGGTTTTATACCTATTTCGTCCCCAGCTGACACCAAATATGCCTTTTAAGTCATAAATAAATCAATGGAAATGCAATGAAATGTCAAAACAAAACGGACAGATCAATTATAGCAATCAGTGATATTTCTTTGGTCACCATCTTTTTTTTTTATTTACATTCAACTTCAAACTTTGATTTCTTTCTTTCTTTACTATCCCTTTTTTGGTGGCGGCCCCCGTGGCCGAGTGGTTAAGAGCGCTGTGTAGCAACGATAAGTGTCCATCAACGACTTCTGTTCACCATGAACAAAAGTCGTTGCGGCCGCAACGACTTCTGTCCACTAGCTAAATGGACAATAGTCGTTGAGCATGTAGATATAAAAATTATTTTCAACGATTACTGTTCATTTTCATAGAGCACTGCGAAAAATGCTGATTACTGTTAAAACCGTTCTGTAAGTACATACCTTGACACCCATTTAGCAAACAACATTCACAGATGGACTGACCTGTGTGTTTTGACGGTAAGGATCGGCTGACCTACTTTCCATGGTTCAGTGATTTTGCCTTATATCTTGACACTCAATTAATATATTTTCTTACTTCTTTCAGATTATGAGTAAGTATGACCAGATCTTTGACCCCCAATATACTTATAGGTCACTGTGACCTAATTTCACGGTTCAGTGATTTTTGCCTTATATCTTGACACTCAATCAGTATATTTTCATACTTTTTTTCAGATTATGAGTGTGTATGACCAGACCTTTGACCCCAATATACTTATAGGTCACTGTGACCTTATTTCACGGTTCAGTGATTTTGCCTTATATCTCGGCACTCAACTGGTATATGAACAAACTTCTTTCACACTATGTTTGCGTATGACAAGACCTATGACCTTTAAGTAGTCATAGGTCATTATGACCTAATTTCACGGTTCAGTGATTTTGACTTATATCTCGGCACTCAGGTGGTTTATGAACATACTGTTTTCATAATATGTTTGCGTATGACAAGACCTTTGACCCTTAAGTAGTCCTAGGTCATTATGACCTAATTTCACGGTTCAGTGATTTTCCCTTGTATCTCGGCACTCAATTGGTATATGAACATACTGTTTTCAGGATATGTTGGCGTATGACAAGACCTTTGACCCTGAAGTATTCCTAGGTCACTGTGACCTATTTTCATGGTTCAGTGATTTTGCCTTATATCTTGACACTCAATTAATATATTTTCTTACTTCTTTCAGATTATGAGTAAGTATGACCAGGCCTTTGAACCCAATATACTTATAGGTCACTGTGACCTAATTTCACGGTTCAGTGATTTTGCCTTATATCTTGACACTCAATTGGTTCATGACCAACTTCTTTCTCACTTTGTTTGGGTATGACAAGACCTTTGACCCTAAAGTAGTCATCGGTCATTATGACCTAATTTCACGGTTCAGTGATTTTCCCTTATATCTCGGCACTCAATTGGTATATGAACATACTTCTTTCATGATATGTTTGCATATGACAAGACCTTTGACCGTGAAGTATTCCTGGGCCACTGTGACCTAATTCCATGGTTCAGTGACTTTGCCTTATATCTTGACACTCAGTTGGTATCTTTTCATACTTCTTTCTGATTATAAATGAGTTTGACCAGACCTTTATTCCAAACATACTTATATGTCACTATGACCTAATTTCATGGTTCAGTGATTTTGCATTATATCTCAACACTCAATAGGTATATGATCATATTTCTTTTACATTATGAGAAAGTATGACTAGACCTTTGACCCTGAAGAACTTTTAGGTCATTGTGACCTTATTTCACAGTTCAGTGAGTTTGCCTTGTATCTTGGCACGCATTTGGTATATGAACACTCTTCTTTCACAATATGAGTGAGACCTTTAAATCTTAGGTAGTTATAGTTAACTTTCATGGTTGAGTGATTTTGCCTTGTTGAATCAAGGCAAAGAGATGTATGAGCATAATGCTTTGGGTTACAGGTCAGGTTTGGCCTTATGTTTGTCAAAGGTCAGAAGCAGTCGAGCGCGCTGTCCTGCGACAGCTCTTATTTTTTTACAAAGAGTTCATATCTTGACAACAACTTATCATAAAACATTCTCTGATTGCGCCTTTTCCTGATCTTTGCCTACTTGTACCTTTTCATAGTTCATACACATTAGGTTCCCTGACATCGGACCACTGGGTCGGAGTCAGGGGCGGGGCTAGAGGTCAAAATCTAGAACTGCCTAAATATTGTTTTTAGCTGGACTACACAAAGGGCATAGAGCTATGGTATTCACCGCGGTCGTCCACGTTCCCGTGCGCGTGCGCGTTACACTTGCGTTTAAGGTTTCTAGAATCTTGACAACAACTCATCAGAAAGCATTGATACTTAGACTATTGATACCCTGTAGCTTTCATTCCATGGCATCGAGCACCTAGAGGGAGGGGGGCTGGAGGTTTAAAATCTAACACACCATTATTGATGGCTTTTCTGTGATATAGTTTTCTAGAAGTCTATATCTTTAAAATCTTTTATCAGTGGGCTTTCATACTTGAACCATAGGTACCTTGTAGGGTTGGGTTTCATTGCATGGCATTAGATCCCTGGGTCCATGCCTGGGGGATGGAACTAGAGGTTAAAAACTAGAACACTGTAAAAATTGATGTACTGCAGTGTAACTTCATACAATTTAGGTTCCATGACATCGGTCCTCTGGGGTAAAAATCTAGAACTCGCTACAATATTTTTGGCGATTTATATCTAAATAGAAATGATGAGTGAGTATGACCAGACCTATGACCCCAATATACTTATAGGTCACTGTGACCTTATTTCACGATTCAGTGCTTTTGCCTTATATCTCCGCACTCAATTAGTATTTTTTCATACTTCTTTCAGATTGTGAGTGAGAATGACCAGACCTTTGACCCAAATATACTTACAGGTATAGGTCACTGTGATCAACGTAACGACTGCTATGAGCAGTTGTCGTGGAAAGCTCAACCGGTTCTGTCCATCATGTACAAAAACCTATGAACTTGTCTCATACTAGTTCCGAACGCCACGATTAATTGTTATAAGATAGATTTTTTAACAGGAACTCCTATTGTGTTACGACTGACTGATTTATATGATTTTATCTGTCGTGAATAAAACTCGTTGAAAACGTAACAACTTCTGTCTACTATGAACAGTTGTCGTTGAAGCCTCAACTGGTTCTGTCCATCATGTACAAAAGCCTTTGAACTTGCCTCATACCATTTCAGAACACCACGATTCGTTGTTTTAAGATATATTTCTGTATCAGGAACTTTTATTGTTAAAAGATTGACAACGTAACGACTTCTGTCTGCTGTGAACAGTTGTCGTTGAAAACTCAACCGGTTCTGTCCATAATGAACACAAATCTTTGAACATATCTCATACTAGTTCTGAAAGCCACGATTTGTTGTTTTTAGATAGATTTGTGTATTATGAACTTAAAATGATATTAGATTGACTGACTTATATGATTTCATCGTTCGTGAACAGAAGTCGTTGACAACGTAACGACTTCTGTCTGCTGTGAACAGTTGTCGTTGAAAACTCAACTGGTTCTGTCTTGTCCATCATGTACAAAAATCTTTAAATTTGTCTCATGCTTGTTCAGAACGAACATGATTACTTGGTTTAAGATATATTCGTGTATCAAGAATTTCCATCGTTATAAGATTGACTGATTTCTATGACTTCATCTATCGTGAACAGAAGTCGTTGACAACGTAACGACTTCTGTCTGCTGTGAACAGTTGTCGTTGAAAACTCAACCGGTTCTGTCCATCATGTACACAAACCTTTGACCTTGTCTCATACTCGTTCAGAAAGCCACGATTAGTTGTTTAAAGATAGATTTGTGTATCAGGAACTTTAATTGATATTAGATTGACTGGCTTATATGATTTCATCTTTCGTGAACAGAAAACGCAACTGGTTCTGTCTATCACGTACAAAAAACTTTAAATTTGTCTCATGCTTGTTCAGAAAGAACACGATTACTTGGTTTAAGTTATATTCGAGTATGAAGAATTTTCATCGTTATAATTGTCGTTGAAAACTCAACCGGTTCTGTCCATCATGTACACAAACCTTTGAACTTGTCTCATACTAGTTCAAAAAGCCACGATTAGTTGTTTTAAGATAGATTTGTGTATCAGGAACTTTAATTGATATTAGATTGACTGATTTTTATGATTTCATATGTCGTGAACTTCTGTCTGCTGTGAATAGTTGTCGTTGAAAACTCAACTGGTTCTGTCCACCATGTTTAAAAAAAACTTTAAATTTGTCTCATACTTGTTCAGAAAGAACACCATTACTTGTTTTAAGATATATTCGTTTATGAAGAGTTTTCATCGTTATAAGTGTCGTTGAAAACTCAACCGGTTCTGTCCATCATGTACACAAACCTTTGAACTTGTCTCATACTAGTTCAGAAAGCCACGATTAGTTGTTTTAAGATAGATTTGTGTATCAGGAGCTTTAATTGATATTAGATTGACTGATTTCTATGATTTCATCTGTTGTGAGCAGAAGTCGTTGACAACGTAACGACTTCTGTCTGCTGTGAACAGCTGTCGTAGAAAACTCAACCGGTTCTGTCCATCATTTACAACAACCTTTGAACTTGTCTCTTACTAGTTCCGAAAGCCATGATTAGTTGTTATAAGATAGATTTATGTATCAGGAACTTAAATTGTTGTACGATTGACTGATTTATATGATTTTATCTGTCGTGAACAGAAGTCGTTGACTCAACCGGTTCTGTCCATCATGTACTAAAAACAGTTGAACTTGTCTCATACCAGTTTAGAAAGCCACGACTAGTTGTTTTAAGATAGAATTTTGTATTAGGATTTCTGTTATTAGATTAGCTGACTTATATGATTTCATCTATCGTGAACAGAAGTCGTTGACAACGTAACGACTTCTGTCTGCTGTGAACAGTTGTCGTTGAAAACTCAACTGGTTCTGTCCATCATGTACAAAAACCTTTGAACTTGTCTCATACTAGTTCAAAAAACCACGATATGTTGTTTTTAGATTTGTGTATCAGGAACTTTAATTGTCAAAAGATTTTCTGACTAATGTGATTTCATCTTTCGTGAACAGAAGTCGTTGACAACGTAACGACTTCTGTCTGCTGTGAACAATTGTCGTTGAAAACTCAACCGGTTCTGTCCATCATGTACTAAAACAGTTGAACTGGTCTCATACCAGTTAAGAAAGCCACGACCAGTTGTTTTAAGATAGATTTTTGTATCAGGAACTTTAATTGTTATTAGATTGACTTATTTATGTGATTTCATCTGTCGTGAACAGAAGTCGTTGACAACGTAACGACTTCTGTCTGCTGTGAACAGTTGTCGTTGAAAACTCAACCGGTTCTGTCCACCATGTACTAAAGACCGTTGAAGTTGTCTCATACCCGTTCAGAAAGCCATGATTAGTTGTTTTAAGATAGATTTTTGTATCAGGAACTTAAATTGTTGTACGATTGACTGATTTATATGATTTTATCTGTCGTTAACAGAAGTCGTTGACAACGTTACGACTTCTGTCTGCTGTGAATAGTTGTCGTTGAAAACTCAACCGGTTCTGTCCATCATGTACAAAAACATTGAACTTGTCTCATAATAGTTCAAAAACCACGATTTGTTGTTTTTAGATAGATTTGTGTATCAGGAAATTTAATTGTTAAAAGATTTTCTGACTAATGTGATTTCATCTTTCTTGAACAGAAGTCGTTGACAACGTAACGACTTCTGTCTGCTGTGAACGGTTTTCGTTGAAAACTCAACCGGTTCTGTCCATCATGAACACAAAACTTTAAACATGTCTCATACTAGTTCAGAAAGCCACGATTTGTTGTTTTTAGTTAGATTTGTGTATCAGGAACTTTAATTGTTATTAGATTGACTTACTTATGTGATTTCATCTGTCGTGAACAGAAGTCGTTGACAACGTAACGACTTCTGTCTGCTGTGAACAGTTGCCGTTGAAAACTCAACCGGTTCTGTCCATCATGTACTAAAAACCGTTGAACTTGTCTCATACCAGTTTAGAAAGCCACGACTAGTTGTTTTAAGATAGATTTTTGGATCAGGAACTTTAACTGTTATTAGATTGGCTGACTTATATGATTTCATCTGTCGTGAACAGAAGTCGTTGACAACGTAACGACTTCTGTCTGCTGTGAACAGTTGTCGTTGAAAACTCAACCGGTTCTGTCTATCATGAACAAAAATATTTGAACATGTCTCATACTAGTTCAGAATGCCACGGATTTGTTGTTTTTAGATAGATTTGTGTATTAGGAACTTTAATTGTTATTAGATTCACTTACTTATGTGATTTCATCTGTCGTGAACAGAAGTCGTTGACAACGTAACGACTTCAGTCTGCTGTGAACAGTTATCGTTGAAAACTCAACCGGTTCTGTCCATCATGTACAAAAACCTTTGAACTTGTCTTATACTCGTTCAGAAAGCCACGATTAGTTGTTTTAAGATAGATTTGTGAATCAGGAACTTTAATTGATATTAGATTGGCTGACTTATATGATTTCATCTTTTGTGAACAGAAGTCGTTGACAACGTAACGACTTCTGTCTGCTGTGAACAGTTGTCGTTGAAAACTCAACCGGTTCTGTCCATCATGAACACAAATCTTTGAACATGTCTCGTACTAGTTCAGAAAGCCACGATTTGTTGTTTTTAGATAGATTTGTGTATCAGGAACTTTAATTGTTATTAGATTGACTTACTTATGTGATTTCATCTTTCGTGAACAGAAGTCGTTGACAACGTAACGACTTCTGTCTGCTGTGAACAGTTGCCGTTAAAAACTCAACCGGTTCTGTCCATCATGTACTAAAAACCGTTGAACTTGTCTCATACCAGTTTAGAAAGCCACGACTAGTTGTTTTAAGATAGATTTTTGTATCAGGAACTTTAACTGTTATTAGATTGGCTGACTTATATGATTTCATCTGTCTTGAACAGAAGTCGTTGACAACGTAACGACTTCTGTCTGCTGTGAACAGTTGTCGTTGAAAACTCAACAGGTTCTGTCTATCATGAACAAAAAACTTTGATCATGTCTCATACTAGTTCAGAATGCCACGATTTGTTGTTTTAAGATAGATTTGTGTTTTAGGAACTTTAATTGTTATTAGATTCACTTACTTATGTGATTTCATCTGTCGTGAACAGAAGTCGTTGACAACGTAACGACTTCTGTCTGCTGTGAACAGTTGCCGTTGAAAACTCAACCGTTTCTGTCCATCATGTACGTAGGTTGTTCGGAAAGTTCGTGTAATTGTGTTATATCTTATATCTTAAAACAACTAATCTAAGCTTTCTTTACTGGTATTAGACAAGTTCAAAGGTTTTTAATACATGATGGACAGAACCGGTTGAGTTTTCAACGACAACTGTTCACAGCAGACAGAAGTCGTTACGTTGTCAACGTGTTCTGTTCACGACAGATGAAATCATATATGTGACTTCATCTGTCGTGAACAGAAGTCGTTGACAACGTAACGACTTCTGTCTGCTGTGAACAGTTGCCGTTGAAAACTCAACCAGTTCTGTCCATCATGTACTAAAAACCGTTGAACTTGTCTCATACCAGTTTAGAAAGCCACGACTAGTTGTTTTAAGATAGATTTTTGTATTAGGAACTTCAACTGTTATTAGATTGGCTGACTTTTATGATTTCATCTGTCGTGAACAGAAGTCGTTGACAACGTAACGACTTCTGTCTGCTGTAAACAGTTGTCGTTGAAAACTCAACCGGTTCTGTCTATCATCAACAAAAATCTTTGAAAATGTTTCATTCTAGTTCAGAATGCCACGATTTGTTGTTTTTAGATAGATTTGTGTATTAGGAACTTTAATTGTTATTAGATTCACTTTCTAATGCGATTTCATCTGTCGTGAACAGAAGTCGTTGACAACGTAACGACTTCTGTCTGCTGTGAACAGTTGTCGTTGAAAACACAACCGATTCTGTCCATCATGTACAAAAACCTTTGAACTTGTCTCATACTCGTTCAGAAAGCCACGATTAGTTGTTTTAAGATAGATTTGTGAATCAGGAACTTTAATTGATATTAGATTGACTGACTTATATGATGTCATCTTTCGTGAACAGAAGTCGTTGACAACGTAACGACCTATGTCTGCAGTGAACAGTTGTCGTTGAAAACTCAACTGGTTCTGTCCATCATGTACAAAAAACTTTAAATTTGTCTCATGCTTGTTCAGAAAGAACATGATTACTTGGTTTAAGATATATTCGTGTATCAAGAATATTCATCGTTATAAGATTGACTGATTTTTATGATTTTATCTGTCGTGAACAGAAGTTGTTGACAACGTAACGACTTCTGTCTGCTGTGAACAGTTGTCGATGAAAACTCAACCGGTTCTGTCCATCATTTACAAAAACCCTTGGACTTGTCTATTACTAGTTCCGAAAGCCACGATTAGTTATTATAATATAGATTTATGTATCATGAACTTAAATTGTCATACTATTGATGGATTTATATGATTTCATCTGTCGTGAACAGAACTCGTTGACAACGTAACGTTTTCAGTCTGCTGTGAACAGTTGTCGTTGAAAACTCAACCGGTTCTGTCCAATATGTACTAAAAACCTTTGAACTTGTCTAATACCAGTAAAGAAAGCTTAGATTAGTTGTTTTAAGATAGATTTTTGTATGAGGAACTTTAACTGTAATTAGATTGGCTGACTTAAATGATTTCATCTGTCGTGAACAGAAGTCGTTGACAACGTTACGACTTCTGTCTGCTGTGAATAGTTGTCGTTGAGAACTCAACCGGTTCTGTCCATCTTATTCAAAAACCTTTGAACATGTCACATACTAGTTCAGAAAGCCACGATTTGTTGTTTTTAGAAAGATTTGTGTATCAGGAACTTAAGTTGTTAAAAAATTGACTGACTAATGTAATTTCAACTGTCGTGAACAGAAGTCGTTGACAACGTAACGACTTCTGTCTTCTGTGAACAGTTGTCGATGAAAACTGAACTGGTTTTGTCCATCATGAACACAAATCTTTGAACATGTCTCATACTAGTTCAGAAAGCCAAGATTTGTTGTTTTTAGATAGATTTGTGTATCTGGAACTTTAATGGTTATTAGATTGACTTATGTGAATTCATCTGCCGTGATCAGAAGTCGTTGACAACTTAACGACTTCTATCTGCTATGAACAGTTGTCGTTGAAAACTCAACCGGTTCTGTCCATCATGTACTAAAGACCGTTGAAGTTGTCTCATACCAGTTCAAAAAGCCACGATTTGTTATTTTTAGATAGATTTGTGTATCAGGAACTTTAATTGTTAAAAGATTTTCTGACTAATGTGATTTCATCTTTCTTGAACAGAAGTCGTTGACAACGTTACGACTTCTGCCTGCTGTGAACAGTTGTCGTTGAAAACTCAACCGGTTCTGTCCATCATGAACACAAAACTTTGAACATGTCTCATACTAGTTCAGAAAGCCACGATTTGTTGTCTTAAGATAGATTTGTGTATCAGGAACTTCTATTGTTATTAGATTGACTTACTTATGTGATTTCATCTGTCGTGAACAGACGTCGTTGACAACGTAACGACCTATGTCTGCTGTGAACAGTTGTCGTTGAAAACTCAACTGGTTCTGTCCATCATATACAAAAAACTTTAAATTTGTCTCAAGCTTGTTCAGAAAGAACACGATTACTTGGTTTAAGATATATTCGTGTATCAAGAATATTCATCGTTATAAGATTGACTGATTTCTATGATTTTATCTGTCGTGAACAGAAGTCGTTGACAACGTAACGACTTCTGTCTGCTTTGAACAGTTGTCGATGAAAACTCAACCGGTTCTGTCCATCATTTTCAAAAACCCTTGGACTTGTCTATTACTAGTTCCGAAAGCCACGATTAGTTGTTATAAGATAGCTTTATGTATCAGGAACTTAAATTGTCATACTATTGATGGATTTATATGATTTCATCTGTCGTGAACAGAACACGTTGACAACGTAACGACTTCTGTCTGCTGTGAACAGTTGTCGTTTGAAACTCAACCGGTTCTGTCCATCATGTATTAAAAACCTTTGAACTTGTCTAATACCGGTAAAGAATGCTTAGATTAGTTGTTTTAAGATATAAGATATAACACAATTACACGAACTTTCCGAATAACCTACGTACATGATGGACAGAACCGTTTGAGTTTTCAACGACAACTATTCACAGCAGACAGAAGCCGTAACGTTGTCAACGCATTCTGTTCACGACAGATGAAATCATATAAGTCAGCCAATCTAATAACAATTAAAGTTCCTGATACAAAAATCTATCTTAAAACAGCTAATCTTGGCTTTCTGAACTGGTCTGAGACAAGTTCAACGGTTTTTAGTCTATGATGGACAGAACCGGTTGAGTTTTCAACGACAACTGTTCACAGCAGACAGAAGTCGTTACGTTGTCAACGACTTCTGTTCACGACAAATGAAATCATAGAAATCAGTCAATCTTATAAAGATGAAAATTCTTGATACACGAATATATCTTAAACCAAGTAATCGTGTTCTTTCTGAACAAGCATGAGACAAATTTAAAGTTTTTTGTACATGATTCAACGACAACTGTTCATAGCAGACAGAAGTCGTTACGTTGTCAACCACTTCTGTTCACGAAAGATGACATCATATAAGTCAGTCAATCTAATATCAATTAAAGTTCCTGATACACAAATCTATCCTAAAACATCTAATATTGGCTTTCTTAATTAGTATGAGACAAGTTCAAAGGTTTGTGTACATGATGGACAGAACCGGTTGAGTTTTCAACGACAACTGTTCACAGCAGACAGACGTCGTTACGTTGTCAACGACTTCTGTTCTCGAAAGATGAAATCACATAAGTAAGTCAATCTAATAACAATTAAAGTTTCTGATACACAAATCTATCCAAAAACAACAAATCGTGGCTTTCTGAACTTGTATGAGACATGTTCAAAGATTTGTGTTTATGATGGACAGAACCGGTTGAGTTTTCAACGACAACTGTTCACAGCAGACAGAAGTCGTTACGTTGTCCACGACTTCTGTTCACGACAGATGAAATCATATAAATCCGTCAATCGAATAACAATTAAAGTTCCTGATACAAAAATCTTTCTTAAAACAACTAATTGTGGCTTTCGGAACTAGTAAGAGACAAGTTCAAAGGTTTTTGCACATGATGGACAGAACCGGTTGAGCTTTCAACGACAACTGTTCATAGCAGACAGAAGTCGTTACGTTGTCAACGACTTCTGTTCACGACAGATGAAATCATATAAATCCGTCAATCGTATAACAATTAAAGTTCCTGATACAAAAATCTTTCTTAAAACAGCTAATCGTGGCTTTCGGAACTAGCATGAGACAAGTTCAAAGGTTTTTGCACATGATGGACAGAACCGGTTGAGCTTTCAACGACAACTGTTCATAGCAGACAGAAGTCGTTATGTTGTCAACGACTTCTGTTCACGGCAGATGAAATCATAGAAATCAGTCAATCTTATAATTATCAAAGTTCTAGATAAACGAATCTATCTTAAAACAAGTAATCGTGTTCTTTATGAACTAATATGAGACAAAGTTAAAGTTTTTTGTACATGATGGACAGAACCGCTAGAGTTTTCAACGATAACTCTTGACAGCAGACAGAAGTCGTAAATTGTCAACGATACCAGTTTGTGACAGATGAAATCCGTTAAACTTTTACAATTTAAGTTCCTGATACACAAAGCTAATTTTCTTTTTATTTTATACAACACACGGGCATTTTCCAAATCACAAGGCAGGCGGTGAAAATGCAAAAAAAAAAAAAAAAAAATTGTTGAAAACACAAAAAATTTTGGTACCACATTGTTCCTCACTTTCTGACTAAGAAAATGAGAACCCACACTTCATGTTCTCGTTAATAAATTACGGAGTTATAGGCGATTGAATTTCTGAAGTGAAACACATTTAATGACGTCAAGTAAATGGAAGCGTCAGAAGTAATCCAAACTCTACAGTGAAGATATAGGCTGATACTAGTCACTAGTAACTTTTGATATCAGTGAGATTTGATATCAGTGAAATTTCGTATCAATGAAAATACCAATTTTATCAAGTTTTGATATACACTGGTTTTCACTGTAATGTATAAAATAAAAATCAGAATTACTGAAACATGAAATAAGGTTATAGTGACCTTTACGTACTTTTCGTTCAAAGGTTTGGTAACACTCATTCATAATCTGAAAGAAGTCTGAAAATTTACTGATAGCGTGTTAAGATATAAGACAAAATCACTTAACCATGAAATTAGGTCACAGGGACGTAAGCCTAGTTTGTTGTCAAATGTCGGGTCATACTTACTCATATTGTGAAAGATGTATGCCCATATACTAATTGAGTGATGTGATATAAGGCAAAATCACTGAATCATGAAATTAAGTCACAGTGACGTAGGATTACTTGTAGGTCAAAGGTCTGGTCATACGCCAACATATAGTGAAAGGAAAGAAGTATAGCCGCTCATTCGGCTTACGATGTTTTCATCGTATAAGTACCTGATAATTAATTTAGTTTTTTCCCACCTCGGTTTTTGGAGTGGGAATCTTTTTCTGATTGCGCCTTTTCCTGATCTTTGCCTACTTGTACTCTATCATATACCAGTTGAGTGCCGAGATACAAGGCAAAATCACTGAACCGTGAAAAAAGGTCACAGTGACCTATAAGTAATTTAGGGCCAAATGTCTGGTCATACTCACTCATAATCTGAATATCGACTGCTCTGACCTTTGTCAAACATAGGGCCAAACTCGACCTGTAACCCAAAGCAATATGCTCATAGATCTTTTTGCCTTGATGTTATACAGAACAAAATCACTCAACCATGACAGTTAACTATAACCTATAACTACTGAAGGTTTAAACGTCTCAATCATATTGTACATCAAGTATGTTAATACACCAACTGAGTGCCGAGATACAAGGCAAAATAACTGAACCGTGAAATATGCTTACCCTGACCTATAAGTACTTTAGGGTCAAAGGTCTTATCACACTAACTCATAATACTAAAGACGTATGAAAATATACCGAGTGTCAAGATATAAGGCAAAGTCACTGAAGCATGAAATTAGGTCACAATGACCCAGAAATACTTTAGGGTCAAAGGTCTTGTCATACGCAAACATAAAGTGAAAGAAATATGTTCATATACCAAAAGAAAACCGAGATACAAAGAAAAATCACTGAACCATGTAATCAGGTCACAATGACATAGGACTACTTTAGGGTCAAATGTCTTGTCATACACAAACATAGTGTGAAAGATATAAGGTAAAATTACTGAACCGTGACATTAGGTTACAATGACCTATAAGTATATTGGGGTCAAAGCTCTGCTAATACTCACTCATAATCTGAAAGAAGTATGAAAATATACTAATTCAGTACTAATTAGGTCACAGTGACCTATAAGTTTATTGGGGTCAAAGGTCAGGTCATACTCACTCATAATCTGAAAGAAGTATGAAAATATACTAATTGAGTGTCAAGATATAAGGCAAAATCACTGAACCGTGAAATTAGGTCATAGTGACCTATAAGTATATTGGGGGTCAAAGCTCTGGTCATACTCACTCGTAATCTGAAAGAAGTATAAAAATATACTAATAGAGTGTCAAGATATAAGGCAAAATCACTGAACCGTGAAATTAGGTCACAGTGACCTATAAGTTTATTGGGGTCAAAGGTAAGGTCATACTCACTCATAATCTGAAAGAAGTATGAAAATATACTAATTTAGTGTCAAGATATAAGGCAAAATCACTGAACCGTGGAATTAGGTCACAGTGACCTATAAGTATATTGGGGTCAAAGCTCTGGTCATACTCACTCATTATCTGAAAGAAGTATGAACATATACTAATTGAGTGTCAAGATATAAGGCAAAATCACTGAGCCGTGAAATTAGGTCACAGTGACCTATAAGTTTATTGGGGTCAAAGGTCAGGTCATACATATTCATAATCTGAAAGAAGTATGAAAATATACTAATTGAGTGTCAAGATATAAGGCAAAATCACTGCATCTTACTCAAGTTTCTGGATTTTTCAGAAGTGGACAGTTATCGTTGACACTGCAGATCAAATCTACCACAGCAACGACTTCTGTCTACAATGGACAGAAACGGTTGAAAAATCAACGATTACTGTCTAGTGGACAGAAGTCGTTGCGGCCGCAACGACTTTTGTTCATGGTGAACAGAAGTCGTTGATGGACACTTATCGTTGCTACAGCGCTGATATTTCATTACTGCACTTAACCATTCGATCATCTCACCGCTGTGTCTGGTGTGGGTTCGAGCCCCGCTCTGGCCACATGTGAGACAAGCCAAGTTCTGCTTGCGGGTGTGTCAGGTGGTTTTTCTCGGGGTTCTCCCGTTTTCGCCCCACCTACTGATTGGCCCGTCTCATATGAGCTGAAATAATCTTGAAAGGGACGTTAAACTGAATCAAAAAAAAAAAAAAAAAAAAAAAAAAAAAAAATTACTATCCCTTTCACATTTGTTGGGAGTATTATTTGTATTTATAGTAGTTTCTTTCTATATAGTAGCTCCTGCTTTTACGATAAACTTTGAGTTTGCATTTTAGATTTTTGTTATTAGGAACACGTTTCTCTCTTGGACCTTTCTTGCCAGGCTGATTTATATCGATTCCACTATAAAGTGCTTGGTCATTCACACGACCACTTTACGAGGCAACTAAGTGTTCAGTAGCAACAACTAATTGATATATGACCCTTGTTTTAACATGAATTTAGTGCAACATTCGTATATACCCACTCAGACTCATTGAGACACTCGAAACAAGCCCCCTAAAATGGTAGAAGTTCTTCCGATTGCCATACATTTTGTAACAAGCCAAATATTTTGTTTTTGACGGACCGTACATGTAGGTGTCATAAACATGCATTGCGACTATTTTTGGCTCTCCATACTTGAAACCCCATTCAGAAAAATATGTAAGGATAATCGTTTTGATGTTAACTATGTTGACTTCATGAAACGTATATGAATTATTACTTTTTCTCCCAAATATAGCATGAATATGCAAACATGTCAAGGAACAAAAATTTATCATTATGTTAATAATTATAATGTTTTGTTTTGGCATACTGAAAACAACAAGGTCAAACAGTTCTAATTACCATGGAAACCACGTTCTACTAGACACTAAGCAAACGTTACATGTATGCGTTCCGAATCATTTTCATTCAAAAATACTTATGAGTCCAGGTTCGGGACGCCTTCAACTAACGGTCTAAAATCATCAAAATTTTGAGCCGCCTCGTGGTAAAACCAACAATGTGGTTTCCGAATGGGCCCGACACTAACTGGGCTGTACAAGCACTGAAGATGGCTAGAGACTGGAAATTTTGGATTTAGAAAGAAGAGGAATTGTACTATCCGTGTAGCGAAAACAAAGGCGAAGCTGATCTGCGCCTTTGTTTTCGCCAAGGCAGATTGTTGGTTTTCCCATGGGACGGCTCAAATGCATTTTTACGAGGCACAGTGACAAGACTGACATCTTCATCGCTAAAGCGGCAGTGAGTCAAAGCAATTAAAGCGTTCAATCTGGGGAATAATTGCGACATGCATATCATAAAAGTTTTAAAATTGAATAGAAAGTAGGCAATATTATGCAAACTGCAACCTATATTTCTTAATATTATAAAGGGTTTGAAACTTGCGCACGCCAAGAGAGAATCTGCTTTCTTTGCATATGCATTTTAACAACATTTAGTTACGTATATTAAGAAGCATCTCTTCTCTTCACAATCTTAAAGTTCATTCACAAGACGGAAACCTAGTTGATAACTATTTTTTTTATTTGCAGCTACTTTATACTTTCTTTTTTTTATTTGGAGCGCGAGCTGCCCTCAGATTTATACGCCGTGACCACAGTCCCGGTGTGCGAATATAAAATTTGATTATTTTGTCGTTGCAATATTCGACAACATTTATGAATCACTACACTTTTTTATTTTCACTGAAACGTTGTACTGAGCCGCAATTACCTGTGAAATGAAATTTGAAATGGCAATTTTCGTATAAGTTTCAGGTAATAAATTTCAAAGTGGCCTAGGTAACATCTTTTTCAATAAAAAACACCGCACGACAGAAAAAAGCGAGGGCGCGAGTTAAAGTGATGCCGTAAGCCGTGTTTTCAGAGAACTGTGCGGTTCTCAGTCGTTCAAATATGTTTTAATATTCTCAGAAACTTGAGGCCGCTGAGAAGCTTCTCAGTCGTTCAAATATGTTTTAATATGCTCAGAAGCTTGAGGCCGCTAAGAAGCTTCTCAGTCGTTCAAATATGTTTTAATATGCTCAGAAGCTTGAGGCCGCTGAGAAGCTTCTCAGTCGTTCAAATATGTTTTAATATGCTCAGAACCTTGAGGCCGCTGAGAAGCTTCTCAGTCGTTCAAATATGTTTTAATATGCTCACAAGCTTGAGGCCGCTAAGAAACTTGTCATGTCGCATCTGTTAAAATGGCATTTCATTTTCGAAGAAAAAAAAATCCCATTACGAAAACTTGCCCATGCAATATATAGAGAATTATTTCAGCGCTAAAAATTTCATTTGGATAAAATTTGGTTAATTTCAAAATGTTTGCTCAAAACATTGATTGTTGGTACACGTTAGAACCGCCTCGCCCACAATCTATGTTTTGGGGCAAAAATAAGAAAAATAGGTATACCCCTGCAAACTATGAAAGTGGGGTCCAAGGGGGTAAACTTTTCATGGACATATTTTCCTGATGAATAGAACAGAGACGAACTTTCGTCCAACAGATGACGATCATGAAAACAAATCAGAAAAACATGTCCGTGCAATGAATACCCCCTTAAAACCCACTTTTATATAGCAAAACTGGGGTATGCAGGGGTATAGCTATTTTTCTTATTTTTGCTCCAAAACATAGATTGTGGGTACTCGGCGAGGCGGTTCTAACGTGTACCCAAAATCTATATTTTGAGCAAAAATAAGAAAAATATCAAAAGTTTTCAGCTAAAAATTTTAATATTTCAAGCTCACAAAATATCTGTTTATTGCATGGGCAAGTTTTCGTTATGAAATCAGAAGCTTCATAAAATTTGTTCCTCTGTGATAGCTACTGTTGTGACTGTAATTCGGCATGACCTGTCGCCGTTATCATTAATTGGGTGTTTATGAAGCTAATAAGAACAATAGACCGTATAGGCACTTGTCAGCTAAGTGTAAGGTGGTTTAATAGTTTATCTAGATTAGGGAGGTAACGCTAGCTCGGTAGGGAACAGTTCTTGACATGGATGGCCATCATGCGAAGCGAGCGCAAAATTGAACTTATCGTTATCAAACGTCGTGCCAATGTTGTTACAGTTGAGCCAACGCATAAGGAAACCAACAGTATACACAGGCGACAATTTTGCGACTCGGATAGAGAGCGATGCCTATTCTCATTTTCAATTTTTACAACTTCTGTATATAATGAAATACTGTAGAAATCACAAATCACTTGTGGATAAAACGTTTGTAGAAAGAGACCACCGCAGGCTGTGACGTTTCCTAACAGGCATCAATCTGAAATATAATTTTATGCTACTGCATCGTTTTTGTTACTTTTTACATATCTTGTTTTCGGGCAAGACGAGAACCGGAAAGTATAGGCCCTCTCTCTCTCTCTCTCTCTCTGTCCGTATGTCTCTCTGTCCGTATGTCTGTCTGTCTGTCTATCTGTTATGTTGTTCGTATCATTTTGGTCATGTAATTGTTTTATATTAATACATCACCACATATTTTGCCATATTTTGTTTGCTTATATTGTCTGTATTGTTTGTAACGTTGTAAAATGAGGGCCCCAAGGAAGATTGGTACACAACCAATTGGGTCACCCTCTTGAAATAAAGTATTTACTTACTTACTTTACTTTACTTACTATGGACGTATGGCATTGTTACTGACGTCAGGGTTTAAGGGATTCGAATCAAAAACCGTCAAAACTATTTGGCTGCGCATGTCAGGCTGCCTTTATTGTTGGTCTGGTCATAGGACGAGTTTCCCTCAAAAAATTCATTTTGGATCATTTGATGAATTACCTCTTTCCATGTGGGGTTAAAGTTATTTTTTCACAGGAAATAAAGAATGCGAATTTCCTCTAGCGAAGTGTTTTTGTTGACGCACGTCAGCGTGGATGGTTGTTTGACGTTACGTTACATGTCAACACTTCGTACCTTACCGTTAAAAGGAATTTTAAACGGACATCAACGTAAGACACAGAAAGGTGTCAAAGTGAAATCGATTAATGGTTTAACATTGTTACGTTGACACTGACTATATTTTATCTTGATGGATGTGCAATTGAATCTGTCAAAAACATTATACGATATGCAAAAAAGTACTGCATTAGGTCATTTTTTCTTCTTTTTCAAAGTTGATGAACAGCCTCCCATTGCTGGTATCAAGGACAACAAAGAGTGATAAAAGCTCAAAACCTTTGCTCAACATCACGACAATCTACATCTCTCCCTTTTAAAGGGTTTTTTTTTTTTTTTTTTTTTTTTTTTTTTTTTTTTTTTTTTTTTTTAATCAGAATTTAACCTACTCGGGTTTTGAAAACAAATTGTATCTATTGGCACTGCGGCAAAAAGAAAGAATAGAATGCAAGTAATCGATGATTAAATTTAAAATCCCAAAGTTATGACAATACAACACATTACAAAATAATCAATGAAATACGCATGAAGAGCAAGGTGGCTAGCTCTTTCCCAGTGAGGTAGCCTACCCACTAGCCCCAACCAAAAGCAAAGATGATCGAAGAGGATGAGCAAGAAAGACACATACAGACAGAATAAACCGACAACAGGATAAAGATTATCATGGACCTGATTAAAACTTTATAGAAGTATATTCATGTCGCATGATCAGTAAAGTCGCAGAACATACGAGCTCGAACTTTTAATGTTGTTCAAAACTTCGTTAAAGTCAACGTCATCGTTAAGACCTCAACTTTAAAAAATAAAAGTGTATTTGTGATATTCATGTTTGAAATTTTAACGAATCGTTAACTAACGATGTCGTTAATTTTGAACAACTGGCCCTGAGTCTGATAGTCTAAGGAAAGTCTGAGACTTTATAGCTCATTATAACTGAGAAATACCAATTGCATTAGTTAATGCTATCTATACACCCACCTCCACAATTTTCCTAGTGTTTTACTCAGCTCCGCGTTGTGTAAATGTGGATACTGATCAGCAAGTTTCCGTCTGGCCGCCTGAGCCCAGACCATGAAAGCATTCATGGGTCTCTTGATATGGGGCTTTCTCTTCTCCCCGGGACCGCCCCGCTGAGGCATGGGGATCAGTGACCAGTCATATCCCTTGAGAACATGTGACACTGCCTCTTGAATTTTCTCAGGTAATGCTTCTTCCATATCCAAGTTTTTAACAAGGTCCGCTTTTAAAGTTGTCGGGCTTATGGGAGACCCAGCGCTTTCTTCCGAATCACTCATTTTATCCGAATAGATGTTTTCTAACATAAGTCCATGTAAAAGTACGTCCAAATGAAAACAATATTATCTATATCGATTTAAAATATTCAAATACAACAAAGACGCACTTCTTAAGTCAAAATTAATTTTTCACAATTTTTAATTCATCTAACCCAAGACACTGTCAAGATTTGTATGTTTACTTTCTTAGATAGCACTACAAGAAATAGTAAGAAATCGACACGGTTGTAAATTACTGACATCAAGGTTATTAACGAATCACCTTGCTACTGTTTCGTAAGCTCCGCCCCTCATTTGTCGCGCGCCGGGGCATCGCGTTAAATTACACCGAAAAATTTGCATACCGACTGGATGTCTTATGAGTGATTTTCTCCTTCACTTGCATTAAATTTATTAATGGTATTAAAGAGGAAAAAGTTGTAATACTGAACATATAAACAAATTAAGATACTCAAATGTATTATGTATACTTTTAAAGTGAAGGTTGTCTATTGAGGACGTATTGCTGTTTTGCAATGAGTAAATTTTTATGAGATTGCTAAAATTACATTTTTTTTTCTCAATGGGTTCAACGAGAACTGTGTGTTCGAAGAACTGTGTGTTCGAACATGTATTTCGGTTTGTCTCACGGAACAACTTTGTTACCTATTCTGGAACTGGTATGGCGTAAATTAGCTCACCTGAGCCCAAGGCTTATCGGGTGAGCTTACAGTATGTCCATGGTCCGTCAAAGATTTTCACACTTCAGTAAACCGTTTGGTATATGAAGGAAACATTAAATGTGGAGCCTCCATAAGCAGTGGGGGTGGGGGTGGAGGGTGAAATGTAGTTCAGGATATCTGGGTCACATGCTCAACTTGAGATAGCCGCATTACATGTAGGCTATCACATAATATATGGCAGAGGTGCACCATGCCGGGGATTTTTGTAGACATATATTTTCTGAAAGCCAGTACCCTAAGCTACTAAATGCCGCTTGTTAGCACTCTGACTGTTGGGGCTTTATCGTGCCAGAGCGTGTTACGTACGTTACCGATGTATGATTTTTAAATTCAAGCTGCTAAGGATATCGCCAAAATTTATGACAAAATGTAAATATTTGACAAGAACTTTACCTTTAAATATGTAGCAGAGATGTTACCTAATCTAACAGGACCAAATTCAATAATATTTAGATTGCATGTTTACTGATACAAGAGAAGTAACGTAAATAACCCGTGTAATTTGGCATATCCACCGTGTTTCGTTTCTTATAGAATATAGCTTATAGCAAATACCAAAATACAGTTTATATTATAGCTATCTACAGTCCTTGCCCTTTAAAATGACATATAGTAGGGCTCTCTGTGACTTTCCATCACTCCACAGAGGCTGATTGTCTTCCCCCACCCCCATTTAAATATTATGTCCATTAACAAACATGTCCCAGCAGAAACAGAACAAAGACACTTCCTTCCCTGAACAACATCCCAGTTTTCGAAATAAAACTTCCATAGATATTAAAAGCACATGAAAAATCAATTACAGACCATGCTTCATGATAATGGTAACATATTTTACGTAATGTCATGGTAACGTATGTAACAAGTTTGTATTTTCGCTATAGAATCATATACTTATGATTAATTGCAGTTTGTCATTTTTTTTCTCTCACAGTTATTTAAATTAGGAAATGAAATTTATTGAATATCTGTCCTAAAAGGTATTAAAAGCAACAAAAACAACCACAGACCATGCTTCATGATAACGGTAACATACTTTATGTAATGGCATGGTAACGTACGTAACAATTTTGTATTTTCTCTATAGAATCAAATACTTATAATTTATAGCAGATTATCATTCTTCTCCCATAATTATTTCAATTAGTAAATTAAATTTACTGAATATCTGTCCAATAAAGAAAGAAATGAGAGCCAAAAGGGGCAACAATCGCTCACCTGATAACAATTAAGTCTGAAAAGGATTAAATCAGTAACAGGAATGGAATGAATTTAATTTATTGCGGTTCTATTCTGCTAAAATACAAATTTAATAAAGCTTGTTTGCGTATTGACATTATTGTATAATTCTATTACGATCGTAGACTCACGTCACAGATTTACCGTTATAAAACTGAATGACTCGCCTGTTGCGATTGGTGAAATACATTCACTTCCTTCATAATGTTAATGATAAATCTGTGACGTCAGTCTACTACGATAGGTATAATATACCATGCGTATCAAATGGACCATAAAGTGAAGGTTCTAAAGAACATTATATTAGCTGAGTGAGCAGCTATTTTACTAAAGGTGGCCATACAAGTACCTGAACTTAACTTAACTACTTCCGTGTGACTTCAGAAATCGACACTTAAATCCTAAAACAAATACATGTAGGACCACAAAAGAAATACAACCTTGGAACGTTTGTGAAGCAATGTAAAATTGTGTATTCATGTGCATTTGCTTATAAAATGCATCCATTCTTTCACACAAAACGAAAACTACACCACAGATACAGCCTGCTATATGTTTTCTAAGTATTAGTGCCTAAATGTCAATTTAGTATTTTCCCACCTAGGTTTTCGGAGTGTGAATTTCTTTCTGATTGCGCCTTTTCCTGACCATTGCTTACTTGTACCTTTTTAGGATCACAGGTAACACAACTGAAAGTGCTGACTGACTGACCATCTGATTACTGGTTAACCGCTCAGGTCTGAGCCTGTCCAGGAAAAGTGGTAAAGTCAAGCCATTCATACATATAAGTCTCAATGGTTTAGTTGGGTGGTTATATTTGAAGCAATTTTTTGATGTCATGAAGTCCTACGTACCGACATGACCACAGCTGTTGATTGGGATGCTAAGCATCAATTCAAACAAACAAAGAAACTTTGGAGCAAAAGAAAACTGTCATATGAACCTCAGTGGACTGAGCAAAACACACGAAGTGTCTGGCCCCAGCCCAGTCTACTTAAACAATATTTCCAGACACGCCAGTAATGGGAATTTTCATTCCTGACTTGAACATGTACTTCTGACAGAAGTTTAAATAAGATATTGAAGGTGCTATAGAATGGCCACACTTACAAATTCACAATCTTATGTGTAACATGTTTCGTCTTGTTCTCAAGGGCAGCTTATGTCGTAGTTCATAGGAGATGCAATCAAAGATATAACCGCTAGAGTGACCATAGTACTTTCACCCATTAATATTATACATTGTCATGGAAACCAGAGTTCTGATCTGATTCTTCGATCTGCATTTAAACTGCAGAACTGTATCCGTCTAATCAAATGCGGTATCGCAGACAGTAAATGCGCAAAATGACAAATTTTCGTGATAAAGAGGGCAGTTGACAAATTTTCGAGATAAAGAGGGCAGCTATTAAGTGTTTTCTGTCCCATAACCACCATTGTTGCTGGCTACTGATTGCTTTAAAGTGATGGTTTTGATTAACTTCTTACTTGATGTTAGATTGAGTAGATATAATAATTATATTTCCTATGTTTCCGTTTTAGCTTTTGGTCGTATACTTGTAGAAAATTCACGGCAAAGAAAGTTTCCAACAACCAAGTTCTCACTCCCGGACTTGACACTGTATCTTGGTTCAGAATTAAGCAGTGACTACATTATAGCACTATCATCATTAGCAACCTAATTATGTTGGATTTTGCAGATTTCATGCAAGTACCCATCTTTCACTAACCATCCAATGCATTTTAGGTGTATAACCAATCAAAAGGAACACAACCTCAAGGAGTCGCGCTTAATGTTGTTCTTAATGGAGAATAGAAATTAAAAAGAACGCTCATTTAGCACTGCCACTCTCTGTCTTACAACATCGGTTCGGTATATTTATGATAATTTATAATTTCACTAACAAAGTACAGTACATTTTGCCAACATTTTTTCAGCAGTCACATTAAAGAAAACATATGAGAGTTTCTTTTCTGGGTAATACAAAACACATTATGGTCTAACATTATAATATCGTTTAGTTTCCTGCAGAAAATACCAATTTAGAATGCAACAGTTTTGACATAATAGAAGTAAATAAAGATATCTTGTCAACCCCCAAAAAATCCACCATTTTTGTCGCTCCCTTGGATTATGGTATGATGTTTGAATTAGCAATAACACACTCACTCAAAAGCCTTGATGACACCAATCTTGACGTGAAGGGCTCATTTTTATGTAGCTTCTTGAACCCTATAGTGCCTTGTTATACACCGGCTGTAAGGCTAGTTCATATAATCATCCACCTTCAAATTTTGCTTGCATAAATTATGACGAAGATTGATTGTTCTATTGTAATATCTAGTGAATTTTATGATTGATTGATTGAAAGACTGATTAGAATATATAATGATGATCAAAAACACTGAAACCAGTTTAGAGCCAAATCTGAAATCTAAGATGTGTTTTGTTTTTGTTCAGATTCATAAGCTTTTAGGAATCTCGGCCCTTTTTGTATGAATGGAAATGACTTTACGACACTTACCGTTATCTACGTTACCATATAACAAGACACTATGCGACATGCATTAAGGTGGCGTTGTGTTAATATTAAGCTTGTAACCATTAAAACAATGGCAAATTTAAACTGAAAATGCGTCATTGAATTGAGTTTTTCCCCCAGTGACCCTTCAAGAAAGTATAGTATGTATTTTCAAATACGTATAAGCCAAATACATGTATGTAGTCAAGCAAGAAGCTTTACTCAACGGGATACAGTTGCAAACAAAGTCCAAACATTGTTGTTTAAATGATTTGGACAGCAGATTTACGTGCAAACACTAAATTCATTAATTCGGCGAAGCAAATCCTCACAACTTATTTCACCTTCAGTCCTCTGTATGAAGGAAATGTTCTTACGGTATCTTGTCGTTATCTACGTTACCAATGACCAACCACTCGATAACAATCAACAAGAATTTATTGGTTTATGATAAGTTCACCATTTTGACAATGCCAAGTTTTATCTAGAATGTATCGCTGAATTGTACTATTCCCAAGTGTCCCTTTGAGAATGACTAAGTATGATTTAGTTATACACGTAAATATATGTATAATGGCAAGTGGGGACGACACAAGTTTCAATATATGACATGCAGCTGCAAACAAAGTACAAACTTTTGAGTGAACTAATTGGGATAACAGACTGGGAATCTTTTTCTGATTGCGCCTTTTCCTGATCTTTGCCTACTTGTACATTTTTATTCAAAAATATTTCCACACAATCAGGTTGTTTACTTGCGTTAGAAATTCGATGTACTGTTTGTTCATATGGAACGTCTACTGCATATTTTGTTACATACGTTACCATACGTGGTACAATGAATAATGTTCATAGAAAAACACCTGTTTCAGCATATTTTTTCTATTTGCTAATTTGTGTGTTTGTGTTAACACTAACCTTCATAAAAAATATGCCAAATGTTGATTTTATGGCGATTCTAATGAAATTGACAACATGTCACGTACGTAACGCATTCAAAAGGCCGCTACGTCCAAACGCCCCAACGGTAAGAGTGCTAACAAGTGTCATTTTAAAGGGAATTGGATGGGCTTTCAGAAAAATATACCCTACAAAAATCCCCGGCATGGTGCACCAGGGTCTATTGGCTCCTAAACGTCTAATGTATATCGTGTATCATTATATCGTCTGGCCTGAAAGACTGCCGTGCAGATTCTTGGTGTAGAACCTGCTTTGGTTTGCAATATTATAACAAATTGCATTGGATATTATTGATTTAACACACCTATGTAGTTTATAGCAAATCAGACATTTCTGTCAAACAAATATCATCACACTCAGAATTACAACTTTTATTTTGCTGAAATCAGGTTGTTGATATATTTTTTGCCATGACAAATATTTATTCTAAATCAAGCGATACCTGCATACTCAGGTGAGCGACGTAATCTATGGTCTTCTGCTTTCAAATGTGTAAATGTCAAAAAGTCAGAAATGCAAAATGTTTAAGTCGTCAAGTGTCTCAGCGAAAACGCATCCGAGATTTTATTTCCTTCCACCACTAGATTCATTGAAAAAAAGATATATTTGGTAACCAAGCCACATCATCACATACGAATGACGACAAAAAACAAAATGGAACATGAAACATATATATGAAACATATACGTACCGTATGTGCGCAAAGTAAAACCAATTTGGCATGGAATTACAAAATGTCCGGTTTTCTAGGAAACGAAACTGCTTCATCCGCCCCATTTCTCATTAAAATGCTCACTGCCCTTAAAGGATCTGTTTTTTTTTATTCAAGCTGGCATTCGATTTGAGTGAGCTTCTCACGATTCTATTAATATTTTTCTGACAATATGACCAGTCCCATGGAATGTTTCACACTAATCAGCCATTGCTAATATGAAAAATATTCTGCAAACAGGCCACATCAGAAAAGGAACTGTCATCTATAAAAAGGAGCAAGTAGGCAATGATCAAAAAAGGCGCAATCAGAAAGAAATCCCCACTCCAAAAACCGAGGCGGGAAAAAACCAAATTGACAATTAGGCACTTATACTTAGAGGGCATATCGTAAGCCGAGTGAGCAGCTATTTCCCAATAGGCGGCCACTCAGTTACCCGAACTTAACTAAAACTATGAAAACGGTTCAAACTGCACAAAAATCGACCCAAAACATAAAACAAATAGATCTACATAAGAAGTATCGCCTTGGAAGAGGCAATACCACCCCTATTCCAAGAGCTGTATTCTGAGACCATTCCCGTGCTGGGAAAAATCATGTTTGGTATTCAGGCGGGAGATGGGGTTGACACGCACAGAAAAAGTAAGTGCAATATTATTACCATACAAAGCGTATACAAATCGTATACTGAAACTAGACTGAACTTTACATTTTCGAATGAATTGAATTGTTGCTTTACGTCCCAGTCAACAGCAATGATCATGTCGGGACGTTGCCAGCATTTTATGGAGCTTTTACCCAACATTAGGGTGTCACGACACTCAAAATGTGCTTCATAAATATAACCACCCAAACAACTAAGCCAATAAGGTGTATATGTATGGATGGTTTGACTAAACCACTTTTCCTGGGCAAGCTCATATATGAGCAGTTAACCAGTAATCAGATGGTCAGTCAGTAGATTAGATGCTTTGCCTGGAGACACAAGCAGTCCATCTATTTCTCCTAGGCCCCAGTTGGCGGGGGCTCATAATCCCACCCAACCACCCTATTTTCGAATGAGACTTCAGACTTCAGAAAGTTAAAACCATATCGTTTTTGAAAAGGACAGATTCTCCTCCTGTCGTCCAATCATTATAGGCTATTTCATTTATTTATTTATTTATCTTATTTATTTATTTTTTAAAGGTTTCTCGTCATATATAAGTCAACAATACATACATAACCGCTTTCTTCTTCTTCTTGCATTTTTTGCATTCAACTGTATTTCGTCATTTAAGATTTCGAAGAACGCTCTTAAATCTATCAACGAGAAATCTTAAATCCATTAATTAGACTTAAAGCAAAAAGGTTGAAGTAAGAAAGTCGGGATTTGTAATATTATACCGATATTATGACTGATATTATCAGAAGCCTTGCAGGAATCTGTCACATAATGATGCCACACACAACAGCAATATGTTACAGCTGTAATGGTGAAAAAAATCACTTGTGAGACAAACGATATGTCATTAGCATTTTGTATAAGATTAATCTCTGTTTATCAGAAACAAATCTATATTATATACCCTAACTATGGAACTACTTTAACTACTTTTAACCCAATCAAGGTTGATAACTACGCTGCCTTCTTAAATTGCACGCCGGTGGATCGGGCTCCAGACTCTATGATGGCCCTGACATAGAGCTATTCATTTTAGTTGGCTGGGGCCGGAGCTTCTTGCCCGTTACTTGGCCCACCGGTGTTCAACTGGTGTTTTTCTTTTGCTCCGGAGTTAGAAAGTTATTTGGCGCCAAGGGATCTCCATTGTCGGGCAGCTTACTCAAACTGTGAGTCCTCGTTTTTGATTCATCATGGTGTTTATCATGATTTATTTGTTTGTCCATCATGATTCATTGACTAGATAGAGATTCGCCACGAGGACCAAACAACACACTAAATGTTGTGAACCACTGCAGAAGCTGAGGGTGAGGTTAGGTACCTGTAAAATCGATTTATACCCGCCAGTAATTTCATATTACTGATTACGGCGATACTTCTGTGGTGGTTCTTATTGTTTTATGTCTTGGTGTTTAAATTTTGTGCTGTTTGCGCCTTATGTGTGTTTTCATATTTTTAGTTAAGTTTAGGTATGACCACCTATTGGGAAAATAGCTGCTAATTCGGCTACGATATGTTTTCATGGTATAAGTACCTGATTGTTAATTTAGTTTTTTCCCACCTCGGTTTTTGGAGTGGGAATCTCTTTCTGATTGCGCCTTTTCCTGATCGTTGCCTACTTGTACCTTTTTCTGTTAAAAGGGGAAAACTTGTGAACATGCAGACTATGCAAGTGCACACGGAGTCTCATGTCCATTTCCAACGTGGATGGTCGTGCTCATACAAGGTAATATCTTTAAAATTTTTTTATCAAAAGCCGAAATAATCTTGCAACTTGGCACGCAACGATTGAAAACTGAGTTCTACAAGATAATGTACGTAATCGACGATCCCGAAATGACTGTTACGTACGAAAGGTTTGGTTTTGTAATGTCAGCAACTTTGTAAGTCATGACGGTACGGAGCCACCGCGCCTTGGGTCTGAACCAATAGTTAAGGACTATATGGAGCTTAAAGTGATTTGCTCAATGACACTACACAGCAGAGACAGGAATGAAACCTAGGCCTTCTCTCTCTGGAGTCCGGTACTCTCCAACAAGCACCCATTACCAAAGGGATGTCTTGTATATTAACTTGAAACCTTCGTTACTTTTAAACGAGGTTCTTTTCAATCAGGTGAGCAGTACGTGAGCAATCATTACACGGCCTGAAATATCATTTCGTAAATCCATGACCCAATCCGAATAGAAGTCAAGCGATCACCTTGTCACCGTTATCATAAAAGCCATCAAGTGATCATGTAAAGAAATGCTCGGAATGTTTTATCAACTTATGATTAAAAATTCTCATTCATGAAAGTACTGACTGTGTGAAGATTCTTCCAGATTATGAAATGCATTTTGCATGAGAATCTATAAATATTTACCTTTCTAGATCGACGAATTATGATGAATTAATGACAATTCTCAGACAAGAAACAAAACTTGTACAAGAAAAACTGCAGATCGTGATTTTCGGTTCCATATGTTTCTTGTTGACCCGATGGAGGCGGCCATGAAACTTCAGAAAGTTGTATATCATGTGATCTGTCATCGCAGTCATTCAGACGCTTTTGAGAAACGGTTACCGGCAGCGTGCACACGGGAAACTAAATTAAGAACACGAATGAAAATTATCGCACGCTCTTTGGAAGAAGCCAGAAAATAATTTCTGAGGTAATAAATCCCCATAAACCTCATAATGTGAAGTAGCCTGTATATCATAAAAAGTGACAAGTTATGATTACCCTCATACTGCTTTCTTGGCGGGTGGGGTAACATCAGAGGCAATTGATCGGGAAGCTCGTGCTCTCTATTAATATTTTGTCAAGTATTACCTGCTTAGTGCTGATGAAATTTACTGAATGACAAGTGATGGATTTCAGACCTTCAAAATCTTAGCTAATATTTTGGAACAATGTCTAAATGTGCTGGTTAATACACTCATATATTGGCCTTTAGAGTGGTATCATAGCCTGCTTTTTCTGGCGAGTTCATTATCAATCACATGTGTTACCGTTAATGGATTTTCAAATCCGACACATGCGCAGTGGAGCAGTCTAAGTGGTATCATGGCATATTATTAAATCGTCTGTTTAACAATGATCCACCCTTCAGCCAAAATACTTGATCTTAGAACTAGTTGCCCAAAATGTACTTATCGTTGCAGACGTTTTTTACATGTACATTTATAATATTAGGGGACACACGCACCTTATAACCTTAGTACAAAGGAAACATTTCTTTTTGATATATTAATGCACTAAGAGACTCTATCATCCAGCTAATGATAATCATAAAAATTATAAATTATTCTAAAATACTTGAAGTACAAATAAAAACTGCATGTTAAAGAAATGTAAATATGGTCACATTTACATGCACTGGAAAGGGAGCGCGGTGGCGTAGTTGTAGAGCGCCCGACTCCGAATCGAGAGGTCCTGGGTTCGATCCCCACAAGCGGCACCGTGTTGGTGTCCTTGAGCAAGACACATTAACTCTCTACAGTACTGGTAAAACCCAGTTAGCGTTGGCTCCGTCCCGACATGACTGAAAAATTGTTGACCGGGACGTTAAGCCTCAATACAAATAAACAATCATATACTGGATTTTTCCACCTGGTTTTCCTCCTGATTGCACCATTCCGTTGCCAATTTTTGCTTTTCACAATAAGAGAAAACAAAAATAACAGTCACAGTACACAGCATAATGTATTTTAAAGATGAACAATTCTGCCTGGTAAGGTGTCATCAAGCAGGCTTTAACCAATAAAGCATAGCTTTCATGCACATCTTAGAAAGTCAAACATTGAGCCATCATCAGGTTTCAACGAGGTTATGCTACACATTTACATGTACATAATGCACGTACATTTATTTTCATTTGTATGGCAGTGCTAGGGCATGTTCTTTCGACGACCGCACTATTTCAGCAGTTTCTTTTAATTAATACATGTTTAATAATAAAATTTAAGAGCTACTTATAACAAATTAACAAAAATCTTATGAAATGCCTCATATAAAAGCCTATTACGTACCTAGCACACGGAAGAAAATTGCATAAAGCAAGGAGATTTTCGTATGAAATACGGTCATAAAATACTTTGTGGAAATACTTTCCGAGCATTGAAGTAAATGTCTTTGATTCTTCAAAGGACGCTCCAAAGTGGTCCTGATTGATTAGCGTGTGAGAAAGAATAAGCTTCAAAAGACTGATAGGGAAATGGATTACCCAACATAATTAAACAAAGATAAAAGAGTAAAACTATTTTGGGAAAGTCATTGGAGTACGGAACGTACAAGAGCAACTTCTAGGCACAACCGGTGACATAGCCCTCATACCCGACAATATCGTAGATCACTTAAGTCTCTCCGAAGTATGAGGATCACATATTCGCATTGGCTTATGGATGAGCACAGTTCGAGACTGATCAGAATGAAGAGATGGCTGGGCTCAACTGTCTAAGCTGGACAAACAAGCACTACAGTTTGCTTACTTATTCACCGGCGCAGATGGAAAATTAGTGAAGAAACAATGAAATCGAAATGAAATAATGGATGTTCGATCATTTTCAGACATTATATAACTGAACAGCCGCATGAAATGTTCGCGAGTCTTTGAAATGCTGAGTCGTATAACTGTAAAGTTATATGCTAAAATTGCAGTAAAGGTACTGAGGCAGATGCAAGAATTGATGAGGTTATGAAGAATTAATAAAATCCTCTTTGTGGTTATATACAGATGTTTGAAACATCAGATTAGTGCATCGTTTTGTTTGCTGACTAAATCTAATAGCAAAGGAATGAAGTTTGTTTCTTTGAATTGATGCTTAACGTCCCAGTCAACAGCAATGGTCATGTCGGGACGTTGCCTCCGTTTTATGGGAATTGTACTCAAAATTATGGTATCATGACATCCAAAATATGCTTCAAATGTAATCATCCAACCAAACCAGACCGACCATCTGATTACTGGTTAACAGCTCATGTCTGAGCCTGCCCATACCAGGAAATGTGGTTTAGTCAAACCATCCATACATATACACCTTACTGGGTGGTTATATTTTTGAAGCACATTTTGAGTGTCATGACATCCTAATGTTTGGTAAAAGTCCCATAAAATAGAGGCAACGTCCCGAACTGACCACTGCTGTTGGCTGGGACGTAAAGCATCAATTCAAACAAACAAACAAAGCCAGTAAGGCTTATATGTATAGATGGTTTAACTTGAACCACTTTTCCTGGGCAGGCTCAGACGTGAACAGTTATTAACCAGTAATCAGATGGCTAGTCAGTAGCATAGAAGCTTTGCCTTGAGGCAAAAGCAGCCCATCTATTGCTTTAGACCCCAAAGGCCTGGGGCCCATATTCTCACCCGACTTTTTAGATGTCATGACATCTAAAAAGGGCTTCAAATATAACTACCCAACCAAGCCTTGGATTGTTCGACTTGAAACCGTTTTTCATGGGCAGGCTCAGACCAGAGCAGTTAACCAGTAATCAGATGGTCAGTCAGTAACGTATAAGCTTTGCCTGGAGGCGCAAGCAGCCCATCTATTTCTTTAGGTCCCAATGAGCCAATGGATATTCTTGCACACCAGACAGAAATTGCCACACTTTTTGCCTGGGTGATAAAATTGCATCTCACCCAGGTGTTCTCACCCAGGCTAATAAAATACGCAAAACCTTGAAATAAACCAGATTTTTGGGGTTGTTGTGCAAGAAAAAGAATCTAATATGGTGTTCTGTTCTAGATAGAAGTTTCCAACCCTCGGGATGACCGTGCTGAGCGGAACCTCGGCTCTGCGGTTCCGCTCAGCACGGTCATCCCTTGGATTGGAAACTTTCATCTAGAACAGAACCCCATATAAGATTCTTATAATCCCACCCTTGATGCTAACTTGAATGCTTCATCTACGGTCAAGATATTATAGAATATTTGTCTAACAATCCCAATAATGAGCGTCCGAAAGACTGTCAGAAAGTCTAAATTATGATTTTGCAAATTAAATAATATCCCTCACGGCGTTGTAACCGAGACCAAACGTTTGAATGGGCAAAATTAAATACACCGCTACAAAAATAAATCATGTGATGAAGTTTAGCTTTAATTTGGAATATTTCCACGGAGCAAATGCCAGGATTCTTGTATATTTCTAGGGCAACGATGTCAATCGGATGCATGGTATTTTGTCAAAGTGTTCAATAGTACTCCTACCCTAGCACTGTCTACTCGCTAATCTGAATTCATTGTGCAATTCACAAAACAATAGTGATCCGGGACGTGACCATACAAGGGAAATTTTACTCGTCTATAAAAATACCGCTTCAAAACGGACATTTGCTGGAACAATAAAGGGTTATTGTATATGCTGGAACAATAAAGGGTTATTGTATTGGTTATAACTAAAAACGAAATTATAAATAAATAAATACAAATGTGTTTACGTGTATAATATGCATTTTCATTTTTATCATAATTATTATTTCAATATTTTTCTCTATATTGGTATTTTTTTTTATTAAATTTTCGTTTTTAACCATCTGACTAGAAATTTATATTCTTGAACATGTGTGTATATTTTTTCAGGAACTTACCGTCAAATGATTTTTCCCTAAATTTGTGTTTATCCCTAAATATTCAAGAACATGTCATTTACTCATGAGTATTGGTCGGTTTCTGAATCCTTACTAGTTTCAGACACTTCTTGTTTATAATTTTGTGCATTTAGGAATTGAAATACAATGAAGCTGTTTGTTGGTGTAAACAATGAAGCATTCAGATGAGCCGAAAGTAATTTTGAATACCTACCAATTTATAAAAATGGCACCATTGTTAGCATTTTGGAGGCTTTCTCTCCCCCGTTCCTTCAGTAGTTTTATGAGTGATATTTCACTATTGTACTTGTTTTTTTTTTCATGCTGCTCAAGATGCTGCACACATTGAATAACTTCAAATGCACGAAAATTGTTTCATTTAAAAGGAGGGACGTTTATAAGTAATATAATGAATTTAGATTATTTGTATCTCATATGAACCACAAGCCCCCAAGTTGGTGAAAACGATGTAATCTTATAATTTTGGAGCATAGTATTATAAGAGACAAGAAACATTAATTCGGATAAACATTTATATTTCCGAATGTGCTTGATACGAGTTATTACGCAATTAAGCATATCTTTAATGATTAATTAAAAATTATCATAGGAGAGCAATAACCCTATCATAAAATGCTCCGTTAGAAATGCTGCTTTCAACATCGTAACAGAAAAAGAATGCTGATTATGATGTGCTTCAGTATCTTCAATGTCTATTGTAATACAGTTTTTCGTTAACTCTTTGGTTAAAACCAAAGCGAGTCTTACCTACTTGGTAAGAAATCAATTTAAAGACATAAAAAACTAAAATAATTAGAAGATAACTATTTCGCAACGTGGTTCATACATTGTGTATGAGAAGAAAATCAGTTGCTCATTACAGGTGCGTTCAGTTATTAATATACCCCTGCGATATTCAGAAATAAATTGACAACTCTTAAAACAAAATAAAAATAACAACATAGCATTTCGGAAAAATATGTATCAAGCTACAAAACAAATTTAAATTAAAACTAAACACACGTTATTCTTGCTTTACTATCAAACGTTTTGTACATTTTGTTTCGTTGGCGCTTGACATTGTATCATGACTTTCATAGCTTGGCTATTCCTGTCAGCGGCTGTCTCAAAAGCTTTTAGCATGTCATCGAGCGCAAATCTGTGGGTGATCAGGGGTTTCACATCAAGAGCTCCGCTGGCGATGAGATCAAGAGCTGTAGGATAGCTGAAACAGATTCATGTAAATTTAAAAATATTGTAAAGATGTGCTATAAATAGATATGCAAATTTCAAACTAGGTAGTTTGTGAAAATAGTAAGCGGTGCATATATAGCGCAGTAAACGACGCTTGGTGTTTGAGCATGCTTTTCCACCGACGGGGTTCAGCTTTGGCTATGCTCGGTTACTCGTTAGTCGTTTCAATTGGTGGCAGCGGTGGGATGAAAAGTGAATGCTGTTTAGAAAAATCTTGTGTAATAAAAATTGGAATTAGCTTAAAGCATTCTCACCACATTTTGTCAATCTATTATCGGCCAAAACATGCTTAGTTATTTAGCGCTTAAACATAAAACAATTAACAGCACCGTTTTCTTATTTTATTCCTGACCAGAATAAATGGATCACTGATTTCTTGTCTACATCCTCCCAAAAAGGGAGGTTCCTCACAAAACGTGGCCCAAAAGTCAATAATGTGTGTAACCACCATTACTTATAGTTATGACAGCAGTCACGGACCCTGTTCTTTGATGAGCACACCAGTTTCCAGAATTCTGGTGCATTCTTCCCTCAAGAACTTTCGAAGAAAGATCTTGTTGCAAGCTTTTTACTCCATCCCAACCAAAACAGTCCGGAGTCTCGCGAGGATGTCCCACAAAAGCTCTATGCATGATGAATCTGGCGAAACCACGGGCTGTAAGAAGTGATTTACAATACGTGAACGATATAGCCTGGAAAATGGAAGCGATTGGATCAGGCCTGAGGTTTTCATCTTGTAAAATGTTTGGGAGTGTCTCGTTTTTGCGCTTTGTTAACATTTAGGTAAACTTGCTGAAACAATAAACATTAATGACTTTGACCTCTCCCTCCATGCTCCACCTAGTCTCGGCCTTTCTCTGTCTCGTCTCTATCCATGTGCTTCTTCTCAACTCCGTTCTCCTTCCTCTTACTTTCATCTTTAATCTCTGAGAATCCTATCCTCATTTTCCCTATCTCTCTGTTCTCTCGTCTCCTGTTCTCTTTCCATTTGCCTACCTCTGCCGCTCTCGCCTTCTATCGTCAAACTTAAGTGCAGATTATATTTTCCTTTTGGTAATTAGAGACCAGCGAGGGTATTCTGAGAAATCAGAAATTCATTATCGGTTTAGATTCTTTTTCTAACCAACGTTAAATATATTTGGCTCTGTTTGGATACTAGTCTTGGTATCGACTATCCTGTTGAAAGTTGCAAAATTGCAGTATTTTTCTTCGGCTCCATTTTGCAATCTAAAGGGCCACTGAAGAGACTTAAGTAGCTGAAACCGCGGTATGGCCCATGATCAGGAAATTGCGCAATCAGAAAGAAATTCCCACTCCAAAAACCGAGGTGGGAAAAGAACTAAATAAACACTAAGTTTTTACTTATACTGAGAAAACATATCGTAGGCCGAATGAGCAGCTATTTCCCAAAAGGCGGCCACTCAATTACTCAGACTTAACTAAAATATGAAAACGCACATAAGGTGCAAACAATAAGGTGCAAACAATACAAAATCAACACCAAAAGATAAAACAATTAGAACCACAACACTAGTATCGCCTTGAAACGATCAGTAATAAAATACTGGGGGGCATAAACTAGTTTTACAGGAGCCAAAACTCACCCTCAGTTTCTGCAGTGGTTCACAACATTTAGATAGTTAGTTAATTAAAGGATATCAGTTTTATTCTTATTTATTTACCCTTCTCTCATCCTTTGTATTTCTTGCTTTTTTTCCTTCTCGTTTTATATTCTCTCTGATATGATCTTTCATGAACCTTGTCAGTCTTGTAATAACGTCTACCAATTCATCAAGAACCGTCATACTGATAAGTAATGCTCTTAGATTTTTTTGAAACTACTTTCAGCCTGTCAGATTACTGTATGAACTTCCCAACCAGGACTATCAGGGTCTTCCTAGTAGACTCAACTCACCTGTATCCACTGGAAGATCAACCGGTGCCTATCTACTCTTTTTAGTTGGTTTAAGCATGTCATCTATGCCCGCCAGGCTCCGTCTCGATGGTGATTGGGATGTAAAGAACGTATCTTGTCATCTAGGTCCAAAATTCCACTACTTCTGTATTGTTTCCTTAGAACTACCTTGCGGATGGTATATAGACTGGGACCGTTGTCTCCTCCAAACCATAGCCATGCTCGATGTCACTTGCTTTTTCAACATCATAGTAAGCTGCACTAGATGTTGAGGCATATTTTGGTTAGACTGACCGGTTTGGGCCTAGGCTACTCCTTTTGTGCGGTCTGTTGCTTTGGGGTTACGATGGCGGTTATCCCTTTCAAGAGTGTCGCCAGCTACTGAGAGACGCTCATCTGGTCCAGAACCGGCATCTTCACCTGCTCCAACATCAACTGATAGCTTATATCCCGTCTTGCACCTGGGGACCATTCGAATAAAAATTAAAATTGAGATCCTTTAAGAGCAGTGAACACATTAATGAGAAAAAGGGGATGGGCCATACCGCGGTTTCGACTATTAACCCTTTAGATTTGGCAACATGGAGCCAAAGAGAATTACTGAAATTTTGCAACTTTCTAATTGGTAGTCGATACTAAGACTACTATTATCTGAATGGGACCATCTATGTTAAATACTGGTTAGAAAATGAATCTTAACCGATAATAAATTTCTGATTTCTCAGAATATCCTCGCTGATCTCAAAGGACCAAAAAGAAAATATAACCTGCACTATGTATGATGTACGAAAACTGATTAGGTGGGATAGACGTGGCAGTTCCTAGACGACCTGCAGGTGGGAGCTCAACTGCTGAGTTGAATTCACTGCTGTCTGTGTCGTGTTCGGTCGCTGCGCAAGCTGATTGACCGGGATTGTCAATATATAACTTGGAGTGGCTGCCGTTGACACTAATGGCGCTGAATGCCGATGCTGCATAGCTGGCTGATGTGGCATGGGATTTAAAACTCGTACGATATTTGTCTGGGTGTTGGCAACATTAACTGCGCTGTGGGCGGAAGATGTGCAGACTGAGCCGCCGACTGTGTAGAGACTGACTGTTGTATAGCCTCGTCTGCACGGATATCTTTGACTGCAACATTCTGTTCGCCAGCATATTCAAATCGACTCGCCCTCACCGTCCCTCGGCCAGTGGATGAGGCTAGTCTCTGGCGTCAGGGCCTGGTTGTCTGAAAGACCGAAGGTGTTTGGTCTGCATTCTCCACCAAGTATAGTCCATGGTCGATTACCTTCTCTTTGGCGACCAGCAAAACATGTTTTGAGTAGCTTGACACATGACTGATTAGCTGATCTCGTTTCTGGCATCGAAACCCGCACAGCAAAAGTAAGGTAGTTCATCCCGACCGAGATGGATTCTGAGTTTGAGATTTTTGGTCCCATCTCTGCTCCAACAATTGAGGCGCTAGTAATTAGTTCCCTTCCGATTATCAATATTCTCTCTGTTGACGCATGCAGCAATGAAGCGCTCTCATCTGATCCATTGTCTGGAGATAGGAGACATACATCGTTTGCCTAATCATCAAAACCCTAAATGGCTGAAGCTGACCATTCGCGTGATTCCCCATAGCGTCTATCAGAACATACCTCTTGAATAACCCTCATCACTGCCGAATTATGCTGTCTTGATCTTCAAATCTCTGCCAGTCTTCTCTTCTGACACATGGCGATATCAACTGTGCTGTGGACATAGGCAACTGCCTGTAGTTGGCTGGCTGTTGCATAAAACCGTCTGCCTGGATGCCTGTGACCGCCACGCACTGTGTACCAGCATCCTCACTCGCCTCGCTCCTACCATACCTTAGCCAGTGGATGAGGTTGGCCTCTGGCGTCAGAACATGGTAGACGGAAGGGCCGAAAGCGTGAGGCCGGGTATTCTATTGACTAGTTAGAGATTCACCACGAGGACCGAACATCTAACTAAATGTTGTGAACCACTGCAGAAGATAAGGGTGAGGATAGGCGCCTGTAAAATCGATTTAAACCCCAGTTTATATTACTGATCGTTCCAAGGCGATACTTCTGTCGTGGTTCTATTTGTTATATTTTTGGAGTCGATTTTTTTTTGTACTGTTGGAACCTTATGTACGTTTTCATATTTTCATTTAAGTTAGGGTAACTGAGTGGCCGCCTATTGGGAAATAGCTGCTCATTCGGCGCACGATATGTCTTCTTAGTACCTAATTGTCAATTTAGTTTTTCCCACCTCGGTTTTTAGAGTGGGAATTTCTTTCTGATTGCACATTTTCCTGATCATTGCTACTTGTACCTTTTCCACCAGGTATAACACATGATCAGTGATCTTTTTGGCGGCCAGGGGCACATGTTTAAAGTAGCTGGACACATGACTGATCAGGCACCGAGACACGCATGGCTTGCCAAAGTAGGGTAGTTCATCCAGAAACAGATGTACTCGCACGATATGGTCCTCTATGCGGCGACGGAAGTTTAGTCCCATCTCTACTCTAAACACCTGAGGCACTGATACGCAGCTCCCATTCGCATGGCCCTATCTACATGTGTCTTCTAGCTGTCGACGCCCGCAGCAATGAATCTCTCTATCGTCTGATCCATTATCCGGAGATAGAAAGCCTACATCGATTGCCTAATTATCAAAACCCTAAATGGCTGAAGCTGACCATTCACGTGATTCCCTATAGTGTCGAACAGAACATACCTCTTGAATAACCCTCATAACTGCCGAATTATTTTGTCTTGATCTTCACCGGTAACTGTCATGACTTCAAATCTCTGCCAATCTTCTCTTCTGAGCTTTGGTATCATCAACTGTGCTGTGGGAGGAGGCATAGACTTGACAACTGACTGTTTTGGGCTGGCTGTTGCATAACACCGTCTGTCTGGACGCCGGTAACCGCAACGCCCTGTGCACCAGCATCCTCAATCGTCTTGCCCCAGCCATACATCAACCAGTGGATGAGGCTGGACTCAGGACATGGTAATCGGAAGGACCGAAAATGTTTGGCCAGGCATTCTCCACCAGGTGTGGTCCATGGTCGATAACCTTCTCTTTGGCTTCACATTTCCTCACCCGTCTCGCCCCCACCATACTCTTTGGCTTCACATTTCCTCACCAGTCTCGCCCCCACCATACCTGAGCCAGTGGATGAGGCTGGCCTCTGTAGTCAGGGCATGCTAGTCGGAAGGGCCGAAAGTGTGAGGCCGGGTATTCTCCAAAAGGTATGGCCCATGAACAATGATCTTCTCTTTGGCCACCAGGAGCACATGTTAAAGTAGCTGGGCACATGACCTCAGCTGATCTCGTTTTAGGCACCGGGACACCTATGGCTTGCAAACGTAGGGTAGTTCATCCCGAAACAAATGTACTAGCATGATATGGTCCTCTATGCGGCGACGGATGTTCAGCCCCATCGCTACTCAAACACCTGAGGCACTGATACGCAGATCCCATTTAGCATGGCCCTATCTACATGTATCTTCTCTCTGTCAATGCCCGCAGCAAATAAGCTCTCTATCGTCTAAAACATACATGCACTATTCTACCTACAATGAAGGCTGTCGGGTTTTCTTGCCTTTCTTCGGCCATTTCGGATTGTTGTCTCATACGGCTTTCTCATTAATATGTTCACTGCTCTTAAAGGATATCAGTTCTATTTTTATTTGCTATTACTGCAGCTGGTGTTGTGCCGTGTGGCGGCCGTAAAAAGTCTCCCCGTACATCATCCATAGTGCAGATTATATTTTCCTTTTGGTCCTTTGAGATCAGTGGGGGTATTTTGAGAAATCAGAAAATTATTATTGGTTTAGATTCATTTTCTAACCATCATTTAATATATTTGGCCCCATTTGGATTATAATAGTCTGTGTATCGACTATCGTGCTGAAAGATGCGAAATTACAGTAATTCTCTTTGGCTTCATGTTGCCAAATCTGTAGGGTCACTGAAGAGGCTTAAGTAGCCGAAACCATGGTATGGCCCATCCCCTTTCTCATTAATATGTTCACTGCTCTTAAAGGATATCAGTTCTATTTTTATTCAGTATATTGTGTCCTAATGGTTTGTCTCTACCAGATTAGTCTAGCAGGACCAGGACATTCAATTCAGCCCGTTTTACTTCTTGATGATGCCAGGACCCTCATAGTTATGCTCGAACTTGGGCGCCACGCCTACCTTCTTTGATTCTTCTAAGCACCAAACTAGATCGCCTACATTAGTCATAGACTGCTGGCTGAAAAAGGTCCTGCTCCCCCCCTAGGGAATTTTGCAGACATAGTCTATCTTAAAGAGCAGTCTTTTCTGATTCAAATGAGAGATGTTTGCACTTTGTACGCCGGGGCGTAACGGTGTAACAGCTATTTAAAAATAACAACTGTTACCAGCTTATTATATTTGCAGTATTCTTTGATTGGGAATGAATAATATGTTGTTTTACCATAGTTCTACCATTTGTCTGCAAGATTCTTCGAGGAAAATATGTGGGATGCATAATTTTATCATGTTGACATATATGGGTCTCTATCTGTATAACGTATGTAACGTATGTAACAAAAATATGCGAATTTACATTTATAAACCAATAAGGTTTTCAGTAATAGTTTCTGTGGAGTACAAATCTGCAAACACCAATGTGCAAGGTAAGAATGTCATGTTTGTGTTATTTGCCTTCAAATGAGAGATGTTTGCACCTTGTACGCCGGGGCGTAACGGTGTAACGGCCGTTAAAAAATAACAATTGTTAAAAGCTTATTATATTTGCAGTCATCTTTGATTGGGATTGAACAATAGGTTGTTTTACCATAATTCTACCATTTGTCTACAAGATTCTTCAAGGGCAATATGTGATAGATAATTTTATCAAGTTGACATAGATGGTTCTCAATTTGTGTAACGTATGTAACAAAAATGTGTGAATTAACATTTTTAACAAATAAGGGTTTCTGTAATAGTTTCTGTGGATTTCAAAGCTGCAAACACCAATGTGCAAGGTAAGAATGACATGCTTGTGTTATTTTCATTTGCTAGATGTGCCTCAGTTGTAACGGTGTAACGCCAAGTTGTTTATATTTAGATTTCATGTAATGTTACAGTGTTACCAATACCGCATGGGGCTAATTTGACCTACAAAATTGATCATATATACGTTATGACTTATCGTAGACCACTGAACTTGGTTTCATTTTAAAGCTTCTTCACTATAGCCGTTTCATCTTAAGGTAAGTTATGCATATCATCTTATTTGCATATTTGTGAATTTTAATTTAAACATTAAAATGGCCAAAAATCATTAAAAACCCATAAAAAACGTCTTTCAGACCCAAGCTATCATCGTTGCACATAGTTTATACACCAGTGATACCATTTGACAATTTTACAGATGTTTTGGGTCTATTTGAAAATTATCTCATTTGCATATTTATCAATACTGATATAAAACAAACTATGACAAGTTTGGAAAATCACGGAAAAATAACATTTATACTTACATAATTACTAGTGTCTGGCATGTCAATAGGCATAGAAAGATAAAAGTGGTTGCAGCTTAATGCTTTGGGCTATGCAATTTGTCTTCTAGTCTGATAAATGAATAAACTTATTTTAAGTTTAACGAATACCTCGTATTAATGCAATTTTTACAGACTGGAGAAGAATCACGGAAAATAAGAGGGTATACCTTACAAAATGGCTAGTGTCCAGGTTACTAATACAATACTGTGCTGAATCTGGTATCAAATGATTGCTGTGACAATGAATTGTAACACTGTAACCTGATATATAAACCTTCTTCTCTGATAAAGGTTACTAATATTAGAATTAAACTTCATAAATAAGAGAAAATAAGAGAAAAATGAAGAGATAAACCAACAAAATCACTTATATCCCGGCTGCTCATTGCCTTAGAGGGTTTAATTGGTATCAGATATTTGCTTGGACAATGCGCCATTTCCCATTGCTCTTACATGTATATACAAATCATATCAGATTTATTTTCATGGGTATTCATAAAACGTTGATAAAAATGGTATATAGCAAACAATTATGGGTGTCCAGCAACAGGGACACGTGTACCTTTGCTTTAACCTCATATGTTTTGTGGTATGTATACATGACAACATGACGATTCATATATTTTGTGATAACATGACAACAATTCGTTATTGAAATGACCAAATAGTAACATTTGATGCCATTTTGACTACTCAACAGCTATTGATAGTGGATATATAAGTGACTTTGTTGGTATACCCCTTCGCGTTTCTGCAAATTTTCTCTATTTCTGAAGTTCTTGTTGCAATTCGTGAAACAAACATTCATATGATTTATTCATAACATCATATGGTTAAAGAACATTGTCTTAGCATCCGGTCAATACCAATTTCAGCTGTCTAGGACTTCCAGTAGCCAAGATTCATCTGGTTTAATAGGCGCCCCGCCTAAATTCTTCGGTGTTTAATCGCCAACATCTAATTTAACCATTATATTTATTAATGCTCATCAAATGACTTTTTATTATAGAAGGATGATAGAAAATTGCCCTTGCCATTTTCAGCACATTCAGACTGTAGCTTGCTGAAAAACCATTATCATTTTGTAGGTATACCTGCTTATTTGCTATGCATTTTCTCTAATTTCTAAAAGTTTTCATTAATATTCATAAAACTGAAATTCAGATGATGTATTTAGATGACTGAGGGCATTAGTCTATTGCCGTCCCATTTATTTGATACCACTTTCAGCATTCTAGGTCTATTAACAGTTCAAGAACAAACGATTTTGTAGTAATACCCTAATTTTTCTGCATTTTTAAGAGATTTCTAAACGTTTAAAAATAGTATTTATGGGGTCCAAAGACATGATTATCAGAACTGAATAAGATTTTGTTTTACACCAAAATCTAAATTATTCAAAGGGAAACGTGAAGTGTTGACACTACTTTTGAAATAGCATCATATATATCTACTGTAGACCACGTCATTCTTTATTCATACATATATGTTACATACGTCACATTCCTCATTAAGATGTCTGAGCCTAGACACTTGGTGACACCCACTCAGAACTATAGTTCTCCATAAGCATGAAATATAAGCAAATAATTATCAACATTAGATACAGCCATTAGAAACGATTATTTACATGTTTTATGTAATTAGCAATACAATTTGGCTTATGAAACTGCGGGTAGGGTTGCTAAATAACCCATTTGGTATAATATATACAGTGTATGAATTTTCCATCTCCTCCATTGAACATGGTAATGTAAAAAATCACATATATTTGAAAAAAAGCTGGAATGTGTAACTAAAAAAAACAAACGATGTCACTCACAATGCTAATTTTGAAAGGGTTATTTTAATATATGTTACAGACATTACACTGTAGGTGTCATATTATTGCTCAAGCAACTTTAGTGTTGAGAATGGACATGTTTCATGTACTAGACTATATGAATTGAGTGAATGGAATAATAAAAATCTTATTTTTCTGACGCAAAAAATTGCCATATCATTATTTTCAAAACATATTATGGTAACATATGTAACATACTGTAACAGACACATGCTCCAATGTACATAAAGCAAACATCTCTTATTGTAGCAAACTTGAATTGTCATTTAAGATATATGTATGCAAAATATCTAATGGAATAGAGAATTAGACTGACCTGTACTGGCATTCCTGCTATGTACAATGCCCTTCATTATTCATTACATGTATGTTACATATGTTACATTCTGGATCAAAATCTTTGATCCAAGATACTTGGTTACAGATCCCCAGAGCCATGGTTCATGGTAAATAAGCAAGAAACTATTATATATATATCCACCAGTTTTAAGTATTTTACATACTTCACGTTCGTTGCAATAAAATATTTCGCATTTGAAACTGGGGGTAGGGCTACTAAATACTTCATTAAAGGCAATATATACATGATAGGAAAACAAACCTTGGTTTTTCAATTTACCAATTGAACATGCTGATGGAAATAATTCTCATAACTTTGGAAAAATGAATAGTGCAACAGTATAAGTAAATGATTTCACTCAAAAGTGGTATTTTCAAAGGGTATCTTAAATTACGTTACGTATGTTACAGTAAGTGTGGGTCAAATCTTTGTCCAAACGATTTTAATATGTAGTATAGACATACAGCAAGCAGACAGTATGAGAAAGTTGAGTAAAATGATAAATTATTGTCATTTTTCTGTAGATGAAAACACCATATCATAATGTCTTAATTTTGTTTAGGTAACATATGTAACAGGCTGTTACAGGATAACGCCCCAACGCTCAGGGTGCAAACATCTCTTATTCTACTCAGCTTGAATTGTTCTTTAAGATAGGGTATGTCTGCAAAATTCCCTAGGGGGGGGGAGCAATCGACCCTCTGGCTAGCAGCCTATCAGGGCGACTTTGTGGTCATAAATATCTACTCCTCACGACCGACACTATCTGAAATGTAACGTGTAGCCGAGCCTAGCCAAAGCCGAACACTGTAGTTGGAAAAAGCATACTCAACCACGAAGGGTGGTTTACTGCGCTATATATGCTCCACTTACTAAAGACATGATGACATGAAGGGTATATACAGTCTGCTAATGAATAACGATTTCTAGGAATATCTGCAAGACCGTTTCCAATTTGTGCCAACGATCGGTAAGTCTGGGCGTCGTTAAATCGACTTACTCAATCTGTGAGTCTAGTTTTTGATTCATCAGGATGTTTATCATGATTTATTTGTTTGTTCTTGATGATTCATTGACTAGTTAGAGATTTACCACGAGGACCGAAGAACTAACTAAATGTTATGAACCACTGCAGAAGCTGAGGGTGAGGTTATGGCCATGTAAAACCGGTTTAAGCCCGCCAGTAACTTTATGTTACTGATCGTTCCAAGGCGATACTTCTGTGGTGGTTCTTTTGTTTTATGTTTTGGTGTTTAAATTTTTTGTGCTGTTGACGCCTTATGTATGTTTTCATATTTTTAGTTAAGTTAAGATAACTGAGTGGCCACCTATTGGGAAAATAGCTGCTCATTCGGCTTACGGTATGTTTCATGGTATAAGTACCTGATTGTTAGTTTGGTTTTTCCCACCTCGGTTTTTGGAGTGGGAATCTTTTTCTGATTGCACCTTTTCCTGATCTTTGCCTACTTGTACCTTTCTACATAACTATTTGTGCCTGTATACAATGCCTATGTCCACTAAAGCAGCTCTGTTGGTCTATTCCAGGTCGATAAATATAATAGGAAGTACTATCAATACTTTCATTCTACATCGTTAGGAACACTTCTCCAGAGAAGTCTCCTTGCCACTGCTGCCGGGTGGGCCAACTTATACTTCCATGGAAGTGTTCAAATAATACGGGCGAAACACTGTGATCACATCAGGATAACATGTCCGTGAAATGTTTACCCCCTTAAACCCCACTTTTATACAGATAAACTGGGATTTGCAGGAGTATACCTATTTTTCTTATTTTTGCTCCAAAACATAGATTGTGGGTATTCGTTAGAACCGCCGCGCCGAGGCGGTTCTAACGTGTACCAACAATCTATGTTTTGAGCAAAAATAAGAAAAAGATCGAGATTTTTCCAACACAATTTTCATTTTTTACAACTGAAAAAATCTGAATATACTGCATGGACAAGTTTTCGTAATGATATATAGCAATTCTTTCCGAGTTTACCTGAAAAATTATACTGAGAGTGTCATACAATAGCTGATTGCGGCGATTTAACACAACTGAAACCCTTGTACCAGATGCCATGGTTATAGATTCCGATAGATTCCGCAACAAGATTTACAATTGGAAAAACGTTTCAGGTGTTTAACCGACGACATAATAAAATTGACGACGATTCATCGCTAATTCGGTATCATGAGTACCAAATAACGGTTGATCAAATAATGTAATTAACAGGAAAATAAATCTTTCCCTTGACATACGAACCAGAAAAACAAAGAAGAAGAAGAAGAAGAAGAAGAAGAAGAAAATAACGAGTTTGAAATTTGCATATCTATTTATGTATGGCAAATCGTGACACTACTTCCCCCTCCGAGACTATTCGCCCACGGTGCCTTGGCATGGACACTAGGAAACTACATCGGTAATGCCATTATCCTAACGCTGCCATCAAATGTAACGAAAGCCGAACCAAGCCATAGCTAACCCCCATTTGTGGAAAACCATGCAACACCACCAAGTAGTTTACTGTGCTTTAAACCCTACACTTGCTTATTTCAAAACTGTCGAAATTGAAACTTGCATATCTATATTTGAAGCACACCGTTACAATATTAATACATATTGACACAGAAACAAATACTGTAGCTGAAACTGAAATTGAATGAAACTGGAATTCAAAAAAAGAAAGAAAGAAAGTTGAAACATGTAGAATCAAAACGGCAACTGGATAGTTTAATATGAAGTTAAAGTTAAAGTGATGTCTGGAGCATAGATTTAAAAGCGCGAGAAACTATATATCTATAGCAGCGTTGCATACGAACAGAAGAAATAAATGGGAATAGTTAAAAGAGACAAACAAATATGAAGTTAAAGGGATGTCTGGAGCATAGATTTAAAAGCGCGAGAAACTATATATCTATAACAATGTTGTATACGAACAGTTGAAATAAATGGGAATAGTTAAAAGAGACAAACAAATATGAAGTTAAAGTTAAAGGGATGTCTGGAGCATAGATTTAAAAGCGCGATAAACTATATATCTAATACAGCGTTGTATACGAACAGTTGAAATAAATGGGAATAGTTAAAAGAGACAAACAGATAAACAAATCTTAATGAGCCTAAGATGCCATCTATTACAAAGGATACTAATAAAGAAAACCCTGTTGCTCACCAATTAGCATATCTCAGAACACCTCGGATGTCGACTTCTTTAGTAGCAGCTATGGTGTATGGAATGGTTACATCAAACGAACCCCGACCTACCATCACTATTGCACCGCCTGGATGTGTAGCCTGATTAACAGGGGGTAAAGTGTTAGCATGTTTACGTTCATTGTTATCTTTTTGTGACAGTTTCCAGTTAATTGTAGCGGAGGCTTAAAGCACCTAAATGTAGTTAAAACTTATACATGTAGCATGGTGCATAATTAATCATTTTCGCTTGTCTTCCCAATTACTTATAAATTAGACATTCAATGGTCGTGTCTTATTGGAATTAAACTTTTTGAAGTAATAATGATAAAATAACAACAACAACATTACAGGAGACACCACTATGTTCTGTTTTTCAAAGTTTTTTTCGATCGAAAGATTTGCTCCAGTATGTGGTTTTGTCAGGTGTTTTTTACCAGTCCTACATGATTCAAACCATATGAGTGAACAGCGTAATGCCTTACATGGATAGCTGTTATAAAACTGAAATCAACGGCGCTACACTCGATAGATACATCAGGTTGATAGCCAATAATAGCTTCGATCTGATTGGCTAACTCCACGGGATCACGTGTTGTTACTTTTATCACATGGTCAGCACCCATCATTTTTGCAGTTTGAAGTCTATGATCATCGATGTCTAGAACATATCAAATTAACATCTCAGAAGGTTTTTATGTGTTTACTTTATCGTGGACTAACGTCACAGATTTACCGTTAAGTGCAGGCTTTTAACGCTTAGAACTTCTGGAGGTCTGAGTCTGCCTAGGATAACTGATTTGCATATAAGTTTATGTTGTTTACTCGCGTGGTTGTATTTTAAAGCGCATGTCGCAATGTTGGATGGAAGTCACACAAACTGGAGGCATGCCCCCGACATGACCATAGCCTGTTGACTGGTACTTTAAGCAACGATTCAAACAAACAAACAAACAAACAATCGTATCGATCCGCTCTGAGACAAACATAACAAAAATATCTTACTTTTATGGCTGAAATTTTGTTTTTAAACGACGAAAGAACGTCTCTGCTTTTCCCATCAGATTCTTCTTCAACAAAACAGCTAAAATTTGACAAAGTTTATTTGCAAAATTGACATTAAAAGAGTTGGTTTGTACCTGTTATCAGTGTAGAATTTGCTCCCATGTTTTTTGCTACCATAACAGTTAGAATGCCAACAGGACCTGGTAAAACAATTAGAGTTATCGCATAATATTTTAAAAGCGGTTTTGATGATTTTTCTTTTATTTGGCGCTTGGGTAGATAATGGCAGCTTGACGACGTGAAGGACACAAATGTATCTGGCAACACTGGTGGTCCACCTGTTACTAACGAATAGCATAATAATCTAATTGTAACTACTGACCGTATAGTTAGTGTTTTCGGATGTTGTCCCTAAAATTGTCAATTGGAACTGTAGTTCTTTTTCGGGAAGTATGGATAGTGTGCCAAGAAGTACGCTAAAGTAAGAATAGTAGGCGCAGGAATTGATTCAATTTAACATTACGAAAACATGTCCCTGTAATATATAGAGATTTTAAAAGCTCTAAACTTTGAAAATGAAAATTTTCAGAGGAAAAAAAAGAAGATATTTCTAATGTTTGCTCAAAACATTGATTGTAGGTACACATTAGAACCGCCGCACCGAGGAGCTTCTAACAAGTACCCACAATCTATGTTTTGGATCAAAAATAAGAAAAAAATAGTTTTACCCCTGCATACCCCAGTTTTGCTATATAAAATTATGGTCTATGGGTAGTTTGCTGTGAAATTAAAGACAAGAAATTGTTCTGTTCTTCCCAGCTCGTTCATGACGCATCAGCAATGATTATAACTATACTTATTTTCTTTGCTTTTATGTTTTGCATGTTGCTCTTACTTTTTGAGGTTCTATAATAGTTTTTTTTTTTTTTTGTAAATAATGAAACACGAGAAAATGCCGCACAGCGTTAAGATAATCTTCAGTATGAATAGTTTCATGGTGCTGCGGCACCTCTTCATTATGCATAATCGAACCATTCTTGCTGTCAAGGATCAACTGATTCATATTCCCTGAGAGTTCCTCAATAATTATTTGAGGATAGTCGGGTGGGAATATGGGCCCCGCCCACGATGGGGCCTAAAGAATGTATTGGCTGCTTGTGCCTCCACGCAACGCATAAAGGCAGCTGAATACTGTTTAACCGCTCTGGCATGAGCCTGTTGAATTCAAACCATCCATGCATATAAGCCTTTGTGGTTTAGTTGGGTGGTTATATTTGAAACACTTTTTGAATGTTATTGCATCCTTATTTTGGGTAAACGTCCCAGAGAATGTAGGAAACGTCCCGACATGACCTAAGCTGTTGACTGGGACGTTTAGCATCAATTCAAACAAATAAATCAATCTGAGACAGAGCAAAAGACAACACCTTAAATGCAAATGCACCAATCAAACGCACTACGAAAATATACAGAGATTTTTTTTTCAATTGTAAAAAAGGAAAATTTCATCAGAAAAATGTTGATATTTTTCTTATTTTTGCTCAAAACATAGATTGTTGGTACACGTTAGAACCGCCTCGCCGAGGCGGTTCTAACGAGTACCCACAATCTACGTTTCGTGTATAGGTATACATATACATGTATAGGTGTATACATGTACCCCAGTTTTGCTATATAGAAGTGGGGTTCAAGGGGGTATCCATTACACGGACATGTTTTCCAGATGGAATTACTGATTCACACAGGAAGATTGACAGGATTGTAAAAATATTTTTCTAACATATTATTCTATAAGTTTGAAGAACTCGTTTAATTTACATCACTGGAACTTGTGTTTTCTTGGTTGTAAAACCGTTGTAATTTTATGCTTGTTCCACAGACCGCGTTTACATGGATGACAATGACACTGTCTGATCAGTATTTCGTGGGTATTCTTCAATCTGTCATTACTATAAATATTTCTTGACCAATACTTGTGTCTATAACCAAGCTAAATGGGCTTCTTATGGCATGGATGCAATGATCAGCCGAAGACTACTAGTTTGTTTTTTTCTCACAAGAAGCTGTAGACTGGCTTAATACAATGTCATGACATTTTTTTTCACTTCGAATAAAAGTTATGACCCATTTCCTTCGGATGCGCATCTTCATCCAATGATAATAGGATTTGTCGGTGCACCACAGTTTAAATTGTTTATATTTGGAGCTGGGTTAGTCGGGAAAAAAGTTTTTAACGGTTTCCATATCCTTGACACCCAGACCTGCCCACTATGGATATCTCCTGGGTATACATCAGCCCAGAGGTTCTTGTTCCACTCAAACCACCCTGTCGTACTCATATCCTCGGCCGCGGCCACCATTGCTTGCGTGAGTGTAAAGGGCGATTGAGTCTCCGTTCCGCCCGCATCAAGGAGAATCCTCTGGTAGGGCCTCTTAAATCGCAGGTTCGAATCTTTCAAGGACACATTGTTAAAGAAGAATCCGTCCTTGTCGTCGTTTATCTTCGGCCACCATAACGAAGGTGACTGGCAGGCGGCAAACCCAAATACATCTGGTCTTGTCCAAGCAGCGTGGCATGCCATCAGGCCGCCGAGTGAATACCCCATAACTCCTAGATTAGGCTGGTCAGTGAGCATGCGCTGTTGGGTGATGTTCCTGAGCTTCGGTAAAACAGTTTGTATTATAAAGTCAAGAGTGTCATTGCCCTTGCCGCCCTCAGATACGTCATGTGTGCACTTTTTCAACCGGATGAGATAGTCTGTATAATTGCCGTTGAACGTTGAGTTGAAGCAACCATTACAGCCATTTGAAAAACTCCCATTATTACACATAAAACCTACCCCAACAACCTGAGTTAACAAGTCGTTTCTTTCACTCGCGGGCTGGTAATCTCCAAACCCGACCATCATGAATTCTTGTACAGTTTGATGGTCCACTACTGGGGCGTTGATTAAGTCCGCCGACACATTGTAAGCTTCTTCATTAAGATCCCAAACGACGATCGATGGATAGGTTTTATACGTGTTTTCATAATAGCTCGGTGGTCTGTAGAGAAGTATACTGCGATTTTTCCCTATTTGAGGTGAAGGAATATGGAAAACGGACGCGCTTCCTTTCTTCGAGAAGAACCATGGATATGCATAGAACTTTGGTGCATCGTTGAAATAGCTTGACACTTGCGAGATAGGGAGATTGAGATGAAGGTTACCACCGACCATATCCACTTTGTCATCGATGTAAATCCTGTACTCTAGGGTATGCCCGGTAAAACTGCTATTGTCGCTACAATATTGACACCTGAAGCCGCCAACTGTCGAGGTATAGGTGATATCTGCCTGCCAGGTATCGACGCCCGTCTTGTTCAGTTTTACCCCATTCTGCCAGCTTAGACCAAGGGCGTTCCCGCGCATGTAAAGCTCTTTACCATTGTGCGTCTGGAATGGAAAGGTGCATGAACGGTATGGAACGAAAATACTGAGTAGAAAAGGAGTCATAATTGTTTGAATATTTTTAGAACTGGGTGTTGCAGATACATCATTCATGTAAACACAGCGTCTCTGAGACAGACTGATTGGTTGGATTAAGTAGCGTCTTGCTACATTGTGTACATTCAATTTCTCCAAATTTGCATCACAAAACCAAGAACGTAAACGGCTCGATTTGGTACAGAAACATAAATATTACATCAAAATGTATTGGCTGATGCTCGAATACCAAAACACAAAACAGAATGTTACATTGGATTACTTTACTTTTAAAAAAGAAAAAAAAAATGATAATACTTACCGTGAGGGTTGATTCAGGATACTTGACGACCACTGAGAATCTAAGTCCGACTCTCTCCTCCGCCTGTATTACTACGCATGTTTTATTTACGCATGATCCGTACTTTCCATCCGAGGTCATGCATGAAAACTTAGATTGATCACACGCGCATTCTATTTGCGTAACAACCGCGAATAGGCAAAGAATGGCAAGTGGTTTTAGATCCATCATGTATAGGACTCTAAGCCGACTTTATACTAGTACACAATCATGTGAAAAAATATAACTTTTATATGCCAGTCATTATGACATCATGAGTTATCATTAGGAACATATCAAAATTGTAAGGTATACGCGCAACCGAGGATTGTTTATCCCTGTTTGGTGGCACACAAGTAACCACACATCCAGTGACTGCCATGTTTGCTCGCTTATAAAACGCCATAAGACAGAAGATAAAACTGACCGCCATATATACTAATGGCATGAAGTTAAGCATATTTTGATATTTCTGTCTATATTTTTCAGACTGTAAAATTTACAAAAATTGTTTATTGTCTTTTTGAAAGCACTGTTATTCAACATTCCAAAATTCAAAACCATGTGCTTCTACTTATCTTTGCTATGTCACGACAGACCAATTCATGTGCCTAATTAGACACCCCCTATAACCAAACGTGAATTTCTCCAAAATGCGGGAATTTTATCATTAATTTTCTATCAAAGTTTTAAGATATGCATCTCTAATTTTTGGAAGTGGCATTATTCAATAGACAGCGGTAAAACAGTAATGAAATTTGGCTTATTTGATTTAAGGTGAATTCATGGTAATGGCTTGGCTTGCAAACTCCTTTGACAGTATTCATTGTCTTTAAATGTGACTGTGTCTCTTTTTCTATCTTCAAACAAGTATGGGCAGCAAAATTAGTCAAACAGCAAATTTATAGACAAAACTTTTTAATTTTTTACTTTCATTTTTCTGCCTACATGATCATGTGATCTGTAAAACGTGACTGTCAAATCTTAGACTGAACACTTATTTTATATTCTGAAACAATTAGACCCACTCTATGTCGTTATCTTAGCATCAATGTTTGGCATTTCGCCTACTGGTAGTACATGTCGAAATGCCGTTCATTCGAGTTGAGTTGATAATTGTCATTTTGAAAACCAAAAATTTGCCCCCAAACTTCAAATAAGTATTCCAGACTGATGTATGAAGCATATTATTTTCGGACACATGATTTCACAATTTTGCTGATGAAAGTGGAATATGCTTAACTTTATGCCAGTAGTATATGATGTGGAAACGGACTATCGTGTCCATGTTGGACCTTACAATCTTCAATCTTACTTCCCGATGAGTGAAAAGGAATTTTAGCCGAACAATGGTAATAAAGTGCTTGGATAGCAAAACCCTTGCGTGTTTGATACATAGAATAGTTAATTCAGAGAGACAGAGAGAGACAGAGAGAGAGACAGACAGAGAGACAGAGGGAGAGGAGACGACGAAGATGGTAATGGATCTTATGTCAAATACAAAAAAGTGCAATGTGTGAACATATTTTCTGTTGAACGCAAAAATACACGCAGGTCGATTTAGTACATACCAGTACCAGGGCACTGTCTTCAGTTTCAAATGGATCCATTTGCACGGCTAACAAACCTTTAAATGCGTAACCGCCGGTTAAGAAAGATAATCCGATTCATGCATATGAAGACCAAAAAAAAGGTAAACAAAACATACACTACTACGATCGATTGATGATTATATTTTAGTACAGAAATATATCGATTATCTATGAATGCTATTTTGTCACTTATTTACTATTGTAAATCAGCACCAAAGTAGCTCGCAAAATATTTTGATAGTCTTTGAGTTATTTATTCCCTTCTTCGAACCTGGTGTTACAACACGGCCAAAGTCGGCGAAATACAATTAAAAAAATGGACAATTTGCTGGTAAATATAAAATTTTAGTGATTGTTCCACGACAAATTTACAGATATATATTAACTAAATTGCAACTGATGTCTGTGTCAGTATTTCGTTGTGTTAGTGCCCGGCATTACCGTTTTGAAGGGAAGGAAAAGATGGTTACGCATTTAATCATTAAAATATGCAGGATATATTTCAAGATACGTTTGAAAACCTCTACCGGTTCAAGTTATGGTATTTATTTTCCCTGTAAAGCGTTTTGAATGACATAAAACCAGGAAAAGATAAATTAAAGTATAAAGAATGCTGTAAAATCGTCTTCATGAACAAGAATATCATGCATGTGAACTATTGTAGTACGTGTATTGCATAGACAGTTTGTATTATTTTATTTCAAACATTTTCACTGAAAATATCACAAAAACACCAATTTGAGTTAGCACCTATCAAGACTTTCCAGAGAGGACGAGAGAAGGTGACAATTAAAACTTCAGCGTAAAACTATAAACAAAAACAAAAACTTTAATACATACGTTTTATAATGATTATATTGCTATCATTCTAATGATTAAATTCGTAACCGAAATGTTGACACAGCTTTTAACCACATATGCATAGAATGCAGCGGCCAGAGGCAACGAAACTGTCAACAGACCTCACACAATGTTAAAATCATCTGCACGCTGTATTGCTTTCCGTTAATATGGACGTAATGAGCGGGAATCTAAAAATATCCCTGCGACTGACCCACATTTTCATCGTGAACAATGGAATCCCAACATGTGTTTTGGGGTAGGGAATAAAAATCATGATTATAAAGAAAAGTTTCTGGACATCCTTTGGGGTCCAAATATAGCAATGTCTAACTAATAAAATAGCATTGAGAGAATTATAATATCTGTCTTCGAATCAAAATATTTTACTCGGAAACACGAGCTGCAAAAGTTTGTTTACCTTTTGTTGGTCATCTGATGCGAAACCGGAAGGACGTGAATCGGATTTCTTTTCTTAACCGCGGTTACGCATTTAAAGGTTTGTTAGCCGTGATTTGGCTACTTTCAATTGTATAAAACTACTGCTGCTAACTGGCGAGCTTATACAGAACCATTGGTCAGATAGATTATTCCAATAGTTGTGCATACAAACACGTATCTAGAGTTTAAAACACACACGTTGCTTACCTGCCCCTAGTACCAAGACATTGTCTCCAGTTTTTACTTGCCCCCTTTGGCAACTGTATACGGCTACTGCTAGCGGTTCTAGCATAGCCCCTTCTTCTAGACCCACATGATCAGGTAATCTGTAATGATTCAAACACGATGATGACTCAAAATAATATGATTTAAAAGTACAGTAGTCACGAGTGTATTATCAGCGATTTGACGACACAGCAAATATTTATATTACCGTAGCTTCAAATGATACACTTTGTTGCTGCTGCAATATGCAAAACTGACTGAAAATTGTCTTTGGTTTATTTGTAGTGTGACCAAAGTTGATGTTTTTAGTCACGACATGTTTTAGTCACGACGGACGTAGGACCCGCTTTCGGCATATTGAAATAGAAAGTATGTCTTGCTCTACGACATGAATCAGTTCTAACCTAAGAGGCTCTCAGTTCGGTGCTCTCTCGACCACTAGGTCACCTCGCTCATTTGCCAAATAACTACTCAGATAATTACTTTGTCCAGTAAACTTTTGTGACTTTGAAAATTCCCTCGCAGTGTTTAAGTTTTCCAGACTATGACACGCCATTTCAAAAGAATAATCAAGATTTTTAACATCGTATTTACGTGTAGCAAAAATCCGCCGCATGTTTGTAGAACTGGCACAGATTACCATCATCAGGGGGCGTGGCACAGAAGAAGACATCTTTACATAGGTTGTATCTGCCTGACTTGCATAATCTGCACTGTCGGCAAGGTACTCCGGGCTCTATTGCTACACGGTCGCCTGAGATCATAGTACATGTGAACGAACATTAGCAATATTTGAATATTTTTGCAAAATCATCTGTTAATTGAAACTTCCGGACCCAGATTGCCAAAATTCAATATTAATTTATCATAAGGAGTATGGGTATTTTCACCAAAATTTCAGGGGCACAACTCAACAATGAGGGGATATGGGCATCCTGTTAGTCATTTTTCCCCTGCAAAACCACCCGTATTCTACTACTATCACATGCTATTATCTTCTTACATCTGACTTAAATGAGACCCGCCGTGATTTTGGCATGTACTTAAGTCAGTTGAACGTGATCATTTTTTTTATCCTATTTTGACCCTTTATAAAATCGAGAATGTCCCGAGTAAAGTGGTTTATCTTCATGGCACATCTCTTGTTTAGTCTGTCTGCCTCTGTTGTGCTCTGGTTGAGAATAGCAGGATGGATACGTTGTAGGGAAAGAGCTAGTCATCTTGTGTTGTCGGAAAAATGTTTTGTTATGTTTGTGATGTATTTTCCGTAGTACCACCTTTTGTCTATGTTGGGACTTTCAATTTAATTGCATCGATGGCCATTCTGTCCTTACTTTCCTATAGTCCCAACGCCCACATCACCCTACACCCTTACAAACTGACTAAGGAGAGGATTTAGATAAGCCATAAGCCTTTAATGTCCAATCCTAATTAAATTATATATACATGTATGTTTATGCAATGTGATTTATGTGAATGAAATACTAAACCATGATCTTACCAACTTTAAGATGCGTCACGCCCTCTCCGCACTGAACTACAGTCCCTGCGCCCTCATGCCCCATAATCATTGGAGAGTTGACTGTAAATCGTCCACATTGACCATACTGCCAGTATTTGATATCTGACCCGCAGATACCCACAGAACCCATGGAGAGTAAGACTTCTGTAATGACATTGAATATGAAAAAGTCCGACACAAACCGAGCTGTTGAAGCACAGGAAATGGCCTGAGGCTGGAAATTTTGGATTTAGAAAGTAGAGGCATTGTACAAATTCGTGTGTGTAGAGAAAATAAAGGCGATGATCAGCTTTGCAGGTCCTGCGAATTACTGCAAAGCTGATCTGTCCCTTTGTTTTCGCATACGCGAAATGTTGGTTTTCTCATGACGCGGCTCAAATGCAGTGTTTAGAACATTGAATTGTTGGAGGATTGACTTGACATTTCATTTCTGCATGTATTGTATTAATACTCGTTTTTGTATAATTTGGTAAACAAGGTTCGGCCCAAGCCTATTCAGTTGATTTCTACAGGAATGGATCGTACTGTCGAAAATACACAAAAAATATTAGCAAATGAGCATTTTGCAACGACTTTTAGACAAGATTGTGGGACGTTTTCATAGGTTTTTTTTATGCTTTTTCTTTCAAAAATGCACAAAATGAATTTTATGGCAAAAATAAAAAGTAATCACGGTTATAACAGTACCAGAATTACGTGGATTGTTGGATAGATAGTCATTCCAAGATGCAGATTTTGTTACTTATTTCTACCCTGCTTCTGCCTACTTACCTCTTTTTGTAGAGGTTTCGGGAAATATACATTCATTGACATGAACATCAAGTCTATAATGAGGAGATTCGAAACAGTTCCGTATTGTAATGCTATAGATGTCCGTGACTCGCCAATTGCACTTCATTATTCTTTGAGACCCTTTTGGTATGATAGGTTTCACCAACGTTTCTGCAACCCTTTTAAATTGAAGTCCTTTTTTTCTTGTACTCAATGACTCTATGGCTGACTCGCGCAATCGAAACATTATTCACCACTATGTTATGATAATAATAATAATAATAATAATAATAATAATAATAATAATAATAATAAAAATAATAATAATAATAATAAAAAAAAAAAAAATAAATAATATGACATCACATATATGCGGTGTTGGAGCAAAATGGCATCCCAATTTAGAGTAGCAGTCCAACAAAAGTTGGACTGGGACGTTAGCAATAACAAACATACAAACAAGAAGTCGTTTGAGTTCTCTCACTTAATTTTTCTCCATCTTCAAACCCGAACATACCGACATCGCCTCCTACTTTGTCTACACAGCATAAATGTATGTGCAGTAGTATCACTAACGGATGACAAACTTTGTAATACGGGTTCTCCGACAGCTTTGGGCATTCGTGTAGGTAAGTCAATGTCAATGACTTTTAAACTTTCTAGAGACGAGACGCTTTGGACTGCAAAATCTATTTTAGCATCCTTTGGATTGAAAGTCCCTCTAGAGTTTTGAGCCAAGGTTCCCATGTTCTTCGGTCCACCCATAAGGTAAAGGAATTTGCCGTGAAATAGTCTGTACCCAGCTTTACAAAGCGTTTTGCTATGTCTATGTATCTCATTTTCGATGTATTAATACAATGATAAAATTTCACTTTTTGTAGGAATAACAAAAGTGGAAGATTGTTTAGAGGGAAACTGTTATCCGTCACAAGTTCAAAGAATGTCAGGAATTGTTCCTTTTGGTCGACTCTACCCAAAACATTATATTATGGGTCCCCTCCCATTTGGGTCCAAGAACAATATATGGGCTGCGAGCTTATGAATTACTGACTGGCCATCTGGCCATCTGATTACCGGTTAAAGGTTGTTTCACTCTCTTTAGTGTGCCTGAAGATCGTTTCAGTGTAGAGAAACTTATCTTTTTTTGCAGATACTGGACTGCCTAGTTCACCTGGAGCTCATGCTGACTTGATTTTCTACGATGAAAGTCTTTGAGGTGTGCGTTTGAAAGTAAAGGGAAATTTTCTTGTTCGTTTTTTTATCTTTGATTTTTAAAGGGCCAATGATGACTTACTTTTCACCTTCCACTTATATTGAAAATATTTTACTATATCGCTTATGCATTTTAATCACCCTGAAACTCGAATTCATGTGAGTAAAACTGGTTAAACAGAGAGATTTTTTGCTAGAACAATAACATGTTTTTTTAGCTTGTTTGAAGTTGTGAGAAAAAGGTACAAGTGGGCAAAGATCAGGAAAAGGCGCAATCAGAAAGAGATTCCCACTCCAAAAACCGAGGTGGGAAAAAACCAAACTAACAATCAGGCACTTAAACCATGAATCACATCGAAAGCCGAGTGAGCAGCTATTTTCCCAATAGGTGGCCACTCAGTTACCTTAATTAAAAATATGAAAACATACATAAGGCGCCAACAGCACAAAAATTTAAACACCAAGACATAAAACAAAAAGAACCACAACAGAAGTATCGCCTTGGAACGATCAGTAACACAAAGTTACTGGCGGGCTTAAACCGGTTTTACAGGATCCTCACCTCACCCTCAGCTTCTGCAGTGGTTCATAACATTTAGTTAGTTCTTCGGTCCTCGTGGTGAATCTCTAACTAGTCAATGAATCATCAAGAACAAACAAATAAATCATGATAAACATCCTGATGAATCAAAAACAAGGACTCACAGATTGAGTAAGCTGCCCGACGATGGAGATCCCTGGGCGCCGAATAACCTACTAACTCCGGAGCAAAAGAAAAACACCAGTTGGACCCCGGTGGGCCAAGCAACAGACAAGAAGCTCCGGCCCCAACCAACTAAAATGAATAGCTTTAAGTCGGGACCATCACCACCTATCCAACAATCCATATAATTCTGGTACCGTTGTAACCGGCGTTACTTTTTCTATTTGCCATAAAGTTCTTCCTGTGCATTTTTGGAAAAACAACAACGACAACAAAATGCTCGTTTGTTTATTTCTTGTGTGTATTAACGAAAGTACGAACGGTTTCTGTAGAAATCCGCCGAAAAGGCTTGGACCGAACCTTGTTTACCAACTTAGGATCGAATGTTTGGAGAAATACAAAAACAGCTTTTCATTCAAGCAGAAATGAAAAGTCAAGTTAAATGTCCACCGAATGCGTTTTTACTTCATCGCAAACGTATATATAAAAGCGAAGAAAAAAGAAATTCTTACCGGGTGTGTTCGCATCCATCAAAATTTTGTAGCGAAACTACCTTTCTCCGGTGTTACGTTAAGTTTCTACCAGTGTGCTGACCGTTCCACCCCCCCCCCCCCCCCGTCCACAGCATTGGACAGTGTGGTAAATTAATTAATGAATACACCGTCAATGTGTTTTCTTCATAGCTCGTACTTATTGCAAAAAGAGAGAATAGAAGAAACAGTAAACACTGCTCGATTCAGCTGTATGAATGATTCAACAGCTACAATGATGACCACCTACCATTTTTGTCTGGTTGCGGGTATGGTATCTTCTCCTGAGGAATGGGAAAAAAGACAGATGTGGTCAGATGAATGTTATGCTTCTATCATACGTTTGCAGACTAAAAGCATGATGATATAGGTGAGTGCACGTTTTGAATTAAAGAGAAAGTAACTTTTCTAACATGGTGTATAAGAAATAACATGGTAGCATATTGCTTCAACGAATTTTGTGGATAATAATAGTGGCAATGGTTTGGCAATATGCCTAAAGATCTCAGCCAGGGTTTTCTTTCGTTATATTAGAATACAAACGATATTAGTGTGTGAAAAGAAATAGACCTGATCCTCACTTGAAACATTTAACTTGTGCATACAAAATAAAAACCGACTTACCATACGCATATCTTTCGGGCCATGCAACACGACACCATTGTTGGTAGGCGACGTCATCTTCAACTGGGACGAGAGAAACACTATGTATTTCTCTTTGCCAATAAATTGCAGGTCACATATGAATATAACAAAATATGCAGGTTATTGGTATTATCTCAGATAAGGCATAGTACAACATTTGTACATGTATGCTAATGGAGAATATAAGTAAACTAATACACTTGGCTTTATTCATGTTCATATCAGTACTCAAAGCTTGAACAACATGAAGCTCGTTAAAGTGTTTAGCATCAACAATGGGCCTCTCAGAAGGTAACATAAAGCGACCATATTGGAAGCGGACATTGTTTCTCTACGTTTTGAAAGGGTCTAACAGAAACAAAGTAATGTAGGCAATGACCAGGAAATGTCGCAATCAGAAAGAAATTTCCACTCCACAAACCGAAGGGTGGGAAAAAACCAAAATGACATTTAGGTACATGTACTTATACCAAGAAAACATATCTTAAGCCGAGTTAGCAGCTATTCCCCAGTAGGCGGCCACTCAGTTACCCGAACTTAATAGAAATATGAAAACGTACATAAAGCTCAAACAGCACAAAAAACTCGACTCCAAAACACAAAACAATTAGAACCAAAACAGAAGTACTGGGGCTTAAACCGGTTTTACAGGGCCTTACCTCACCCTCATCCTCTGCAGTGGTTCACATAATTTAGTTAGTTGTTCGGCCCTCGTGGTGAATCTCTAACTAGTCAATGAATCATCAAGGGCAAATGAACAAATCACCCAAATGAATCAAAAACGAGGAGTCAACAGATTCAGTAAGCTGCCCGACAAAATACATTTACAAAATTCTTACCTTTGTCTCTTAAATGGGACCACATTCTGGAAATTGTTGGGTATTGACTTCTAGAGGCTGTATATGAATCTTGGTTTATCGGTTGATCAATCTGTAGAAATTCTCTGAAGAGGTCATTCGAGTTTTTGCTGTCAAGCACGCTAGCGTGAAACTTTCTTTTGACGTTCTAAATAAAGATATTCAAGTGCAGTGATTGCGAGGACAAACAGCTCATGCATTGTACTAGCCCGTCTCTGACAGAGTACTATATGGTTAATAAAGCAGTCCTGCCGCGGTACACTGAAGCATTAGCGTCTTGAAATACGTTTCAACTGATATGCCGTACATTAAAGGCTATATATTGTTTAGAGTTATTTCTGTACACTGATGTTACCATCTGCCTTTGAAAGGACCCTTTTCCAATATAACATATACAGGGTAATCCAGAATATCTGACACCATTTCGGGTGTTGGTCAACTCGTACTTTTTTTTTCTCGTACTGTGGTCAACTCGTACTAAAAAAACTCGTACCGCGTTTTACCTTAGTCAACTCGTACTTTTTAACTTAGTCAACTCGTACTTTATAATTGGTCAAGTCGTACGTTCGCCTTTGTTATCATGAGGTTGATTATAATAGATAATTGTGTCCAATTATGGAGCAATTTAGTGAGTCTTTGTCGGGGTTTCAATATGATTATCAGTCATAAAATCAATTAAGAATTCATTAATCTATTTTATTCTTGCAAAGTTGGTAACAAGCATCGAAAGCAATTTTCTGATATGTACAAAAATAGCTTTATAAGTAATATTTGCTAAGTACTGTTGTTCAGTTCAATAAAAATAATAAAATATCAAACACATAAATGAGTAATACAAGTAACCATAAGTAACCTTATTTTACAACAATTTGGAGGGCACAATTTTAAAATGAATTTATTTCTAGCTTAAACGGTTTTGCAAACATTAAAAGTATGTTTTCTTAAATATAAAAAATCATAATTCTGAATAAAAATATTTAATGCTAACACAAGCTAATTTACAACAGTTATAAATGATAAATACATGTATTTGCTATAATAATTTTAGGGTACAACTTTAAAAATGACAATTATTGATATACATGTATCTAGCTAAAACGGTTTATAAACATTAAACGTTAGTTTTTAAAGTATAACAAAATTGATTCATTACTAACTTATACAATAAAATATAGTTCGTGCAAGATTGTATACAGCATTTAAAAGATGATAAAGTGCATAGCTGAGAAATATATTTACAAATTAAAATATGACAGCAATCGTATGATCAATCTATTAAAAACAGAAGGGTACTAGAAAACAAATACACTCGGAAAATGTGGCAATGCTAAATTCATCACCGTGACTACCGTTGCCTATTGAAAAGAATTTTCTTAACACAATGATGAGCATGCTGGTTTGAGTTTTAACTAGTCATGGTAGACGGAGCTGGACTGAGTAACCGGTCCTAGTCCTGTAATGGCCCCTATATTTCTCAGAAGAGCACTGGTTGTGATGTCTTTGTCTTCATATTTATCCCATAATTGAAACAATCGGCCGTGGATCTTGGAATATTGTGTACGACAGATCTTTGTCAGGAGATTTTGCGACACCAGGCGGGTCTGCAAATCCACTGTCATGGATTCCTTGTACAGAAGGGGCACCAGGACATAAAACCCCATGTCAGACCGCCCCGCTGTCAATCCTATGCAGGTAAAAGTAAAAGAATGAAGATTTATTCAGTTATCCGTTACTATTATGTAATAAAATCTGCTCACTCAGCTGATGATTTACGTAATGCATGACTAAACATGATTATGAGACTCAGATAAATTCTGCTCACTCGGTCAGTGATTTAATTAGCTATTTAATAAATACGTCATGCGTGTACAAGTAGTGCTTGCTATTACCTCATTTTTTGTTTTCAAGAAAAAGGTAAAATCATACGAAATCATATTTGTCAAATAAATAATCATAAAATATATATAATAATATATGATTATTACATTAGTACGAGTTGACCAAAAAAAAGTACGAGTTGACTTAAGGTACGAGTTTACGACAGTACGTGTTGACCAATTAAAAAGTACGAGTTGACTAGGGACGAGTTGGTAAAAGTACGAGTTGACCATAAACCCACCATTTCAACTTTTGATTATTTTGTTTTGGCAGTACATACAATACATAGGCTCACTTTAACCAAATACTTTTTGAAAGCTGAAACACTTTATTTTCGAAAGGTTTTAAAATTAAACGCGCACATTTGTGCATCATTGATGCCAAACATTCACACAAGGATTAAACTTGACGTCGTAATAACATAATTTGATGTAAGTAACGCATCATGGAAAAAGGTACAAGTAGGCAAAGATCAGGAAATGGCGCAATCAGAAAAAGATTCCCACTCCAAAAACCGAGGTGGGAAAAAACCAAACTAACAATCAGATACTTATACCATGAAACATATCGTAAGCCGAATGAGCAGCTATTTTCCCAATAGGTGGCCACTCAGTTACCTTAACTAAAAATATGAAAACATACATAAGGCGCCAACAGCACAAAAAATATTTTAAACACCAAGACATAAAACAAAAAGAACCACAACAGAAGTATCGACTTGGAACGATCAGTAACACAAAGTTACTGGCGGGCTTAAACCGGTTTTACAGGTACCTAACCTCACCCTCAGCTTCTGCAGTGGTTCATAGCATTTAGTTAGTTCTTCGGTCCTCGTGGTGAATCTCTAACTAGTCAATGAATCATCAAGAACAAACAAATAAATCATGATAAACATCCTGATGAATCAAAAACCAGGACTCACAGATTGAGTAAGCTGCCCGACGATGGAGATCCCTGGGCGCCCGAAAACTGTCAAAATGTCTGACCTCTTTATTAAAAATGTTACTATTTAATATACTTAACATAATATACCAAACAAATCTTGAATTATCACAGTGCATTGTGATTTTATTTCTACATTGGAATGTGTTTGCAGAGCAAAATTTTGTAAGCTTAAAATGGTATCAGATATTCTGGAGCACCATGGAGCACCAAAACCAAGTCTTCCGCTGGACTGGGAGCTGCTCACATGTCTCGAAGAAATCGGATCTCCTCAGGCTTCCGCCAAAATATCATTTTGCAAAACGTAACGCTGTTTCTTCTTGTGCTTTTCTTGGTCATTACGTTTTTTCCTGTAGAAATCACGTCTGAAGTTATGAAATTTAAATTTCTTTTTCAGTTTTTGTACAATTTCACTGTGTTTCAATTGTCATTGAATCTAGTCGCTATATCAGTCCCCGAATAGAGCCGCCCTCCCTGTTACTTTAATCAAGCATTTTCAGTGTTGGATATCTCTCCCCTTGATCAAAGATGACCCCCGCTTCTTTTAACGTATTCACAGTTCTCGATATTTCTTAATAATATAACCGATGATGTTCATACTTCCATGACCAGCTGGCATTGCATCTATATCCTACAATCTATTTGTGTTTGGGCTCCATCTCAGTGTCAAACTAATGCTTTGGAGAGATTAACTCAAATGGATTCGTATCAAACTTACTTCAAAGAGTCTTTAAAATAAACTTGCTGGTATAGTTTTGTCTGACTTTAGGTGTATTTGTAATCATTGTAGGTTTCTTCTTTTTTATCATCAATATATCTGGAAGTTCGCTCTGCGAAAGACCAAAGGTTTGAAGCGGATAGAATCCATTTGAGCCGCGACGCGAGAAAACCGGTCTTCGGGATTTCCGACCAGGTCCGACACAAAGAGGTACAAGTAGGCAAAGATCAGGAAAAGGCGCAATCAGAAAAAGATTCCCACTCCAAAAACCGAGGTGGGAAAAAACCAAACTAACAATCAGGTACTTATACCATGAAACATATTGTAAGCCGAATGAGCAGCTATTTTCCCAATAGGTGGCCACTCAGTTACCTTAACTTAACTAAAAATATGAAAACATACATAAGGCGCCAACAGCACAAAAAATTTTAAACACCAAGACATAAAACAAAAAGAACCACCACAGAAGTATCGACTTGGAACGATCAGTAACACAAAGTTACTGGCGGGCTTAAACCGGTTTTACAGGTACCTAACCTCACCCTCAGCTTCTGCAGTGGTTCACAACATTTAGTTAGTTCTTCGGTCCTCGTGGTGAATCTCTAACTAGTCAATGAATCATCAAGAACAAACAAATAAATCATGATAAACATCCTGATGAATCAAAAACCAGGACTCACAGATTGAGTAAGCTGCCCGACGATGGAGATCCCTGGGCGCCGAATAACCTACTAACTCCGGAGCAAAAGAAAAACACCAGTTGGACCCCGGTGGGCCAAGCAACAGACAAGAAGCTCCGGCCCCAACCAACTAAAATGAATAGCTTTAAGTCGGGGCCATCATAGAGTCTGACGCCCGACCCACCGGCGTGCAATTAAAGAAGGCAGCATAGTTATCAACCATGATTGGGTTAAAAACTAAGCATGCAGACTGTCGCATAACATTCAAGTTATAACCTATACGTCTGTAACGTGATATGATTTTTCCGAACTGAAGAGAAAAATCATTTATTCCTTTAAGTTTCTTTAATTTGTAAACCAAGTCACCATAAAATTCAGGTTCCGAAAGGCCCTCACTTAAAAGTGTCTTTAACCCAACATTATATTTGGAAATCAATTCATAGTGTCTACGATAAAATTTAGAAAAGGTTTTTCGAAGTTTATGATACCGATAGCCCTGTTGGAGAAGTTTTGCCGTTAAACATTTATTTCGAGCGTTGAAGTCTGTAACATGATTGCAGACTCTAGCAAACCTAATAAGTTGCGAAATGTATACACCATAAGAAGCACGACGAGGAACGTCACCATCCAAAAAAGGAAAATTTACTATATCAAAATCAAAGTCATCGCGCTTATCATAAATTTTAGAAGAAACAAATCCATTTGCAACAGAAAGATGTAGATCTAAAAAGGGGGCTTCGGTATCTGAGATATTAGCTTTGTTCAACTGAAGTTCAGGTGGATAAATTTGATTGACCATACCTTCAAAATAAGGGTTGTCAATGTTCAAAAGGTCATCGAGGTACCTAGATGTGGAATTAAAAGCCTCGATAACATCAGCTTGATTATCATGGTTAAGAGAATCCATGAAATCTCTTTCGTAGCAGTATAAAAATAAATCAGCTACGAGAGGTGCGCAATTTGTACCCATCGGAATTCCAACAATTTGTCTGTATAACCTGGTCCCAAATCTAATATAAATATTATCAAGGAGATAGGATAAGGCGTCGCACACATTCTGACATGACCATAGGGTATACCGACTTTGGTCAGAGGAAGTGAAAAAAGCCTTTCTGTCATTACATGCCAAATAAAGTGAACCATAGTTTTTTAATGCCCTTTTGAAGGTCCACTCTATCAAATCCAGAAGTTTTTCTTTAATTAGATTATGTGGTAATGTTGTATACAGAGTAGAAAAATCATATGTGGACAAGCTTGTCGCACGGAACCCTCTACACTTCAATTTACTGAGCACCTCACCAGAATTTTTTATTGACCAAAACCAATTTTTATTTGAAGTTTCATACACTGTCTCACAGTATCTTATAACATGAGATTTGATAGCAGTAAGACAAGAAGTTAATAATTTAGAAAGTTCAGTGGTAGTACAAGAGCTAGAATTTGCAATAAATCTAGCTTTGTATGGTCTTTTGTGAAGCTTAGGTAACCAATACATCGTAGGAAGTTTGTCTTGGCCTTCATTGACACAAACAGAAAACTTAACAGGTAAATCGTTTAAGTGGGCATTTACTACAGACACCTCATCAGTATCTGTCTCCAGATAAGCCCTGGTACCATCAAGCTCCTGTTTTAAGGTGTTAACGTAGTGAAGTCTACAAACGACAACAACATTGTTTGCGGCTTTATCTGCCGGAACCAAGACATACTTTCTATGAAATTCTTGGATACCCTGCTTCAAATGCCTAAATGACGATTTGGGTTTAGGAGGTAAAAGATTAGTATTTTGTGAATAAAACTTAATACGTTTATCCACGATAGTGAAGATACTTCTTTTCCATTCTTTAAGAGCATTATCCTCAACACCCTCTCGTTTACACCATCGATTACCGAAATCATTTAATGCAGATGCAATCTCCTCTCTACATTTGTCGAAATTAATGCAGGAAGGGAATCTATATTTCGGACCTTTAGAAACAATTTTGCGAATTCTAATTATTTTTAAATTTCCAGTAACTATATGTCCAGCTGGTTGATAAACATATTTTGAATCTTTACAATCTCAAGACTTAGGAGTATTAGCATGGATATCAAGATCAGAAACAAGTTTATTGAAATTAAAAATAGTATTTCTGATTGGTTTGTTATATTTGTAACAAATAATAGACATTTTTCACTTTTGAACGTAACTGCTGCTGGCGCTTGCGGTTATGACTTTCCGTGTGATGGGGAACGACTCGTGAGGGCATATTTGAGACGAAGACGAGGGACGATATGAAGAATTACTTAGTCAAAACTACCAATAGCCCGACGAAGACGAATTAAATAAGACATGCAATAAATGCTATAGCATAGGACGTCTAGCTTTGTAGCTCAGTAGCTAGCGTGCTTGGAATTGAAAGCGAAAGGTGCTGGGTTCGAGTCCCGGACGCATCACTTTTTTCTTTTCTTTATTTGTCTCTCTTGTGACAAAAAAGCTTTGGAAATAAAACATATATTATCAGCTGATTATATTTTTGGCAAATGCAAGAATCATGAAATGCCCTACTACATTAAATTCTTAAATCGTAAAGGAATTGAAGTTTGAGACGGCAGCCCACATGTATGTTTTCTCTTGTATTGAGAGCTCGATCGTATTTTTGGTATAAGAGCTGATCTATCCTCGCGTCAATATTTCTTTCTGGGAGACATGAAAATATGAATATACTGAAGGCTTGTACAGGCATAATGTGGCTAGGATAAGGATAGCCACCCTGAACGACTTAAAAATGTTTTCCGCGGACGTAGGCACTAACTTAAACAGTGCACTGTATAGTGTACATGTAAAGATATATGTATATTTATTAGGTGTAAGACCTACAGTTCCACGTGCTGTCTCGTGAGAGAACATAATTTATTTTGGCATGTTTATACATGTACTTCAAACAGATACTCGAAATCTTGATGTTATTTATACGGTTGATGTTTCGTTTTGAGTCCATTAGACAATCATCTGCAAGTCATAAGTGCGATATCCTAGCTACATTTTGCATAGACATAGAAATAAGTTGAGGTTTTGTAGACCTTCCACAGTATTTCAGCATTTTGAATGCGATAATTACGATTTTTGGGATGTTTTTTCCAAGTCAAAGGCTTTCTTTCTGATCCTCCTTTATTCTCTTGAACTATGCGTGATGTTTATCTGGGTGAATTCAAATAAATACGAGTATAATTAAACTTCAAACTAAAACAGTATCATTTTCAAGAAAATGAATGTTTATAGACTGAGAAACATACAGTTCGTTTTTTCATAACGTATCTTGCTTACCCTAAAACAGGACGACAATATTCTTTATGCGAGCACACACACACACACACACACACACACACACACACACACACGCGCGCGCACGCACGCACGCACGCACGCACGCAAGTTCCGTAGATGACTTCATGTCGCAGTGGTTCAGTCAGTCGCTTCGTAAAATCACATGTCGAGAATAAATACGTACATGTAGTTGATATTTATAAGACTGGTACAAAATTATTAGGGAGCGCGGTGGCGTAGTGGTAGGGCGTCTGACTCCTGAGAGGTCCTGGGTTCGATCCCCACAGGCGCCAGCCGTGTTGTGTCCTTGAGTAAGACACATTAACTCCTTACTAACTGGTTAAACCCAGGAAGCGTTGGCTCCGTCCCGACATGACTGAAGAAAATGTTGACTGGGACAAAACAAAAAAAGAAAATAAAATAAATAAAAACTTAAAACATATATGCATTGGTAAAATGCAAAAATAAAGAAATCCAGACAGCAATTAAACATATAAATCGTAAACAATGTTATCATATGCAATGGTAACAATGATTATTGTTGTCTTCCCGTTTAACTGTCTGATTCTAATTGAACAATGAACCAGAAGTGGCCTTTGACACGACATGTTTACAAAATCGCATCATCAACTGTCATGATTGCCATTAAAGATACATTACGCGTTCAACGCGAGTCGGCCTTACAAATGCTTGGCGCGAATAAAACAGCTTCCAGTGCAGAATATTATTTTTTGACACTCGTGTGTATAACTAGGGATCGCTTGTTCAATTCTGAGCTGCCCACGGCTTTATGGTGACACTATAAACCGAGATCCCGTCTGCATATCACGATAACTGTTGGTGGGAAAACAACTATCAACTATTTGTTATCGCCATGTGACTTTCAACATACTGGTGCATGTATATACGTACATTGGTTCTGTTTAGCTACATTTCACATGTTTTTCGTGAACACACAGAATTCCTTTTACGTGTAAACATGGCAAGATTTACGATTTGAAACATTTAGTTGATCTTTAATTTTATGTGCAGTTTTTTTTTTTATTCTACGCCTTACAACGTTTTGACACATTTTAAGTAATATCGAGCATGGTCTGTTATCCTCATCAGGATAACATGTCCGTGACATGTTTACCCCATTGAACAACGCTTTTATAAAGCAAAACTTGAGTATGCAGGTGAGCTTATAGGATGGCCATGCCCCGTCGTCCGTCCGTCGTCTGTCAACAATTACCATGATCTTCTTCTCTGAAACAGCTTGGCCAATCAAAGTTAAAACTGTTTGCGGAGCATTCTTAGGAAGGGGGAACGAAATTTGCATAAATGGACCAGGTCACATGACCAAGATGGCCGCCTTGGCTATAAATAGCAAAAACCGTTAAAATGTTTCTTCTCCAGAACCAGAAGGCCTATGATTTTGTAACTTGGCATGAAGCATCAAACAATATTAAAAGCACTACAAAGTTTGTATAAATCATTTCGCTGGGATGACCTTGACCTATTTTACGGTAAGATCAACTTACATGTAGGTCGCCCATGCATTTAAATGGGGAAATTAGTTAAATGTAATTAAATGGGTGGAAACTTGCTATGATAATACAAATGGGCAGATTTATTTTCATGAAAACATTAAGACCCGGGTGGTTGTCAGCTCCTGCCTGGGGGGATATATACATGTATATGACTATAATATTTAAACATCTTCTCTGCAACCGCATGGCCGATCAAAGCCAAACTTCGTGGAAGGGGAACGAAAGTTTGTATTAATGGTCAAGGTAACTTGACCAAAATGGCCGCCATGGCTATAAATTGAAAAACCTTTAAAATAACCAAAAGGCCTATGATTTTGAAACTTGGCATGAAGCATCTACAAAGTCTATATATGACCCAGGGATTACATTAACCTATTATAAGACAAGGTCAACTTTGGTTGTCTATGCTTCTGAAAACATAGATTCAGTGTGAGTATTCGTTCTATCTTGTGTCCACAATCTATGTTTTGAACAAATAAGAAAATATCAAAACTGTTGAATTGAAAATTTTCATTTTTTTTTTCAACTTAAAAAAAAAAAAAAAAAAAAAACACTGTATTTTGCTTGATAAGGTTTTGTAATGATATCGTCATGATATAGGGTACCGTTTTAGGGCACATGTATTACACATGCTGACGGCAGATCTACAACATTTGATCATTCTCAACCTTACTCATTCGGACCCATCTTTGCGTCCGGAATCGGGCAAGCATATAAGCAGATAAGCTTCTTACTCAATCTGAATTTAAATAAATAATAAATTGAATCGGTTTATTGATTTGAGCGTTAATCAAACAGCAAAGGTCATATGGAAACGAGACCTCAGTTTATAGTCTCATCCGACAGACTCAAGAAGACCCGGATCAAACCTGCCATCTCTGGTTTATAAGGCACGTGAAATAACCACTGCACCATAGAGGCTTGCTTAATAGGTTCAGTATAAACTTTATCATGATAGAAATCGTACTTTTAAATGTTAAAAAATGACAAAAGAACGCATGCCCTTAACACCAACTGCGTTCGGCTTTCCAAGCTGCAATGTGGTTTGATAACTTATCCGGCTTGATATGATCTTTGTTTTGTCGATGGGCCCCAGGACAAAATTTCAATAGCCAAACACAACACAATTAAATTTCCCCTGTTACATGTATATATATTAGAATCATGAATAGGGGTACGTTTGTATAAAAGGTCGGTAAATGGACACGTGAAATGTCTGCGTGGTATACTGTACATGAATATGTGTATTCGGGTATTGTCTATCAGTGTCAGCACCATCGTATATGCTTGCGATACAATCAAAGTCCTTACAACAAAGATTGATGCAACATCACACAACATGTGATAAAATGGATTAAAACAACCTTCAGCGCAGCAATATCGCTTTGGCAACTACCAACACCAAGACAATGAACTCTTCGCCTTAGGTTGCTGCCCATTTGATCAGTCTTACAATCAAGGGTGACACAAAACCAAGTTCTGCTTGTGGGTGTGCAAGTTCGTTTTCTCAGGATTCTCCTCTTTTCCTCCTGTTACTGATTTACCCGTCTCATATGAACTAAAATAATCTTGAACGGGCCGAAAATTGTATAAAAACGCATCATTATGATCAGAAATGAGCACAATGAGACCCTTATCTATAATCAAGTAACAATAGAATGACCAAGAATCTATACAATTAAATTTCCCATCCTAACATAGACACCAGGCGGGAGAGACATGGCGGTGCAACACATCACAAGCAATTTAACAACAGGCATAAAAACAAAATTACTAGCTCTTTCCAAACAAGACCAGCGTCCATTCTGTTAAAAGGGACAATACACGAGGCAATAATCTTAAGAAAACACGTGTCAATGTGATTACTGTATACACCATTATTTGTGAAACAAATGAATAATTTGTGCACTTTGACAGAATGTGTAGTGTCCAAAATTGCTTCTACGTGTATGTGAAAATGGCGAACATCAAAAGTAAACTATGGGGCGACTGAAACACTATGCGTCCTCTACGGAAACACTTTAGAAACTCATGAAAATAATATAATTGTGTTAGTTTGATTTTAATTTATTTATTTGAATTCAACCAGGTGAAACAACACGCATACTATCACACAGAATAAATGAGGATCAGAACGAAAGCTTATGTCTTGCCAAATTAATTTTCTACATCGTAACCATCGCACTCGATATGGCAGAAATACTGTTGAAAGTCTACAATTAACAAAAACAGTTGTGTGGCTAGGCATATTGTAGCTACATGTAGGGTATTGCCCCCATCGCTCTTCCTACTGTCGAATGGACTCAAAACGAGACATCGACAAAATAAACATCGTTCGCTCACGAGATAGCACGTGAAACTGTAGTTTTACATCTAATACGTAATACACATATATCTGAACATGTACCGTGACTATACTTTTTGATTTGGTGTCTTGTGTATTTGTTAAAATTCAGTTTTACGTCCCTTTCAAGATTATTTCAGCTCATATGAAAAGCGCCAAACAGTAGGTGGGGCGAAAACGGGAGTACCCCGAGAAAAACCGCCTGGCACACCCGCAAACAGAACTTGGCCTGTCTCACATGTGGCCATTGTGGGTCTCGAACTCACACCAGACACAACGGTGAAATGATTAAGTGATTATGAAACAGCCCTCTGAACTGCTCGGCCACGGGGGACGCTTGCGTATTTTTTTAGTCATTAGAGGCGGTCAGCTTATCCTATCCACATTATCTGTACCAGCCAGTCAGGAAATAAATGTTGACGTTAGGATCGGTCGCTGATCCGTTCTTCTAATGACGATCAATATCTCGGCTTCCAACAAGACCTACATGCGGTCTGCCTTCTCACTAGACAGTTTAATCCAGAAACTTACGATTTTAGTATTAAATGCAGCATTGCATTTTGTGATTCTTGCATTTGCCAATAGATAAAATTTTATTTTCTTTTTTCCTTTTTTTTTTTATTTCTTTTTAATTTTTTAAGCTTTAATGTCACAGGTGCGAAAAAAGGAAGAAACAAAGAAAAGGAAAAATAATTTTTGTCCTACCCGGACTCGAACCCAGGACCTTTCGATTCTATGTCTTACTCTCTACCTACTGAACTATTCAGCTAGGCGTCTTGAACAATTTCGTTTTTTGCGTGTCTCATTTAATACACCTCCGGTGGGCTGTTGGTAGTTTTGACTAAGTAATTCTTCATATCGCCCCTCGCCTTCGTGTCAAATATGCCCTCACGAGTCGTCGCCCATCACACACAAAGTCGTAACCGCAAGCGCCAGCAGCATTTACCACCCTGTCCAACGTTGACGACGGTGATACGGTTCCAACACCGGTTACTACGGTGCTTTCGCTACAAAATTTGATGGATGCGAACAAATTTCTTGTTTTGTTCAATGTTATATAAACGTTTGCGATGAAGTAAAACGCGCATCTAATGGAGAATTAACATGACTTTTTATTTCTGCTTGAACGAAAAACTGTTTTTGTATATATTTTCCAAACATTCGATCCAAAGTTGGTAAACAAGGTTCGGCCAAGGCCTATTCGGCCGATTTCTACAGAAACTGTTCGTATTTTCCAAAATACGCACAAAACTGTAAGCAAACGAGCATTTTGCAATGACTTGTAGGCAAGATTGTGGGACGTTTGCATCGTTCTCGATAGATTTCCCCCCGAAAATCGCACAGGAAGAATTTTATGGCAAAAAGTAAAAACAACGCCGGTTACTACGGTACCAGAATTACCTGGATTGTTGGATAGATGGGCATTCTAGCTTTACAAGATGCGGATTGTGTTACTAACTCGTGCCCTGCTTCTGCATACATACCGCTTACATGTAGTTTCGAGAACTATACGTTCATTGGCATGGTTATCAACCCTAAAATGAAGAGATTCTAATGAAACACTTCCGTATTGTTATGAGATAGAAGTGGTTCCAATAGGAAAACGGGGCTTGTCCGTGACTCACCAATTGCACGTAATTATACTTTAAGGTACCTTGGTATTTTAAGTTTCACCAACCTTTCTGCAACCCTTTTAAATTGAAGTACTTTCTTGCTTGTACTTACTTACAATATAAGTGGAGGATGCGAAAGGAGTCATCATTGGCCTTTTAATAAATCAAAGATAAACAAGAAAAGATATGACACAAGTGTCATATCAATAGCTTCAATTTTCAGTCAATAACGTATAAGACAAAGCGCGCACCGAGCGTGTGGAAAAATATGCCGCAAATTCAACCAATGTATTTCCATAGACATACATACGTGGTTTGTCAGAAAAGTTCGTGTACACCATTTATATTTTCAACAGAAAAATGAATATATCTGCTTTTGCAAAAGTATTTTATAAGCAAATATACAAGAAATTTTATTGAAATCTGACAAAAACACTCATCTACAGCCTTTTCCCTGCACTTCCGAACCGAGTGCGGGGCAAAGGTCAACGTCTCTATATGACGTTACTTGACATTTTAAGCCGCCAGCACGTTATACATTTGTTTCAGGGTGTTTTTTTTTTTTTTTTTTTTTTTTTTTTTTTAACAAAAGATCTTTTTTAACAAAAGATCCTTGGCTATCAACATTTTTATGTCTATGTATCCAGCTGTCAAATGCAGATACGCCGTACCAATTCTCGCAAAATTGTTCGTCCACCTGTTGAACATGTGTAACAGTTTCTTGCGGCGAGCATGCCAGACAGGTGATCTTCCGTTTATCATCATAGGTGGACTTCTGAGCAGCTGAAAATCGTCTGTGCCACAACTACTGAGAACTAAATAGTAACTGACAGACCGATGACGTTTCTGTTGTTTGTAACATTTTCATCGTATATGTGGGTGATTTCCTTAACGAAACATACAATCGGCGTCGGCTGTTCTCCGACGTCAAATTACGCCATTATTTCAAACAGATTTTTCGGTCTGCTTCTGATTTTTTTCACATAAATCAAACAACACTGCCGCCAAGTCGGAATCTTTCTGAAACTGAAGTCAGTGTTATTTGGTTTTAGGACGAAATGTTTTAATGTTATAACATATTTAAGTGCCGTTTGACAGGGAAAAAACACAATATGAAAATCGTCACATTTTGTTGACGTTTTGGCACCTGTCCCGTGTGGCCCTACGTACGCTTAAGTAGAAAATATGTCATATTTAACGTGTTGATACTTCAAATTGAAACAAATTCCTCAAATATGCTCATAAGATATTGCTGCTTATATTTATACAAAAACAAAAAAACTTAAACAACAGCACTTTACTTTTCCTGCTAGCCAAGGTGTCCACAAACCTCGTACATGTGCGTTCTGTACGCTTGGTGTACGATAAAGTATTTTAAGCATGCAGCATGCTTAAAGCTCGACGTGTCTCGGGTATGTGTCTTATACGAATAAGTTCAACACGCGTTACATTAAACGTTTGATACGCGCCTATACTGTATTGTGTGCTTAACATAACTGTACAAAAGTACATGCAATCCAAAATTTTCAGCATGCTGAGATCATTATACGACCTGTACACACCTTAGACACACGCTAATCATTTGTGACTGTTATTTTCACCATAGAGACTATGGGCCCCCCTCCCATTGGGGCCTAAAGAAATAGATATAGGCTACTTGTGCCTTCAGGTAAAGCTAAATACACTGCTGACTGAATACTGGTTAACCGCGCTTGTCTGAGCCTGCCGAGGAAACATTTCAAGTCAAACCATCCATACGTATAAGCCTTTTGTGTCTTAGTTGGATAGTTATATTTCAAGCACTTGTTGGATGTGATGACATCCTCATTTTGGGTAAAAGTCCTGTAAAATGGAGGCAACATCCCAACATGACCAGTCCCCGAAGCAGCATAGAAGCTTGAAATTTCGGATTTAATAAGAAGAGAAAGTGTACTATCCGTGTAGCGAAAACAAAGGCGCTGATCAGCTTCGCAGTTACTACGAAGCTGATCTGCGCCTTTGTTTTCGCATAGGCAAAAATCCGGTTTTCTTGTGACGCGGCTCATTTGATAATGCAACATTCATCTGTCTGGGTCTACCAGTTATCGCCAGTACTGAACAACTTTTTTCAGCGTACTGCTAAATAGACTCCATAAAAAAGGAAGAATAAAAACGAATGAAGAAAGAAAAGAGGCTTATTATGATAACAAAAAAAAAAAAAAAAAAAAAAATGAATAGCGGATACTCGGCGAGATTCGAACCTGTAAGAGTCTGATTAGAAGATCGATGCTTAACACACTGAGCTAATGGGGCCGACGGACTTTTAACGGCATTACTCATGTTATCATTAATATTTATGGTCTATAAATAATAATCTAAAAATACATGTAGTTGCTATTATCGGCTGGTTTCCCGTTATCAGGTTTATGTTATATGTAAATATATTCGGAATAGGAACCAGTGCCATGCTTAATTGATACCGAATCATTTTCCCGCCCTTGATTAGAAGAGAAAAGAGAATCAGGCTATCTCGGCTTCATTCGTACCTTCGAGGTTATCATAAAAAAAACTATTGAAGTGACCACGGCAGTGTAGCGCTAAATACAAACCGCGATGAACTATTATTATTATGAAGAACAGACAGGCACTACAGGCATAATCAATGATAGAAATCATGTCTTAAGCATGTCGTTTATAGATTAGAAACCGAAATAATAATTTGTATCGAAATAATTGGGGACGAATATGCCTAAGGCTTGCAAAGACCGCAGACTGATGACCGCCGACCGAATCACTACCCATGGCCTCTAAGCAGTCGTTTTAATTTGAAACGTTAGTAACTTTCAAACTTGTAAGTGTCCCAGTTGAAAAAACAATCTATTTACTTTTTGTATGTCTACAGCTTTACATCCTAAAATAATCATATTGACGAATAAACAATTTTTTAAAACCGGACTTCTTTTTTTCTCGGATGGATATGTACATGGAACTTTTCCATTACAGTTATAGCTATAGAATAATACATTGAAGGGTTGAAGCTATAAAAAAAGATCCACATTCGTTTCAAACGCAAACGTTAGAGACTTTCATTGAAGACCGAGCTCCAATTGAACTAAGAAGTCCAGTATCTGCTGAAAAGATAATCTTCTCCCCATTGAAAAGATCTTGTTTGGTTGGGATTTTTTTTTTACACAGACGTGATATTCCATTTTCTGACAAAATATAAGTAAACATATACGTATCAATTTGATTATTTAGTGTATTTCGGGTATAGCATTCCAAATAACTATATGAGGCAATATACGGTTAACAGAAGGTGCATGTATGATATCACTGAGGGGGAGATAAATTATTTGTTTGAATGTTTGTTCTTGCTTTGACATTCCAGTCAACAGTAACTGTTGTGGCCAGATTTGGAAGTGCTTCGACATTTTGTGGGACTGCTATTCTAGATTGGGGTGCCATTTGAAATCCATTTTTGCTCCAACACAGCATACATGTATATCTCATATTATATTTATACCGCAGAAATTACTCCGTTGCTGAAAATATTGAATATTTAAGAAATAGATCAGCTCTAGCAGTGAGTTGTGAGATCAAATTACGAGCGCGCAGCGCGAGTGATTTATCTGCGTACAACTGACTGACAAACAGTGAATTATTACTCAACAATTCACGCATTAGAGCTGATCTTTCGATTCTTACACGCAATAAACAAAATAAAATCATTTCAAACCTTCACTTTCTCAATAACTTTTCGACCATTGCACTGATGAAATTCCGCCAATCTTTTGACGTTACCGCAAATGTCTACACATGTTTGTTACGTTTTAACGCGTTGAAATGACGTTTCATCGTCTAACGTCAAGGTGTGTTAGAATTTTCCATATTCAATAGTTTAGAATGTTTTCGATGGAAACTTATGTCATATTCAATAGTTTGGACGGGTCTAAAGAAGCAAGTTCCCGGCGGGACTACTTTCGATAGTAAAGTAAGTCGCCATTGAAAAAAAAATATCTGGCAGCCTTTTGCCATTTCCATTTCAACTAAACGAACGACGAAACTAGAAAAAATACAGATTTCCTCGCACAATAGATACACACTGAAACTTCATTTCAAGACAAATACCTCAAATTTTGGAAGAACAATAATTTTAAAGTGTTTGTACTCCGAATTTCTAACTTTGTTCATGAAATTTCCGATCGCAACGACGCCCAAGAGTCACGTCGACGTCATCAATTTTACTGCAACGTCACGGTTCTCGCGTACACAAAGGCGAAGCTCTGCGTGTGTTGCAATATGGTGATAAGTCGTCAGAAACGATATATTTTTACATGAAATGTGGCCAAATGAAATGTCTATCAGGACTGGAGATGCCAGGAATAAGCATTTACAAACCTTCCATTGCGTTCTTTAGGGTATATACATGTAATGAAAAGGTTATTGAATGAAAATCGTAAAATATTCGGGACTCGTTCATTTGGGTGAGATTCACTCGCAAGCTCGTGCGTCCTCACCATATGAACTCGTTCAGAATAGTTTTCGACATTCATTCAATAACCTATTATTATTATTATTAGTAGTAGTAGTAGTAGTAGTAGTATAACATATTGGATAATGTTTCGACTCGAAACTTTCGAATGCGTGAGTCAGTCATAGAGTCTTTGACGAGTGAGTAAGTACAAGCATGAAAGTACTTCAATTTAAAAGGGTCGCAGAAAGGTTGGTGAAACTTATAATACGAAGGTACCTCAAAGTATAATTACGTGCAATTGGTGAGTCACGGACAAGCCCTGTTTTCCTATTGGAACCACTTCTATCTCATAACAATACGGAACTGTGATTAGAATCTCTTCATTTTAGGGTTGATAGCCACGCCAATAAACGTATAGTTCCCGAAACTACATGAAAGAGGTATGTAGGCAGAAGCAGGGCACGAATTAGTAACACAGTCCGCATCTTGTAAAGCTAGAATGCCCATCTATCCAACAATCCAGGTAATTCTGGTACCGTAGTAACCGGCGTTGTTTTTACTTTTTGCCATAAAATTCTTCCTGGGCATTTTTCTGGGGAATATCTATCGAGAACGATGCAAACGTCTCACAATCTTGCCTACAAGTCATTGCAAAATGCTCTTTTGCTTATATTTGTTTGCGTATTTTGGAAAATACGAACAGTTTCTGTAGAAATCGGCCGAATAGGCCTTGGCCGAACCTTGTTTACCAACTTTGAATCGAATGTTTGGAAAAAATATACAAAAACAGTTTTTCGTTCAAGCAGAAATAAAAAGTCAAGTTAATTCTCCATTAGATGCGCGTTTTACTTCATTGCAAACGTTTATATACCATCGAACAAAACAAGAAATTTATTCGCATCCATCAAATTTTGTAGCGAAAGCACCGTAGTAACCGGTGTTGGGACCGTATCACCGTCGTCAACGTTGGACAGGGTGATTTACGTTCAAAAGTGAAAAATGTCTAACAGGAGGTTCTGAATTTTGGAAGTAGGTAGGTACTTGACAACTAGGTACCGGGCTGTACAAGCTCAGAAGCAGGCTAGAATCTTGAAATTTCGGATTTAAGAAGAAGAGAAATTGTACTATCCGTGTAGCGAAAACAAAGGCGCTGATCAGCTTCGCGGTTACCGCGAAGCTGATCTGCGCCTTTGTTTTCGCCTAGGCAAAAATCCGGTTTTCTCACGATGCGGCTCAATTTTTGTACTTCCTCCTTATTGTTTTTGGTTTGCGATACCTCTGGGGTTGTATAGACCGACTCGAATTATCACAAGAAAGTTATGTCAAGTCTTCATCTTCGGGTAAAGTGCTTTAGCTTATTATTCTGTGATATAAGATCTATGATTTTCGTATTCTTTCATAAACTATATTTGTCCTATATAAGTAAACAACCCTCTGCTGCGTATATTCTCGACTGTTATGGTATGTAGCTCAAGATAACGTGTGACGAAACAAAGGCTAACTAACATAAGAGGTATGCGTTTTGATACATACGTGCACATTTTGATTTCAGTTTATTCTGCGATTAAAATCATGTCAACAATATGACCAGATTTAACCCGCTCATCATTATTAGCTTTTTCAGTCTGGTTACGCAAACAGAATGCGCTTGTGACCAATCTAAGTTTTCCTGCATTACCACAAGTGGAAAGTATGGAGCATGCGTAAATAAAACATGCATGGTGGTACAGCCGGAAGAGAGAGCCGGGCTTCGGTTCTCTGTAGTTGTCAAGTATCCCGAATCAACCCTGACGGTAAGCCTTATTATCTATTTAACCCATATTTGACGAATGGATTCTCCCATTGTTATCATTTGGATGAGTCCACTTTCACTTTAAGGGATGCTAGGGGTGATTTTTATTACTTTTCTCATTTTTCAGTTACATTTCCCTGTGCAAACAGAATAGCCCCAAATGGGACGCCGCGTTCTGCTGCGTCACATCTGGGACTATCCTGTTTGCCTATGTCCCACAAAAGGGACGCCAGTATAAATGAGTTAAAGTAATAGGAAAGTGTTTGTTAAATTTCATCTTTGGTTTGCGAATTCGAGTGAGCTGAAGAAAATTCGTTTTAGTGTTTACCGAATCAGGTCTTGTACATAAGTGGTATAGTTTTAAGACATTGAACTACAATTAAATAAATATATAGTTTCTCTAAACATTTTACACCTTTTTAGAACCTGAAGCCAAAGATCGGGACGTCTCTCGAATTAAGTGGCGACGTCTTGATTTAACTGACTTACATGTACTTAGAAATTCTCAATTCCAGATAAATTGAGTTTAAAATAATACTTTCGTGTATTCTTTCGCCACCGCTGATTTTCCTCACTTTTCCAGTCACACAATTGTAAACATTTCTACATGCGGGGGAACGCTTTTGGTCTTAACTGGCGGACAGGAGTAAAACTAAACAAAACGGGCGTCGATACCTGGAAGGCAGACATCACCTATTCCTGGACAGTTGGCGGCTTCAGGTGTCAATATTGTAGTGACAATAGCAGTTTTACCGGACATACCATAGAATACAGAATTTACATCGATGACAAAGTGGACATGGTTGGCGGTAACTTTCAACTTCAACTCCCTATCTCGCAAGTGTCCAGCTATTTCAGTGACGCTCCGATATTCTATTCGCATCCATGGTTTTTCTCAAAGAAAGGAAGCGCGTCCGTTTTCCATATTCCATCACCTCAGATAGCGAAAAATCGGAGTATAATCCTGTACAGACCACCAAGCTATTATGAGAACACATATAAAACATACCCAACGATAGTCGTATGGGATCTTGACGAAGAAGTTTATAATTTATCGGCGAATTTGATCAACGCCCCAGTAGTGGACCATAATACTGTTCAAGAATTTATGATGGTCGGGTTTGGTGATTACGATCCCCCGAGCGAAAGATATGACTTGTTGACCCCAGTCGTTGGTTTGGTGTACAAATGCGATAATAATGGAACTATGTCGAATGGCTGTAATGGTTGCTTCAACACGACGTTCAGTGGCAACTATTCAGACTATATTATACAGGTAAAGAGGTGCATACATTACGCCCCTGAAGGCGGCAAGGGCAATAACACTCTTGACTTTATAATAGACACTGTTTTACCGAAGCTTAGGAACATTACGCAACAACGCATGCTCACTGACCAGCCACATCTCGGAGTAATAGGATTTTCCCTGGGTGGCCTGCTGGCATATCACGCTGCTTGGACACGACCGGAGGTATTTGGGTTTGCCGCGTGTCAGTCCCCTTCGTTCTGGTGGCCGAAGATAAACGATAACACAGACGGGTTCTTCTTTAACAACGTATCCTTGAAAGATTCGAACCTGCGAAACAAGAGACGCTACCAGAGGATTCTACTTGATGCAGGCGGAACAGAGACGCCCATGCCGTTTACTCTCACACAAGCGATGATCGCCTCGGCCGAAGATATGAGTACGTCAGGGTGGTTTGAGTGGAACAAGAATCTCTGGGTTGACGTTTACCCTAGGGATATCCATAGTAGGCAAGTCTGGATTTCAAGGATATGGAAACCATTGAAAACTTTGTTTCCGACTAACCCTGCTCCAAATATAAGCGGTCAGAATTGTGATCTCCGACTAATCATGTTATGATTGGATAAGAAGATTTGAAAGAAGTTTATTTAATTAATGATTGCCACCTTTCCAAAGCTGTTAGTTCTAAATTTCAGTATAGCTTACTCGGCAACTGTGTTTTTCTGAAACAAAATTTTTAATTGAGTATTTTAAGAAAATATAAACAATGACAACTGGAATAATTGTTTTGAATGAGACCGCACATGTAACAGCACTGCTAACCAATTATTTACATACTTCCTCAAGTTCTCTTGTACGGCAGTCTATACATGTATGGGAAGCTAAAATTCGGAAACATAATACGTGATAGTTAGACTCAGACATTAGGAATTATTCTCGGGTACAAGGTTTATGAAGGCAAAATGAGAAAATAATTATAGCGACTTTCTTGGAAAAACATACAAAACAATACAATGAGGAGTAAGTAGCGACACACTAGAGAGATATTTTAAGTAACATTGGAACGCACTAAGCGAAAATAAATGCTATTTCTACAAAACGCGCAGTCGTAAAAACACTCTTTAAAGTTGTAAATGATGTTAAAACAGCTTCACCTAATGTAAAAAAGGGAGAAGTCAACGACCGTTTTATTACAGTTCCCAGATACACTATCAACAATATGCTATTATCTGTGTTCAACAACACGACCGTGTTGGGTTCGAACACGTAATCCTCACCGAAGAGTCAAAACTTAATGAAGCTATTCATCACAAACTATACAATCTTAACCCCAAGTAAAAAATTGCCATGATGAAGTAATTTCTGATAATATCGTTGTGATATTTGTTCCTACTCTCATCATGGCTACTGTTTCATTTTGTCACTGTATTGAAACTGAGTTCACCCGTTTTTAAGCTCGTCATACTTATTAAGTAACCAATGGCTAGTGCAATTGCGAAAAAAGGGAAAGCCACAAAAGCAATTAAATCTAGCCTTAAAAGCGCTTGCTTCTATAGTATAGGAGTGTCATGGATGACCGCACGTTTTTCATCTGATGAGAACTGTTCATTATTTTCACTGGTCAAGTTATCAACATCGTTTCGGGTACAAGGAGACTTCATGCGCAATATATCTTGTAGCAATTTTGGAATCGGTTCGTGCCCACGCGAATGGTACAATCTCTGGCATAACGTAATCAAGACAGTGATAATGCCGCTGGTAACCAGGACGATGACGACATAATGACTCAATAGTGGCATCGGCGATGACGTTTTAGGAACGTTGTCGCCAATGACGTTCAGGAACACCGTGAACGATAAAAGAATCGTCACTGAAAACGTTATTCGCTCGCCAGATTCATGCGGTAGCAGAAACACAACAGGATTAAGGAGGTCGAGAAATACGATTGGTGTGACAATGTTCATAACCAAAAACGCTGAATTTCTACTAAACTGTAGCGCGACGGTAACATGCGCTATTCCATATGATTGAAATGCAAAAGCTTTAGTGCCTGTTAGCGACCATTCCGCGTTTCTTGCATAAAACGCAGTCATAGCAGCGTTTAGAGGTGATCCCAGAATTATTTCCGAAGGTGATGAATCCCAAAGGATTATATCTAAGTAGCATGTATGCACGTCAAATGGATAAGCGGGTGTTTCAATGTCACAAAGTGTTTTTGAAACCATGCCAGGGCGCCAAACTGCCAGACCATCATGGCTGTACCGCACGGTAGATGGAGTCTCATCGAAGGCATGAATTGTATCAGCAGGATTGGATATCACCAATTCTGGGGTCCAAACATTGTCAGATCGAAATGAAAGTTGAGCTATATTCTCGTTTTGTAGAGGATCCCAAGAAATTCGTTTGTCAATCCACATGATATAAAAAAACTGGACGGTCGAAATGTATCCTTCTATCTCATTTATTTTTCTAAGAGCCACTAAATTAAAAGTTACATTAACAACTTGTGGATTATTATCGTCGAGGCCTGGTCTTATGTATTTGTTGTAATCAGTAGTAAAATTATGTATCAATTCTGTCATTTTGGACATTTTCGAGCATAAACCAATGCCGAATATTACCACAAATATGAGGTACTGTTTTACATCCATTCTGAGAAGCTGTATATTTAATTCAAATTTAATTCAATTTAAAATCCATCTTGTTATCAAACGTTCAAAGTCTGGACCCAGTTGTTCAAAGCATCGTTAGCTTAACGATATCGTTAAGACATAAATTTGTTAAGCAAATATCAGCTAAAGTAACAAATACACTGTTATTTTTTGTTGAAAAATGTGAGAATCCTTTGCAGTGCAAAGGATTCTCACATTTTTTCAACAAAAAATAACAGTGTATTTGTAATATTAATGTTTGAAATTTTAACGAAACGTTAACTAACGACGTCGTTAGTTTTGAACAACTGGGCCCTGATTTTAACCAATTGGACGCCATCACAAACTTTGCTGAAGTCCTTCATTTTTCAGTTTCATCACACACGTTTGATATGGTTTCGTCACATTATTGTTTAAAACTTCTTTTAAGGCGATTGATATACAGATCCTTAAATAAAATATCAACGCAAGGTTACAACGCAAGGTTACAACCCTCTTCCGAACGAGATACAAATTTATTTGTTGTTCTAGCAGACATTATCAGGCTGTGCAAAAAGAAAGTAAACTAGATGAGCTCATAGTGGAAGCTTGTTAAATAGTTAAAGGTATGGAACTCGTCTCATCCATAATTTAATGCATTCTTTTGCATTTAGTTCAGATTAAGTTCAGATTTTGTTCAGATTATAGAATGTCTATTGTCATCGAGTTCATCGATGTTATTGTTGCATTTATTGCCAGAAAAGAGAGATCATTTGGGAGTAAATCAGTCACCTTTAGTGTAAACAATCAACAAACCACCTCTAGGGGAAACATTCCTATAGTACATCAGCACCACATACATACACCTTACACACTGATAAGCTGACAGATAATTATATTTTGTCCTTACACCAACTTTCAGAAACGGCTTTTTTTTCATAATCACACTTAGCGAGAACTGTTGATGTGCAAGCTGTTTGATGCCTTTGTTGTTCGATAGGAGTTTTTATTTAGTTTAAACATATTTTATTCAAATAAATCACACACATATATACATACATAAATAATAAATGAAAGCTCAAATCTGATTTAATTAAATATTATTTATACATGCACACAAGCGTTTGCGTAGGAGAGCTGAGCTTACCGAATGTTCGTCATAAAGCTTCAACAGTCGTCGTACCACAGTCTGTACAACTATCAGTGATAGTGTCAGTATGTTTTAGCCATCAGGAAAACATGTCCGTGACATGTACACCCCCTTGAACCCCATTTATATATATATTTTTAGCTCACCCGTTAGGCTCACAAGGTGACTTTATCTTTATAGGATGGCCATGATCCGGCGTCCGTCCGTTGTCCGTCCGTCCACAATTTCAAAGATCTTCTCCTCTGAAACCACTACGCCAATCAAAGCCAAACTTTATGTAAAGCATTTATAGGAAAAGGGAACCAATGTATATGTAAATATGTAAATAATTCAGGTCACACCACCAAGATGGCCGCCACGTCCATATATGGTAAAAACCTTTAAAAATCTTCTGCTCCAAAACGGTGAACAGAAACTTGGCATGAAGTATGGATGACTCAAGTACTACAATGTGTATATAAATCATGACCCTGTGATGAACTTGACCTATTTTACGGCAAGGTCAACATAGGTCGCCAATGCATTTGAATGGGGAAAACTTTTAAAATGTCATTTAAAGTGAAAGTCTTGCAGGAAATGCGCAGTAGGACTGAATATTAATGATTCTGAAACAATTGGTCCCAAGGAGCTCCTTGCCCCCACCCCGGGGCAGTATACATGTATATCACCATAATATTCAAACAACTCCTCTGAAACCACTTGGCCAATCAAAGCCAAATTTTAACTATAGGAAAAATAAATAAAATAAATAAATAAATAAATAACAATATACATGTGTGTATAAATATAAATAAATAAATGAATAAATAAACATGATGCCAAAATAGATAAATAAAAAATATGAATAAATAAATAAATAAATCACACACATATTATTCACATTATGTATGATAAATCACACGTATTAAATCACACATATTATTCACATTATATATGATAAATCACACATATAATTATGTGTGATTTATCACACATAGTGTGTTTTTTTGTTTATTTTGGCATTTTGTTTGTTTATTTATATTTATATATCTTTTTATTTATTTATTTATTTATTTATTTATTTTTTATTTATTCATTCATGTATTTATTTACTTATATATATATTTATTTATTTGTTTATTTTACCTATCTACTTGTTTGTTCATTCAGGTTTTTGAGTTGTTCTTGTGCACCTGATAGTCTGAGTGGCTTTGGCGGGAGATGACGTACGTCATTTGGTGTTACGCCAACTTGACGTTGCCTTAACAGGCAATGACGTAACGTCACCACTGAGACTACTGATATAATGCTTCAAAATATGCCACCTAGTTGCAGAAATTTAAAGCTACTTTCCTGATGAAGGCCTAGTGCCGAAAATTTGAAATTGAGTGAAAAATTACCCTTGTGTTTATCATCTATTCCCTCTGGAATATTTATTTGAGAATATCTATTCTGGGCAATGTTTATATATTCTGGACAATTCGGAACGAAGTTATACAAATTGTTGGAATTCCGATGGGTACAAATTGCGCCCCTCTAGTAGCTGATATATTTTCATTCTGCTACGAAAGAGCTTTCATGGATTCTCTTAACCATGACAATCAAGCAGATGATATCGAAAGGTACAAGTTGGCAAAGATCAGGAAAAGGCGCAATCAGAAAAAGATTCCCACTCCAAAAAACCGAGGTGGGAAAAAACCAAACTAACAATCAGTTACTTATACCATGAAAACATTTCGTAAGCCGAATGAGCAGCTATTAACCTGTGAGTCCTCGCTTTTGATTCAGCAAGGTTGCTATAATGATTTATTTGTTTGTCCTTGATGGTTCAAACGAGGACTCACAGAATGAGTAAGCTGTCCGACGATGGAGATCCCTGGGCGCCCAATAACTTACTAACTCCGGAGCAAAAGAAAAATACCACTTGAACCCCGGTGGGCCAAGCAACAGACAAGAAACTCCGGCCCCAACCAACTAAAATGAATAGCTTTATGTCGGGGCCATCAAAGAGTCTGTCGCCCGACCCACCGGCGTGCAATTTAAGAAGGCAGCTTAGTTATCAACCGTGATTGGGTTAAAACTAAGCATGCAGACTGTCGCAACATTTAAGTTATATCCTATACGTATGTAACGCGTAATGATTTTTCTGAATTGAAAAGAAAAATCATTCCTTCCAATAAGTTTCTTAAATTTGTAAACCACGTCACCATAAAAATTCTGAATCCGAAAGGCCCTCGCGTAAAAGGGTCTTTAGCGTAACTTTAGAAAAAGGGTTTTCGAAGTTTATGATACCGATAGCCCTGCTGAAGAAGTTTGGCTGTTAAACATTTATTTCGTGCATTGAAGTCCGCAACATGATTGCAGACTCTAGCAATCCTAATAAGTTGTGAAATGTATACGCCATAAGAAGCACGGCGAGGAACGTCACCATCCAAAAACGGAAAGTTTACTATATCAAAATCAAAGTCATCGCGTTTATCATAAATTTGAGAAGAAATGAATCAATTTGCAATAGAAAGATGTTAGTCTAAAAATGGGGCTTTGGTATCTGTGTTGTTTGCCTTATTCAACTGTTGTTCAGGGGGATAAATTTGTTTGACCATGCCTTCAAAATAAGGATTGTCAATGTTCAAAAGGTCATCGAGGTACCTAAAAGTCGATAACATCAGCTTGATTGTCATGGTTAAGAGAATCCATGAAGTCTCTTTCGTAGCAGTATAAAAATAGATCAGCTACGAGAGGGGCGCAATTAGTACCCATCGGAATTCCAACAATTTGTCTGTATAACTTAGTTCCAAATATAATATAAATATTACCCAGGAGATAGGATAAGGCATCGCATACATTCTGACATGACCAAAGTGTATATCGACTTTGGTCAGAGGAAGACTAGTCAAAAATGCTTTTTCTATCATTACAGGCCAAATAAAGTGAGCCATAGTTTTTTAATGCTCTTTTGAATGTCCACTCTATCAAATCGAGTAATTTTTTCTTTAATCAGATTATGTGGCAATGTGGTATACAGAGTAGAGAAATCGTATGTGGACAAGCTCGTCGCACGGAACCCTCTACACTTCAATTTACTGAGCAACTCGCCAGAATTTTTTATTGACCAAAACCAATTTTTATTTGACCTTTACCTCAGACGGGTATATATACTGTAATCATACGCTCATAAGAGCGCTGTGAAACTGATTTGTCAACAAATATTTTTACTGTAGTATCTAAACAAACTGTATCTATATCAATCAAATTATTGATTACACTAATCCCATGGCAATAAATCCATTAGTTGGGGCAATATTTAAGCAGTTGATTAATTGATACAAAAGCTTTGTCTTTACCTTTAATACAAGCGTGTATTTTTATTCGTGAAATCATTTCCAGTTTTAATACAGACAGACGCGTATATCAGTATAACTCCCGAATGATAATTGGATAGTAACTGTTCGAAATTAAATTTTACTTAAAAATTCATTTTTGTTGAATATTGTGGGGAACTCTATGATACTTTCCAAAAGGCAACTTGTATTTTCTTTTATGAATGTTACATCGGGTGCTTGAACAACAGTCTCTTTGACATTCTTCTATAAAAAGTTTGCTATAACCTGAAACACTTCTATACATATATGCAAAATTATGTAATCCCCAATGTATACGTGTATTGGTACTGTAATGATACGATAAGGACTTGTGCACTGATTCATTGCCAAAGGTAGAAGGACGGCGTCGTCGAAGATTTTATGTAATCACATTGGATAGATCACTGCTTTTAGATGGATAACGCTCAGTTTCTTATATGTCTGTTACTGTCGGGCATATATTCATGTTCAAAAACGTCTAAGACAACTAAGACAACCGAATTGATACAGAACTTGACTACCCACTACGACTCAGATGTTAGACCAGGTCTAGACAGTGAAGGCCCACTGGTTGTCAATATGAGTTTCAATTTGGTGGCCCTGACAAAATTAAACGAAGTCGAAGGATATATTTCGACCGTTCAGTTTTTCGATATTACATGGATGGACCAAAGAATTACGTGGGACCCTATAGAAAATCATAATATATCTCACCTTACAATGCATTCTGATAGAATTTGGACACCGGAACTAGTTATTTCAAATCCTGCAGATACTATTTACGTTTTTGGTGAGAACCCAACAACTGTTCGTTACAGCAATGACGGTCTGGCGTTTTGGCGTCCTGGGCTTGTAACTAAAACGTCATGTGACATACAGACACCAGCTTATCCATTTGATGTGCACGCATGTTATATAGGTGTTATCGTATGGGGTGCAATTTCATCAGAAATTATCATTGGAACTCCTTTAAATTCAGTTGTGACGTCTGTTTACGCTAGAAATCCTGAATGGTCTCTTACTGACAGTTCGGCTTTATCTTTTACATCGGGACAGATGGCGGGAGTAACTTTTGGCCTTCAGTTTAGCAGGAATTCGGCGTTTCTGGTGATAAACATAGTAATACCAATCGTTTTCCTCGACCTCATCAATCCTGTTGTGTTTCTGTTACCACATGAATCTGGTGAACGTGTTACATTTTCAGTGACGATTCTGTTATCATTCACGGTTTTCCTGAATGTTATTGGCGACAACGTTCCAAGAACGTCATCGCCGATGCCACTATTGTGTCATTATGTCGTCATTGTCCTGGTTACCAGCGGTATCATCACTGTGTTGAATACATTGAGTCAGAGACTTTACCATGCGAGTGGCCAGAAACCAGTTCCCAAATGGCTGCAAGAAGCGTTATGCCTTGCGTCAGCCTGTTCAAGAAATAAAATAAATCATGTTACTGATAAAGACGAGAAAATGGTGACTGACGATAAATGTGATGTTGCTCAAGACAGTCCGGTTATTTGGAAGCAAGCACTCATACGAATCGATGTAGTTTCATTCACCGTGTTCTTTATATTTGCTCTTGCACTCGCGATAGGTTACTTAATTAGCATGACAACATTTCAGAGCGGTAGGCTTATTTAAAATCCGATGACAAATGACGTAAATGCAAGATTGGTCGGACATGATTTATTGTATTTTACTGGAGTTCTCAGAGGAAAAGTGACTTGTGTTTTGCAAAAGTTATCGTGATGGCACATACATATCATTTTATGGTGTTGCGCAACAACTACATGTATATCATACAGCAGATATAAGGATTATTTTTAAAGATAGAAATAAGCATGACCTCTATCTGTGATAGAATTTAAATGAACAGCATAAATATCCAACGTCATAACATCATATAGAAATACTCGTAAAGGCATTTTTTGTGTGTATAAAATCGGCCAGAGTTGCTTTATTTTCTGGTTTACAGATTTTTTTTTTTTGGAAAAAAAAACTTCATATGGAGGAGGGAATAAATAAAATAAAACAAAAGTGTTTAAGTCGGTTAAAGTAAAACCAATGTCTCAAAGTGGCCATTAAGAAACTAAATAGAAATCACTCATGCTTCAAAGATACGGCAACATATTGGTCCAAAAACTGATGATGTAGCAGTCATATGTATTCACGGCCCCCATGGGACCGGGAAATAGCGGGACGTTTAATTTTCAATTTTTACAGCCAGACTAAAAAGCCCGTCACTTGTGATAAAGTCCCTGCTAAAAGCCCCGGCTCCCCGGAGGCTGCCAATAGTTGGTAGTTGTTCTATCGAAAACATATGAGAGAGGGGCTTGAATTTCTGCATGTAAATGTACAGGATCATTTGTAAATTAAATAAGGACCGCAAAAGTAATTTAATGTTAAAATACAACTATTATCTAATTAGCGACCGTGTATAAATGAATGGAGTTTAACCAAATTTGCACAGAAAGATTGTTGGAAGAAGACTTAACTTGTAGATGTTCACTTGACTTGAGTAAGTCTGACAGTGTAGATGTTCACTTGACTTGAGTTAGTCTGACAGCCCTATGGGTGCGAATGGGCATGTTTTCGCTGTCAAAATTGTTTAAACTGTACACATTTATATGTATTACAGATTTATAGGTACATGTATTTACGGGCTTGCCCGTATGGACACGGGGTGTTTGGCAGTGGTTGTAAGCATTGTTCCCCGAATGACTTGAGGGAGTTATAGCTGTTACTCGAATAGCCTCTGTGTTCAGAGTGGTCAGTCATTATTGAGTCTCCCCCAGCAATGTTTCTGTGCAAGTTTGGTAAAAATCTATTAATTTGATTAGAAGATATGATATCGGAAATGTTTATCTAAACAGCTTTCATGGGCTGGCGACCTTGAAAATTAGGCCAATGTCACCAAAATCTAATAAGCCCCGAGTCTCCTCCTAGCAATGTTTCAGTGCACGTTTGATAAAAAAAATCAATCCATTTGCTCAGAAGATATGGTGTTCAAAATGCTTAATTTTCAAAGTCATCCTCGGCTTGTGACATATAAAAGAAGTTCAAGGTCAAAAAATCCAATAAACTCTATGTCTCTATCCTATCAAAAATGTTTCTGTGCAAGTTTTGTTAAAATCCATCCATTGGTTCAGAAGATATCGTGCAGGAAAGAATAATTTCAACAGTGTTCATGGGCTGGTGACCTTGAAAATCAGGTAAAGTTGACCAAAATGTAATCAACTCGAAGTCTCCTTCCAACAATCTTTCTGTGCAAGTTTGGTTAAAATCTATTCATTTATGCAAAAGATATCTCCTCGGAATAGCTAATTTTGACAGTTTTCATGGACTGGTGACCTTGAAAATTAGATCAAGGTCAACAAAATCCAATCAACTCTTTTCCCCGCCCAAACATGTATCTATGCATGTTTGATGAAATTCCACCCAATGGTTCAAGTGGTTCAAAAGATATCGTATCGGAAAGAACCTATGCGGACGACGACGCCGACAGGATCTGCACCAGAAACATTATGTCCGCCACCTTCGGTTGGGGGGTAGGGGGGGGGGGCGGGGAATATAAGTATAAGTATCACATTTCAATTTTACTTTAATTTCAATTTTTGAAGATATTACGTAGGATAATCCATAATCCAGAACATTCCCGGCCATATTGTGTAAAAATATCCATTGTGAAAATTACATATAAAACGACAATTATATTGCTTTCTCTGGTAATCGACATCACGCACACCATATTCATACTGAAAGTTGGTAGACAAAATGTATTCAGGAATGTGTTTTCTCCAAAGCAAGGTTTTTTGTATCTCCAAACAGGATAAATTACGCTTTTGACACTTGGATTTGCTGCTTTTTGAGTTTGAATTGATGCTTTACGCCCCAGTCAACAGCTGCATGTAAGGTCATGTCGGGACGCTGCCTCCATTTTATTGGACTTTTACCCAAAATGCGGATGTCATGACATCCAACAAGTGCTTGAAATATAACAATCCAACGTATAAGCCACAAAAGGCTTATACGTATGAATGGTTTAACTTGAACCACTTTTCCTAGGCAGGCTCACACCTGAGCTGTTAACCAGTAATCAGGTGGTCAGTCAGTAGTGTATAAGCTTTGCCTGGAGCCAAAAACAGCCCATCTATTCGTTAGGTCCCCATGGGCGGGGGCCCATATATCAACCCGACCACCCTCGCATTTGCTGCAAAAATATGTATCGTCATTGGTATTATCTACAGATATATGAAATGGAAAAGGGGAAGGGAACAACCCCGTATTTATCTATACGAATTACAAAAATCTAGGTGGGGCAAGACTTAATTTTGCTTAAGCTGAGATGAATTTATTTGAAATAAAAAAGCCAAAAATTAAACTTATTTCAATTTAAACTGAAACCTACCCGATGAAAACCAACACCTTACATTATAGTCGATCTACAGGATGCTAACATAATGGTACCATGACAAGTGGATAAATATTCTTATGACACCGAGATACCTATTGAATGTGGCATTCATCTGCTTGAAGATATTGTAGGGGTAGCACCTACATTTCGTATAAATCTGAAGCCCGAACAATACCCGTTATGTACCCACACAGCCGTAGTCTCTGGTACAGTTGCCTGATTATTCCGATATGAAGATATGGTCATGATTCATGCTTATATGGTTAGGTCAATGAGATATACAATACCATTTATTCCCCACCCACCCACTTGTGCCAGGAGCCCCAAATATAAATGATGATGATGATTGATGTGGATGATGGTGAGTGATCAAGATGATGATGATTGATTGGTAGCAACAATGGTGATTGATGCGTATGATGGTGATCCTTACAGAGACGGTAAGATTGCTCAAGGACGATAAAACTTAACAGTTTATTGACAGTTCACATGTGGGCCCACGAAAACTCATGACGTTTGACAGACGAGTTGTATAACTAGACATAGCGACAAGTTAATGTGGAATTACCTCTGGCGAAAGTTGAAAAGCATCCTTTCTTGCTAAATTGCATCCAATTTGTATGCTAACTATGCTTGCAGGCTGTAGAAAGATGACAAACTTTTGACACAACGCGGGAGTTTCTGCCATTTCCTTGTTTAGAACGACTGCGATGGCCAAGACCGAGGTTATCCGAAATTTGGCTGTTCCACTAAGGCGGCGAAGTTGCCGATAAGACGAAAAGGAAGATAAATTCAAGTCTCTAAGCGGACATATAAATTCTAAAAATCTTACTAATAAATAGTTATTCTTATTTGCAGGTGATTTGAACCGCGATTCCATTCATATATTGTTACAGGTGAAGGAGGCGAGAGGAGAATCTCACCTTTCTCATTTTGTCACAATGCTGTTATATTTAAATTATATTTAAATTAGCCACGCTGAATTTGCATAAATCCTACAGAATCGTACAAGAGAGAGAAAACACCAGTCACATGACCCACAGAAATCAAACAGGTTCGTACAGCGCGGCCCGGCCCCCCATATAGAAACGGCCGCATCCCCTGGAGCAGACTCTCTCGCAAAAGTCAGCTTTCGAATTGAAATAGTGTAACTAGATTTCGTGGTTTAGGACTATATTTTTATTCTAGGCTACTGCAGAGCAAAGAAGTAAGGATGGCTGTTGATGTGTGGTTACAGTTGTTATGCTGAGGATTTCAGGGTTTGATTTATCTTGTTCTTGTTAATTTGAAATGTTTTCTTGTTTTTGATCTTAGACTTTCAGGCTCTTCCAATACTGTGATGGTGCAATGACCCTAAGCTGACCTTGGGCGACACCGCGTATGAATACAGTACTATGAATAGATGACAGTTACCACGTGAGGGCTTCCCCTACGTATTTGGAGATCACCTGGAGCTATTTATAGACAACGACCTGAATCGTGACCTCTATGTGTATACAGTGACAACCCAAAAGAGCCTGAGAGGACTAAATATAATGCTATCCTTTCTTGTTTTGTTTCGAGTTTTAAAGTTTATTTATGTTTAAATATAGATAATTACCATGAGTTTTAATTAAGGCTTTTCTTAAATGAATTTTAAAGAGACTGTTTATACATTTAAAGCTAAAGTTTAATAGTTAATTGGCAATTAAGCATTTAATATATAGGCTTGGTTATATTTCTGTTGTAATGTTTAAGTTCTGGTTATGCTAGAACTTCCTAGATATGTGCTAGTTTATGCTAGTACTCCCTTAGAATGTGCTAGCTATGCTAGTGCTCCCTTACCAACGTGTTAGTTATGCTAATACGATGCCCCTGAATATTTATGGTCTCAGTTTTGAAATATTAAATACAGCCATTCCATGCTCTTGTAGCCAAGCAAATCAAATTCTGTAAGGTTTGTGCATAAGTAATGCTGTGCTCAGAACACGTAGAATTATAAATGCTATTTAAAGTAATAATTACATACTTTCAAGAATGTTTAAGTAATATTGATCATACTTAAGAATCACATTAAATACATAACGTACGAGAATGAGGCTGTTCATCTCTTCGTATTATGAAGTTATGTTTCATAGAAGAGCTGGATTGTCTCATATGACCTTGACCTTGCCACGACCTGAATTGACCTTGACCCAGAAGCAGACAGAGCTATCTATGGTTAAGCGAAGCTAGGCACGCGATGCGAGGGAAGCTAATCTATGGACTATGGCGCGGTTTAAGAGGGGAAAGAATCATATATATATATAACCCTTTATAGGTGAAATTTGAGCATTAAGTGTTTATAAATAAAAGAATACATTTTTTTAAGTAGAAACTTCCTTCATTATCCCTTCTCCCTCAAAAGTATCTCCATTCTATTAATCAATGGTCATGTCAGCCCAGTTAATGGTCATGTTGATCAAATTAAATGTCACGTCAATCACATCACAAGTGAAACTGTATCGTTCAGCCCATGCTCGGTCCATCGTGATGTATATGGTAGAAGTAAGCAATGATCAGGAAAAAACAATGAACAGGAAAGTCGGAAGTTACTGGTCAATTACACGATAGCAAGCACCCGTCTATAACTCACTCCCGTACCCCCCTTACTGTCTGCCTGGTTTATAGCGGTGAAGGTCTGGTGACCTAGTCCAGTGACCTTGACCCCTGTGACCTTGCATTTTATGGTGTCAGAAGTGGGATCTGTCAATACAGTGTTGCAGCGATGGTACAGTACAGATACAGTCTATGGTCATGGTTATGGTACAGTTACAGAAAGATGAGAAGCAAGATACAGAGGTACCTTAGGGACGCTGGTAATGTACAGATCTAGTGATACGAACCCCAAACTTAAGGTTGAACGATACAGTTATTTTTTTTAATGAATTAAGGCTCAGATTTGCTTGCAAAGAGATAAGACTTGAAAACTATAATTTCAGGGAATAAAAATGGGCAAAAGAAGAAATTTGAAAAGGAGAGACAATGAGGTTGAATGTGAAGGCAGTGGCAGTGATGTGACTTTAAGTGCCGTAGAAATGAGCATGATAGCGCTGAAGAATCTGATATGGGGGCCAGGGAGGGGGGTAATACGCATAGAGAAAATATTAATTTTGAGCAACCTTTGGGACCTGTGCAACCTGCGCCGCGTTTTCAGGTACATTTGTACTCGGTGATAGAGATGAGGATCCTGTCATTATGCAGCAAAATGCAGGTATAGAGACAGACCCTGAAGGGCATGCTGAGGGTGATGGGGCGAGGCCGAGGGCAGGAGAAAATAATGAGGTCACTAGGGCAATGAAGGAGATGACTACTGCCTTGGTAAATACAATTAAAGAGTCAAATAGGGCTATTAATCAAAACTTGAACAATGTTCTAGAACAGGTTCAGAGAAGGCAAGCTGCGGAACGGGTAATTACAGCGCAAAATAGGTCAAATAGAACAGAACGGGGTCGTAGGTCGGTACCTGATCCTAGAAGATCAGTGTATAGTAGGTCAGGATTTTCAGATACTGATGAAGACGGAGATGATTATCCACTTCAGAGGCAGCAGAGATTCACTGATCCTGTGCAACAAAGGGAGATAACTAAGCTACCCATATTCACAGGTAAGGAACCTTGGAATGTATGGTTTAACAGGTTTACAGAGGTGGCAGATAGGAGAAACTGGACTGACGAAGATCGGCTTGATGAGATATTACCCAGATTGCAGGGAGCGGCTGGTGAGTTTGTATTTGGTCAACTTAGACGTGAAGTAAGGGAAGATTATGCTCACCTGGTGTCTGAATTAAATAGTAGGTTCAGAGTTGTGGTTACAAAGAAAACATACGGAGCCCAATTCAGTCATCGCTGTCAGAAAGCTAATGAATCTGTAGAGGAGTATGCTGCAGAATTAAAACGGTTGTATGATAAGGCACACTCAAATAGAGATGAAGAGACGAGGCGTGAAGACCTTCTTAGGAGGTTTCTCGATGGTTTGTTTGATGAAAAGGCTCGTTTTAAGGTAGAATACATCAAGGAGCCCAGAGACATTGATGAGGTTGTTTACCAGGTAGTAGATTTTCAGGAGACTAGGCATCGTCCTTTGATGGGAGATGGCAATGGTGACCGGCGGGGTAAAAAATATGCACGTGCAGTCAGGTTTGATCAGACCGAGTATGAGGATAGTGATGATGAGAGCGATGGAGCCATTCAGGTTGATAAAAAGGTAAAACGTAAGAGGGGTGGGAGAGCACGCAAAGCTGTTGTTGGTCAAACTGAGACTTCTGTTAAAGCTGAGTCAGGTAAGCAAGCTGAAAAGAACACACAGGGGCAGAAGCAGTCTTCAGATAGTGACCTGGAAAGAACATTGAAGGCTTTGCAAGATAAAATAGTCGGCTTAGAGAGACAATTACAACAGAAAGGTAATAGTGCAAGTGCTGCTCCACAGCAGAGCTATGTGAGACCAGACATTGTGTGCTATCATTGTTCTGAAGCAGGTCATTTTGCTCGAGAATGTCATCAGAAGCAACAATGTAGGAAGTATGGGCAGTTCAACAGTTTACGTGGGCAGAGAGACCAAGGGGCTTATTACAGGGGTGGGTCATCTTACTCTCGTAATAACGGTAACACTCAAGCATATCAGGGAATGGGTTCAAACAGTTCTCAACCTTTAAACTAGAAAGGGTCGGTTCTGATGGCCGTGAGACGACCCTTGTTTATAAAAACATAGGCCAAAACAGTAGTTGTAAAGAGGAGAAATTTAGACACAGTTTGCCAAGTATTGTGGGAGCTTACATAGATGCAGCAGTAGAAGGGGTTCCGTTGTATTTTACAGTTGATACAGTTGCATCTCAGACTATACTTAGCAAAAAGATTTTTGACAAGATTTCGCCTGAGTGCCGACCTAGACTTGTACCTTCTGCCCATAATATTACTTGTGCAGGGGGCACAACTCTTAAAGAGCATGGTAAAGCAATTTTCAACTTGAAAATGGGTAATCTCCAGTTATCAAAAGAAATTATAGTAGCTGATAAATGGGATGAGGGACTGCTTGGTGCAGATATAATGCAGGAGGATGAAATGGGCCCAGGGGATTTGATCTTGAGTAAAGGGATTTTTAGATTGCGGGGCGTGGATATAGAAATTCTTAAGGTGGGAAAGGACAGTCGGGTTCGAAAAGTCACAGCAGCTGATTATTTTACTGTCCCCGGATACTGTGAGCAGGTAGTAGATGTTTTTGTAGAAAGATTTCCTGAGGATGACTGTACTAGCAACAGAGATGTGATTGTAGAGCCTTGTGAAGGGTTTTCAGAAAGGTATACGCTAGTAATGGCAAGTACTATTGTCGACATTAATTCCAGTCCGACACAGAAGGTGAGAGTGTTAAATCCATCTAGTGACCCAGTTTCGGTATATCAGGACAGTGTTATTGGTACGGCAGAACAGTATGAAGATGTGAGTATATTGGTTCAGTCCGAAGATCCGTCACAGTCTGAGAACCACAGTGCGGTGAGGCGAATTCAGCTTATGAGCCAAGATACAGAAAATTCTGTACCCCACGCGGTGGTCAATACTTCTAAGAGTAAGTTGCCTTCACATTTAGAAGAATTATGCAGTAAGGCTTGTGAAAGGCCGGTCCAGTGAGGAAGCCGCCGTCATAGAAGATCTGTTGGTAAGGCATCAGAATGCATTTTCACGTGATGAGTATGATTTAGGTAGAGTCTCACCTGAATATGGCGTCCATGAAATTGACACTGGAGATGCGAAACCTGTCCGTTGTCCACCTATACCCGTACCGCTGGCTTTCGCCGATGAAGAACGCAAGGTAATTGAAACGATGGAGAAACATGGCATTATCTGCAAGTCACATAGTTGCTGGAGTAGTCCAATTTGTTTGGTGAGAAAGAAAGATGGCAAGGTAAGACCATGTATTGAGTACAGGGCTGTAAACAAGGTAACAAAAATGGACAATTTTCCTATTCCCAGAACCAGGGATTGTCTTGATGCTGTTGCAGGTGCAAAGTTGTTTAGTACACTTGACGTTACAAGTTCATACCACCAAATCCCAGTGAAAGAGGAAGATATCCCCGAGACTGCATTCATCAGAAAGTATGGTTTGTATGAGCATTGTACTATGCCGATGGGAATGAAAAACTCGAGTGCAACTTTTCAGCGCTGCGTTCAAAGTATTGTAAATGGGCTAAATTGGATAAGCTGCCTGGTCTATCTTGATGACATAATTGTCTTTGCTGACACCTTTCAAGAACATGCCGACCGACTAGACATGGTTCTAAGTAGGTTGGAGCAGGCTGGTTTGAAATTACGCAGCTCCAAATGCTTTCTGTTCTGTGATCAGGCGCATTTCCTTGGTCATGTTGTCTCGTCCGATGGCGTGCTGCCGAGCCCTGATAATATTGCTAAAATCATGCAGTTTGCTGATCCAAAGAATGCGACTCAAGCTCGTGCACTCGTAGGTATGGGAAGTTATTACAGGCGCCACATTAAGGGATATTCAGACATGATGAGGCCGATACTTGATCTTACTAAGAAGGGTAAAGAGTTCAAATGGACAGAAGCATGCAAGGACGCCTTGGCGAAGCTGAAAGAAGCACTGGTAAGTCCGCCAATAATGGCCTATCCCTTAGATATTGGAGACTATATCCTAAACTGTGACGCAAGTGACTATGCCTTGGGAGGGGTGCTCAGCCAGATCCAAAATGGTGAAGAAAAGGTGATAGCTTATGGTAGTAAGATGCTGATTAAAGCAGAGAGAAACTACTGTGTGTCAAAGTATTACTCAGTATACGGTACTTTGTTGAGTACTTTAGGCAGTACCTACTAGGAAGGAAGTTTACGGTAAGAACAGACCACAAAGCATTGACATTCTTGTTCAGTTTCAAAGAACCTAGAGGCAGGTTGGCCCGGTACTTAGAAATTCTGTCCGCATATGACTTTACGGTGAGTTATCGAAAATCCAGTGGGCATTGTAATGCAGATGGAATGTCTCGTTGTGTTAGCCCTTGGGACTGTCAGTGTAATGAAGTAGATACTTTAGAGCCGCTGAAATACTGGCCTTGTAAGAAGTGTGAAAAGAAAGCTATAGATATGAAGAGTACTCTACTGTTGGGAAGTTCAGATAAGAGCAAGGACGAAAGTTGCCAAGCAATGGAAGAGGGTGAGAATCAACATAGTGTTAAGCAGGTGACATGTATTACGAAGTCCATGGCGCCAAACAATAATGGACAAAGTAATGAGTCGAGGGGTGAACTCAAAGTCACGGCTAGTAATCCGCTTGTTGATAGTCTTTGTTTTGTAGAGTCAGATGATGAAGTAGAATATGGTCCAATGTGTGAAGAGGTTGCAACCCGTGTATGTGGAGAAGACCCTCAGAGTTTGGTAAGACTTCGAACGGGCAATAGTAAAGTAGAGTTGAGCTGTGATTTACAGAATGTTGAGTATGGTGAAAGGGAGACAACTCACACTGAAGTCCAGGGAAACACTGATGTCAGAGAAGATGTTAGAGCTGTAGAAACACGATCTCATGGTAAGCAAGAAAATACACATGAAGGTCAGGCTACAGGGGGTGAAGCAAGACGAGATCCTTTGACCCCAGCTGTTCTACCAAGAAAGGTAATTTTGAGTAATTATACAGATGAAAACTTGGCTAGCATGCAGAAAGAGGATCCCGACATTTCTTTTGTGTATGCAAATCTGTTGAAGGGACGTAAGCGACCCTCAAGTACTGATGTTGTGACAAAAAGCCCAGCCACACGGCATTATTGGGTCATCTGGAATTCACTTAGCCTAGACAATGGGTTGATTGTGAAAGAATGTGTTCAGAAAAATGGCCTTAGTAAGTATTTTCAGCTACTTATTCCCAGAAATCTCAGGAAGGAGGTCTTGAAGGAAGTCCATGATGCTAGAATGGGTGGTCATTTTGGCTGTAGGAAGACCTATGAAAGGGTAAAACAGAAATACTACTGGTATGAGATGGGAGATGAGGTAAATAACTGGGTATTGGCGTGTGATATCTGTGCTGCTGACAAGATTCCCCAGAAGAAGCCGAAGGCACCATTAGGTAGCCTTGGGGTAGGTGCTGTGCTTGCTTCACTTTCAACTGACTTTGTAGGTCCATTTCCAATCACACCTAGAAACAACAGATTCATCCTTGTTGTAACAGAAAATTTCAGTAAGTGGGTAGAAATATTTGCGGTAGCTGACCAGTCAGCCGTGACGACAGCTAACGTGATTTTGAATGAGGTAATAGCAAGGTATGGTGCACCACTTTCTATTCACAGTGATCTTGGGTCTAACTATGAAAGTCAGATATTTCAGGAGCTATGTAAACTGATGGAAGTGAGGAAGACTCGTACATCTGTGAGAAACCCAAAAGGTAATGGCCAAGTAGAAAAATTCAACAAGACATTGGTACGTATGATTAAAGCCTATCTGAAGGGTGAGCAGGAGGACTGGGATTTGAACCTCGGGTGTTTGGCGGCTGCATTTAGGGCACTTCGAAGTGCATCGACAGGATTTACACCGAACATGCTAATATTGGGCCGTGAGGTAAGAATTCCAGCAGAGCTCAGAAGTGGACAAGCATGTGACAGTGAAGATCAATCTATAAACTCATATGGTGAGTATGTCAGCTGGTTGAGAAATAGGATGCAGGCGGCACATGACATTGCGCGCGAACACTTTGGCAATGCGGCGAAGCGACACAAGTATGCGTATGACACTAAGCTTGAACATTTGCGCTATGAACAAGGGGAATGCACTTGGTATCTGCATGAAAAGAGGGCATTAGGTATCAGTCCAAAGTTGCAGCCGAAATATGTACTATGTGTAGTGCTCAAGAAGCTCAGTGATGTAACATACTTAATTGGTCTGGAAAAGGTGGATAACCGTGTGGTGCATCATGATAAATTGAAGAGATATGTTGGACAGAATAGGGCAAAATGGATGGACAGAACAACGCGAGAATTTATAAGGGGTAATTAGAGTCAAGGTCAAAGGTCAAGGTCACGAAAAAAAAATCAACAGAAACTTAGTAGGTGGTAAAATATATAATTTCAGTTTGGCATCAGGTCAACTGTCCTATGTGCTCAGTCGGGGGAGAGCTTACCGCTGTGTGTCGTGTGGATATATCGAGGGCAAGAGCAGGGCGGAACTCCATTTCTATACTTAGCATGTGGTGGACAGTGAGATACTATTTACCTGCGTCCCATGTGATTTCAAGACTGGGAGTAAGAAAAAGCTCGACACGCATTTGGAGTCTCCGGGACACTTTGAGAAATTGGGTACGGGTCTGGATGGCTTGGAAGTTATAAATTCACAGACGCCATGTTACATTGAGGTGGGGCGGGACATAGTGCGAATGTCGAGGGATGATTCGGCCCGCCATTGGATAGGTGTGAGTAGGACGGAGGGGTTACAGGATGGAGACGTGCTGGAGGATATGAGGCCTCAGCTGCTTGGGCAGGGTGAGGAGATGATTCTAACCCCGAAGAGAGTGGAATTGAAAGTGCCAGAGAAGACACTAATGCATAGGGGAACACAAACAGAACCCATGTCTTTTGATAGAATTGAGGAAAAAATCGAAACCTTGAAGGGGGACATGACCAACTGCATCACTCACATATTCACCTATATGGAACAATTAAAGGAATTGAACGGGTTACAGGAAGTGGTTATAAAGAAGGTAGAAGAGAGACTAGACAAACTTCAGAGGGACGATAAGAGAGGAGGAGAAGATCGGGACAGGAGGAGGAGGGAGGAGCTACGTGAAAGGAGGAGGGGGAGAAGCAGGAGTAGAGAGAGGCGATAGACAATGGAAGAGTAATAAATGTAGAGCGATGAAGTCAATTGAATAAAGATAGTGAAATTTCTTAGAGAGTGATGCCTTTACCGGTCCGCCTGATTGTCATGTCTAGGAAGTTAAATGTTTGTGAGGGACCACTAAACATTTAAACAGGGGGTAGTTGTAGGGGTAGCACCTATATTTCGTATAAATCTGAAGCCCGAACAATACCCGTTATGTACCCACACAGCCGTAGTCTCTGGTACAGTTGCCTGATTATTCCGATATGAAGATATGGTCATGATTCATGCTTATATGGTTAGGTCAATGAGATATACAATACCATTTATTCCCCACCCACCCACTTGTGCCAGGAGCCCCAAATATAAATGATGATGATGATTGATGTGGATGATGGTGAGTGATCAAGATGATGATGATTGATTGGTAGCAACAATGGTGATTGATGCGTATGATGGTAATCCTTACAGAGACGGTAAGATTGCTCAAGGACGATAAAACTTACAGTTAACTGACAGTTCACATGTGGGCCCACGAAAACGCATGACGTTTGACAGACGAGTTGTATAACTAGACATAGCGACAAGTTAATGTGGAATTACCTCTAGCGAAAGTTGAAAAGCATTCTTTCTTGCTAAACTGTATCCAATTTGTATGCTAACTATGCTTGCAGGCTGTAGAAAGATGACAAACTTTTGACACAACGCGGGAGTTTCTGCCATTTCCTTGTTTAGAACGACTGCGATGGCCAGGACCGAGGTTATCCGAAATTTGGCTGTTCCACTAAGGCGGCGAAGTTGCCGATAAGACGTAAAGAAAGATAAATTCAAGTCTCTAAGCGGACATATAAATTCTAAAAATCTTACTAATAAATAGTTATTCTTATTTGCAGGTGATTTGAACCGCGATTCCATTCATATATTGTTACAGGTGAAGTAGGCGAGAGGAGAATCTCACCTTTCTCATTTTGTCACAATGCTGTTATATTTAAATTAGCCACGCTGAATTTGCATAAATCCTACAGAATCGTACAAGAGAGAGAAAACACCAATCACATGACCCACAGAAATCAAACAGGTTCGTACAGCGCGGCCCCCCCCCATATATAAACGACCGCGTCCCCTCAGCAGACACTCTCGCAAAAGTCAGCTTTCGAATTGAAATAGTGTAACTAGATTTCGTGGTTTAGGACTATATTTTTATTCTAGGCTACTGCAGAGCAAAGAAGTAAGGATGGCTGTTGATGTGTGGTTACAGTTGTTATTCTGAGGAGTTCAGGGTTTGATTTATCTTGTTCTTGTTAATGTGAAATGTTTTCTTGTTTTTGATCTTAGACTTTCAGGCTCTTCCAATACTGTGATGGTGCAATGACCCTTAGCTGACCTTAGGCGACACCGCGTATGAATACAGTACTATGAATAGATGACAGTTACCACGTGAGGGCTTCCCCTACGTATTTGGAGATCACCTGGAGCTATTTATAGACATCGACCTGAATCGTGACCTCTATGTGTATACAGTGACAACCCAAAAGAGCCTGAGAGGACTAAAGATAATGCTATCCTTTCTTGTTTTGTTTCGAGTTTTAAAGTTTATTACTGTTTAAATATGGATAATTACCATGATTTTTAATTAAGGCTTTTCTTAAATGAATTTTAAAGAGACTGTTTATACATTTAAAGCTAAAGTTTAATAGTTAATTGGCAATTAAGCATTTAATATATATGCTTGGTTACATTTCTGTTGTAATGTTTAAGTTCTGGTTATGCTAGAACTTCCTAGATATGTGCTAGTTTATGCTAGTACTCCCTTATAATGTGCTAGTTATGCTAGTGCTCCCTTATCAACGTGTTAGTTATGCTAATACGATGCCCCTGAATATTTATGGTCTAAGTTTTGAAATATTAAATACAGCCATTCCATGCTCTTGTAGCCAAGCAAATCAAATTCTGTAAGGTTTGTGCATAAGTAATGCTGTGCTCAAAACACGTAGAATTATAAATGCTATTTAAAGTAATAATTACATACTTTCAAGAATGTTTAAGTAATATTGATCATACTTAAGAATCACATTAAATACATAACGTACGAGAATGGGGCTGTTTATCTCTTCGTATTATGAAGTTATGCTTCATAGAAGAGCTGGATTGTCTCATATGACCTTGACCTTGCCACGACCTGAATTTACCTTGACCCAGAAGCAGACAGAGCTATCTATGGTTAAGCGAAGCTAGGCACGCGATGCGAGGGAAGCTAATCTATGGACTATGGCGCGGTTTAAGAGGGGAAAGAATCATATATATATATAACCCTTTATGGGTGAAATTTGAGCATTAAGTGTTTATAAATAAAAGAATACATTTTTTTAAGTAGAAACTTCCTTCATTATCCCTTCTCCCTCAAAAGTCTCTCCATTCAATTAATCAATGGTCATGTCAGCCCAGTTAATGGTCTTGTTGATCAAATTAAATGTCACGTCAATCACATCACAAGTGAAACTGTATCGTTTAGCCCATGCTCGGTCCATCGTGATGTATATAGTAGAAGTAAGCAATGATCAGGAAAAAGCAATGAACAGGAAAGTCGGAAGTTACTGGTCAATTACACGATAGCAAGCACCCGTCTATAACTCACTCCCGTAACCCCGGTTTATAGCGGTGAAGGTCTGGTGACCTAGTCCAGTGACCTTGACCCCTGTGACCTTGCAATATCACCTTGTTAACATCGCGATAACGTTTACATAAATGAAGATAAGGGTGGTTGGGTGAGAATATGGCCCAAGATGAGGGTGGTCGGGTGAGAATATGGGCCCCCGCCCATTAGAGCCTATGAGAAATAGAAAGGCTGCTTGTGCCTCCAGGCAAAGCTTCTAGTAAACTACCGGCCGACCCTCTGATTACTGGTAAACCGCTCAAGCCTGAGCCTGCCCAGGAAAAGTGGTTTATTCAAACCATCCATACATAATAATAATAATAGTTTTGGTTTGCTTGGATTGTTATATTTATGAAGCACATTTTGAGTATCATGACATCCTAATATTGGGTAAAAGTCCCATGACATTAGGGCAACGCCCCGAAACACTGGAACGTAAAGCATCAATTCAAACAAACAAACAATAAATTCAGCTAGTTGTATGAGGGTCACTATTACACTATGCTGCCCAATACATAGGTACATGTGAGTAGTTATCTATCACCCAGAGTCATTCACAATAAATAATTGTTAAAGAGGTGGCTCCGGAACAAGCTTAAGTCGTACCACTGTTAATTTGGTTTATGAGGGGTGGTTATAATTACATGTTATATGAAAATACAAAAAATACAGAGCGTGTCAGGCAATGCAGTGGACATAATAAGGGTAATATTGTTTTGCGTCTGTTCACGAGTTTTGCCTAAAACATTCCTTAGTTTGATTAATTATGGGGATCACATTCAGGTATCTAATTTTCACGCAATAACTTCAGACAACTGTCGAGCACCGAAGAAGCAAGAAGTCAAAAACTTGCTCAAATCGTAGCGGCGACAAGGAGAATGGGCATATTTTTGTGTATTTGTTTTGTGGTTACTTTTCACGCGTGTGCTGGATCCAGTGTATTTAAACGGGCTCAACAACAAAGCGATGCGAGTGCTCAGGTTAGTGTCTTAATTTACTCGTATACAATTAAAGGTCAACATCAAAATTATCAGTAACTTGTTGCACGTCTCTAAATAGATTACTTGGGAAAAAAAGGAATTAAAAAAAAAAAAATGCCTGGAGCCAAAAACAGCCCATCTATTTCGTTAGGTCCCCATGGGCGGGGGCCCATATTTCAACCCGACCACCCTCGCATTTGCTGCAAAAATATGTATCGTCATTGGTATTATCTACAGATATACATGTATGAAATGGAAAAGGGGAAGGGAACAACCCCATATTTATCTATACGAATTACAAAAAACAGCCCATCTATTTCGTTAGGTCCCCATGGGCGGGGGCCCATATTCCAACCCGACCACCCTCGCATTGGCTGCAAAATATGTATCGTCATTGGTATTATCTACAGATATATGAAATGGAAAAGGGGAAGGGAACAACCCCATATTTATCTATACGAATTACAAAAATCTAGGTGGGGCAAGACTTTAGTGCATCACTTAATTTTGCTTAAGCTGAGATGAATTTATTTGAAGTAAAAAAGCCAAAAATTAAAGTTATTTCAATTTAAACTGAAACCTAATCGATGAAAACCAACACCTTACATTATATTCGATCTACAGGATGCTAACATAATGGTACCATGACAAGTAGATAAATATTCTTATGACACCGAGATACCTATTGAATGTGGCATTCATCTGCTTGAAGATATCACATTTATTACATCGCGTTAACGTTTACATAAATGAAGATGAGGGTGTTTGGGTGAGAATATGGCCCAAGATGAGGGTGGTCGGGTGAGAATATGGGCCCCCGCCCATTAGAGCCTATGAGAAATAGAAAGGCTGCTTGTGCCTCCAGGCAAAGCTTCTAGTAAACTACCGGCCGACCCTCTGATTACTGGTAAACCGCTCAAGCCTGAGCCTGCCCAGGAAAAGTGGTTTATTCAAACCATCCATACATAATAATAATAATAGTTTTGGTTTGCTTGGGTTGTTATATTTATGAAGCACATTTTTAGTATCATGACATCCTAATATTGGGTAAAAGTCCCATGACATTAGGGCAACGCCCCGAAACACTGGAACGTAAAACATCAATTCAAACAAACAAACAAACAAACAAACAATAAATGCAGCTAGTAACTGTTGTATGAGGGTCACTATTACACTATGCTGCCCAATACATAGATACATGTGAGTAGTTATCTATCACCCAGAGTCATTCACAATAAATAATTGTTAAAGAGGTGGCTCCTGAATAAGCTTAAGTCGTACCACTGTTAATTTGGTTTATGAGGGGTGGTTATACATTTTATATGAAAATACAAAATAATACAGAGCGTGTCAGGCAATGCAGTGGACATAATAAGGATAATATTGTTTTGCGTCTGTTCACGAGTTTTGCCTAAAACATTCCTTAGTTTGATTAATTATGGGGATCACATTCAGGTATCTAATTTTCACGCAATAACTTCAGACAACTGTCGAGCACCGAAGAAGCAAGAAGTCAAAAACTTGCTCAAATCGTAGCGGCGACAAGGAGAATGGGCATATTTTTGTGTATCTGTTTTGTGGTTACTTTTCACGCGTGTGCTGGCTCCAGTGTATTTAAACGGGCTCAACAACAAAGCGATGCGAGTGCTCAGGTTAGTGTCTTCATTTACTCGTATACAATTAAAGGTCAACATCAAAATTATCCGTGACTTGTAGCACGTCTCTAAATAGATTACTTGAAAACATAAAAAAGTAGTTTTAGAGGTTTGCATTGTTCTTATTGAAGGGAGAAGAATAAAAAGAGAAAACCCTGTGAAACCAATTCAGCTAAAAAATTATAATTCTTTTACGAAAAGAAAAGGGTTAATGAAGAACATTGCTGCTATAGTTTATAATTTATTGCACTGTATTTGATGTTTAGATTCCAGCAAGTATGCTTATGAATAAATTGAATTATATCGGAGACGAGCTAGCCGAACTGCCCGTTATTATTGGTGAGAAATTTGACGACAGCCGACAGAAGTATGGTATCAGGACAGAGTTACTGAGAGATATTGTTGAGGCTCTCGCCTACCTGAAGCAAAAACTGGAGATGCCTAGTGTAGGAGAAAGGTTGAGAGGTAGATGTAAACTGTAAAGTTAGCCTATGAAATATATAGATTTGCTTATAGCTACTGTTAACAAAAACAAAACTAATGTCATACAGTCATGATAGCCTTGTATAAGTCGAGTACTGACTATTAGTAACATCGCAGTTTACCGACTAATTGAAAAGTAAACAACAAACAAAATAACAAAAAATGATGGTATATTTTGGTAATAAAAACATTTATTATTCAAACATGAAAATAGTATTTAAAGAAAAATGTGAAGCACACACAGATGGGACATAAAAGAAAAAAAAATCTAATATCTGGACAGTCGGTATTTCCATTCGTTCTTTATTACGGTAATATTTTTCTCCAAAAATAGCTTTATGCTGGTCTTAAAGGATATCAGTTTTTATTTTATTTGCTATTACTGCAGCTGGTGTTGTGCCGTGTGGTGGCCCTAAAAATCTCCCCGTACATCATCCATAGTGCAGATATTATTTTCCTTTTGGTGTGGATATTCTGAGAAATTAGAAATTTATTGTCGATTTAGATTTATTTTCTAACAACGTTTAATATATTTGGTCCCATTTGGATAATACTAGCCTTTGTATCGACTACCTTATAAAGTTTTAAAATTATAGTTATTCTCTTTGGCTTCATGTTGCCAAATGTAAAGGGTCACTGACGACGCTTAAATAGTCGAAACCACGGTATGGCCCATCACCTTTCTCATTAATATGCTCACTGCTGTTACAGGATCTCAGTTTTTATTTAATTATTAATTATTATATGTAAGATAATTTTCTTTCGTTTTGTTTCGAATATTTCAGGATCTGGCGCAACCTATGTTAGATGGGGCAGAACTGTATGTCCTGAAGTAAATGGAACAAGAAAAGTTTATGACGGTGAGCATTACGAAAACTTGTCCATGCAATATACAGAGATTTTAGGTTGCTTGCAAAGACTGAAAAAAATCTTCAGAAAAACTTTGATATTTTTTTTTTATCTTTTTTGTTCAAAACATTGATTATGGGTACACGTTAGAACCGCCTCGGCGAGGCGGTTCTAATGAATACTCCTAAATCTATGCTTTGGATCAAAAATAAGAAAATATAACTTTTTAACCTTCATGTATTATTTCATATATCGTTTCTTTACAACGACATTTATATCTTACTAAGTGTTACATTTTAATACGATTTCAATATATTTTATCGTTTTACCTTGTTAGACGCTAATGACCCATCAGGGTTGATGCGTCGTTAAACAACAAACAAACAAACAAACAAAAATAAGAAAAATAAGTATACGCCTGTAAACCACAGTTTTGGTATTTAACAGTGGGATTTAAGGGGTACATATTGCACGGATGTGTTAGCGTGATAGAGCTACTCATTTGAGCCGTGGCGCGAGAAAACCGGTCTTCGGGGTTTCCGACCAGGTCCGACATAAACCGGTCTGTGCAGTCTCGGAAAATGGTTAGAAGCTTGAAATTTCGGATTTAGGAAGAAGAGAAATTTTACTATCCGAGTGGCGAAAACAAAGGCGCTGATCAGCTTCGCAGTAACTGCGAAGCTGATCTGCGCCTTTGTTTTCTCATAGGCTAAATTCCGGTTTTCTCACGATGCGGCTCGTGAAATTTTCATTAGAGCCCATTGGAACAGACTTACATGCAAACAATCTTAGATCTGTTCAGATAGGAAGACAACGTTAACACATTCGTAAAGTTTGATATACGAGCCTGTGCGTGAGAAAACCAAGGATTTGGGTTCCGACCAGGTCCGACACAAACCAGGCTGTACAGTCACTGAAGATGGTTAGAGGCTGGAAATTTTTTATTTAGAAAGGAGGAGAGGAAGTGTACTATCCGTGTAGCGAAAACAAAGGCGCTGATCAGCTTTGCAGTTACCAAAGGCGCTGATCAGCTTTGCAGTTACTGCAAAGCTGATCTGCGCCTTTGTTTTCGCCTATGCAGGTTGTTGGTTTTCCCATGCGGTGGCTCATACAAGTTTGTTTTGCAATCTTGGAGCGTAATAAAATATTTTCATTTCCTAATCATATATTTTATATCAAATTGTATTTTTGTATTTTCTTCTTACAAATCTTCGAGGGTCGTTTACGAATTTAGTGATTATAAGCTCAAGTAGAAGAGCACTTTAATCTGACTTATCTACAGTGAGGACTGCTGTTCTAGCACATCAGCGTGGTGTTATTTTTATCTCAAGTTCCCCCATGTCATACCAAACCAAGGAGTAATTCGAAAATATATGAAAGTGCTACTTCGTATTCAACAACTACATGTTGTTTAATGTATCGGTCGCCAAATATAAAATTACAGTTTTATCTGGCCTTGTGAACAAAGGGCATTGAAGATGAAGTCACGTTCTTATTGTCCGTGACATGTAAAACTTACACTTATACTGAGAGGAAGTTTTTATCTTCCCATATTTTGGATCGAAGCCCTATTAAATTGATCATCAAGCCCTCCAGGAATTCCTCCACTGCAATATAAAGATAAGTAAATGGTGTGGGCTTTTGTTTGAATCGCTTTCCTTTAATACTCGCGATTGGGTTCTAATAGCCTGCATATTGAGCAAAGAAGGAAAAATATCATTTATGAATGATAATTTTAGTAAATGTTACATTTATTTGCAAGTGTGCAATAAACTGTTGGTTTATGATCGTTAACAGGTTTTGCTGCTGGGAGTTCTTACACACACAAAGGTGGAGGTGTTGAGCTACTTTGTCTTCCACGAGACCCGGTCTGGGGTGACTACAGTAGTGGGGACTCTAGTGGTGACTATCTTTTTGGCACTGAGATGCAGATATCGGAAGCCAACTCGAAATTGATGTTTGGAGACACCTATCATAATCAGAATGTTCCGTGTGTTGTGTGTCAGTCTGTCGGTCGAATAACTTCACTGAGGATTGCAGGTAGGTCTCCTCAGATATTTTACGATGTTTGAGCAAAAGTTATTTGGTCGAAACCATTTGTGACAGGATAATCATTTATATATTTGAATGGTAATGTGCCCATGTGGTATGTACTCGAATAACCCTAGGACAGCTAGTGCAAGTGCATTAGTTTTATCGCATTAAGTATACCATGCCTTCAAAGCTGACGGGTGAGACTATGGACCCCCGCCCAAGTGGGCCGTGAGAAATAGATGGGCTGCTTGTGCTTATAGATTACTGACTGGTCATCTGATTACTAGTTAACCACTCTAAAGGCCTGCGCCTGTCCAGGAAAAGTTGTCTGAGTCATACAACCTATACATATAAACCTTAGTTGTTTACTTGGACACATTTTGGATGTCATGGCATCTTTAAGTTGGGTAGAAGTCACATAGACTGCAGGCAACGTCCCGACATGACCATAGCTGTCAAATGGGACGCTATGCCGTGAATCAAACAAAAGTTGATATAGATTGTTATATAGTCAAGACGGCGATATTTTCTTCAAAAAGAACAGTTTTGAATGAAGTGGAGTATTTTAACAGCCTGTCTATAGCTTCTATTGATTTCAAGAAGTGATGTTCAAGATGGCTGCTTCATGAAGATCCGTTTTGCTCTATTTTCCTTCCGTTGGCTATAAAAATATAAATAAATGTCGACAAGACAAAATTGGAATTATAAGGAATGAAAAAAAAAAAAAAAAAAAAAAAAAAAAAAAAAAAAAAAACTCACATTTGATCGGTCATGGCCGTAACAGTACATATAATTATATAATTTATGCTTCATTATAGGAATGAATGCTATTTTTGTTGATTTTATCGATGCGATTCACTCACAAGCTGAATGAAGCCAAAAATATTTTGTGATTGATTCGCCCCTGAGTTTACACATCGATAAAATCAACTAAAATAAAATTTATTCCTATCATGAAGCATAAATTATTTGTACTGCTACGGCCATGACCGACCGAATCTGAGTTTTAGAAGAGGGAACAACATTGGGTCAACTTCATAAGCTCGAAAATAATGAAAAATATCGTAATTGATGCTTAGATTTACAAACCCCAAATCTCGTGTTCATGGTAACTTTTAATAATCGCGTCAAAAGCATGTTCGCTGGTTGCAATGATGTCTGTTTTTTTCTTTACTTTTGTAAAGAACATACATTCAGGTACTCCAGATGTGAATTTTATCAAGATTCGATCGGTAACAAAATGTTTAGAACTTTTTGGATTTGAGCAATTAATGAAGATTTAAACGGGAAAATCTCATCATTGCTTCGTTGTCGGGTCTACATGTATATACTAGAATGTTAATGTGACTTCTTGTCGCTTGTTTGAATTCATTTTAGGTCGAACCGAGTGTTACGACGGTTGGACCAAAGAATACTTTGGCTATCTGTTTGCGGGCCATTATGACCATGTCAGCTCCACTGATTACACATGCGTTGATTCCAAACCGGAAGTAGTTCAGGGTAGCTCCCACGATCAAAATGGGCGTCTGTTGTACGTGGTAGAGGCAAACTGTGCAGGAAATTCGCTTCCTTGTCCACCGTATCACGAGTATAGGCAGATGCCGTGTGTTATCTGCACCCAGTGAGTTTTGAGTGACGTTACATGTACTAAAGTCATCCTTTTGTTTGACAGTTACTCACGACAAGTTGCAGCGTTCTTCTATGCTGAGACCATATGCACTGTTCAGACCATATATAAAACTCGATTGAAATTTTGAATGACTTCTCGCGCCATATGTTTAAAACCGAGCTACAAATAGACATTTCTTGCCAAACCCGAGATAGATTTGTACACCATACACTGAAATACAAACGTGTTTTAATGGGGATGTCTCAAAATAAAATTCTTCTATACATGTGCATCCGTTTTTATTTGTTGATCAGGCCGACGATAACCAGGAGCTGCACAGTCAAGTCTGATAGATGGTCCAGGAAGTCCTTTTTAAGAAATGTTTGTGAGCTAATCGGCTAAGCGATCACACCAATGCTGATCTGTGCACTGACAGAAAAAGCAGGTTATCTCATGACATTTCTTATATATTCGTACATAGTTTTGTACATCGTATTCTTATAATTGGCCGCGATGCAAGAAATAAAAATAATTGTTAGATCCTTTGGAAGCAGTAAAACATTCAAAGCGAGAAGAAGGGCCATATTGTACAATTTTGGGTAATGAACCTTCATCAGTGACCCTTTAAAAAACTGGCAGTGAAAGCGAGACATTTTTGCTGCAATTTCAATAATTTACAACTGTGTCGTCTAAATCCAAGACTCATAATCCCAAAGGTGCCAAATAATCAAAATACAGTTAAGAAGATGATTCTTAACGAACAATATATTTGAAATACTCCAAATATATTCACTGATCCCAAAAAGGTACAAGTAGGCAAAGATCAGGAAAAGGCGCAATCAGAAAAAGATTCCCACTCCAAAAACCGAGGTCGGAAAAAACCAAACTAACAATCAGGTACCTATACCACGAAACATATCGTAAGCCGAATGAGCAGCTATTTTCCCAATAGGTGGCCACTCAGTTACCTTAACTTAACTAAAAAGGATCAAAAGAAAAACATAATTTGCACTATGGATGATGTACGGGGGACTTTTTAGGGCCACACCAGCTGCAGTAATAGCAAATAAAAAACTTTCTTTTGTCAGGTTGCATTAGTACTTTTAAGACGTACACGGACAGCAGCTATGGCATGTAAGTTAGCCGCACTGTTCTCGGACAAGCCTTCCGGAACGTACCCGTGCTCCGTGCACATTTCTTTCACCGTATGTTAATACCCAGGAAGCGGTGGTTTATCCCACCATGACAAAACTGTTGAAAAGGATATTAAACCACAATACAAACCGCTGACAGAAACAAAAATAAAAAATCAGCGGATGACGGAGAATATCCGTTACGTAGAAATGTACTTAGGAATACATGCTTCATGATAGAAATGTACCGAACGTGGTCAACTTCAATACGAGCCAGACACTCGACCGATCTCGCAACCGAACTCGGTTTTGGAGTTTAACTGGGCGCGGTAGCTTGAACGGTCGAGAGAATAAGATGCATAAGCATAGAAAATTGTTACACTGGACGCGGATAATTGCCGAGCTGAACACTTTTTGGAGTGTCTTAAACGCGTGCATGGTGGAAAGGCAACATTTATTTTATTTAAACACTCCCTGGGCATTCCATTTATAAGGGGTGCTCACACCACAGCGCATAGCACCAACGTATGCCGACATATGAGATATTTTGTCCATACGTTGGTGTACGTTGCATACGTTCGGCATAAGTTTTGCATAAGTTACGAGTACGCTACAATACGCTGGCATATGTTGTCATACGTCCTGTACCTCCAGAAAGAATCCAGTCTATGCCGGCGTACTGATAAATATAATACGTTACTCATAAGTTAGGTGTACGCAACGAATAAATACGTTATGCATATGTTCACGAACGTAACCTGTAAGTAACTCATGCGTTCACATACGTTGTCATACGCCAAAGCCCTCCTGGATGTTTTTAGCTTATGAGAAGCGTATGCATAACGCATTACCAACCTACGAGCAGAGTACTCGGAACGTATGCAGCATATGTTAAACGTGCGAAGAACGTACTCAGCGTATGCGCAACTTACACGTAGCGCATTGGTCAGCGCCAGAGCGCCGCGAGAACGCCAAGGAAAAACGAATTTAGTTGTGAAAAGGCAAGCCATAGCGTCCTCACCGCGTCGTCATTGCATTGCTACGGTGTTCACACTGCGTTCTACCGCGTTTCTACGGAGTTCTAGCCGTTGATCTAAAACGCTTGCACAACCTTAAAATTTTTCTTGTCCTTGCGCGGCTTATTTGGTGTGTACATTGCATTTCAACAGTGTTCGCACCGCGCTTCCACGGCGTTCTGACATTGCGCTGACGGCTTCTTGGCAAAATGGAAACGAAGTCTCTGTATTTGTACGTTTTGCTTTCAAGAATATCCTTTAATCTTAGCTCTGGCATCAGTCTGTGAAAATGACCATGCTGAAAACTTCTGGCTGCCCCTAACCATGGCCAGACCAAAAGCATTCTTTGCGCCCTGCTCCATCTGTGTCTTTACATAGACATAGCTATACTGGCAGTTTCAGAGCAAATTTGTATCTGCTGCGCCTGCACATATACAAATAATTAACCAGTTTGTTGTTTGATAGACATTGTGAAAGAAATCCTTATACGCGTGTGTGCATCTGATTTGAATAGTGTTTGCTTTTGTTATGTTTAAAATTTGCATATCTTTTTTCATCTATTTTTATCAGAAAAACGCCATTGGACGCGGCAAGTGAATGCTCCTTGCAAGCGCAATAAACGTCGCGATAGCGCCTAGGGAACACAATGACAGCGCCACAGAATAAACAGTAAGATAAATGGCACGCCGTGAAAGCGTCGAATCGGCGTGGTGTAGACGCAGTGAGATCGTGATGGACGCCGTGCCATAGGCTATCACGGCGTTTGCACTATGATCTCATTACGTGCCCGCGGAGATCATGGCGCGTTGATGAAGCTCTCACCTCGTTGCCGCGGCGTCCTTACGGCGTTCTTATAACGCCGACGGCATTTGTTTTTGAGTATGTCCAAACGAAACGCCGACCCTTGGCGTTTAAGGAATTCCCATTGCGGTTACTTGCGATGCCACCGCGTTGCTACGGCGTTGGTGGCGTTCGTACCGCTCTCACCTCGGCGCTCTACAATTTTCTAGAACGCCGTGATAGCGCCGCCCTGGTGTGACAGGATTTCAGGGAAAGGATAACTGAGAGGTCCGACATGATCTTGGCTGTACGCCGTGGTCGTAAAGCAAGAAACAAACAAACTAACTAACGAACAGCGCGCACAGACAAACATTTAATTTACAATAACGAAAGTGTTCTTAAAGTGCGTCAATGCAATGAAATATCTTGAGATAATCCCTGACTTTTTGTCAATGCATGGTGTATTTATACATCTCAGAGTACATCTCAGGTTAGGCAAGAAATGTCTTATACTGCCTTTTACACTTCTATATTATGTCTCCGCATGTTTGCACTGGTCTGGCATAATGTAATAAGCTTTTATAATAAAACACACTCATTTACATTGTTTCTAAAATTGTGTTATGAAATGTATTACTTTATCCCTGTATACATGTATAGTCTAATTCTATGACATGGTTTGTTCTTAGTACAGTCCAAGTTTGCTTCTATTGCTGATCTCAAAAAAAGGTACAAGTAGGCAAAGATCAGGAAAAGGCGCAATCAGAAAGAGATTCCCACTCCAAAAACCTAGGTGGGGAAAAAACCAAACTAACAATCAGGTACTTATACCATAAAACATATCGTAAGCCGAATGAGCAGCTATTTTCCCAATAGGTGGCCACTCAGTTACCTTAATTAAAAATATGAAAACATACATAAGGCGCCAACAGCACATAAAAAATTTAAACACCAAGACATAAAAAAAGGAACCACCACAGAACTATGGCCAGTCTGAGATCATAAATTAAATGAATATGAGCCACCTCGTGGGAAAACCAACAATGTGGTTTCCGAATAGCTCCGACACAAACCGGGCTGTACAAGCACAGAAGATGGCTAGAGACAGGAAATTTTGGATTTAGAAAGTAGAAGAATTGTACTATCCGTGTAGCGAAAACAAAGGCGCAGATCAGCTTCGCAGTTACTGCGAAGCTGATCTGCGCCTTTGTTTTCGCCTATGCAGATTGTTGGTTTTCCCATGAGGCGGCTCATATTAAGAATATTTACATTAATGAATCCAATAAGTAAACAAAGAAAAATGTATTCTTTTCCAAAATCGCAGTGGATAGGACGGCTTTTAGACATTATATATGCAACATACAATTTGCAACTCGACAGTACAGGTTCGAATCCCACCAAGTGAAAGTCGTATTTTTCCCCAATAACTTGTTCGTTTTTGTTGCACTTTCTTGTTGTGTGGCTGGCTTTGTTTGCATAGACAGAATCGAATCAAGGTGCAATATTGGTATACCCAAATAGTATGTATTGAGTGTGTTACTTACACATTGAATTATTTATTGAAACATTTATTCAATATTGGGCTAATGTTTTAGTGTGTAAGTGTAGCGTTTTCACTTTTCACTTTTTTGTATATATATATTTCAGTACAATTCGGATGTCATAACATCTCATTGTCGCGATAGGGAAGAAGCCCCTTACGACGTCCAAATATGACCGTGGCTGTAAACTTTGACAATAAGCAGCAAATAAAATAACTGAAAATTTTGTTTTTGAAGAGCCGCTTCAGTCAGTCGCAATTCAATCGTTGTACGCGAATAAGTTGACAATAAAATAATAGTGACAAAGGTGCAGTGATTTACTGTAGCTTTTTGGAAGGAGCTGTCCATTCGGTCACTATAATTGTTCAAGTTTGTGATTTCGGTTGTTTCCGTCATTAAATTTGTAGTTTTGATTATTTCATTGGCAATATATTCGCCTACAACAGTGCGGAAGCGTGACTGAAGGGTGAACAAGCTGAAATGTCAAACACATTTACCATGATAAAATTGAGCAATTCGTAGAATAATGTTACTAAATTGCATGTTTCCTGTTTCAGATAAGGCATCGTTTTATTAATAGTTTAAGTCTTCAAGTGAAAAAGAAGAATAAACGGGATGTGCACTTACCAAAAACAAAAACTACCCACGCATATCTATCTCTACAGATGAACAAGCGTAGAATTCGGAGTTTACTTTCCTTTATTGGTTTGTCTAAGCTTGACTAATCTAAGGGGAAAATAAATTTCCATTTTCACGAGGGGGGATTCGCAAATCAAGGGTTATGTCCATGCATAGATACCATGTATGTGTAAAGGGTATGAATCATTATGACGTACCAACGGGAGCGTCAGAATTATGTGTGTATATATATACAGCTTGCAGATTAACTGAACAATGATTTAACAAATGCTGGTATAAATGTAATATCGAAAGTCAGTCATGGAACAAACGTGTTTGGCTTTTGTTGTCAGTTTTCTGATCACGGTGATCGCTGGTGAGTACCTTTGTTTAGATTTATATTCAGACGCAAAACTTGTTCCTATTAAAAATTTTCACCAGGTCCTAACAAAACGGAACGTGCAACTGTCTTGACTGTGTGTATTTGTCTTTTGATTTGGGGTCTGGCGTATGGAGTTCGTTTTTGGACCAGATTAGATTTATCCCCTACTTATTTACATGTATAAGGGTTGGACTCTAACTCTAACATAACCATTATACTTATTCGTATTAATTAAATGAAATTTAAAATCTTGAACTTAAAAATTTAGACTCTAGACATGTAAAATAAAATAATTAGAATGGTTTCAATAGGCAATTCAAACTTCGAAGAGCACTCACAATTTGTTTGATTATAACATCACTTGTCATTTTGCAAAGGGTGTGGATGAGACTACACTTGTTTCAGCAGCATATGGGATGCTAGACTCGTTTCAGTAGCACCACAGTGCACTTCAGATTCAGTTCAGTCAGAAAAAAGTACTAGGAAAAGGCGCAGTCAGTCAGAAAGAAATTCCCACTCCAAAAACCGAAGTGTGAAAAAATTGAATTGACAATTAGATACTTGTACTAAGAAAACATGTTGTAAGCCGAGTGAGCAGCTATTTTTTGTAAATGGCGACCACTCAGTTACCTAAATCTAAATAAAAATATGAAAGCGCACTTAAAGTGCAAACAACACAAAACCCCAACACCAAGACAAAACAATAAGAACCACAACAGAATTATCGCCTTGTAACGATCAGTAATATAAAATTACTGGCGGGCTTAAACTAGTTTTCATAACCTCAGTTCTGCAGTGGTTCACAACATATAGTTTGTTGTTCGGTCCTCGTGGTGAATCTCAAACTAGTCAATGAATCATAAAGGACACACAAATAAATCAGAATAAACACCATGATGAATCAAAAACGAGGACTCACAGATTCAGTAAGCTGCCCGACGATGGAGATCCCTGAGCGCTCATTAACTTACTGAAAGTCTGGAGAAAATTATATTGCGTAAAGATGTCCGTGTAATGTATACCCCCTTTTACCAACTTTTATGTACAAAAAGTAGGGTTTACAGGAGTATACCCAGTTTTCTTATTTTTTGATCCAAATCATAGATTGTGGTTCTCCGTGAGGCGGTTCTAACGTGTGCCCTCAATGTTTTGGGCAAAAATATTAATGCACATGTATCTATCATGTTACGAAGATATTTTCAATTTTTACAGCAAAAAAAAATCAGCTTTGAAAAGTTGAAAATTTTATTAGAAAAATAATTTTGATGAAATTATTTGCTCAAGATATTGATTGTAGGTTCACGTTAGAACCGGTTCTAACGAGTACCCACACTCTATGTTTTGTATCAAAAATAAGAATAATAGGCATACCTAGTTTTACTATATAAAAGTATGGTTTAAGGGGGTAAACATTTCACTAACGATTTTCCTGGTGTTTTTACAGCTAGTCGCCCAGGATTCCACGAATGCGGTCGTATTCTATCTGAAAAACCGACGAAGGCCGAGATTTGTGAGGACGTCGAATATTGTCTGCAAATGAGATCGATCAATAGCGTTATTAATGGCATATACTTTAAAAGAGGCACGAGCGGAGAGGATTCTCTCGATCAATATTGCATAAGTTTGATTGATTTTGATTTTGAATTACAAAACAGTCAGAATCACCTTCAGAAGGTAGGCTGCAGTGAGAGAAATAACGATGCGGGGTCCACAACGAGCGAAGGACAATTCCTGGTAACTGATGGTTTCTGGAACGACAGCCGTGTTTTCCTAAGTGACATGAATGACATCGTGTGTTACCAACTTTTACATCAACCGTCATGCACACAGCGCGACTACATTTATGATTTTATTACTTGTTTTCGAGATGTATACCTAAACATGCGGCCGGGGTTAGTTCGGATGCTTGTAGCAGGGCCAGGAAAGCACACGGACAAAGACACGTTCTGCAGGGCCGTTACTACACTGGAGGAATGTGTCAGTGAAACTGTGACGAATGCGTGTGACGCTTCTGTGTCAGAGGTTCGAGCAATTATAGAGGAGTCGAGAGAACATGCCAGTTATATTCAGGATATGGCTGACTGTAACACAAGGCCTTGATGCTTGTTTTTCTTATACCAATGAAGGATTTCACGACTTTCTTACTATAGATGCATTCCTTGAGATAAGATTCTGAATAAATACCGTTAAGCATTTATCAAGTAGTGCGTTTGTTAGTTTAGCCCTTCCGTCAATCATATTACACACACACACACACACACACACACACACACACACACACACACACACACGCGCGCGCGCGCGCGCGTTACGTTTAATTTCATCACCGTATCATGACCGACTACACTGCTTTATCTGAGGTTTTCCAAGCAGACGCAGAGAGATTTATTCTCAATTCATTCTATATGAGTTTGAACTACACCAAACTGATACAGAAAGGATATCTACATATTTACGAAGCGACAAAACAATTAATCCAACGAACCAGTTTGAAATGGACATTTCTTAAAAAAGGCCCATTTCCAGCTTTCTTTTTTTTGCAACTATCTCAATTGTTCACTTATGCCTGAACACTGGTTCGAAAATTAAGTCATCGAAAAGTCGAACACAATTTTAGCGCGATAAAATTTCAGTAATGGCGCACGCTTTTGAACACGATTATCCGTATCAGTTCGTATCGAATACCCGATTTTTAGCTACAGTCCATCCCTTTCAAAGTTGTTCATTGAAACAATATAACCTAGGGCTAGTGCAGTTGCAAGAATAATGAAGAATATAAATGAAATGATATCAACTCTTGCGGCAGCGTCTTTCCAAAGTATCAAATGTTCTGGTGCCGTTTTCTCTTTTGCCTCTACCATTGTCACGGACTGACTCTACTTAATATAAAGTCAGAGGATACAATGGCTTGTTGTGCCCAACAAATCATGTATCGAATGACCAAGGGTATACGCTTCCTGCTATGAATGACCAGCAAATCTATGGGAGGGTTCAATTAAACAGAATTTTCAAATTATGATGATTTATTTATAATGATGTTTAAAGTGAGAAGCAAAGAAGGAGAAAAAAGATAGAAAGAGACTACAAAAAGAAATTACTGAGAAAAGAAAAAAAAAAAATACGTCCTTTGTTCATCAATGTCCCACACACTTTCCCATTGGCATCTCCGGGTATACTGTCACACGTTCGTCTCACTAGTACACTCGACACCACTGCTTGCAAAACAGTCCAGTGTTCCCAAAACGAACTGTAGACCACGCCCGTCCATTGTAAATCAAACACCAATGATTTTATATCGTCCCGTTTATACCGTCACTGCCCCATCATATAGTTTAGCCCAGTTTAGTTTCAGGAATTCAGATTACGTCCATAGATTACAATTTCAGCTTCAAGGCCTGAAATAAAGTAACTGTGTCTTAACAACAAAATAACTGATAGTGTCGCAATTTATCATAACGAAATCTCCTGCAGCTATGCACGTCACAACATCCAATTGCAAATAACCTCCCACAATTCCGTACCCCGGAACTGTATTAGTTTATTCGCTAGATTGCTTGTACTATACATATAAACCATAATACTCCAGTATCTACATTGAAACATTTATTCACATGTACGATACAGTTAAACCACATATGTCGCGAACTAACCCTAGTTCCTTTCCCAGCGACATCACAAGCAAATCTCCGACATGCATCCACAATTCCTCACCCAGGAATTGGTCCTGCCAATCTATGACCAAATTCATAGAAAGCCATTTCTCAGAATACGATAAATCTTGCGAGACAATCTTGTTACAATATTAAACCTTTCTTAAATGACATCACTAATTTCAGTAATAGCGAATATTCTTAATGACGTCATTAACGTCAAATCTAAGCGTTACGTTACTATAACGTAAAACTTAAAATCTGAAATTTCCAGTCTTACAGCTTTGTTCCGAGTCAACATTAACTTCCTTTATGATGAGATGATTAGATAACAAAACATAACATGAAACTAAATGTACGTCAATGACAATAACGTCGCTACAAGTAACGTAGCACATAACAGAAATTTCCATTTTACAACTTTGGTTGACATACATACCGCGCAATGTCATTCTTACGCGAAATTTAATACATAAAAACTAAACCAATGCCGCTTCACGGCAACGTAGCGTGCAGAAATATAGAAATCTTCATTTTTACAACCCTATCAATGTGCTTTCCACCATAATGAGCTACATTATTATGGCTATACAATCTCACTGTACAAAATGTATATTTATGAACTGTTATAACTTACCGACGGCCGACTACTCAGACTGGCGCTGACCATGACCAGGTGTACCAGATAAACCCATATCCAAACATCTCAAATTCATGCCCAATCTTTACATTCCTCTCGATAATTCATATTGATTTCACACAAAATAAGCTGCCTATTTATACGCATAAGTTTGTGAACATTTCCCTGAAAACCATACCGTTTTCCATCATATATTCCAAAACCATTCATCAGAACATGTGAATAACCCACCGTGAGCAAGTGAATAACAATTCTAAATGCACATCCACTGACAACCACACCCAGATCAGCTTGCAAAAAGCTATATTGCTAACCATAAAATCGGCAATACAATTTTTCTCTGGATTATACCTCATGGTGTAGATCATATGATTCAAATCCCCGGACTTCATGTTTTCGTTAAAGCCGTGTCACTCTCAGAAACCATTTATGGCAAACTGATAAAACACGAATCTGAGCCCAGTACAGAATCCAATTAAACTGCACATAATGCCAATTTCCACGCCACAAATCAACAAATACCATAACACAAAAAGAATGTTAAAATATCACAATTGAGCATAAAACTCTTCATGGCACAAATATTTTTTGCCGTGTCTAACATACATAGATATCCTTCACAATGCAGTAAACATGTCATGTTTACTCCTGTGTAAGAGTTTCCAAATACCTATTATGCTCAACTAAACATTTAAAAGAAATCAAACAAATTATCCAAACCCCACAAACAGCAAAAGTACATTTTTTATCGTGACATACCTTCCCCCTTTTGAAGTGTGAAGCATCTCAAAAATGCGTAACACTAGATCTACGCGATAAAAAATTTACTAAATGAAGTCATATCTAGAGAATCATACTTGCAAAAACCTGCTTCCACGTATCGCAATCTAAATCTTTTATGATAAATGGAACATACTCGGATCTCGGAGGAAACTGCAAAGCTGCTTTCTTGCCCTTGATTCACTACATACGCAACAAATAGATAACCTTAATGCACAATACTCATGTTTCACAGGGTAACACTAATTGAAGTCATATTTAGAAGATTATACTTTCAAGAACCGTACCCCGATTACCGCGAACTTAAACTTTCCATGACAATCGGATCTATACTCGGATTCCGGAGGAAACAGCAAAAGCTATCGGCGTTAACCGTAATCCACTAAATACGCGACAAATAGTCTGTTCCGCCTTCCTTGCTTTCCATCTTACATATTTCCATTCAACGTCACTGGAACACTCCGCATTACTACATGTAGTATTAACCTTATTATTGGGCTTCCATCTATGCGGCCACAGCCACCAGTTAGTCATTACGCTGACTACACTTACCCAAATAAAAGATATATGCCGGTCAGTTACAATACTGTCTACCCGCAACGCCACGGTAACCACCGCAACAAACGTGATCACGTTATTACATATCGACAAAAACCAAACCATGAATGCCAATATATCTCCTGGACATTGGGAAGTAAGGAACAACATTATACTGATACAAATGTGTACCCAACCTGTGAAAGTAAGATATTGTCTACCTGCCAAACTCTCGTTAAATCTTAAACCTGGATGATATCTTGTCTCTAAACTACAACTTCCGGTGTCGGTCTCGTTAACGTCGGAGCTGAAAATACCAACCATACTTTGAGCATAACACTGTGTTACATCCTTTGCCGGCTTTTCTTCTGTCGATCTTTCTGGTAACAAACATGCACTCGCTCCCACTGGCAACGTTGCCACACAATCTCCATCTCGGCCATTCTGACTCTCCATGTTTCTGTAAATGATAAATGGTAACTTACCACAATCTGCTGATTTCTCCGTATAGATTCTTATCAGCATGCTGTTTATCGTCCACCTGAAATGTTCCACAAATACGTCATGTACCGTAGAATACGTGGCGGTACACGGGACGGTATACAGAGCGATGTACGGGTTGATGTACGGGTTGGTGTACAAGTTGGTATACAGGTTAGTGTACGGTGTAGAGTGCGGGCCCGTCACTGATCGCCTGGAAAACATCCTAGTACTCACTTCCTTCATAATGGATGACGTAAATTGTGATCCTAAGTCTGAGCTGATCTCATCGGTTACTCCAACTTGATTAAAAATACTTACCAATGCATCTGCAACAGCTTCCGTGTCAATCGACGCTAGTGGTACTGCTTCTGGGTATCTTGTCGCATAGTCAACTACAGTGAGTATGAACCGGTTCTTACTGTATGTCACAGGTTTCAAAGGTCCTATCAAATCAGTTGCAACTCTCTTGAATGGTACATCTATTCTAGGCATCTTTCCTAAGGGTGCTCGAATTATCTTACCCTTGGGTACAGTACGTTGACAAATGTCACATGACTGACAAAATCGTTTTATGTCGCTACTGATGCCTGGCCAATAAAATTCTGAGAGAACCTTTTGTATGGTTCGTTTAACAGCTAAATGACCTGCCATTATTGACTCGTGAGCCAACTTCATTACCGTTTTGCGAAATTGCTGTGGCACTATAAGCTGTGTAAATAACCTACCTCGCTCAATGTTCGGCGAGCTAAACTTCCGGTACATCAAGTTATTTTTAATAAAATATGATGCATTCTTAAGACACTCCTTGGCTTCACACCGTGCCTTCATTACCTTCAAACTCTGATCTTCATTCTGGGCCTTCCGAATTTGATCCGGTGTAACTTCTTGTATAACTATTTCTGGTGTCTTCATACTCACATGTGTTCCTTCCTGTTTCTTCTGTGCCCTAGTTTGCACTGCTAATGTTGGCACCCAGTCTATATCCGGTTTGTTGCGTTCCCGTGCACCTGGAATATTACCTATGATTAAATCAACCAATGGCTTTTCCACACATAGTGCCAATACTTCTCCTTTGTAATATGGTGTGTCAATATTTACCTTCACTTCCGGTACAACTCTTGTAGAATAATCTACCATTACCATAGTTTGATTTCTTCCTGTATATGCACCTTCCGGGACTACATGTTTACTTACTATCACGCCCGAACATCCAGTATCTCGTAAAACCTCAACCGATTTCTCTTCAACCATTCCTTGTACAGTACTAAGTTCTGAAAGAGATGATACTGAACTCACACTTACTTGGTGTTTCTCATGTATGTTATCCTTACTCTCCATTGCTGCTTTGGAATAACTGACAGTATTTGTATACGTCAAGCAAGCTCCACATTTCTTAACATCTGTTGTTGTATCCTCATGACCGTCTTCATATGTAGTCTGTACCTCCGAATCTTTGCTCTGAAAAGTAACCTTCTTTGTTGGTGATCTACCTCTATGTCCTACCGCACCTACTTTCATGATACCGGGTTTTAGTTCCGGACACTCCCTCCTGTAATGTGTTCCACCACAATTATAACATTTCAAACCTGGATAGTATTTACCTCTTCCTCTTCCATAGGAGTTTTGATTATTAGGAATCTGGTCTCTTTTCACTGGTGACCTTGATCTGGATGCTGAATTAGAACGAGATCTACCTCTGTCATTCTTGAAAGTCAAATTAACAATATCCACATACCTAGCTTCCTTGTAGGAATCCGCCAATTTACTAGCTTGCTCCAACGAAGTTGGTTCTCTCTCCCGTAGAAATAACTCCAGTTCTCTGTTACAAATAAATGTAAACTGGTCTCTCAACATGAGATCCTGCAAACCTTCAAAAGTTTTAGGAATACCTGACATATCTATCCATCTTGTAAAGTAGCTCTTCAACCGTGCTGAAAACTGCTGAAACGTTTCACCGGTTTCTGGTCTACACTTTCTGTACTTACGCTTGAACCCTTCCTCTGTTAATTGATACCTTTGTAACAATGCACACTTCAACTTGTCATAGTCCATTGCATCCTCCTGTGGCATCAATGCGTACACATCTAACGCTTTACCCTGTAATAACGCACTCAAATCAGTTGCCCATGTTTCTCTTTTCCACCCTTGTGCTGAAGCATACCGTTCAAACCTAAGTAAATATGCATCCATTTCGTCCTTACCTTCATTAAATGCCGGGATTTTAGGCGTTCTTGCCTTAATAGTGTCTCTTGGCGCTGGGATTGGCCTCTCCGCCCTTTGCGCTGTGATCGTCTCCATTTCTGCGAAATGTCTTCTGTCCTGTAATTCAATCTGCATTTCATACTCACGTTCTAATTTCTCTCTCTCTGCTACTAACCTCTCTCTCTCTGCTACTAACCTCTCTCGTTCCAATGCAATCTCCTGTTGTCGCAATGCAATTTCTGCCTCATACTTAGCCCTATCTGCAATTCTGATCTTACGCTCCTCATCTGCCTTAAGCTCCATTTCTTCATTTGCATGCCTGTATTGTACTTCCAGTTCACGCTCTTTTAATGCTCTCTGGGTTTCTAACTCTTGTTCTTTTAATTCTTTCTGTCTTACCTTTTCAGCTTCTTGCGCTAGCAACTCATTCCGCTTCAGTTCAATTTCCTGTTTCTTAAGTTGTAATTCATACTCCTTAATTTCTCGCTGCTTTTCTTGTTCATCAGCTTTAGCTTTTAACTCGCGCTCATGGCGTTCGCGTTCAGCTCTTAATTCCATCTCGCGGATTTCGCGTTCTGCTTTTTCTTTTCCGCGTTCTGCCTTTTCTTTTGCTTCGCGACTAATACGCTCTGCTTCTCGACGCTCACGTTCTGCATCACGTGCCGCTTGACGTTCATCACGTAGTATTACTTGTTGCTCTGAAACAAACGCATTAAGTGCTTCACCTTCAAGACCTAAATCTTTTCCCACTTTGGTTAACTCTTTAACTACATCCATGATTATTTCCCTTTTGAAAAATTATTACTGTTTGTAAGGATGGTCACAATAAAACGAAATCTGAGTTATCAATTGATTCTCAACAACGTAAACTTCACAGTATTCACATCAATAAATAAGCAAAACCCAATGCTTACCAAGCTTCAACTTTTGTTTACCAATTGCCTCAACGCAACCTATTCTTAATAACCCATTAAGAATCACCCAGACATTCTACCACAATCAACTAATGCCTTTAACTGTTGCGTAACAATTTACAAAAGTAAGCCCATACTCATGAATATTTTCAACAAACCGTTCAATTGACAAACCTCAAATTTCAAGATCACCTGGTGCTTCACTGGTACACCCCGTCTCTGGTGCTCGCCAACCCTGACAGTCGGTCGACGGGAATATGAATTATCGGAGGACTCCCATCAGTCTAACCATCGGCCCTCATAACTGAAATATACTTTGATATCTTGTTCTTAAGTGACAGTGTGACTGTAACATATACCAGAACAATGAAATTTTAGAGATTACATTTGCATTATTTTAAACAATTACTTTTACTTTGCTTAAGCATTGCTTACTTTGGTACACTAGAGAATTTCACTGTGATTCACATTTGGTTCTCTAAATCCTAGCATATATAAACACCTCCAAGAGTTACTGATATCCAATGCAGAAATGTTGGGCGTATCCCACTTCTGACACCAAATGTCACGGACTGACTCTACTTAATATAAAGTCAGAGGATACAATGGCTTGTTGTGCCCAACAAATCATGTATCGAATGACCAAGGGTATACGCTTCCTGCTATGAATGACCAGCAAATCTATGGGAGGGTTCAATTAAACAGAATTTTCAAATTATGATGATTTATTTATAATGATGTTTAAAGTGAGAAGCAAAGAAGGAGAAAAAAGATAGAAAGAGACTACAAAAAGAAATTACTGAGAAAAGAAAAAAAAAAATACGTCCTTTGTTCATCAATGTCCCACACACTTTCCCATTGGCATCTCCGGGTATACTGTCACACGTTCGTCTCACTAGTACACTCGACACCACTGCTTGCAAAACAGTCCAGTGTTCCCAAAACGAACTGTAGACCACGCCCGTCCATTGTAAATCAAACACCAATGATTTTATATCGTCCCGTTTATACCGTCACTGCCCCATCATATAGTTTAGCCCAGTTTAGTTTCAGGAATTCAGATTACGTCCATAGATTACAATTTCAGCTTCAAGGCCTGAAATAAAGTAACTGTGTCTTAACAACAAAATAACTGATAGTGTCGCAATTTATCATAACGAAATCTCCTGCAGCTATGCACGTCACAACATCCAATTGCAAATAACCTCCCACAATTCCGTACCCCGGAACTGTATTAGTTTATTCGCTAGATTGCTTGTACTATACATATAAACCATAATACTCCAGTATCTACATTGAAACATTTATTCACATGTACGATACAGTTAAACCACATATGTCGCGAACTAACCCTAGTTCCTTTCCCAGCGACATCACAAGCAAATCTCCGACATGCATCCACAATTCCTCACCCAGGAATTGGTCCTGCCAATCTATGACCAAATTCATAGAAAGCCATTTCTCAGAATACGATAAATCTTGCGAGACAATCTTGTTACAATATTAAACCTTTCTTAAATGACATCACTAATTTCAGTAATAGCGAATATTCTTAATGACGTCATTAACGTCAAATCTAAGCGTTACGTTACTATAACGTAAAACTTAAAATCTGAAATTTCCAGTCTTACAGCTTTGTTCCGAGTCAACATTAACTTCCTTTATGATGAGATGATTAGATAACAAAACATAACATGAAACTAAATGTACGTCAATGACAATAACGTCGCTACAAGTAACGTAGCACATAACAGAAATTTCCATTTTACAACTTTGGTTGACATACATACCGCGCAATGTCATTCTTACGCGAAATTTAATACATAAAAACTAAACCAATGCCGCTTCACGGCAACGTAGCGTGCAGAAATATAGAAATCTTCATTTTTACAACCCTATCAATGTGCTTTCCACCATAATGAGCTACATTATTATGGCTATACAATCTCACTGTACAAAATGTATATTTATGAACTGTTATAACTTACCGACGGCCGACTACTCAGACTGGCGCTGACCATGACCAGGTGTACCAGATAAACCCATATCCAAACATCTCAAATTCATGCCCAATCTTTACATTCCTCTCGATAATTCATATTGATTTCACACAAAATAAGCTGCCTATTTATACGCATAAGTTTGTGAACATTTCCCTGAAAACCATACCGTTTTCCATCATATATTCCAAAACCATTCATCAGAACATGTGAATAACCCACCGTGAGCAAGTGAATAACAATTCTAAATGCACATCCACTGACAACCACACCCAGATCAGCTTGCAAAAAGCTATATTGCTAACCATAAAATCGGCAATACAATTTTTCTCTGGATTATACCTCATGGTGTAGATCATATGATTCAAATCCCCGGACTTCATGTTTTCGTTAAAGCCGTGTCACTCTCAGAAACCATTTATGGCAAACTGATAAAACACGAATCTGAGCCCAGTACAGAATCCAATTAAACTGCACATAATGCCAATTTCCACGCCACAAATCAACAAATACCATAACACAAAAAGAATGTTAAAATATCACAATTGAGCATAAAACTCTTCATGGCACAAATATTTTTTGCCGTGTCTAACATACATAGATATCCTTCACAATGCAGTAAACATGTCATGTTTACTCCTGTGTAAGAGTTTCCAAATACCTATTATGCTCAACTAAACATTTAAAAGAAATCAAACAAATTATCCAAACCCCACAAACAGCAAAAGTACATTTTTTATCGTGACATACCTTCCCCCTTTTGAAGTGTGAAGCATCTCAAAAATGCGTAACACTAGATCTACGCGATAAAAAATTTACTAAATGAAGTCATATCTAGAGAATCATACTTGCAAAAACCTGCTTCCACGTATCGCAATCTAAATCTTTTATGATAAATGGAACATACTCGGATCTCGGAGGAAACTGCAAAGCTGCTTTCTTGCCCTTGATTCACTACATACGCAACAAATAGATAACCTTAATGCACAATACTCATGTTTCACAGGGTAACACTAATTGAAGTCATATTTAGAAGATTATACTTTCAAGAACCGTACCCCGATTACCGCGAACTTAAACTTTCCATGACAATCGGATCTATACTCGGATTCCGGAGGAAACAGCAAAAGCTATCGGCGTTAACCGTAATCCACTAAATACGCGACAAATAGTCTGTTCCGCCTTCCTTGCTTTCCATCTTACATATTTCCATTCAACGTCACTGGAACACTCCGCATTACTACATGTAGTATTAACCTTATTATTGGGCTTCCATCTATGCGGCCACAGCCACCAGTTAGTCATTACGCTGACTACACTTACCCAAATAAAAGATATATGCCGGTCAGTTACAATACTGTCTACCCGCAACGCCACGGTAACCACCGCAACAAACGTGATCACGTTATTACATATCGACAAAAACCAAACCATGAATGCCAATATATCTCCTGGACATTGGGAAGTAAGGAACAACATTATACTGATACAAATGTGTACCCAACCTGTGAAAGTAAGATATTGTCTACCTGCCAAACTCTCGTTAAATCTTAAACCTGGATGATATCTTGTCTCTAAACTACAACTTCCGGTGTCGGTCTCGTTAACGTCGGAGCTGAAAATACCAACCATACTTTGAGCATAACACTGTGTTACATCCTTTGCCGGCTTTTCTTCTGTCGATCTTTCTGGTAACAAACATGCACTCGCTCCCACTGGCAACGTTGCCACACAATCTCCATCTCGGCCATTCTGACTCTCCATGTTTCTGTAAATGATAAATGGTAACTTACCACAATCTGCTGATTTCTCCGTATAGATTCTTATCAGCATGCTGTTTATCGTCCACCTGAAATGTTCCACAAATACGTCATGTACCGTAGAATACGTGGCGGTACACGGGACGGTATACAGAGCGATGTACGGGTTGATGTACGGGTTGGTGTACAAGTTGGTATACAGGTTAGTGTACGGTGTAGAGTGCGGGCCCGTCACTGATCGCCTGGAAAACATCCTAGTACTCACTTCCTTCATAATGGATGACGTAAATTGTGATCCTAAGTCTGAGCTGATCTCATCGGTTACTCCAACTTGATTAAAAATACTTACCAATGCATCTGCAACAGCTTCCGTGTCAATCGACGCTAGTGGTACTGCTTCTGGGTATCTTGTCGCATAGTCAACTACAGTGAGTATGAACCGGTTCTTACTGTATGTCACAGGTTTCAAAGGTCCTATCAAATCAGTTGCAACTCTCTTGAATGGTACATCTATTCTAGGCATCTTTCCTAAGGGTGCTCGAATTATCTTACCCTTGGGTACAGTACGTTGACAAATGTCACATGACTGACAAAATCGTTTTATGTCGCTACTGATGCCTGGCCAATAAAATTCTGAGAGAACCTTTTGTATGGTTCGTTTAACAGCTAAATGACCTGCCATTATTGACTCGTGAGCCAACTTCATTACCGTTTTGCGAAATTGCTGTGGCACTATAAGCTGTGTAAATAACCTACCTCGCTCAATGTTCGGCGAGCTAAACTTCCGGTACATCAAGTTATTTTTAATAAAATATGATGCATTCTTAAGACACTCCTTGGCTTCACACCGTGCCTTCATTACCTTCAAACTCTGATCTTCATTCTGGGCCTTCCGAATTTGATCCGGTGTAACTTCTTGTATAACTATTTCTGGTGTCTTCATACTCACATGTGTTCCTTCCTGTTTCTTCTGTGCCCTAGTTTGCACTGCTAATGTTGGCACCCAGTCTATATCCGGTTTGTTGCGTTCCCGTGCACCTGGAATATTACCTATGATTAAATCAACCAATGGCTTTTCCACACATAGTGCCAATACTTCTCCTTTGTAATATGGTGTGTCAATATTTACCTTCACTTCCGGTACAACTCTTGTAGAATAATCTACCATTACCATAGTTTGATTTCTTCCTGTATATGCACCTTCCGGGACTACATGTTTACTTACTATCACGCCCGAACATCCAGTATCTCGTAAAACCTCAACCGATTTCTCTTCAACCATTCCTTGTACAGTACTAAGTTCTGAAAGAGATGATACTGAACTCACACTTACTTGGTGTTTCTCATGTATGTTATCCTTACTCTCCATTGCTGCTTTGGAATAACTGACAGTATTTGTATACGTCAAGCAAGCTCCACATTTCTTAACATCTGTTGTTGTATCCTCATGACCGTCTTCATATGTAGTCTGTACCTCCGAATCTTTGCTCTGAAAAGTAACCTTCTTTGTTGGTGATCTACCTCTATGTCCTACCGCACCCACTTTCATGATACCGGGTTTTAGTTCCGGACACTCCCTCCTGTAATGTGTTCCACCACAATTATAACATTTCAAACCTGGATAGTATTTACCTCTTCCTCTTCCATAGGAGTTTTGATTATTAGGAATCTGGTCTCTTTTCACTGGTGACCTTGATCTGGATGCTGAATTAGAACGAGATCTACCTCTGTCATTCTTGAAAGTCAAATTAACAATATCCACATACCTAGCTTCCTTGTAGGAATCCGCCAATTTACTAGCTTGCTCCAACGAAGTTGGTTCTCTCTCCCGTAGAAATAACTCCAGTTCTCTGTTACAAATAAATGTAAACTGGTCTCTCAACATGAGATCCTGCAAACCTTCAAAAGTTTTAGGAATACCTGACATATCTATCCATCTTGTAAAGTAGCTCTTCAACCGTGCTGAAAACTGCTGAAACGTTTCACCGGTTTCTGGTCTACACTTTCTGTACTTACGCTTGAACCCTTCCTCTGTTAATTGATACCTTTGTAACAATGCACACTTCAACTTGTCATAGTCCATTGCATCCTCCTGTGGCATCAATGCGTACACATCTAACGCTTTACCCTGTAATAACGCACTCAAATCAGTTGCCCATGTTTCTCTTTTCCACCCTTGTGCTGAAGCATACCGTTCAAACCTAAGTAAATATGCATCCATTTCGTCCTTACCTTCATTAAATGCCGGGATTTTAGGCGTTCTTGCCTTAATAGTGTCTCTTGGCGCTGGGATTGGCCTCTCCGCCCTTTGCGCTGTGATCGTCTCCATTTCTGCGAAATGTCTTCTGTCCTGTAATTCAATCTGCATTTCATACTCACGTTCTAATTTCTCTCTCTCTGCTACTAACCTCTCTCTCTCTGCTACTAACCTCTCTCGTTCCAATGCAATCTCCTGTTGTCGCAATGCAATTTCTGCCTCATACTTAGCCCTATCTGCAATTCTGATCTTACGCTCCTCATCTGCCTTAAGCTCCATTTCTTCATTTGCATGCCTGTATTGTACTTCCAGTTCACGCTCTTTTAATGCTCTCTGGGTTTCTAACTCTTGTTCTTTTAATTCTTTCTGTCTTACCTTTTCAGCTTCTTGCGCTAGCAACTCATTCCGCTTCAGTTCAATTTCCTGTTTCTTAAGTTGTAATTCATACTCCTTAATTTCTCGCTGCTTTTCTTGTTCATCAGCTTTAGCTTTTAACTCGCGCTCATGGCGTTCGCGTTCAGCTCTTAATTCCATCTCGCGGATTTCGCGTTCTGCTTTTTCTTTTCCGCGTTCTGCCTTTTCTTTTGCTTCGCGACTAATACGCTCTGCTTCTCGACGCTCACGTTCTGCATCACGTGCCGCTTGACGTTCATCACGTAGTATTACTTGTTGCTCTGAAACAAACGCATTAAGTGCTTCACCTTCAAGACCTAAATCTTTTCCCACTTTGGTTAACTCTTTAACTACATCCATGATTATTTCCCTTTTGAAAAATTATTACTGTTTGTAAGGATGGTCACAATAAAACGAAATCTGAGTTATCAATTGATTCTCAACAACGTAAACTTCACAGTATTCACATCAATAAATAAGCAAAACCCAATGCTTACCAAGCTTCAACTTTTGTTTACCAATTGCCTCAACGCAACCTATTCTTAATAACCCATTAAGAATCACCCAGACATTCTACCACAATCAACTAATGCCTTTAACTGTTGCGTAACAATTTACAAAAGTAAGCCCATACTCATGAATATTTTCAACAAACCGTTCAATTGACAAACCTCAAATTTCAAGATCACCTGGTGCTTCACTGGTACACCCCGTCTCTGGTGCTCGCCAACCCTGACAGTCGGTCGACGGGAATATGAATTATCGGAGGACTCCCATCAGTCTAACCATCGGCCCTCATAACTGAAATATACTTTGATATCTTGTTCTTAAGTGACAGTGTGACTGTAACATATACCAGAACAATGAAATTTTAGAGATTACATTTGCATTATTTTAAACAATTACTTTTACTTTGCTTAAGCATTGCTTACTTTGGTACACTAGAGAATTTCACTGTGATTCACATTTGGTTCTCTAAATCCTAGCATATATAAACACCTCCAAGAGTTACTGATATCCAATGCAGAAATGTTGGGCGTATCCCACTTCTGACACCAAATGTCACGGACTGACTCTACTTAATATAAAGTCAGAGGATACAATGGCTTGTTGTGCCCAACAAATCATGTATCGAATGACCAAGGGTATACGCTTCCTGCTATGAATGACCAGCAAATCTATGGGAGGGTTCAATTAAACAGAATTTTCAAATTATGATGATTTATTTATAATGATGTTTAAAGTGAGAAGCAAAGAAGGAGAAAAAAGATAGAAAGAGACTACAAAAAGAAATTACTGAGAAAAGAAAAAAAAAAAAATACGTCCTTTGTTCATCAATGTCCCACACACTTTCCCATTGGCATCTCCGGGTATACTGTCACACGTTCGTCTCACTAGTACACTCGACACCACTGCTTGCAAAACAGTCCAGTGTTCCCAAAACGAACTGTAGACCACGCCCGTCCATTGTAAATCAAACACCAATGATTTTATATCGTCCCGTTTATACCGTCACTGCCCCATCATATAGTTTAGCCCAGTTTAGTTTCAGGAATTCAGATTACGTCCATAGATTACAATTTCAGCTTCAAGGCCTGAAATAAAGTAACTGTGTCTTAACAACAAAATAACTGATAGTGTCGCAATTTATCATAACGAAATCTCCTGCAGCTATGCACGTCACAACATCCAATTGCAAATAACCTCCCACAATTCCGTACCCCGGAACTGTATTAGTTTATTCGCTAGATTGCTTGTACTATACATATAAACCATAATACTCCAGTATCTACATTGAAACATTTATTCACATGTACGATACAGTTAAACCACATATGTCGCGAACTAACCCTAGTTCCTTTCCCAGCGACATCACAAGCAAATCTCCGACATGCATCCACAATTCCTCACCCAGGAATTGGTCCTGCCAATCTATGACCAAATTCATAGAAAGCCATTTCTCAGAATACGATAAATCTTGCGAGACAATCTTGTTACAATATTAAACCTTTCTTAAATGACATCACTAATTTCAGTAATAGCGAATATTCTTAATGACGTCATTAACGTCAAATCTAAGCGTTACGTTACTATAACGTAAAACTTAAAATCTGAAATTTCCAGTCTTACAGCTTTGTTCCGAGTCAACATTAACTTCCTTTATGATGAGATGATTAGATAACAAAACATAACATGAAACTAAATGTACGTCAATGACAATAACGTCGCTACAAGTAACGTAGCACATAACAGAAATTTCCATTTTACAACTTTGGTTGACATACATACCGCGCAATGTCATTCTTACGCGAAATTTAATACATAAAAACTAAACCAATGCCGCTTCACGGCAACGTAGCGTGCAGAAATATAGAAATCTTCATTTTTACAACCCTATCAATGTGCTTTCCACCATAATGAGCTACATTATTATGGCTATACAATCTCACTGTACAAAATGTATATTTATGAACTGTTATAACTTACCGACGGCCGACTACTCAGACTGGCGCTGACCATGACCAGGTGTACCAGATAAACCCATATCCAAACATCTCAAATTCATGCCCAATCTTTACATTCCTCTCGATAATTCATATTGATTTCACACAAAATAAGCTGCCTATTTATACGCATAAGTTTGTGAACATTTCCCTGAAAACCATACCGTTTTCCATCATATATTCCAAAACCATTCATCAGAACATGTGAATAACCCACCGTGAGCAAGTGAATAACAATTCTAAATGCACATCCACTGACAACCACACCCAGATCAGCTTGCAAAAAGCTATATTGCTAACCATAAAATCGGCAATACAATTTTTCTCTGGATTATACCTCATGGTGTAGATCATATGATTCAAATCCCCGGACTTCATGTTTTCGTTAAAGCCGTGTCACTCTCAGAAACCATTTATGGCAAACTGATAAAACACGAATCTGAGCCCAGTACAGAATCCAATTAAACTGCACATAATGCCAATTTCCACGCCACAAATCAACAAATACCATAACACAAAAAGAATGTTAAAATATCACAATTGAGCATAAAACTCTTCATGGCACAAATATTTTTTGCCGTGTCTAACATACATAGATATCCTTCACAATGCAGTAAACATGTCATGTTTACTCCTGTGTAAGAGTTTCCAAATACCTATTATGCTCAACTAAACATTTAAAAGAAATCAAACAAATTATCCAAACCCCACAAACAGCAAAAGTACATTTTTTATCGTGACAACCATATGTTTATCGTCCGTAACAAAACTATCGGCAACTCTATTTCTCATTGCCGATGAGAAAATACACAAAATTCCTTGCAACCATTTTGGAATCCGCTCGTGACCGCGTGTATGATACAGTCTCTGATACAATGTATTCAACACAGTGATAATACCACTTGTAATCAAAACAATCACCACATAATGGCATAGCATCGGTAACGGTGATGACGTTTTTGGAACATTCCCACCCACTACATTCAGGAAAACCGTGAACGATAACAGAATCGTCACTGAAAAGGCTACCCGTTCTCCCGATTCATGTGGCAAAAGGAAAACGACTGGATTAATAAGACTTAGAAATACAATTGGAATAAGAATGTTAATCACTAAGAATGCAGACTGTCTTCTAAACTTAAGACCAAAAGCGATATTCCGGAAATAATGAGTAGTCGATACTCTTGCGGTAGTTTCAATAAGTGACCATTCCGAATTCGGTGTGTAGAACACTGTCGCAACTATATCTAGAGGTGTTGCTATGGTTACATCAGAAGATAACGCATCCCAAAGAATAACACTAATATAGCAATTATGCTCGTCAAACGGATAAGTCGGCGTTTCAATATCGCATAGTGTTTTTGTAACTAGTCCAGGGCGCCAAAACGCTAGACCTGTATGATTAAAATGCACAGTCCATGGGTCATAGTTAAAAGAGTAAACCTGGTCGGCAGAATTCGCAATAATCAGTTCCGGCGTCCAAACATTACCGGAAGGGAATGAGAGATGAGAAACGTTTTCGTATAGTTCAGGCTTCCACGACATCCTTTCATCGTTCCACGTTATGTCGAAAAATTGGACGGTAGAAATATACCTCTCCACTTCATTCAGCTTTGTAAGAGCTACCAGGTTCATGGCGATGTTAATAACGAGTGGACTGTCACTGTCTAAACCTGGTCTTACATTCATGTCATAATCGGCGGTCAAGTTCACGCGTAACTCCGTCGTTTTAGACGTTATTGAGCACAAACTGACATCGATGATGATTAAAAACGCGAGGTATTTTACGCTATTCATCACGAATTTTCCTTTGAAATAAGTTGTTTAATTTGCACAATAAAGCTTTCAGAATAAACTTTGTTTTAAATCAGAAACAACTTGTCTATGTGCCTACATTGTAGCTCTTTTTAGAGAAGTGAACGAACGAATTCCACGTGTGAATCCGAAGTTTCACTATAATGTATATGGCAGAAAAATCATTTAATAGCTTAGCTACATAGTACTCTTTGAGTCAATATTCGTTTATACCTTTCGTTTATACCTTTCCAATGTTGTACAACGGTGATGTCGCGCATACTAACATTACATTCGATAATGATTATCAGGTTTTCAGGTACTTGAAAAAATGTAAATATTGTCAGAGCTAATGGATGAAACGTACAAAATTATATTTGATTTATTGAAAGCTCAATGTTTCAAAATGAATACAATAATGAATGAGCTTCCCAACAAAAGAGGAAAACGTTAAGTCAATATATTATGCGTAATGCAGTGACTGTCGATATCTATAATCCAGTTAAGTCTTTACTGACCTTTCAAATGATTGCTTCTATAGTTACTATTGTTTATCTGCTTCTGTTCTGTGCACGGAAGGTACGCATTTTTGCTACCTCTTTGTCCATCTAACTCGGATGGCAAAATACTGGTTGGCCATCTTCATGCGTATTGCTATACATGTATTCATTGTTTGGGATAGTATTGCTAGGCTTTCCCGCCTGATTTTCGGTTTGGATTTTCAATCAATCATAATACAGAGATTTTTAAAGTTGTACAACATGAAAATTTTCTGTTGATTTTTTTAATTTTTTTTCTTAATTTTGCTCAAAACAAAGATTGTGTGTACACGTTAGAACCGCCTTGGCGAGGCGGTTTTAACGAGAACCCATTATCTATGTTTTAGATAAAAAAAGGAACACCCCTGTATTCCCCAGTTCCACCTTATAAAAGTTATACTTTTCAAAGACACCTGGTGTTTTTTTTCAGTTTCTTTTGAATTATATTACATTCGTACTTGGCCGCCACATAACGTCTGAGTAACGGTAACAATTATTTAATGACTTTTTGAACTTCATAAACGACAATTATACATGTACGATCCATTACATTTAATTTCGAATAAATTCATTTCTTAAACTTAAAGAGCAGTCACTTCAATAATAAATTACAAAGGATCATTGAATAAAATAAAAAAGTTAGATCCTTTGGAAGCAGTGAAAGGGAGGCAGCATTTTGAAGTAGCCTTCGTGGTAAACGCGAGTCGCCGCCTTTCGTGAACAAATGTAACCATCATTTTATATTTATCATATAAATGCATAGTGTATGAAATATTGCATGTTCGTTATTTTTCATCTGTTAACGGACGTTTTACGTTTTGTTGCCTCAACATTTCTTTATGTGAGAAGTACGTACGTATAATTCATGTTCATATATAACACCATAATAACAGTGTATCCTTATAACGTATCAATACAACACACATATGTAAGAAACCTAGATGTATCACAGAATATTACATGCCTGAGACTTTTGAGACTTTGGTCCTTCACTTGTTTTGTTTTGCCGATCGATTTCAGTTCTTTCTTCAACTGCACCTTGTCTCTTCAGGGAATCTGTTTTGCGACTGGCTGATGTCCTTTCATTTTTATTATTCGGTCCTGATTTATTCACACTTCTCTCTTGTTTCGCAGTCTTTGTTTCATTATTAGCTGTACTTTTATTTGCTCCATGTTCGACACCTTTGTTACCACTACTATCTATTGCGGTGTGTTGTTCATTGATGTGCTGATCCAGCTGATCTTTCAGTTCATCAAAGTTATCTCCCTTCCATGGAATCTGTACCTCCTCATTTCTAAACAAATGTAGATATTGAAATTTATTGAAATTTGGCTTATAGTGATAGTGAACAGTGTTTAAACCGTATTGGAAGGAACCGACGCTTGTTCTATGGGAAAAAGAAAATAGCACAGCGGATGTGGGACTAAAACATTGACCACTCGATTCAAAGTCCACTTTACCATTAGGCTCATGCGCCCCTTAAATACAAGAATATTTTGCAAGTAACATTTCGTTTGAATGTGACGGTATTTAACTGGGATACAAAATCTTCGTACGGGACTTGTGCCAGAATAACCTATGAAGAATATTAAATATGACCCCAATTTATGGTAGGTTGTCATTTATACTGATCTTCGATAAGATAACAAACTCGTCAGAGACGTTGGCATTACGAATTCAAAAGAATGTGCGTTTAGAGATACGATTCGAGAATATGAGCAATTTAATATTTCTTTTGTGATTATCATGGTAAAGATACTAAATTGTCTTTGTATTTTAATTAAAGTAAACAAGTAAACACATTGGTTTGAAACGCGTCTGTTCCTTGTCATCATTAAGCAGTTTATGAAAAACAACTGAAACATAAATTCAATACACACCGGTAGAAATTTATAAACAACATCTCTGTAAATACAAGACTCATTGGACCAGACGGCGGCCATTTCATTCTCTCTAGAAGCAGTGGAATAATAGGCTTCTTCAACGCATCTGCAAGGCTAACCTGATAATATTAACAATAAATTAACGAAATTCGATTAAATACCAACCAGAAATATTGCCGTCCTCGCTAATGATTTATATCGAATTTCATCATTTTGTTTGTTTGTATCACTTCAGTGTATTCTGTTAGTTTGGTTTGAAATTGGTGTTAACCTATATTCAAATATTGTGGTATCAATTTTAGTGCCCTATAGATTTGAAAAGCATGTCAGAGTCTTTTATAACAACAGAAACCTAACCTTGCTTTTCAAATGGTAGATGTCTGAATAAAAGAGGAACAAAGAAACTATCATACAATATCATTGTTACCTCTCTTCTGCAGTTAGCGGATATACTGTATTTTTCTGTGATACACGACACGACTGCCTTACAGCCTCTCATGCCTTTGTCTATCTTATCGTATAGAGAATCGCCGCCACCCATCTGATAAATATCCATCCATACCGTGTAACCTAGAGACGTCAGACGCTTGTACAATGCCTTCACCTGGGGCTGTTTGCCCCACTGATAGGACAAGAAAACTACCGGGGACTTGGACTATGAAAAATAAGAAAATAAAGTATAAAGTATGAGCCGCGTCATGGGAAAACCAACAGTGTGGTTTCTGAACATGTCCGACACAAACCTAGCTGTACAAGCACAGAAGATGGCTAGAAGCTTGAAATTTGGATTAAGAAAGTAGAGGAATAGTACTATCCGGAATGCGCTCTCTGTCAACAGGTATGATCATGTCTGTGCGTTGTCTCAATTTTATGGGGCTTGTACCAAACAATTGGATGTCATGACATCCGAAATGTGCTTCGAGATAAAATAAACCTAAGTAAACAACTATATATAAATGGTTTGTTTGAATCGCTTTCACAGGACTGGCTCAGATCTTCTAAGCAGTTAACGGTCAGTCAGTTATAACCTTACGGGGCCCATATAATCTCACGAACCCAATGTGCCATAGGTCGAAATGTGCCCTTTATAAAAAGTGATACATGTGTTTATAACTAGATCAAATGATATGAATAAGAGGCTGTGACTGTTATGATTGTTGATGATACCTGAGGCTTGGACTGTTGTTGAGGTTTTGAAGATGCTTGTTTCTTTTTGTTTTTGTCAATCTCGATGTCTTCCACGATGGGTATCCACCAGTTTTTATACTCTGAAAATAAAGAGTGTTTTTTTTTTATTTTAAACAGATGGTAGAAGGAGTCGAAACCACATTAACACTGATAGGAAAAAGCACAATGAAAACGTCACATACATGGTTAAATGGCAGTGTTTAGACACAGCGTAAAGGTTGTCATGGTTCGTGTCTGAATGTAGAAAATCAGAAACAAATCTGACAGTATTGCATCAAAGAGCACATGATATATGCGCTTCCTTCGATTAGCACGTATGTTTATTGTTTGTATGTGTCGGTCATTGACAAACTTACAAATAAACAGTAAGTTTGCGGGTTTAATATAAAACAACTTCAGGTACATGTATGACATCTATATAAAGTTTCTTTACCCTTCTGCACCATCTTCTGATCAGGAACGACAAAGTAATTGAGCTGCATGAGGAGTTCCTGAAACTTCGGCACCGGCCAGTAGCGTTTGTCTTTCGCTTCAGTTGCCTCATCCCCTCGCTGGAAGAAGCGGATGAAGAGATACTCGCTGAAGATGGGACCCATAGACCCTTTGGGTGGCCAGTCTGTCTTTTCCATCAGTAGGGGAATGATCGGTTTGTTGAGATTCACAGACAAATTAACCTGCGACAAAAGTATTCTATTTGAAGATTCTACGAGAGTGAAATTGCAAATACATGTAGGTTCTGTAAAAAAACGTACGGACAACCCTTTCCCAAACAATTATCTTCTCATTTCTAAAAGGCAGCACCGAATTTACCATTTACAAATATCTAAACCGCGACATGAGGTTACCTTTTGATAGGTTTAGCTTTGCAGCCATATAGCAACACCAGTTATGAGGGACGCTTTTTAGCAAGTTACAAATTGACAAAATCGTTTTTTAGCAGTGTCGTATCAAATATTCCAAATAGTGCTATAAAAGTAGTTTTGCTACTGATATTCATACCTCTCTGTTGCAGTTTGGCGATTCAGCGTACTTCTCTGTCACACAGCATATCACAATCTTGGCTCCTCTAATACCATTGTCAATCTTTGCAAAAAGTTTATCACCACCACCCATTTGACCCACGTCCATCCAGCACTCGTACCCCGCCATATTCAGGTGTTGCTTCAGCAGCTTGACTTCATTTTGGATTCCCCACTGATAGCTGATGAATACGGGTGGTGGATGTTTGTATTGAAAGTCCTCGTCCTCAACTACGCCCTCTGAGTGAACAAAATCATAGCCATTATGAATAATTTGCTTAACTGTCATCAAGTACGTGTAGGATTTCTATGATGATTGAAACAGGTTTCATTTTAAAAATGCCTTATTGTTTACTTTCATGCATCCAAGGGTTAAACAAATGAAAGATGCACTCACGTCATTGTGGACAGTTCAGTTCTACAAATGTCAGCCAAGGGAAAATACGTTTGCTTTCTTTTTGACGAATGCCAAGAATATAGTCATTCCCTTTGTATGTGTTCCTTATTATGAATAAAATATAAAAGTTTGATCCTTTGGAAGCAATGAAAACGTTCAAAGGGGGTAGTATGGGCCATATTGCGCATTTTCGGGTACTGAAGCCTCATCTGTGACCCTTTATAAACTGGCGACCATAACCAGATAAACGTACTGCAATTTCAAAACTTTACACAAGTGAAGTCTAAATCAACGACACATGCCTAAACCGGGTTAAATAATTATACATTGTTTAGAACAACGTACAAATTTGAAACTCTGAATATTCTTACTGATCTCAAAGGACCGAAAAAAAATAATATAATCTGCACTATGGATGATGTAAGGGGAGACATTTTAGGGCCGTCACACGGCAGCTGCAGTAATAGCATATAAAAAATAAAAGTTTGATCCTTTGGAAGCAGTGAAAACGTTCAAAGGGAGGTAATATGGACCATATTGCGCAATTTCGCGTACTGAACCCTCGTTTAGATTATACGTTTAAATGTACATGCATGTTAGATTGCACGTAGAACAGAAATATGAGCCGCCGCATGGGAAAACCAACAATCTGCATAGGCGAAAACAAAGGCGCAGATCAGCTTCGCAGTAACTGCGAAGCTGATCAGCGCCTTTGTTTTCGCTACACGGATAGTACACTTCATCTTCTTAAATCCGAAATTTCCAGCATCTAGCTTGCTTCTGTGACTGTACAGGCCAGTTTGTGTCGGACCTGGTCGGAACCCAAATTGTTGGTTTTCTCACGCACAGGCTCATATGTTATCTGAGAAATATAACGTACCTGTAGCTTTCATTGCATTTTCCACGATAGCCATGCCGTCTGTCCTGTTCATCTCTGTCAATGCTGTTAGTACTCCATAGTTAGCCTCACTTGTCTTGTGGGTAGCATACCACTCACTAAGCACAGCCATACAGGGGTCATGCTGCTGGGCCCATGCTCGGATATCGGCTTTGCTGTAACCCAACCGGCTGGCCAGGAGTCGCCAGTCTTTCTCCGTGGCGGGGTTCATAATTTTGGTAAGATCGCGAGACCATTTTGGTGCATTGGTCATTGTCTGGAAACGGAAAGCAAAAAATACTTATTGTGTTAATGTTTATAGTATCTTTAATAAGCATTGCCAAACAAATGATTTTCCATAATGATTCTAAATTGACAATTGGTCTGATTTTTATGTTGATATACATGTATAAAAAGAAGTGTAAAATTGATGTTGAGTGAAAGAAGTCTTTTTTTCAGAAAGACGTCTATTTTGTGTGTGTGTTTCTAAACTGATTATCATCTACATGCCATTGTTTATTAAGAACTAAAGGGCATTTGCATGTGAAAAAAGTCATAACAGATTCGTGATATCATTTCATGAAATGAATATGTACATTTTCCAAATACCTTTTTATCGATTTCCTCTACTTTGACTTTCGTTTCTCCTAGACCCTCATCTACTTCCTCTACCCTCTCCTCCACCCTCTCAAGGCCCTCTCCTAGCTCTCCTATTTCCTTATCATGCTCTATGACTTTTTCTCCTATAGTAATCACTGTGTCAACTGTGGCGTCAACTTTAGTATCTAGTTTGCCTATGTCTTCTTTCTGTTGTTGTACTTCTCCAACTACGTTCTCGAATCTATAGTGCATTCATTACAAAATATCATTTACTGGAATTTTTTTACAACACAGTACTCAGCACATCACTGAGCAAACATGTTTTAACTCTTGGATGTCATGATATCTAACAGATCTAATTTTAGCGTGGAATTCACTTGTGTAAAACAACAACAATATAATTGTGAAATCATTTGTTACTAGTATCATTACCTTATTATCTGTTACCAGCTATGGACATTGTTTACTTTATATATATATATATGTTGACAACATCGATTTCTTAAAAGAATCTTGTAGGACTATTATGCATCTTTCTACTGAACGTAAAATAAAACAAGAAAATACACGTATAATACATACGTTTTTCCTTCTAACACAAGAATCATCTCATGGACCATATCCTTAACTTTAGCATCTTTCGACGTCTTTTCTAGCTTTTCCAAGTCAGGTTTGTATTTAACAATATTGCCTTCGTTGGTTTTCAACATTGAATGTAGCGACGTGATCACTATTCTTACAGTAGCTGGGCTGGAGGACAGAGCGTGTTTCATCAAGTAATCTACAGACTTCTGACCAAGGTCCTGTAATTAGAATGACAATAATTTCACTGATTCTAATGACTTAAATTAGAAGGCTGTCTTTATTGGTCAGGTACTCGCTTAAAGCGCCCTATGATGGCGCCAAAACTTCCTAATGTGTTTGTAGACATGCATGTAAGTGGTTTGCATTTCTGAACTGTTTTCCATTTTGTTCATGTCTTTCTGTCTGGGATTAGTACCATTATTTCATTGTAGTTATCTTTGTTATTCCGTTTCAAAGTTGTTTTTAATTAAGTTTTGATTATAACATGAAATACTCGCGCGCATATCCCTAAGTTTGCTAAAGACCCGGCGTCTGTACTTTCAACTTTTTACCTTGTTTTCTCCTCCAATATTAGCTATTATATTGCTTCGAGGATCCATAGAGCTTTCATCGAACAACTCCGCATCACATAATTGGGAAAAGAACCCGGCTAGAACTGACGCATGTTTCTCCGAAATGTTGTCCATGGCTTTGAGCATTTCAGCCTTCTCATACTGATTCCCAGTTCTAATACGATCAAACATCCTCTTGATGTGTGACTTAGTGAACACCTAAAATGGAAATAGCCAAAACCATAATAGCGTTGACGATAAGATGAGATAGTTGATTTATGTGAGAGACACAAAAACGCCTTGAGGATAACGTTCTGCATATGGTAACATTAGTCATGTCTTGAAGCATAAAGGTCTAGCTCGTTCGGTATAGACGCAATGAATTCGTCACAGTTTTCCATGTTTACGAAATGACATGTCCATTCCTTTAAGTTATTTCTCTAGATCATTGTGGAAGTTTTATCAAAGAAGAAGTTTTTGCCGATCCGTCATTACTGGCATGTTTTGTAAGGGTGTCTTTTCAACGTTAACTGGAAAGAAAGGGAATAAAATAAATATAACAGTGCTGTTTACCTCAGGATGACGCTCCGAAACCAGGACAACAATAAGGTAAATGCCTGCCATGTCTGTACCCTCGAACCGGTCTAGGCTATCAAATAATTTCGGTAAGTTGTCGTGGACAGCACCCGGGTTATCGGGGTACATATGTTTCACAAAATCTGTATGTATACAAAAGAACATAATTATTACTGAGCTCTTTCGCAAGCAAAGCATTTTTCGGGATTTGTCCATTTTGTCAGATAATTCAAAATCGGACTCATTTTACCATTGAGACACATAGGAGGTGTCTCTAGATGTGTCAGTTATTTAGACGTTCTTCAGTTATAAAAGGGCTGATCATACAGACTGCAAATTGACCATATGATTTTTATCTACAAAAGAACACTTCTCTTAAAAATGCGTACTGTTGCTAAAACTGAGCAGTCATGATCAAACTGGAACTAAACTGCTGAACTTGAAAAGCTGAATTTAGAAATTTTGAGTTCGTTTGTTGAATCTGAATCTAAATAAATAATTGTACATGTATGTATATGACAAAAATGCTTCTTAATTGATTTACCATGTAGGCATTGACACTTCTCTGACTTCAGCAGCAATTCAAACAGATATTGCAGATGTTTGCTGAAAGCTTTCGGTGGCGCCTGCCCTACTGTCGAGAGTAGTGAAGCAGTGAGCTCGGTCATTTCGTCATGTTCCTCATCCACAGCTATGATTGCACATCGTAGAATGTTTGGCATCACAGCTGCTATGCAAGCCAATGTGGCTGATTTCTGGTGCTATGGAAGTAGTCAATTTACCTTTAGATTACTTATTCGAACCTGTCTGGCTAGTCCACGTTAAAAAGCGTGTAGTAACATTCAAATAAAATTATCGAATTTAATGTCTAGCGAAGTTATTCATATTTTTCATCGGACTAAGTTCAGCAATATCATTGACTTTGGCTCTAAGTTTATCTTAGGGTAAGTGTGTTTTGTTTTGAAAAGCCATTTTAGTAGCATTGCTTACCTTTAACTGTATGCCCAAACACATAATTCATTTGAATTTTGGCTGATACTTTGTACTAGACTTGATATAAGAACGTACCAGCTCTATGTAACTTTTTAAAGCACCTTTCCAGATTTCTAAATTTATATTCGGCGTCCCCTCATTATCTTTCTGGTACCAATGTTTGATAACACTCTCCCCTCCGTTGCCTACTTTATTGAAGATGGTCATGAATAGGTCGTTCTCCTCTACAGAAACGTTGCGACCATTTCTACAAAGCATATGACCGGTAAACGTTCAAGCTTAAAAATGGCCTGGAACTGGGGTTATCAAAACATAAGACCCAGAGCCAATCATATAGGAGGGAAAAATAAATCTTACACATGCATCGCAATAAAAATACTAATTTATCATCTCTAATGTAGATAAATATTAAGTTTTTGCTTTTTTTAGCATGCGTAAGTGTAACAGTGAAATATGCGAAAGGCACAAATAAATTATCTCTAGGTGAATGTACGTTACTTAACACACCAGAATTGAAACCACGTATACTTGCCCTTTAAATGCCGTGGCAACACCATTTATAATCTCCGACACTGCACCAATCAACGAATTGTCATCCCAGGGTAACTCTGTGTTTTTGAGCAGGGTGACAGCTGTCTTCAGAACCAAAATTCTTAATCCCTTATCTTTCTGTTGAAGAGGAGGAATATTACATATCAATATATTTACAAGAACTTCATATAATAGAATTAATGTTAATATTTTGCGCATTCTATTGTCGTTGCAAACATTTTAGACTTAGACAAGAAGACAACTGTTGATATAAAGTAATCATAGCTGCTTTGAACACTATACAACATGCTATTTGTGACACTTTTTACAATAAGCAATAATTATGAAGTATCTTTTGAGGCGCAAATAATTCTTTCTGTCAGTATAAGAATAATTATGTTTGTGTTGTACATGTAATAATACTTCCTACCGAGAAATCAAGGAAATCTGGGTGAGCGCCTGTCTCCGCAATTTGAATTTTGATCAGCGTTGTATCTTGTAGATTCTTGAAGACAGAAACAACCAGATTCGTTTGAACTAATGGTAGAACTCCACTTTGCCTTAAATGAAATATGGATGAAAATGGTTGTTGAAACTGCTTTTGGAAAATTAGTAAGTTTCAATATGTTTTCTGCAACCAAGATCAGAATAAAATCCTTCATTAGTAATTCATCAGGTTTATCATAATTTGTTGATTCATTCTGACGTTTATCATAATTTATTTGTATGCCAGTGATTATTCATTGACTAGTTAGGTATTCTCCATGATGACAGAACATCCAACTTGATTGTAAAGCACTACAAAAGCAAAGAGCGATAAATGGTTCAAATGCTTTAAGCCCACCCCTATATAGTATTGGTCGTTTCATAGAAGTAATTATTTGCGTTTCGTTTGGTATCGATTCTTGTGTGCTTTGCGCATTTTATGTGCGTATTCATATACGTGCCCGTATTTAGTTGAATTCATGTAATTGAATGATCACCTTCAGGGGAAAAAACCTATGCACTCCACTTCCTTTATATCGTCTGTATACAAATAACTTCGTTAACATATATTTGTCATTTTGGATGTTACCTAAATTTCGTAGGTTGTTAATTTATTAAATATCGGGAATGAAACACAATACTTACTTCAGCATATTAAGGAACTTCCGAAGGAAAAGACAGTATACAGCAATCGTGAAGACCCGGTCATAGTCCCTCTTTAAATGTTCTGGTGTCACATCTCCAAAAGCATTAATTATGTCCAATGCTTCATCGGTATGTTTCTGGAAATCATAAATAACATTACTGAAAAATAAAACAAAAACAACAGAGCGTGTGTCTGTGCAGTTAGCAGTTGCAGCAGTAAGAACAGTAAACCCATATGTACAAATGCTACTGCAAAACGTACTGCTACCGATTACACCATAACGGTCCACGAAAGTGCTGTAAAGCTACAGAAAATGCAAACTGGTTAGGTTTACTAAGTAATCATAGATTATCACTTTGACTGTTTTGTACCATGGAGACGTTGCCATATGGTAGAATGTGGGAATAGCATGTATAAAATTCTATTTTGTCGTTTTAATAAAGACCCGATTGTCAAGGATAACCGATGTTATATACCTTCCAATCCAGGCATTTGTCTTTCTTTAGGCTTTCAAAGACAGGATCAAGTTTTCTGACCAAGTCTCTGTGTCCTGACAGAACTATTCCTTTCACGGCGATAAGTACCTGTTTAACATCATCATCAGACCTGTAAAACATATTATTTGAGCCACTTATGTGTTACACATGACTACAATTGTGTTCTAAATGTAACTTGCTTCCAAGAATGAGTATGTCCTCCTTGTACTTAACAGCCCAGTATCTGATTGCTTTTTTACTCACGCACAAGTACCGTGCTGATATATTACTGAAAGTTTGATAATCGTGGCTATGGCATCATGCAGCGTGTGAGATAACTTTATTACCGACAGTTCTAAGGTAATTGTCTCTTATAGTTTCTGTGTAAGTCGAATATAGCTATATCGCTATGTCATTCAGCTACCGTTTATATCTATACAAAATGATGTGTCCAAAATTTTTAGTCACTCCTCGTTTTGAATGTTTTTTTCGAATGTGTTTGTTCAATGTTTCTTTCACGATAAATTATAGTATGTACATGTAATACATACAAGCCTTTCGATCTTTTGACGATAATAGTCAGCACATCTTCAATCACCAGGTGTGACTCATGTGACACCGTGTCACGTGACAATATCTTGTTCACCAGCTCCATAAAACCAGTGAACAAAGGCTTCACTGGAATCTGAAAAATGTAGTGCATATTTTAAAACACGCCATGGAGGTCAATTGATTACAATGACAGTGACACCCACAAAATGAAGAGTTTGTTTCAATAACCGTAATAATTCATGATAAATGAAACAGTAAAACAGAAAATGTTTACATCCAGCAATATAAAAATGATAATGAAAAAAGGTATGGGCCATTCCGTTATTAGAGCCTTATCAGTGACCATTTATACAGTAACATGCTTTAATATCAAGATAACGATCAGGATGTGCGGATATTTTATTCCATTGCTTGTTTAGTCTGTCTACTTGTTTTGTTCCATTGCTTGTATATTCTGTCTACTTCTTTGCTGCGCACACCATCTTTATGTTAACCCATAGATGATGACCGCACTTGCCCAGGCTATAATTTTGGAGAGTCCGCTTTCATTTTAGGAGCATCAGGAGTGTACCCCTGTTATTACTTGTAATTGTGTATTATTATAGTTTAATACGAAAAATACTCTCGTCAATATGCAATTGTTTCTGATGCGTTGATAGTAACATCACCTTAGTTTTTTGAGTATTAAGTATCATGTCATTTCGTCTGCACCAATCTTTAAAGTAAATTCTTGATAAGAGTATCGAACTCGTTTTGTATATCATAAACGGTCGTATCGTTAGCGCAAAGATCTATAGAAAATGTTCGCTTAAACAAAGTCACTGTGGCAAATCGTTGATAAAGAACAAAAATAATAGCGGTGTGATTCATGTGACACCGTGTCACGTGACAATATCTTGTTCACCAGCTCCATAAAACCAGTGAACAAAGGCTTCACTGGAATCTGAAAAATTGTAGTGCATATTTTAAAAGACGTCATGGAGGTCATTTGATTACAATGACAGTGACACCCACAAAATGAAGAGTTTGTTTCAATAACCGTAATAATTCATGATAAATGAAACAGTAAAACAGAAAATGTTTACATCCAGTAATATAAAAATGATAATGAAAAAAGGTATGGACCATTCCGTTATTAGAGCCTTATCAGTGACCATTTATATAGTAACATGCTTTAATATCAAGATAACTATCAAGATGTGCGGATATTTTATTCCATTGCTTGTTTAGTCTGTCTACTTGTTTTGTTCCATTGCTTGTTTATTCTGTCAACTTCTTTGCTGCGCACACCATCTTTATGTTAACCCATAGATGATGACCGCACTTGCCCAGGCTATAATTTTGGAGAGTCCGCTTTCATTTTAGGAGCATCAGGAGTGTACCCCTGTTATTACTTGTAATTGTGTATTATCATTGTTTAATACGAAAAATACTCTCGTCAATATGCAATTGTTTCTGATGCGTTGATAGTAACATCACCTTAGTTTTTTGAGTATTTAGTATCATGTCATTTTGTCTGCACCAATCTTTAAAGTAAATTCTTGATTAGAGTATCGAACTCGTTTTGTATATCATAAACGGTCGTATCGTTAGCGCAAAGATCTATAGAAAATGTTCGCTTAAACAAAGTGGCAAATCGTTGATAAATAACAAAAATAATAGCGGGTCTAATATAAATTAGATCCCTGTGGCACACCACATGTAACACGGCCCTTCAGCTTTTCAGACATTTTCCCACTTATAAAGATACGGACTGCGATCTGTTGCTGAGATATGATTTCATCTGTTTTATAGATTTACTGCTACATTTATAAATTTCTAATTCTTGTAAAGGTAACTCGTGATCAACAACATCAGTCTACCATAACCGTACCTACTATCTTACCATCGTTTGTAGCTTTTAACCAGTTTTCTGTCATTAATAATAATGCAGTTTCTGTAGAATGACCCGACCTAAAACCACTCTGTGATCTATTGATTACACCAATTTCATAAAAGAATTAAAGATTTTTTCTGCATATTTTTTTCTATCCAGATGACAGCACCAGAATATGAAAGACTTTCTTTAAAGATACTCAGAGTTGGTTTGGGAATGACAAAATTTTCATTCGAAACAGATCTTAGAGTTGTTTTGATTAAACTATCAGATTTTTTCATAAACATATGCAGGAATCATATTATTGATGCAAGCCTGATGACCACCTTGCTACGGAAAGAGCTATTCCTGCTCTTGATACGTACTGTTATATTTTGTGATGCTTTGAAGTGTCATTTTAGTGACCAGTGTGTGCGATAATGTTTGTCTCATCGCTCTTAATTAAGGTGCGCATGTACTTACACTTTTCTCAGCAATATTTCTCAGTAAAACCTCTCTGATGTCATACATGATGTTTTCCTTTGAATGGGCGGCTTGGTCATTGTTGAAGAGCTGGGACACATTCACCATGAAAGCTCCAAAATAGTCGACGAGCAGGTTGTTCTTTCTAGACATAAAAGCAAACCAAACAGAATATTACCCGAAACAATTCTTGAGAAAATAATCGATTTTAATGCATATCTGTATGTATATTTCAAGTAGCTAACGTTATCGAGTAGTGCGGTTATTTATTATTCACACGAAATATATTAGTCTGACAAGGCTGGTCACATTGGGAAAAATAAAACCGGTTTTAAGGAGATGTTTTGGTACGGCATTGAAAAGGCCGTTGGACTATGGTCACAGGGCCATTGGACTTATTGACCTCTAGGGGTAATATTTGATCATATTGCCTTTAAACATTTTCAAAATAGTTTTGAGTTATGTGCCTCATAATTTGAGCAACGTACAGCATGTATTCAAGAAGGTTATCCATCAGCAATCGAGCGGCGTCGATAGTAGGTTGTGTGTTTGCGTAACCAACGCTGTTGAAGAGGTTACCTAACATGTTGAAGCTGGTACTCAACGCTGATACGTCTCCATGGTCGTCTCGTTTTAATATCTGTAATTAGAGCATTGGGTCTAATTTAGCATCATCGTTTGAAGCGCGGATCGATCTTAAAACCAATCAATGTATCTTTATTTTCAATAATGTAAACATTGAGTCCAAATTTAATCTGAACATATTAAATCTTTAATCGATCAAACGACCATTCAATGTACCTTCACTCATCAAGACTGCAACACGACAGAAACATATATTATCCATGTTGCTAAGTAAAGCAAGACTATAGCGTCTAGGAATTGATACAATTACATGTGAATGCCCAACACAAAGACACGTGACGGGAAATGAAGAACAATACAGGACACAAATACGGAAATCATTTAATCTGTATGTATGCTGATTAAAGAAAACAAAAACATCTTACGAGAAAAGGATTGCCAACTTTCTTCATCAGCATCTCTACAAGTTCATATATTGGTTTGGCTATGTCGTCATTATATGTTATTTGTATTTGGTTGTTGTACAAGTTGTAGTAGCGTATGAATTCTCTCTGCACCATAAGAAACTGATCTTTGCTGACAATAATACAGATGAAATTATAGAATATATATTAAACTCTGAAAATAAGAGATAAATACAACTTAATATCATAATAATAAAAGGTCTACTTCAAGGACCAGCTCTGGGTCCAGTGCCTTTGTTAAACGTAAAATTTAGTTTAGTTTTATACGTATGCTGATGATACTTCGCTTTGATACAGAGGTTACAAATTGTTTCAAGCTGTAAATCTGTCGTTTCGTATTAACGGTTATTGTTTTGTTGTGTTTACATCATATTAACAGATATTTGTTTTAAAATGTAATTTACATTCCGAATTTCACCCTACTGGTTTGATGGATTCTGTGGCTTACCATTTATCTTTTTACAACCCTATTCAGACATTTTACCTGATGTGTTTATATATTTGTTCCATTCTTGCACAAACTGAAGCATAATACACTTTTTTGTCACAAGCCTTATTTTCTTTGTACTCTATCGGGAAACATAATTTCTCTAATACATCCAGTAGTTCTTTCTTCTTTAAGCCCTGAAACGATACACGACACTAGCGTTGTTTTGGGACAACTTTCTTTGAACTTGTCGGTTATCGAGAGTGTAGATTCTTAGAAAGATTTTTTTCTGCTTGGACATGAGTTGCATATAACATGTTAAGTTTTTAAGCAACATATGGTGATTCACCTTGCGTTTCTGTTTAAGCGAATATTTTACTTTGTATGTTTATTCTGTCTGCTCCTACGTTGTACTGGCCATCTTTGTTTTGGTTGATGATATCCGGATAACTACCTTGCTGGGAAAAGCTATCTTGCTCTTTATACGTGTTGCTATATTTAATGCGATGCCTTTTGTCGCCTGCTGTCTGGGTTTGATTTTGTTGTACATGTATGTACTGTGGTATCAATTCCAGGACCTCACTTTACGTGATGCTATTTTGTTGTTCAGCCCACTGAATTCACATTTCATATAACCATTTAACTATTATTTGACTTAAACGTTCTGTGGTTCTAAAAATACTCAAGGTGACGTTGTATGTATGCCTTTTGCAACTGTTACAATGAAAAACTTTGAATTATATCAATTAAAGCCTAGGTTACAATTGCCCCGATCATCGTACGATTTTTCGGCCTGCGATTTTCCATACGATTTTTAGACATCGTAGGTGATCGTGGGCTACGATGTATGTGTTTACAATTCATACGGGCATCGTACGATTTCTTGATCTGCCTTTGTCGACGTTTTGATACCAAAACGCAAGGCGATCTTACGGTAGTCGTAGATCTCCGCAGATTTTAAGTGGATATCGCACGAAGCCCGTGCGATGTCCGTTAGGAGTCCCTTTACGTTCTGATACAAAACGCAAGGCGGTCGTACGGTAGTCGTAGGGTCTCCGCAGACTTTAAGTGGATATCGTACGGAGTCCCTTGGATTTCTGACTGATGCCTTGGTTACATTTGGCCTACGATTAGCTTGCGATGTTCGTACGATGCCAATTTTTGCATTTTCGTGCGGTCTCCGCAGGGTGACCCTACGATGTCCCTACGATTCTACGACTTCCTACGATCTCCGTAGCCTCTACGATTTGGTAATAGTCTGCACTATTACAAATTTTAAAAATCGTAAGACCGTAGCCCGTAGACACGTCATTCCCAAGAAAGTTCGCCAGGTAATTGTCCAGGTGTGATTCAGTATTCGCTATAAGATTAATAGGGCGATATTACAATTTTAATAAATAACTTTTGCAAAGTCAAAATTATCTTTAAGGTGCAAATGGATTTAATTACACAAATTATTCAGCTTTAATATGGTGTTTTTAAATTTAAGATAGCATAATTAGAAATTAGTCTTTTCTCGTACCTTATTTAAGTATCCATAAAATGATTAAACAAATAGAAAATACCGAAATTAGATAAGGGTACAAGTTTTCAAGTTGCCCTTTTTAACGTAATTCACAAAAATATCGCTAAGGTGCAAACGGATACATTTTCTAGAGGTTTTATATTTTTATCTGATATAATTTTCATAAGTGTGACATAAATAGAAATTAGTCTTTATGCCTAAGTAATAAAAATGTTCAAAAAAATATTTTGTTTCGTTTGTGTTTGGACTTTTCCGTAGATTTTACGAAAAACCTGTCATTACCTGTGACGACCTGATATTGTATATTTTTAATATGTGACACACTGCGTGTATAGTCCTGGATAGAGTAGTTAATACTGACTTGAAATAAATAAATGAATAAATAAATAAATGAATAAAATTTATACTATTTTGTGAACGGATCTGAAAAAGTGCATAAGTGTAGAGTGTAGATTTTGGATGAAATGCGATCTAAATTCAGACTAAACTGCATATTAAGAAAGAAAGAAAGAAAGAAAGAAAGAAAGAAACTGCGTATTAATATAGAAAGAAAGAAAGAGAAAAAGAAAGAAAGAAAGAAAGAAAGAAAGAAAGAAAGAAAGAAAGAAAGAAGGAAAGAAAGAAAAGAAAGAAAATGCATCGTTACAAAATTGACAGGCGGTTAAGTAAATAAATAAATAAATAAATAAATAAATAAATAAATAAATAAATAAATAAATAAATAAATAAAGTTCAGGAGAAAAAAAAAACATTGAGAGATATATGTTGTCCGAAAATAAAATATTCCATAAATGAAATACGCATTTTCAACAAGTGGCACCGCAAACTTCGACAATCTGGAACAAATTAGTTGTTTGGTCACTTTTTGTTGTACGAATTTTACTCAATAAAAAATATCTCAAATTTTGCCACTTGGCCGGGAGATTGTTTTTACAATAACGAGAATAATCTATCGGCACGCGTCACGTGTCAAAATTCTTGTATATTCAGTCCATTCATGTCGGAATCACTTTATCTTGACTCGAGCTACTATTGAATACTATTCTACTCGTGTCTATTGCAATACAATCTTAAAATTTGTTTCGCGAGTTTCTATAAAATAATGAAATGTTTGCTCTGTAATATAAAAAAAATCTTGGATACACACAATGCGAAGTAAGAAAGATAGAAAGAAAAGGTCACATAAAGAATGAGCATATTTTGCCACTTGTCCGGGAGATTGTTTTACAATAACGAGAATTATCTATCGGCACGCGTCATGTGTCAAAATTCTTGTATATTCAGTCCAATTATGTCGACTACCGTAAAGGAATCACTTTATCATGATCTTGACTCGAGATACTACAGAATACTATAATCCGATTCGTGTCTGTTGCTATACAATCTTAAAGATTTTCTTTCGCGAGTTTCTATAAAATATTGAAATGTCTGCTCGTTAATATAAAAAATCTTGGACACACACAATGTGAAGAAAGAAAGATAGAAAGAAAAGAAAGAAAGAAAATGTCACATAAAGAATGAGCATAGACGCAAGCATTGATTCATTACGAAAACATGCCCATAAGGGGGTATATATTTAATACACGGACATGACTTTAAGCTTATTTAAATGCAAACATTATGGTGCAGATTGGCACCCGGTCGAGGATCTTAAAATGAAATAAAACTAACACACAGAGAGAGAGAGAGAGAGAGAGAGAGAGAGAGAGAGAGAGAGAGAGAGAGAGAATTATATACGCATTGTTATACAGGAATCGACATTGGGCAAATTTTGAGCTCAAATAATGATGCATTTCAGCATCAAGTAGCAGCGACCTTAGTTTTGTTACAAACATTTTCCAAAAAACGTACTTCATTAATTTATAGTTAATCAAGGCCGTCGTCGCCGGTGCGGCAGGTCCGGTGAGCGCCGTACCACTTTTTTGGCCGAGCATGCTATCCGCCGTACCATGTTTTCGACCGCCGTTTACCTTTAATCTTCTTTAATCACATTATGAGCAAATAACTGATTCAGAAATTATGGATGATGAGCTTAACAGTATTATTTCTAGTCTTAAATCAATGAAAGCTCCTGGCTGGGATGGTGTTCAGAACGAGCACGTTATATATGGAGGAAGCGCCTTAAAACGTGTTATGCTAAAACTTTTTAACAGCATACTGTTACTTGAAGCTGTGCCAGACTCCTGGAAAAAAGGTCTGATCATTCCAATTTATAAAGGTCATCGCAAAAATCGCTCTAATATTAATAGCTACAGACCTGTGACTTTACTCAATACTTTTTACAAAATGTACGAACGGATACTGCAAAATAGAATTCTTTCTTAGACCAAACGATATTCGATTTCCCAATCCTCAACAGCAAGGGTTTCAAAAGAAACTTAGTTGTGTTAGTACTGTGTTAAGCTTACAAGAGACGATACAATACAATATAAATCAGGGTAGTTGTACTTACGTTGCCTTCCTGGATATAAAGAAGGCTTTTGATACCGTATGGCACCATGCCATGCTTGTGAAATTATATGAGTTAGGAATATGTGGAAAAGCATGGCGAATTATATGCTTGTTTTACGAAAATATGTTAAGTGCCGTATCTATAAACAGACAGCAGTCGGACTGGTTCCGTGTGGAACAAGGGGTAAAGCAAGGAGGCGTTTTGTCAACGTTCTTGTATTTAGTCTACAACGACGACTTATTAACTGAACTCGAGAAAAGTAACAAAGGGTGCAAAATTGGGTCCATCGATTGCTGTTGCCCAACTTATGTGGATGACGGCGTTCTTGTGGCTAATTCACTTCGTAACTTACAAATTCTTGTGAATATCGCATATGCCCATTTTTGTAAATATCATTATGAGTTTCATGCAGACAAGTCATGTGTCGTCATATTTGGAAAACATACAAGAACGATACAACAATCAATATCTGTGTACCTTGGCAGGAAGCTTATCCCGCAAAGTAGCGCGACTGTACATCTAGGCATAAAGCAGGAAGCAAATCGATCCTTATCAGCACGAATTAGGGACGCGTGTGCGAAGGGAACATCCTCATTGTTCAGCATGGCAGATATTGGTGTACGCCCTTGTGGGCTTAATCCAAAAACTTCCATAGATCTTTACAGGAAAGTCGTTATGCCCACTGTATTGTACGGCTGTGAAGTCTGGAATAAACTGAAAACATGTGATGTATATGAAATAAATAAATTCCAGAGGATGGCAGTTAAAAAGATACAAGGATTTCATAAGTATGTGCGTACTGACATGTGCGAATCCATGGTGGGTGCAATTAGTCTCTCATTTGAAGTAGAAAGAAGAAAGTTGTTATTCTTAGGAACTCTATGTGGACTATCTCATTATTCTGTTCCAAATAGACTACTTCACTTTAAACTTTACATGTTCCTTGACCATGGTATTGACTCTGGATTTGTTTCCGACATAATGTCTATATTATCCAAATATAATCTGGAAAATCACATACACCGGTACCTGCATACCTTACAATTTCCAGGGAAGTTCTCATGGAAACGTATTGTAAATAGTGCAATAAGTCAATACGAAAGTAGACAGTGGCTCAGTAGAATAGACCGAGATCCGGACTTTACGCGATTTAGACGGCTACATATGTCAATAGCGCCCGCCTCTATTTACAACATGGACGCAATGATAAAAGACAGACGCTTAATTGCAACCGTGGCAAAACTATGGGTAATGAAGCCAACACTCATTCGTGAATGTCATTTGTGCGGATCGCTCAGACCGGATATTTTATCTCATTTATTAGGTGACTGTCAAGCCACTAGGGGACAGGTGTTTCTCTTCATCAACTATATTGCTGTGAGATTCGGCCATGATATAGCTTACGAATTATCGTCCAGCCCTATATCGGACCTTCTTGTGAAACTTTTAGGATTGTCCTTCACAACAGTAATTCACCAGGATGACATGGTCCATCTAGGAGTTGCTTGTTTCCGTTTCCTAAAACATCTGACACACGGTCTTTCATTATACTAAAAGGTAGACTGAAGTTTTGATGCCCTGATGGGGTAGCAGATTACTGCGAAGCGCAGTACTTCTGATTTGCTAAACATATTTTTGAACATCTTCTAAACTATGTAAATGTATTTTCATTAACTGGCTTGTCATTTTGTCATTTGTATGTTGTACACATGTTTGTATTATATTCAAATTGTATTATTATCATGTAAATCTCCTTAGGAGAAAAAAAAAAAAAAAAAAAAAAAAAAAAAAAGTTGATGATGCACTAATTTTATTACCTCTTTTTTATGGGACCCATATAAACAACTTAAGTTTAAATGTACACGTAGTAATCAGATGATCGGCAAGTTAATAACAGGCTTTGCTTGGATGCACGAGCAGGCAATCTATTTTTCATGGCCCCAATGGTCGGGGCCGTTTTTCTGGGAACCCCCAAACATATTGAAATTCATGTCAGAATTTTCAAGGTCTCATCAATTTATTTTCTGGGCGGAATAATTCATAAAATATTAATTAATTGATAAGAAATTGTCATATCAGTGAATTGATAAGCAATGTTTAGGAAAATATTTATAAATAGTCCATTTGGTTTCAGGAAAAAAGGCTCAGTAGGGGGTTCATGAAATTGCCTAAATTTAGCTCCTCTGGAAATTGTTTGGAATTTGCTTTATTAGCATGTTGTTTTGCCAGATGGTTCCATGTATGTGTTTGAGAATTGTTCTTCTTCTCGTTGATGTTATTATATGTTTATCGTTGTTTTGATTATTTATTTGGATTTTATTAGCTTTGCATTGTTCTGTCTGTTTTCATATTCAATTTGTTTTCCCTATATGGGGCCTCTATTTGCCTCCACAGCTACAGGACCTGTCCACCATTAATTTTACTTACTTGAATCAATTGGAAATATTTTGTTTTTGTTTTATTAGTTAGTGGATATCAGTTTTGTCATATCAGAGGTTGGAGAGAAGGATTTATTTGCTTAATTTTTCTAACAATAGTTGTTATTAATGATTTTTATTTTGCAACAGGTGTCTATTGACTGTGACTGTACAAGCTGACCTACTTTCAGTTGAATAACTTGACCAAGGAAATTCCACTGGTAAAGTCCAGTTTTGAACGTTTGCCAGATGTTGAATATCTTGCTATATATTTAATATTTAGTTTATCTTTGTTAAACCTACCGGTATTCGAAGTTGGTACCGTAGAGTATCAAAATCCACTGTGATGGAGATCAATGTTTACGAAGAAAGAAATGACTCAAGGTTTGTATCACTCTTTTTATTTGATTGTCAATCTAGAGACTGTTGAATACTTGGAAATAGAATTGCGGGGTATTTCATGAATTTTTGGTCACTACAGTAGGTAGTATTTACCAAATGTTACTGTAATGCTTTTGGAATGCAGTTATACAAGTATAAGCTTTTCAAAAAGGCAGTGTCTAGCCTCTTCAGACCAGGAATCTAGCCATCTGGGTCTGGACGCTTGCTGTCTGGTAGTGTTGGAGATTCTAACCAACAGGACCCCATTGGAAATAATCGACATGCATACTGTGTATTACATAACCATTTGTTTTATAAAAAAATCTGTTTTTCATCTTTCACACTCTTGGGCACTGTTCTGTTGGTGGCACTAGGCTTGGTGACTTCCAGAGAAGGTGGGTCAGTGGTGAATTTAGAGGGGGTTCAAGGGGTTCGCTCGAACTCCCCTCAGGACCAAAATTATTTCATTTTCATAGGGAATTTAAAGAAATTTGTCTGAAATTAGGCAAACGTACCCCCCATTTCTGCATTTGAACCCCCTCTTCAGAAATCCTGGATCCGCCCCTGTGGGTGCAGTTGAAGAAGCTACCTATCTTCTGAGTCGATCAATTTCTGATCTTTTGGGAGTGCGGTGGCGTAGTGGTAGAATGTCGGACTCCGAATCGAGAGGTCCTGAGTTCGATCCCCACAGGCGTCACCGTGTTGTGTCCTTGAGCAAGACACATTAACTCCCTACAGTACTGGTTAAACCCAGGAAGAGTTGGCTCCGTCCCGACTTGACTGAAAAATTGATGACTGGGACGTTAAGCCTCAATACAAAAAAAAAAACAACAACAAAATTTCTGATCATCAGTCATCACCTCAGGTGTGGGGTGGTTGGCTAAATTTAGAATTTAGTCAAGGGGAAAATAGTTTTGGGGTCCACCATTAAAACTATTTACACTAAAACAACTGCCTCGATATGGGCCTATTTTTAAATAGAAACCTTAAATTCCTGAAATGGTCTTGGATGAGACCACTCGAGAAGGGATACTTTTCCAAACCTGAATAGTTCTGGGGAAAAATGAATTTTTCAGGGCATCGCTATCAGGTCTGATGCAAGTCAGGATTGAGGTTTGTAATCTCCATTGAGTTTTGAAATATGCATAGACATGTGCAAAATTTCGAAAAATGAAGCATTAGGGGTAAACAAAAAAAAAGCTGTGTTTCCGCTAACCAGTCCGACTCTGAGTTTTTGCGCTGACCCTGCAGTTTTTATTGCCAATAAAAATAAAATAGAAATATTTTCATGCAGACCGACCCTCAACATTTGAAGTGGAAAACAGACAATGATTTAAAAACTGCTATAATTTCAACAATACTAGGTCAACTCGCTTTCAGCTTCCTACTGGTTTTAAACGTCATCGCATGTTTGTTTCGAGTACTTACATGTATGATTAATTTTAGCATGTTTCTACCTCTTTACCCATTTTCAAGTAAGATAAAAATACACAAAAAATAAAAAGATTTTCCCACCTACCGACTCTACCCCGTCTTCGGCATGTTAGCGGAAACAAGGCTATTTTTATTTTACGCCTTACGTTCAAAAATGCAAAATTCTGCTTTGATAAATCTGTTAACCTTGGTCGTTTACTTATTTTTGATACAACTGTTTTGAAAATTAATCTGAGAATATTTTTTTACAAAACATGTTTTTACCTAATGTTACCATTGTTTTCTGCTTACTTCTACTGTCCGGCATTGATGTCTTTCTGATTGACACAAACCTGGTTTCTGCCACTGACATCAGGTGTAAGTGGTAATCTTTTTTTTAAGTTTATACTTGTTTTCATTTTTTGTTTAATAGTATTTCAGCAATGTTAAACATCAAAATGATGATATTCTTAGAAAAAAGTATAAAATATACAGAAAGCAGCAGAAATTCTTTTCAAATACATGCCATACATTGAAGACTATTATTTTAAATCTCAAAATTCAAAAATTACCCCTTCCAGGAATTTGCAAAGAATTCTCAAACAGATTTTGCTGAAAAATGTTTCATTTCAAAGCTGCACATTTTGCAAGCAACATTGGCCCGGCCCGGAATGATGTTGCAATTTTTGCATAGCTACATGTATTTGTTTTTTCTCAATATAGATCTAGTAATTTCACGTACATTTTCAAACCTCAGTGAGGTTAAAAACCTTACCTCCAGGGATTTTTTTGACAATTTTGGGAAGGGGCCCTAGGGCCTTTCTGATTGGGACAATTAGCGAAGTAAATTCGGAATTGGGAAATTTCAAGTTCTAGACATTCAAAATTGATATTTTCCAAAGTGGCATAGCTTAATAAGGGATTTCATTTAGAATAATTATATAATAATTCATAATCAAAAGTGTCAAAAGTTAAATAACATTTCTAACAGCAAAGTTTGAATTTCACAATGTATGGAACTGTTGAAAATTATTTTCAGCTGTAATTGGGATTTTTTTCTCCAGATTGGGGAAAAAGACACCCAATAGTAATTTGCAATGGGAATGAGGCCTAATTTCGGCCCCTGAGACACACAAAAAAATCCCTGACCTCAATCCTGATGTGTACCAGACCTGACTATAGGTAAATTGTCTTGTGCATTTCTTTAAGGTTGGGTGCTGGGGTCAGGTATTTGTTTTTATCAAGATATACTGTACCAGAGTGTGTCTTAGGAGGACCGCTTCCTGCGGGACTCCAGCCAATGGCCACTCAAGTTTGTCTAGCATATCACCAACGCTACTGTCCTACAGGTCCACCTGGCTGCAGTCCTTTGCACCATCTCTATCTTAGCAGTCTGAGTATCATTATAGGGATACCAAATAGGAGCTGCATACTCGAGTTGAGGTCGAACCAATGTTTTGTATGCAATTTCCTTAGTATAATGCCTAGGTGCCAGTGCCAAATTATATGTATTTTGCTACACGACCCATACCTGGATCTTTCCCTGGGTCTGGAACTGTGAGACATGATTTTTTCATATAATTTTTTACACAATCAAACAGTTAAATGCATCCGCTGTGATATTTTTATTACTGGTTATCTAAATTTGCATCTTTAACACATTATCTTTTAACAAAACACTCTTTAAACTGTATCTTCTCACAGACTTATTTTTCATCTAATGGTGTCTCTCAAAATGTTGATTTATACTAGTACATTTTTTGATACATTTATGTGCATAATATTCGGGTATATAGGGTGGTATGGCAGGATAGATACATGTACATTGACAGTACTACTTCAAACTTGGATAAATACCAACAGACATGAAAATGCTGAAAGAGTTCAAATGATATTTGTCTGTTTCAGATTGTTGTTTTGGTTGAAAGATTGACACACTGACAATGTTGTATGTTGGATGTCAAGCAGCGTAAAGATGTTTCAGTGTTATTTCAATGATACAGTTTTTGGTAAGATCATCTTTAGTGATATTAGTCATCACATTACATACCGTAGTAGGGAGCGGGGTGGCGTAATGGTAGAGTGTTGGACTCTAAATAAAGAGGTCCTGGGTTTGATCCCCACAGGCCTCACCGTGTTGTGTCCTTGAGCAAGACACTACAGTACTGGTTAAACCCATCCTGACAAGACTGAAAAATTGTTGACTGAGATGTAAGGCCTCAATACAAAAAAAAAAAAAAAAAAAAAAAAAAAAAACATGACATAGTACACATGGCTTTCATGGGGTTACAGGATGTTTCACGCACAAACCAGATCCTCCCGGGACTGTTTGCGTAAAAAAATATTTTTCGAACGGGACATTTACTCCCGAAGAGTGCCACGTTTTAAAAAAATTAATTTTAATGTTTTTTTTTCATTGAAATTATTTATTTTTATGTCATTTCAACGAACTAAGACATCCAAATAGGATAAACAAGTCGCTTAAGGACTTCTAAAACTATATTTGGTGAACCGACCCATAAAATTGATTTTGATCGAATCGTCTCACCTTTTTTAGCAAACAGCCCCATTCGATTTTTTGCGAAATAGTCCTGGAGGAAACGTCACAAGGAGAAACTGTTTTTAGGAGCCCTTTCATAGTACTCAGAAAGTGACTGCATGTATGTCCAATTTTGATATGTGACAATGTCATTGTTTTGTTATTTTGTGTTACATGTATTACTGATGCGTGTATTCATTTATTTTCAGAGGGGAGAGAGCTTATATCATCAACAGCAAATCGAGCAGGTAGTGAACCACAACAGAAAACTTATATTTTAAGTCAATTAGAGTGGATGACTGCATGTACAATAAACTGTTCACCCTAACTTAAATGATAAATAATGGACTTTAATACAAACTGTGTTTTGAAGTGGACATGAGTTATAGTAATACTGTGAAGAAATCAAGATATAGTTGATATTACAAAGCAAAAATCATTAAAGTTTAGTTTTAAAGCCCTGCTATAAAAAGGCTGGGCTATACTGGATTCAGTGTGACAGTGCCATTGACAAGATCTATTCTTGGGTTTGAACTGTGCATCATTTTTTAGCAACCTGTGTTCTTTCCCATAGGCGTTTTATTGAAGCGAGGATTTAGTCTGATTCTCTGACAATTGTTGTTAAATACTCGTGTGTATGTATGTTTCTTCTGCATGAAGGATCTTGATGTCTGTGACATAAGACCATGGTGAGAAGCTGTTAACAAAGATGTGCATGTGCACGAAACATGTTTCAGTGATATATAGTAAGAATACCAAACCGATTATCCAGAACTGAGAACAGCCAATGCGGATAAAATCAGTAAAAGACTCAAAAACTGTAGTATGCAATTACGTGCCTTAGAACAACTTTGCAAAAAAAAATTGTGATCTGTGGAAAGTTGTCTCCACAATGGCAACCCGTTTTACTATTTATTCAAACAAACAGATATCTTATATTGTATATAAGATATCTTCTTTAATAAATAAGATATCTACTTTATTTTATTAGATGTCTATTATAAAGAAGATATCTTATATAGCAAATAAGATATCTGTTTTGTTATATTAGATATCTAAATTGTCATTTAAGATATCTTATATAGTATATAAGATATCTTTTTAACTAAACAAGATATCTTATTTGTTAATGTAGATATCTAAATTAACAAATAAGATATCTTGATTGATATATTAGATATCTTATTTGTAAAAATATATAAGATATCTTAATTAATATAGATATCTGATATAGCATCTAATTTGTTAATTAAGATATCTTGTTTAACAAATTAGATATCTAATATGATAAATTAGATATCAATAATGTTTTTTTCTAAATAAGATATCTTAATTAATATATAAGATATCTAAAAAAGTATATTAGATATCTATTTTATCATATAAGATATCTTATTTGTCAAATAAGATATCTTCTTCAACATATAAGATATCTTAATTGCATTCACAAATAAGATATCTACTATGCTAAAGTAGATATCTTATTTGACAAATAAGATATCTTATGTATACACAAAAATAGATATCTTATATCCTATATTAGATATCTTATTTAGGTTTAACAAATCAGATATCTTATTTAGTACATAAGATATCTTATTTGTTTTAACCAATCACAATTGGTTTCTGATACTTATATAAGATATCTACTATACCAATACAGATATCTTATTTATAGCCTTAATCAAAATATCTTATTTGATAATTTAGATATCTAATATACTAAATAAGATATCATATATATTAAATAAGATATCTATTATACCTAAATAAGATATCTTATTTACCACTTTAGATATCTTATTTGCTATATAAGATATCTAGTTTAGCAATGAAGATATATATCTTATTTATGAAAGTAGATATCTTAATTAATCTTGTAAAGAAGATATCTTTTTAGGTATAGTAGATATCTTATTTAGTATATTAGATATCTAAATTATCAAATAAGATATCTTATATGCTATATAGGATATCTTAATTGTGGGATTAAATAAGATATCTTATTTAGCATATTAGGTATCTTCTTTACTATATAAAATATCTAATTTAGGATATAAGATATCTTTTTTGATAAAAAAGATATCTCTATTGCTAAATAAGATATCTTATATCCTAATTAAGATATCTTATTTACTATTCAAGATATCTAATAAGCATAATAAATAGTAAAACGGCTTGCCATACTCCACACAGGTATTTATCATGGCATCAACATTGTTTGTTTTCATTCACAATTCTCTCTGAATATAAACCAGTGTGATATAGATTATAATACTTGCAATATGGATATGTTTATCAAGGTTGACTTTCTTTCATGACCCATTAATGGACAAACATGACAATGCAGGTCACATGGAGTTTTCATGCTTAAATTCGAAAAACAAAAAACAAAAAAACACATTGCATGTGTTTTGTACAAACATGTACATGTATTATATATGTAAATAGTGCATTTATGTTCTTTCATAGTGTGCATAAACAGAAATAAATACATGAAATTTCATGACTTATAAATTTTGCTGGTTTTAAAATTTATGACTTCGAGATCAGTAGGTGAGTCGGGGTGCAAGAAAACCTGTCGCCAGGGATTCAGAGTATGTTCCTGAAATTGAGCTATACAGGCAAGCTGCAGCTGAGGTTTAGCACATTACAGTCATGTACTTAGTGAGGACAGTGGCGTAGTGTTGAATCACAAAGTTCTGGGTTCAAACCCCACTGGGACTTGGTTGCGTCCTTGAGCAAGACACATCTGAATCTGAATGGTTTACTGGTGACACGCAAAATTGACAATACTTCACCGGGGGTGCGCCAGGAGGGAAATTAGTCCATGGCTCTCATGATTTTCACCCTGGTTGATACCCAGAAAACCGTCGCACCATCCGGACATAACTGAAAAATTGATGACCAAGAAGGAATGTTAGACCTTAAATCAAACACCAGAATTTTTAGAGCTAAAATGGCGTAGTCAGCAGCTGTCAGATTTTTAAGAAAGACTAAGATTATAAACAACACTTTACAAAATGTACAACCCACATTTGAGCTGTGCAACCTTTTGGTTTGATTTAGGTATGGATGTGACGTCCCAGTCAACAATATTTCTGTCATGTCCCCAGCTTGGGACACTCCTTTGTGTGTATTAACCAGTACTTTCCAGAGTCAATGTCCCTTGCTCATCGTGCAGTGATATAAGCCAGCCACCAGTGGGGATCCACTCCCTACCTCCCTAACCAGAGTCTGATGCACTCACTAACCACCAGGCCAACATGCTCCTTTGAATGCAAATTTGTATGCTAGTATACGCGCCAGGTCCCTTTTTTTAGCTCACCTGAGCCGTTATGTTCACAAGGTGAGCTTATAGTATACCCATGCTCCATCGACCGTCGTCGTTGTAGTCATTGTTGTCCACAATGTTCAGTGAAACATCTCCTCTAAAACCACTGGGCCAATCAAAGCCAAACTTTATATGGAGCATCCTCAGGAAGGGGGAACAAAAGTTATTTCCGCCATGGCTATAAGTAGCAAAACCTTTAAAAATCTTCTTTTCCAGAACCATAAGGCCTATGATTTTGAAACTTGGCATGAAGCATCAGGCAATGGAACTCTACAAAGTTTGTATAAATCAATCCATGGCCCTCTGATGACCTTGACCTAATTAACTGCAAGGTCAACATAGGTCGCTCATGCATTTGAATGGGGAAATTGTTAAAATGTGATTTGAAGGGCAAAACTTGCAGGACATGGGCAAATGGATGGACTATTTATGTTTACAAAAACATTTCGGCCCCAGGGGGTTATCTGCCCCTGCACCGGGGCTATATACATGTATATGACTATAATATTCAAACATCATGTCCGGATTGAATTGACATTTCGTAGGTTCTTAACTCTTTTTTGCTCACCACCAAAAGAAATCAAGAGGGGAGGGGTTCATCACCCGACCCTCACATATTTCTTAACCATTCTTAAGTTTTGCATTCAGTCTTATTCTTCAATCATGATCTTGTTCAGAAATTATACTGCATTAATTATTAAATTAAATGATGACTGCTCGTTTGAATTTTTTAAATTCTTTTTTATGTGACTACATCGTTCGAGTTAGTATACCGATTATACATTTTATTTGCCTAAACTGAGTGTGTAGTCATAGTCGGAACCGGATCATTAATGTCTGTATATTTGGTAATTGACCAAAACGCCCGAATCAGTGGAAAGCAGTCCGGTGAATGAAGGAATTTTAACACGGAGCCGTTTCCATAATAAAACCTTAGCAAATCAAGCCATATTTCTTTTTAGTATTTCTACCACTTTTATCACACCGCCCAATTATTACATGTGGCTACATGTTATAGCTTTTCTTGTTCATATTATATTTGAATATCGGTCGTTTTTTTGTCAACAAAAATAGTGAAATTCGAAATCAAAGACGTATGCAGAACACATTTAGAAGCACCAATAAATCAAAATTTTCTCGGGGGAGGTCCCCCGAATCCCCTTAACGAGAAGGGGGGAACCCCCTCTCATGCTCTCCCCCTCTCGTGCCTTCGGCACTCGATCGATGTTTTCGCCGGACCACTTTTTAGAACGCGGCGACGGCCCTGTTAATGAGCCGCGTCGTGAGAAAAACGGATTTTTGCCTATGCGAAAACAAAGGCGCAGATCAGCTTCGCAGTAACTTTGTTTTCGCTACTCGGATAGTACAATTTCTCTTCTACATATAGCCAAAATTTCAAGCCTCTAGCCTGCTTCTGTGACTGTACAGGCCGGTTTGTGTCGGACCTGGTCAAAACCCCCGAAGACCGGTTTTCTCGTTTCATTGCAAATGCTCTACCTAGTCGAAATCAAATCGCGGGAACCTATATACTTTGCGAAACATCCCCAAAACCAATCGCAGTGAAAGCCATAAAAAGTGTTGATTACATCCCGGGGCTTATAAAAACACAAGACATAAACGGATTCAAGTCATCGTCGGAAATTCTCGTGAAGTCTCGTAAAATTACCGGAGATAGTATGCTTTGATAATTACCTGGGCGAGCTCAGTTAAGGCCTCTCAAAAACAACGAAGTTTCTTAGCCATGCGTACGTCATCATACAGGCGCCGTACGGAGACCCTGCGATGATCGTGCGGTCACCTCACGATTTTTGTATGATAGTTTGGGGACAAAAATCGTACAGCGATCGTAGGGAGTCCACAAGGTGTCATACCCAGTATGTTACATTTGCCCCGATCACTGTACGATTTTTCGGTCTGCGATTTCCCCTGCGATATTTTAGACATCGTAGGTGATAATGGGCGATGACGTAGGTGTTTACAATTCATGTGGGCATCGAACGATTTCTTGTTCTGGCTTATTGGGCGATGACGTAGGTGTTTACAATTCATGTGGGCATCGAACGATTTCTTGTTCTGGCTTATTCGATGTTCCGAGTCAGAACCGAGCGGAGATCGTAGGGAAATCGTAGGGTCTCCGCACGCTTTAAGTAGAAATCGTAAGGAGCCCGTTCGATGCCTACGATTTCTGACAGCCCTTGCGGTCTCCCTACGATAGCCGTGCGATTTAAGGTGCCCGTCCGTCTTTCGTGTACTACCAAAAGTGTACAACCTCACAGTGCATCATGGCTCCCCCGAAAGGAAAATACAAGCGGTCCTATTGAAACCTAATGGTGAAATACAACCGTATCCCATCAAAAATGCACAGCAATCACATGGCAGCCGCATGATAAACGTGCGGACGCCGAGGTATGTCCGTATTATGACCGCACGATATCCGTACGATTTTAATAACCTTGCGAAATAGCCGTACGGATGCCGTACGATCACCCTTAAGATCTACGATTATCTTACGATTTTAGTTCCAAAATTATCATAAACACCGTGCGGTGACCGCACGATCATCGCAGGGTTTCCGTACAGCGCCCGTACGGCCTCCGTACGATGCTACCTACGACATGTCTACGGGCTACGGTCTTACAATTTTTAAAAACTTGTAAAAGTGCAGACTACTACAAAATCGTAGAGGCTACGGAGATCGTAGAAAGCCGTAGGAGGTCGTAGAATCGTAGGGACATCGTATGGTCACCCTGCGGAGATCGCGCGAAAATGTTAAAAATGGCATCGTACGATCATCGCAAGCTAATCGTAGGCAAAATGTAACCTAGGCTTAAAATCGCAATTAATTATATGTTCCTATAAAGTATTGACGAACCTTGAAGAAAAGATCGAGACTGACAGCATGGTCGGTGAAGTTCCACATAAGTCCAACATGAGAGGAATTGGGCCCTGCCTCAATCAACGCCGCCAGAGCATTGAACTGAACCTCTGCCAGTGCCTTCTCTTTGCCTTTATTTGATTTGACGAAGTCTCTAAAATAAATGATCTAGTTGTAAGGCTGAGAGAGTATAACAATATAATCACAGCTCGTCCCAAGCATACGCGTTATCAAATGATTGTATAAAGCAAAGCATAGTATTAGAATGAACAAATCAGAATAACAACGCCAACTGATTTGCGAATAACAAGATGTGCTTAGACTGTGGAACATCGCCTTCACGTAAACTGGCCGGAACTTAATGTATGTTGCTTGGCTCAACGGGGTCTTACTGGTGTTTTTCTTTTGCTCCGGAGTTATTAAGTTATTTGGCGCCCATGGATCGCCATTGTCGGGCAGCTCACTGAATCTGTGAGTCCTCGTTTTTGATTCATCATGGTGGTTATCATGATTTATTTGTTTGTCCTTGGCGATTCAATGACTAGTTAGAGATTCACCACGAGGACCGAACAACTAACTAGATGTTGTGAACCACTGCAGGAGCTGAGGATGAGATTAGGTACCTGTAAAATCGATTTAAGCCCGCCAGTAATTTTATATTACTGATCGTTCCAGGACGATACTTCTGTGGTGGTTCTTATTGTTTTACGTATTGGTGTTTAAATTTTTGTGCTGTATGCAAATTATGTATGTTTTCATATTTTAGTTAAGTTTAGTTAACTGAGTGGCCACCTATTGGGGAAATAGCTGCTCATTCAGCTTATGATATGTTTTCATGGTATACGTACCTGATTGTTAATTTAGTTTTTTCCCACCTCCGTTTTTTGGAATGGGAATCTCTTTCTGATTGCGCCTTTTCCTGATCGTTGCCTACTTGTATCCTTTTATAGCATTCGATAACGATTAACCTGGCCTTAAAACTACTTAGAAATACATACAGAAAAAGAAGAACAAACATACAAAGTTAATCATTACATACTGTAGTTACGCACAGACAGGCATACATTGTTGTAGATGCTACGGTCCGAGAAGGGCAAATATAGCTGATGACACAATACTTAATCTTATAGCCCTATGGGGACGGGCAAGTCAATCAGTATTTTTTTTGTCCCATATTGCGATAGTATTTTTTCTCTGAGTGAGAACTTATTACCTAGTTAGCTCAAGAAGCACATCAATTGTGGTTTCTGCCACATCAAAGCCTGGTTGGTCTGCATGAGGAAACTTTTTGACACAAACTTTCTCCTCGAACGCTTTGAAACCATCCTGTACAATTAAAAACAGAGAAAAGTTGGTGTAGGCATATTTAGTTACAAAAATATATATGTTCCAGGACATAGGTTTGTTCCAGAAGATTATCGAAACATTTACTTTCTTGGAAAATAAATTATAAAACTAAAATCCTTCAAAAGCAGTGAGCATATTAATGAGAAATGAGAAGACTAAATTAAGATCCTTTAAGAGCAGTGAGCATATTAATGAGAGAGGGAAATACGATTGTGATTTGTTCAGGCAATCCAGAATAAAAGCGGAATTTCAAGACTGTCCGTTTTGTGATAATTGATTAGATAGAGCTATTGTAATAACACTTCAGGGTTTCAATGACAATAAACACAATAAATACAGGACGTAGCGCTCGACTTTTTAAATCAGTGTTTAACTACAGCTGTAGATAACATTTAGTGATAAAGTTTCACCAATTGCCATATAAGAAATCTTTCTTATGCTTTGGATCCGTACCTCCCGTATTTGTACCCAGTTCTTTTGTTTACGTTTGAGTTATTGCAACACCCACGGCCATTTACTAAAGTTATGTCTGGCGTTTAGTTGTCCTAGCCACATCATGTGCATGACCAAGCCTCCCAGAGGCGGGTAACTAGTATGAGTACTAAGTGTTTATTTCGTTCACCACTAACTCATTTCGTTGCAAATAGGACACGCCGCCGATCGAGTTATCGCGTTGCAAATTATTTTTCGTTATAAGCTTAGGTTTACAGGAAGGGCCTTATTTGAACAGAGCAGCAATACCTTAAGTTCGTCAAACGTAAGACCATTGCAGTTTTCCTTGAGATACTTGAGTTTAGATGTTGGGTGGAGGGGGTCTTCAGGGTCGCCTTTGATCTTCTCAAAGTCTATGCTACGGATAAGCTCGCCAAGTTTCTGTCTGCCTAGAGAAAGAAAAGCAAATATCTAGTTCGTTATATTACTGTGAGCTCGCCAAAGGTAGGGTCACTGCAGTTCTCCCCGAGATATTTGAGTTTGAATGTTGGGTGCAAGGGTACCTCAGGGTCACCTTTGATCTTCTCATAGTCTATGCTACGGATAAGCTGGTCAAGTTTCTGTCTACCTAGAGTAGAGACATAAAAGTAATGTTTAGTTAGTATATGCAGAGGGGAACATTGCTGTGAGCTCGCCGAAGGTAAGGTCACTGCAGTTCCCCTTGAGATACTTGAGATTCGATGTTGGGTGGTCCTCTGCATCACCTCTGACCTTCCCATAGTCTATGCTACGGATGAGCTCGCCAATTTGGTTTATACCAACATATGTAAAAGCAATTGATTTCATTTAAAATTCCAATGTTTTCACAAAGGGATAATGGTGCATTGTAGGTGTTTATAGCATTAAAAGCATATTTAACTCCCTGAAATGACCCTGTTACCTTGTGTAGACGATTGGAATCTGTGCGTAAATGCTCAGTGAATGATAAATACAAAACAGTCATCATTAGGTAGTTTATAAGAAATGCTTTTGTCTTTGCTTACTAGAATGTGTGTCATACAAGTACAACTTAGTTGTTGGAGAACTTGGGGAATTTAATAAGAGCGCTTTATGTAGCAAATATAATATTTAATATCACTAACATGGCATGATGCCAAACATTTGACAGCATTTTACACATTTTTGTAGCCGTACTCGCCACTTACCAAGGCGGCAAAATAGTTGATTTGCACAGAAATTTAAAAGAAAACTCAGTAAAGGCCTAGGGGATTTAAGGCCTGATCTGGCCTCGTGTGTTGGTAAAAAAATGAATTTTGGAATTGTGAAGAGAAAAGTATTGCAAAGAGCAGGAATATGTCCCTGTTTATAGATCCTAGCGCGGCTATTGCATTTGAATTACAAATGTTGCCATGGCAACGCTCAGTAATACATAAAATACACTTTTTTTGCAATTTTGGGTCTATTTTTCACCCCTTAACATCATTTTCAATTACCGGCCCACGCAACAAACAAATTCTTATTATGAAATAATTATGAAGTATCATGCAGTGATATTGTATGCAAAGTGTCATTTTGTTTGTCGTGTGGGCTGGCACTTAAAATAAAAATGTGCTCAGAAATGGTAAAAAATAGACCAAAAAATGCAAAATGTGCTCTATCTATGGCTCTTTTGTGCATTACCATGGCAACATTTGTAGGCTAAATGAAGAACTTGTTCTAGTTTTTAAAAGAGGAGACACACGACTGTTTTTAGGATTAGTTTTCTCACTTATATTCCAAAATTTATTTTTAGCAAAATCTGAGGCCACAATCAGGTCTTAAACACCCTAGGCCTTTAGTTGAAAGTACAACAGTTACTCTAACCTGACATTTCTGATTTGTTTCCCAATGTTCAGCTCGTCCTGTTGATGATTCCAAGCATTCTAGAATGTAGTCCCACTCGCATTCATAATTTTTGCTTACTGTTGATATGCTGCATTTTGCAATCTATGCGTTTTAACCCATCGTTAATCCTATATTGAATCATAAATGTTAAACAATAGAAAACGCAATGTTGTGTAACACTAAGTGCGAATGTTCCTACCTGCAGTTATTATGCTTCTCCAAGGCTGAATCGGTTCGTTAGTAAAGGATAAATATAGAACCCATTGAAACCCATTGATTTTGGGTTTGGTATCGATGAATATCGCATTCATGATCAAATCTTAATAAATGTTTTCAATCAATACCCTACTTTTTAACAACCCTATAAATTGAATTATGGTGAACTAGTTGTACCAGTATAAATAAATAAATAAATAAATAAATAAATAAATAACTTTATTGGAAAGCCGCTGGGTTATGCTTACAGTATCTCTGAAAAGCCGTGATCCAAGTATAAAAAGCCAAAGGGTATGAAAAATGGCCAGTGTTCACCTAGCTCCCTAACTGCCAGCCAGGCGCTTAGATAAGGATTTTCTTAATATCGTTTATGCGTCCATTGAAGAAAACTGCTTTGTGCCTACTACCATAGACAGAGACTTGCGGGACACAATTAGACAGTGATTGTGCCAGAACACGTGCCGCTGTGCACTGCTGATTGTTGTCTGGTATCTTACATCCATTACCTTTTTGAGAGTGTCACCCCTACGCCGTAGGCATTTAGTTATTGCATGAGGGTTTCATTTGCGACTTCCAAAGCCTAACTGAAAAGGTACAAGTAAACAATGATCGGGAAAAGGTGCAATCAGAAAGAAATCCCCACTCCAAAAACCGAGGTGGGAAAACTAAATTGACAATTAGGTACTAATACTTAGAAAACACATCGTAAGCCGAGTGAGCAGCTATTTCCCAATAGGCGGCCACTCAGTTACCCGAACTTAAATAGAAATATGAAAACGCACATAAGGTTCAAACAGCACAAACGTCGACTCTTAAACATAAAACAAATGGAACCACAACACAAGTATCGCCTTGGAACGATCATCAATATAAAATTACTTGGGGTTTTAAACAGGGTTTTCAGGCGCCTAACCTCATACTCATCTTCTCTAGTGGTTCGCATCATTTTGTTAGTTGTTCGGTCCTCAAGGTGAACCTCTAGTCAATGAATTACCAATGTCACACAAATAAATCATGATAACCACCCATATGAATCAAAAACGGATTTAGTAAGCTGTCCGACGATGGAGATCCCTGGACAACGAATAACTAACTGAAACCTGGAGCAAAAGAAAAATACAAGTTGAATCCCGGTGGGCCAAGCAACAGACAAGAAGTTCCAGCCCCAACCAACAAAAATGAATAGCTTTATGTCGGGGCCATCATAGAGTCTGACGCTCGACCCACCGGCGTGCAATTAAAGAAGGGCAGCATAATTATCAACCATGATTGGGTTAAAACCTAAGCATGCAGACTGTCGCATAACATTCAAGTTATAACCTATACGTCTGTAACGTGTTATAATTTTTCTGGACTAAATAGAAAAAATATTCCTTTCTATAAGCTTCTTAAATTTGTAAACAAAGTCACCATAAAATTCCGGTTCCGAAATGCCCTCACGTAAAAGCTTCTTTAGCCCAATATTAATTTTGGAAATCAACTCATAGTGTCTGCGATAAAATTTAGAAAAAGTGTTTGGAAGTTTATGTAACCGATAGCCCTGCTGCAAATGTTTGGTCGTTAAACATTTATTTCGCGCATTGAAGTCCGCTACATGACTGAAAAGGTACAAGTAGGCAAAGATCACGAAAAGGTGCAATCAGAAAAAGATTCCCACTCCAAAAACCGAGATGGGAAAAACCAAACCAACAATCAGGTACCGGTACCAACATTTCGTAAGCTGTGTGAGCAGCTATTTCCCCAATAGGTGGCCACTCAGTTACCTTAACTTAACTAAAAATATGAAAACACACATAAGGCGCCAACAGCACAAAAATTTCAAACACCGAGACATAAAACAAAAAGAACCACCACAGAAGTATCGACTTGGAACGATCAGCAGCACACAGTTACTGGCGGGCTTAATTGTTATATTTTAATAGGCGGGCTTAATCAATTATATTTTATTAAATCGATTTTACATGGCCATAACCTCACCCTCAGCTTCTGCAATGATTCATAACATTTAGCTAGTTCTTCGGTCCTCGTGGTGAATCTCGAACTAGTCAATGAATCATCAAGAACAAACAAATAAATCAAGTTAAACATCCTGATGAATCATAAACCAGGACTCACAGATTCAGTAAGCTACCCGACGATGGAGATCCCTTGGCGCCGAATAACTTACTAACTCCGGAGCAAAAGAAAAACATCAGTTGGACCCCGATGGGCCAAGCAACAGACAAGAAGCTCCGGCCCCAACCAACTAAAATGAATAGCTTTAGGTCGGGGCCATCATAGAGTCTGACGCCCAACCCACCGGCGTGCAATTAAAGAAAGGTACAAGTAGGCAAAGGTCAGGAAAAGGCGCAATCAGAAAAAGATCCCCACTACAAAAACCGAGGTGAAAAAAACCAAACTAACAATCAGGTACTTATACCATGAAACATATCGTAAGCCGAATGAGCAGCTATTTTCCAAAAAAGGTGGCCACTCAGTTACCTTAACTTAAATAAAAATATGAAAACATACATAAGGCGCTAACAGCACAAAAAATTTAAACACCAAGACATAAAACAAAAAGAACCACCACAGAAGAATCGCCTTGGACCGATCAGTAACACCAAGTTACTGGCGGGCTTAAACCGGTTTTAAATGGCCATAACCTCACCCTTAGCTTCTGCAGTCGTTCAGTGATATACATACACAAGAAATAAGGAAAAATCGTATTAAGAAAATACTAAACATAGATACCAACGTTTAGCATAGCAGTCTCAAAGTACTAAATCCATTGTTGGAGACCACAGTACTTTATAGAGAACAGATGAGAGAGAGAGAGAGAGAGAGAGAGAGAGAGAGAGAGAGAGAGAGAGAGAGAGAGAGAGAGAAATTTGATGAGTCGGTACTGTGCCGTTTTTGAAAATAGGGGGCACATTTGTTTTTTTTTTTTTTTTTTTTTTTTTTTTTTTTTCGAGATAACAGGAAGTTTGCCTCGACAAAGGACCTCCAGAAATATTTTTCAAGGGTGGAAGTTCATTGGTGTGAGTTTATTCCTTAGAGGTTTGAGCACAATCGGTTGAAATTGCTCAGGACCAGATGTTTCATGGGGTTGAGCATCTTCAAAAGTTATTTGATTCCTTTTGAGGAAATTTGAATATTCGACATTTAGTTATACCTGCATGCTTGCTTGGAAAGGCTGATTTGTATTAGAATTACGGGGATCCTGTGCGGTCTTTTTGAGATATGCTTTTCAGTTGCACTACAAACAGATTTAAACTGTTTATTAGGGTGTTAGCCATATCTGTATTGTAGGTAAATGTCTGTTCATTTGTCTTTAGATACATTGGGCATCAAGGACAGGGTCATCGGCTTCTTGCTGTAAGCCAAGGATATCCATGGTCGTTTCTGATACCCGGCGCACAACTATTTGTACCCAATAAATTTCTTTCGTAAGTAGGTCTTCCTGGCCTGGTCTATCGCCATTTTACACGTTAGGCGACGGTTTTTGTGATTAATCCACTGGAAAGCATCTCTTGACCTTGTCTTTGGTACTGAAATGCAGTCGTCAATATCATGCTGAAGTTTGGTGTCATACTCATCCTACAGAATGTGGGTGTCTGCAGTAGCAGGGTCTGCCTTGAGAACTAAGTGGAATTCTCCCATCGACTCCTTAAGCTTGTCCAGTTTGGCTTTTTATATATAAAATGACATTGGATGTCACCTGTTTCATCACTTTATTGCCTACTTTTTACTTCACCCAAAATTATATTTAAGTCAGCCAGACAAGGGAGGACCGATGTCTTGTCTATCAGGAATGGATTGGTTATGGCACTAATCACTATCTAGAAAAAATCTAAAACGGCTGTAGATAAAGGTAGCTGTGTGACCATATCTTGGAAAAGAGTTGTATTATCAAGTTTCGATACATTCGTTTATTAGTACCTGAGTACGCTGTTTTGTTTTTGTACTTTCCATTTGCCAAGTTATCTTATTGCATTGACAGTTGGATCGCTGATTCTGTCATCAGTTCTTGTTATTATTTCGACCCTGCACGAACTAGAGAAATTTAACAACAAGGAAATCCATTGTTTTCAAATAAACAGAAACCGTTCTGCCTAATTAATTGGCTACTTGCAGCTGGCGTTGAGTCGTGTGGTGGGAAAAACTAAATTGACAATAAGGTACTTAAACTAAGATAACATATCCTAAGCCGAGTGAGCAACTATTTCCCAATAGGCGGTCGCACAAAAATTAGACTCCAAAAATAAAACAAATGGAACTACAACAAAAGTATCGCTTTGGAACGATCAGTAATATAACATTACTGGGGCGCTTCAACCGATTTTACAGGCGCCTAACCTCACCCTCATCTTCTGCAGTAGTTCACAACATTTAGTTAGTTTTTCGGTCCTCGGAGCTTGAATTGGCTTTGACGCATATCGCTATATATAAAGAGCAATCTAAAGCAGCTTATCAGCTATCACGGAAAGGAGCTGTATCATCATGTTTTAATTGAGCCGCGACGCGAGAAAACCGGTCTTCGGGATTTCCGACCAGGTCCGACATAAACCGACCTGTACAGTCACAGGAGCAGGCTAGAAGCTTGAAATTTCGGATTTAAGTAGAAGAGGAATTGTACTATCCGAGTAGCGAAAACAAAGGCGCTGATCAGCTTCGCAGTTACTGCGAAGCTGATCTGCGCCTTTGTTTTCGCATAGGCAATAATCCCGTTTTCTCACGATGCGGCTCAATTGTCAATTTAGTTTTTCCAACCACGGTTTTTGAAGTGGGAATTTCTTTGTAATTGCACATTTTCCTGATCATTGCTTACTTGTACCTTTTTGCATCCATTCGTGTTTTCTAATGGTATTGACCGCTGACCAATGGATTGAAAAATATTACCGATGTTTTCTGTCATCACTTCTTTTTATTATTTTGCTATATGAACGAGAGAAACTTTACAACAAGGAAATTCAGTGTTTTCTAATAAACAGAAACCGTTCTGCCTATTATATTGGCTATTTTGTATCTTTTGGTGAGACACAAAATAAATTCAAGATTCCTTTTCCGACAACTAATGAGCCACAAAAGACTGCAAGATGGATCAAGTGTGTCTCGTCGCGAGAAAACATATCTTTTATACGCATCTCAAACTAAGCAAATATACACAGTAATATTAAGTTACTGTGTGTGTGTGTGGGGGGGGGGGGGGTTAACCGGTTTTGCGCCTAACGGCACCCTCATCTTCTGCAATGGTCCAACACATTTAATTAGTTGCTCGGTCCTCGTGGTGAATCTCTAGCTAGTCAATGAATCATCAAGGACAAACAAATAAATCATGATAACCACCATGATGAATCAAAAACGAGGACTCGCCGATACAATTAAAGCTGCAGGGCGATGGAGATTCATTGGCGCCAAACATCACTGGAAATCTTGAGCAAAAGAAACACACCAGTTGAACACCAGTGGGCCAAGCAACAGACAACAGATAAGAAGCTCCGGTCCCAACCAATTAAAATGAATAACATGGTGTACGTCCGGTGCGCGACGCTGTACGTCGCTAAAAACGGTGTGTGTTTCGTACGCGTTTGGGATAAAAAATAAACATGCTTAAAAATTTTCTAGAAGCTCTGCGTGTTTTGGACGTCTGACATATACGTATATACGTTTCGAATAAGTTCCATGCGCGTTCCAGGCACGTTGAACATGCTTGTTTGGTGCACGTTTAAGGCACGCCAGTGTACGCTACATGCGCGTTTCGATTTTAATGAGATATTGCTTCAATAGCGTGGCCTAAGCGTGTGTGAGACGCGCGTTGAACGTTTTTGCTGCGCGCCTACAGTTCGTCTGGGACGTAACACAACTGTACTCTTAACCTTTGAGATTTTTAGCTCACCTGAGCTTATATAAGTTATAAGAGGCCACTTTTCAAACCCATTTTTTGTTTCTTAGCGATGTTCAAAATTGCACGATTCTTTGCTTAAGACGTGTCTTTCAAGTAAGTAAAGTTTTAAATAAAAAAATGGATAAAGCACAGCATTTATTGAAATTAGGAGCGGGTGTCATCAAAGGGGCCCTAGCAGCTTGAAAAAACGCCCAACATTCGAATTTTCTCTACTTGTAGATGTTTTACGCATTTTTAAAAATCGCTATTTTTTGAGAATTTTTGGAAAATTCATCAATGTGCCTCTTAAACATGTTCATCCCTGTTAAATTCACTTGATGAGGCCTGGAAATGAGAGCTATAACTAGAATGAGTTGTTTAAGACTATTTTCGAGGACAAACAGGTCACGGCTGCCGCACACTTCCGGTTTCAATGCCAATATTTAACAAACAAAATAACAAAATTTGTGGACGATTTTTTTAATTTTCAAAGTTAATCAGAGTCTAGTATTAGACTTTAATAATCGCTGAAACTTTCAATGGCATGCTGCTGATAATAACGCAACCGTAGAAGGACAAAGTTCGTATGCAAATTGCATGCAAAAGCTGAATTCCTGTTATTCATGTTGCTGTCTTCTTGCATGTACAAAACAGAAACGAAGATTCTTATTGCAGCAACAAATCTGACTTAATTTTATCTGGCGTCAAGGCAGTCAGTAGCACTTTCAAGTATTTTCAAATGTAAAAAAATATCGTCATAATATAACATTTAATTTGATGTTAATAAAGTGTGACTATATGAAAAGAGGGTACCTTTACTCATGCTTCGTCTGTGTGAGATATATTACGCAGTTTTGAATGCAGAAACTCCCAGAGCCACTGTTAGATACTGAATTATTGATATAATCATGAACTTTAATTGTTCGTATTTTATTTTCCGAACTAGAAGAAAAAATAAGAGGCGGCCTCTTATAACTTTTTTCAGTGTAGTAATCCCATGCTCCGTCGTCCGTCGTCGTCGTCGTCGTCGTCGTTGTTGTTGTCGTCCACACTTTTCATCCTCTCCTCAGAAACCGCTTGGCCAGTCAAAGCAAAACTTCATGAGGCGCATCCTTTGGAAGGTGGAACGAAAGTTTGTATAAATGGTCCAGGTCACATGACCAAGATGGCCGCCATGGCTATGAATAGCAAAAACCAATACCAAGTATAGACTTCTACAAATTATTACATTTGAACAAAAAAGAGACCTTTTTTATTTGAGCCATAAGATGAGGGTCGGTTAAAACAGATTAGGGAGAGGCATTTTCTTTTTTAGAAACATTTTTCGGCCTTGTAGAAGAGAAACTGCAGCAACATCTTCTTCATAATTGAGTCAAATGATATGACACTTTGTCATATCTTTTCTTGTTATTAAATTATACTGACATATAGGAAACGTTGTAACCATTTGAAAATTGGGGGTCACCGGATTCGGTTGGAAGATATAGAGAAAAAAAGTTCAATATTCCCGCCTTTTTCGTTTTAACGCCAAACGTTGCACTGACGTCGCGTATATTTATGCGACGTTATCAACAGCGAAATAACCGTTTTCACATATAATTAACCTTAAACACGGATCGGAATATATCAGTTGCCACAGAACTTATTTTGAAATAGAAATGAACAATATGCATACCCGCTTTAGAACTTAATTATGCAGAAACAAACAGAATAATATTCTACAGCTTGTAACGTCATTGAGAAATCAAAACAAAATGACGCTAAAAGCTATGCTTAACATGCACATACTAAACGCCGACGTTGCGCAAACAGTGTGCTCATAAACAATAGTAATGTTTACTCTTAAGACGGGGCCATCGTAGAGTCGGACGCCCGACCCACCGGCGTGCAATTAAAGAAGGCAGCATAGTTATTAGACATAGTCGGCCGACAGTTGCTATATTGTATAGTAGTTGAATGTGAAAACAAACGTCGTGTCTCGGGAAATAAAAATATCTGATCCTTATATTAGATTATAACCCTGCATCATTGCATTCCAGTTTGCTTAGAAATGTTCATATTACTTTAAAAATTTGTGTTTATCATTATACAGCTTTGTTGTGCAGAACGGCTATTTAATACTCTGGAAGAATTTGGAATTACAGTAAAACTAAAAAAAGACACGGATTAAGTCACAATTAATGCATTTTTATGAAACACACAATAAACAAGCATGCAGATTCGACATTAAAGACGATGAAAATATACATGTATAACTCTCGGATCGGTACAAAAATAATACAGAGGGCATTTTCTCATAGTTTAAACTATTGACGTCATACATTTATACAGTTAAGCTAAGGCGAAAGGTAACAGTAAGTGCACTTGGTGTGCACAACAAAGTGCACTTTGCTTGCAATGTTTAATAGTAATTAGTGCTCCATATGCTAAAGGAGTCGTCACACCTAAGCGAAAATCACTTGACGCAGACTTGCGTTTAATTGCGAAAGATAGTTTTTGTTTGATTGATTTATTACTTTACGTTCCAGTCAACAGCTATGCTCATTTCGGAACGTTATATGTTGAAAAGGACGTTCAAGCAATAAATCAAACAAACAAGAATCCCTTTTCGAAATAAAACGGAAGTCTACGTTGAGGGATTTTCGCTTATGTGTGACGAGGCCTTAAAGTGTGTTACCTTTCGTCTTAGCACTACAGTATCATGTTCTGTGTTAATTATGTTTTGCAAACAATATTACTTCGTAGTTTTTAAGAAGGTAAAATTAAAGCCTAGGTTAAATTTGTCCCGATCATCGTACCATTTTTCGGTCTGCGATTTTCTCTACGATTTTTAGACATCGTAGGAGATCATGGGCTACGACGTATGTGTTAACAATTCATACGGGCATCGTGCGACTTTTTGATCTGCCATTTGTCGCCGTTCTCATACAAAAACGCAAGGCGATCGTACGGCAGTCGTATATCTCCGCAGATAGTACGTAGATATCGTACGGATCCCGTGCGTTGTCCGTACGGAGTCCCTATACGTTTTGATACAAAACGCAAGGAGGCCGCACGGTAGTCGTAGGGTCTCCGCAGACTGTTAGTGGATATCGTACGGAGTCCCTTGGACTTCTGACTGATGCCTTGGTTACATTTGGCCTACATGTACGATTAGCTTGTGATGATCGTACGATGCCATTTTTTGCATTTTCGTGCGGCCTCCGCAGGGTGACCTTACGATGTCCCTACGATTCTACGACTTCCTACGATCTCCGTAGCCTCTACGATATTGTAATAGTCTGCACTATTACAAATTTTAAAATCGTAAGACCGTAGACACGTCGTAGGGTATCATACGGGCACCGTACGGATACCCTGCGATAATCGAGCGGTCACCGCACGATTTTTTTATGATAATTTGGGAACAAAAATCGAACAGTGATCGTAGGGAGGCCGCAAGGGGTCATGCCTAGTAGGTTACATTTGCCCCGATCATTGTACGATTTTTCGGTCCGCGATTTTTCTACGATTTTTTAAAACTCGAATGTGATCATGCGCTACGAAGTTGGTGTTTACAGTTCATACGGGCATCGTTCGATTTCTTGTTCTAGCTTTTTTCGATGTCCTGAGTCGGAACTGTTTGGATATCGTAGGGAAATCAAAGGATCTCCGCACACTTTAAGTTGAAATCGTACGGAGCCCATACGATGGCCGTGAGGAGTCCTTACGATTTCTTGCGGTCTACCTACGATAGCCGTACGATGTTAGGTGTCCGTTCGATTTTAATAAACTTGTGATATAACCGTACTGATGTCGCACGATCACCCTAAAGGTCTAAGATTATCTTATTATTTTAGTCCCCAAATTATCATAAAACCGTGCGGTGACCGCACGATCATCGCAGGGTTTCCGTAAGGCGCCCGTACGATGATGCTACCTTCGACGTGTCTACGGGCTACGGTCTTACGATTTTTAAAATTTGTAAAAGTGCAGACTACTACAAAATCGTAGAGGCTACGGAGATCGTAGGAAGCCGTAGGAAGCCGTAGAATCGTAGGGGCATCGTAGGGTCACCCTGCGGAGACCGCAAGAAAATGCAAAAAATGGCATCATACGATCATCGCAAGTTAATCGTAGGGCAAATGTACGAGCCTAGGCTCAAGCAATGATCAGGAATTGATGTTAACAGAACCGGCCCTTAAAACCAAAGCCGGAACTAAATTGACAATCATATCGACTCATGTGAAATATATGTATGTGGTTCATAATAGACATTTTTCACTTTTGAACGTAAATGCTGCTGGCGCTTGCGGTTATGACTTTCCGTGTGATGGGGGACGACTCGTGAGGGCATATTTGAGACGAAGACGAGGGACGATATGAAGAATTACTTAGTCAAAACTATCAATAGCCCGACGAAGACGAATTAAATAAGAGAGTCAAAAATGAAATAGTCTAGGACGTGTAGCCGTGTAGCTCAGTAGGTAGCGTGCTTGGAATTGAAAGCGAAAGGTCCTGGGTTCGAGTCCCGGACGGATCACTTTTTTTTCTTTTCTTTATTTGTCTCTCTTGTGACAAAAAAGCTTTGGAAATAAAACATATATTATCAGCTGATTATCTTTTTTAGCAAATGCAAGAATCATGAAATGCCCTACTACATTAAATTCTTAAATCGTAAAGGAATTAGTTTGAGACGGCAGCCCACATGTTGGGAGCTCGATCGTATTTTTTTATTCAGTTTAACGTCCCTTTCAAGATTATTTCAGCTCATATGAGACGGGCCAATTAGTAGGTGGGACGAAAACGGGAGAACCCCGAGAAAAACCACCTGACACACCCGCAAGCAGAACTTGGCTTGTCTCACATGTGCCCAGAGTAGGGCTCGAACCCACACCAGACACAGCGGTGAGATGATGGAATGGTTAAGTGCGATAAGATCGTATTTTTTGTATAAGAGCTGATATATCCTCACGTCAATATTTTTTCTGGGAGACATGAAAATATGAATATACTGAAGGCTTGTACAGGCATAATGTGGCTAGGATAAGTTAGCCATCCTGAACGACTTAAAAATGTTTTCCGCGGCTCAAATAGTACACTGTATAGTGTACATGTAAAGATATATGTATATTTATTAGGTGTAAGACCTACAGTTCCACGTGCTGTCTCGTGAGAGAACATAATTTATTTTGGCATGTTTATACATGTATTTCAAACAGATACTCGAAATCGTGATGTTATTTATTTGGTTGATGTTTCGTTTTGAGTCCATTAGACAATCATCTGCAAGTCATAAGTGCGATATCCTAGCTACATGTTGCAAAGCCATACAAATAAGTTGAGGTTTTGTAGACCTTCCACAGTATTTCAGCATTTTGAATGCGATAATTACGATTTTTGGGATGTTTTTTCCAAGTCAAAGGCTTTCTTTCTGATCCTCATTTATGCTCTTGAATTATGCGTGATGTTTATCTGTTTGAATTCAAATAAATATAATTAAACTTCAAACTAACAAGAAAATGAATGTTTATAGACTGAGAAACATACAGTTCGTTTTTTTTTTCATAACGTACCGCGTACCTTGCTTAACCCTAAAACAGGATGACAATATTCTTTAATATTCTTTACGCGAGCACACACACACACACACACACACACACACACACACACACACACACACACACACACACACACACACACACACACACACACACACACACACACACACACACACACACACACACACACACACACACACACACACACACACACACACACACACACACACGTGTTCCGTAGATGACTTCATGTCGCAGTGGTTAAGTCAATCGCTTCGTAAAATCACATGTCGAGAATAAATACGTACAGGTAGTTGATATAAGACTGGTACAAAATTATTTTAGGGAGCGCGGTGGCGTAGTGGTAGGGCGTCTGACTCCGAATCGAAAGGTCCTGGGTTCGATCCCTACAGGCTCCACCGTGTTGTGTCCTTGAGCAAGACACATTAACTCCTTACTAACTGGTTAAACCCAGGAAGCGTTGGCTCCGTCCCGACATGACTGAAAAAAATGTTGACTGGGATATAAAGCCTTAATAAAAATGATTTTGATAAGAGCATCTGACTCGTTAGCTCAGGAGGTTGAGCGCGAGTAGGAAACGCCTATTTTTATTGGAATTTATTATTTTTATTTTTTTTTCGCCTTTTTGACAATATTCTTGCGTAGAAAACAAAACAAAAAATAAATAAATAAAAACTTAAAACCTATATGCATTGGTAAAATGCAAAAATAAAGAAATCCAGACAGCAATTAAACATATAAATCGTAAACAATGTTATCATATGCAATGGTAACAATGATTATTGTTGAGCTTTCAGTGCAGAATGTTATTTTTTAGACACTCGTGTGTATAACTAGGGATCGCTAGTTCAATTCTGAGCTGCCCATGGCTTTATGGTGACACTATAAACCGAGATCCCGTCTGCATATGACGATAACTTTTGGTGGGAAAGCAACTATCAACTATTTGTTATCGCCATGTGACTTTTAACATACTGGTGCATGTATATACGTACATTGGTTCTGTTAAGCTACATTTCACGTGTTTTTCGTGATCACACAGTAACTTTTTACATGTAAACATGGCAAGGTTTACGATTTGAAACATTTAGTTGATCTTTAATTTTATGTGCATTTTTTATTCTACGCCTTACAACGTTTTCACACATTTCAAGTAATATCGAGCATGGTCTGTTATCCTTATCAGGATAACATGTCCGTGACATGTTTACCCCATTGAACAACGCTTTTATAAAGCAAAACTTGAGTATGCAGGGGTATACATAGTTTTAGCTCACATGAGCCCTTCGGCTCAAAAGGTGAGCTTATAGGATGGCCATGCCCCGTCGTCCGTCCGTCGTCGTCTGTCAACAATTTCCATGATCTCTGAAACAGCTTGGCCAATCAAAGTTAAAACTGTTTGCGGAGCATTCTTAGGAAGGGGGAACGAAATTTGCATAAATGGACCTGGTCACATGACCAAGATGGCCGCCTTGGCTATAAATAGCAAAAACCGTTAAAATTTTTCTTCTCCAGAACCAGATGGCATGAAGCATCAAACAATATTAAAAGCACTACAAAGTTTGTATAAATCATTTCGCCGGGATGACCTTGACTTATTTTACGGTAAGATCAACTTTCATGTAGGTCGCCCATGCATTTAAATGGGGAAATTAGTTATATATAATTAAATGGGTGGGAACTTGCTATGATAATACAAATGGGCAGATTTATTTTTATGAAAACACAAAGACCCAGGTGGTTGTCTGCTCCTGCCTGGGGGATATATACATGTATATGACTATAATATTTAAACATCTTCTCTGCAACCGTATGGCCGATCAAAGCCAAACTTCGTGGAAGGGGAACGAAAGTTTGTATTAATGGTCAAGGTAACTTGACCAAGGCCGCCATGGCTATAAATTGAAAAACCTTTAAAAGTGTTCTTCTTCAGAATCAGTAGGCCTATGATTTTGAAACTTGGCATGAAGCATCTACAAAGTGTATATATGACCCAGGGATGACATTAACCTATTATAGGACAAGGTCAACTTAGGTTGCCTATGCTTCTGAAAACATAGATTGTGAGTATTCGTTCTATCATGTGTCCACAATATATGTTTTGAACAAATAAGAAAATATCAAAACTGAAAATTTTCATTTTTTTTTTCAACTTAAAAAAAACACACTGTATTTTGCTTGTTAAGGTTTTTTTTAATGATATCGTCATGATACAGGGTACCGTTTTAGTGCACATGTATTACACATGCTGACGACAGATCTACAACATTTAATCATTCTTAACCTTACTCATTAGGGCCCATCTTTGCGTCCGGAATCGGGCAAGCATATAAGCACATAAGCTTCTCTTACTCAATCTGAATTTAAATAAATAATAAATTGAATCGGTTTGTTGATTTAAGCGTTAATCCAACAGCAAAGGTCATATGGAAACGAGACCTCAGTTTATAGTCTCGTCCGACAGACTCAAGAAGACCCAGATCAAACCTGCGATCTCTGGTTAATAAGGCACGTGAAATAACCAATGCACCATGGAGGCTTGCTTAATAGGTTCGGTATAAACTTTATCATGATAGAAATCGTACTTTTAAATGTTAAAAAAGGACAAAAGAACGCATGCCCTTAACACCAACTGCGTTCGGCTTGCCAAGCAGCAATGTGGTTTGATAACTGATCCGGCTTGATATGATCTTTGTTTTGTCGATAGGCCCTAGGACAAAATTTCAATAGCCAAACACAACACAATTAAATTTCTCCTGTTACATGTATATATATTAGAATCGTGAATGGCGGTTCGTTTGTTTACATATAAAAGGCCTGTAAATAGACACGTGAAATGTCTGCGTGGTATACTGTACATGAATATGTGTATTCGGGTATTGTCTATCAGTGTCAGCACCATCGTATATGCTTGCAATACAATCAAAGTCCTTACAACAAAGATTGATGCAACATCACACAACATGTGATAAAATGGATTAAAACAACCTTCAGCGCAACAATATCGTTTTGGCAACTACCAACACCATGACAATGAACTCTTCGCCGTAGGTTTCTGCCCAATTGATCAGTCTTACAATCACGGGTGACACAAACCAAGTTCTGCTTGTGGGTGTGCAAGTTCGTTTTCTCAGGGTTCTCCAATACATGAGGCAATAATCTAATGAAAACACATGTGTCAATGTGAAGACTGTATACACCATTATTTGTGAAACAAATGGATAATTTGTGCACTTTGTAGTGTCTAAAATTGCTTCTACGTGAAAATGGCGAACATCAAAAGCAAACTGCGGCGAAGTGACGCGCGACCCGCTTTACGGGGCGACTGAAACACTATGCGTCCTCTACGGAAACACTTTAGAAACTCATGAAAATAATATAATTTAGTTAGTTTGATTTTAATTTATTTATTTGAATTCAACCAGGTGAAACAGCACGCATACTATCACACAGAATAAATGAGGATCAGAACGAAAGCTTATGTCTTGCCAAATTAATTTTCTACATCGTAACCATCGCACTCGATATGGCAGAAATACTGTTGAAAGTCTACAATAAACAAAAACAGTTGTGTGGCTAGGCATATTGTAGCTACATGTAGGGTATTGCCCCTATCGCTCTTCCTACTGTCGAATGGACTCAAAACTAGACATCGACAAAATAAACATCGTTCGCTCACGAGATAGCACGTGAAACTGTAGTTTTACATCTAATAATACACATATATCTGAACATGTACACTATACTTTTTGATTTGGTGTCTTGTGTATTTGTTAAAATTCAGTTTCACGTCCCTTTCAAGATTATTTCAGCTCATATGAAAAGCACCAAACAGTAGGTGGAGCGAAAACGGGAGAACCCCGAGAAAACCCGCCTGGCACACCCGCAAGCAGAACTTGGCCTGTCTCACATGTGGCCATTGTGGGTCTCGAACTCACACCAGACACAACGGTGAGATGATTAAGTGATTATGAAATAGCGCTCTTAACTGCTCGGCCACGGGGGACGCTTGCGTATCTTTTTTAGTCATTAGAGGCGGTCAGCTTATCCTACCCACATTATCTGTACCAGCCAGTCAGGAAATAAATGTTGACGTTAGGATCGATCGCTGATCCGTTCTTCTGCCGAAAATGACGATAGAGTTCTCGGCTTCAATGGGTGAAAAATCAAGACCTATAAAAAAAACTATGCATGCGGTCTGCCTTCTCACTAGACAGTTTAATCCAGAAGCTTACGATTTTAGTATTAAATGCAGCAGTGAATTTTGTGACTCTTGCATTTGCCAATAGATAAAATAATATTTTCTTTTTTCTTTTTTTTCATTTCTTTTTAATTTTCTAAGCTTTATTGTCACAGGTGCGAAAAAAGGAAGAAACAAAGAAAAGGAAATTTTTTTGTCCTTCCCGGACTCGAACCCAGGACCTTTCGATTCTATGTCTTACACTCTACCTACTGAACTATTCAGCTAGGCGTGCTGGACAATTTCGTTTTTTGCTTATCTCATTTAATACACCTCCGGTGGGCTGTTAGTAGTTTTAACTAAGTAAATTCTTCATATCGCCCCTCGCCTTCGTCTCAAATATGCCCTCACGAGTCATCGCCCATCACACACAAAGTCGTAACCGCAAGCGCCAGCAAAATTTACGTTCAAAAGTGAAAAATGTCTAATACAAGGCACCGAAAAAGTAATCTTTGCAAGCTCATTGCCAAAGTTTATGTGACAAATAATCTTCGTCAAAGAAAAATTGTCCGTGAAACCAGGCCTTATATGTGTAGCGACGAAATCACTTGCATTGATCATAATAAGGCTTCAGTCAAGTTTAACTCATTTAAGCCTGGCGTCCCTTTTATGGGACTCAGGCAAACAGTATAGCCCCAGATGTGACGCCGCAGAACGCGGTGTCCCATCTGGCGCTATTCTGTTTGCACAGAAAAATTTCATCGAAAAATGGCATAAAAAATAAAAATCACTCCTAACACCCCTAAACATGAAAGTGGGCTCATCAAATAGATAATAATGGGAGAATCCATTCGTCAAATATTTGTTTCAATTTAAGATAAATCTCATCATCCAAAGTTTCTCAAAGTGAATGACACTGTTACGTCCCCTTATGACATAGATCGTCACAGACCATAATAACATATATCACTAAGTAGAGCCGTTGACGAATAAGCACGTCAAATTTGTCAAAGTCTTTCATACAGTACTTTCGTCGGCATTTTCGACTTCATCGTCATCTGTAGAGTCGACGTCGGTATCTGAGGGCTCGTCATTAGTCCAATCTGAAGGAGAAAATAAATCCTGTTTATGTTAAGTAACTTTAAGGAAATGATAAATGGCACAAGAAATATGTCATAACGTGGTTTCTTTTCTCTATTCATTAAGTATTGCCGGTTATAACTGATCGTGAGACATCATGTTAATGGATTCTCGTCTGTCTTTAAAATGCCATCTTTAGTATGGGTACTATATGTTAAGACTTAATTGTGTTCTTAAGTAGACGGCTGCTTAACTCATATAAGCCTGGCGTCCTTTTTAAGGGACATAGGCAGAAAGCGGCGTCCCGTCTGGTGCTATTCTGTTTGTTTAGAGGAAATAAAATGAAATAAAAATTCAAAATAAAACCTGATGCTCCAAGAATTGACAGTGGACCCACCCAAATAATTATGATGGGCGAGTCCAGTTGTCACAAATGGGTTATTCCATCTTCATTTGAGCAAAGTGTAAGTGAACACTTTCGTGGACAGACTTAATTGGTATTTACAAACCGCCATGACTGTAATGGGCTGGAGTTCCTGATGCTACTTATCAAGTTTCATTGAAACCGGAGAAGACTTTAAGTGTTTTACCATGCACATGTATATGGTCATGGCGGCCATCTTGGTCATGTGACCTTGACCATTTATACAAACTTTTGTTCCCATTTCCAAAGATGCACTACATGAATACAATTGTCAAGTGGTTAAAGAGGGAATCTTTTAAAATGATGGACGATGGTCGACGGACGGACGCCGGACCATTGGAAAACTATAAGCTCACTTTGTGAGCCTTTGGCTCAGATTACCTTATAACTTATATAAGGCCAAGCATGCTATATAAGTGGTAGAAGCATTCGTTTTGGGTTGTAAAAATATGTTCCTGCCACCGTGAGCTAAACGTGACTAACGGGAAGGGAACGGCAACTAAAGATAAACGAACAATGTTGTTAATTCTTTGTTTGCACCATGAACCCGGTTACTGGTTGGAAGAACTGCTAGCGAAATAAACAAAGATTGTACATGTATGTCGTCGTTTAGTCCTCGGTAAGCAAAAAAATCGTGTTTCAGTTTGTTTACGCCTCGCCTCTACTAAAACAGGGGTTCTTGCCAAACGATATGGGCTTAATATAGATTAGCACAAACAATGTGCGGGTAGTGGTTTAATCGGCTTACCTGAAGGGTTGCCCGAATAGGAATCTTCGTCTGATGAGATTTCAGACTCGATCGATGTTTCAGTTGAGTTCGACAGTAACGTAGTTGTTTTCTTTGTGGCAACGGCGTAATTTTTGGCCTTTTTGTTCTTTTTAGATCGGCCTGAAAATAATACACATCTTTATCTAGCATTTCGACCTTTTACCTTTACCTTTAAACAGTCAGGCATACATTACGAATATAATGATTTTTCTTAAGTTTTAAAAATTGAAAATTTTCAGTTGAAAATTTGATAATTTTCTTGTTTTCACTCAAGACATAGACTGTGGGTACACGTTAGAACCGCATTCCTGTTTTGGAAGAAAAGAAAAAAGAAAAGAGAGTATATTCATGTAAACCCCAGATTAACTGTATGAAAGTGGGGTTTATTTTCATGAACATGTTTTCCTAGTGTTATTGAGGGTACAAATCCCAACAGACAATGTGGATACCCCACTCCTGTTTGTTTTTGTTTCTTTGCATGCTGGTTCATTGTAAATATTTAATTAACTTACAACGAAATGAATCAAAATGGGTTCGTCACATACAAGGCGAAGTTTGATAGACATTGATTTTATTTATCGATTTGAGTTTTTTTTCCCCGAGAAACCAGTGATGATATGGAACTACTCTATATTTTATTAACAAGTGGTCTTAGCTAATGTATTCTTTCGCTCAAATCACAGCAGATGGAAAAACGAGGGAAATATTAAACCCGTTGCTAAGATCATCACCCTGGCAGAGGACGTCATTGTAATAATCACAGCATTTAATGAGCTACTAAAAGTATAAAAAAGATTAAGTCATGTGTTCAGGATTTAGAGTGACAAATCCGCAATAGAATAACAAGAATAGAATGGAACAAGAACCTTAAACTCAGAAAAACATACTTTTACAAAAATTTGAGATAGGCTGCAACTGGTTTATCATTTCTATCTGTTTTCTTATGCATTTCCATTAATGCATTAGCTTTGAAAAGGTCGAGTATGAATCCACACCGTAATATATCAAGTTGATATATTTTACTAACGTCCCTGTTTGAGGAAAATTGTTTTAAATAACATAAAACAAAGAGTTCGCGACCAAGATAATTTCTTTTTGTACCGTAGTTTAAAAATTTCTAGAAAAATCTAAAACTTAAAACTAAGTAATCAGTACCAATATCCCTCCCCTAAACACGCCGATGAAAAACATTAAAATACAAAATACAAACATACAGAAAGAAAAAAAGATGCTTGTTCTCGATTTTAAAATGTTCGTCAACGGTTGCGCAAAACGATTAATGTTTTGCTCGTAAAAGAGAAACGATAAAAAGAACGAATCCGCTCTAGAATACGAGGATCGTTCAAATGTTCTGTCACTCCCTCTACCATTGCAAAATAGTTTAAAATACTATTTCTCTGGCTATTACCTGTGGTAAAAAAAATTTGTGCGGCTGTTCGGGATGAAATGAAGCATTGCATTTTAAAAGAGGTGGCCCTCTAGTACTGACATGGTCTACGGAGAACGATGAAATAATGCACAGAATAATTACTTCGAAAACATGCAATCAGTGCTAAATATTTTTGAACATTTATGAATATATCCTGCAAAAAATCAAACTTATTCAACTGAGTTTAACTATTTTACTGCACAACAAAATGTTTAAATTAACGTGGCATACTTTGAAACTGCAGTTTAAATTCAAAATGCAAAATTGACATCTAGGCAATCGCTTCAAAGCTTCAAATGCATTTAACCATTCAATTGTATTATCGTAGTGTGGCCTAAAGTAAAATTATAATTAATGCCAGCGAATATAATGGCGCAGTTGTAATTGAAAACAGGAGTACGTATTCCGATGACATAATCTATATCGCTTTATCATAAAGTCAGCAGCGCTCTGGTAACGTTCATTTCTGTCACATTGCTTTTCTAAATATCACAGAATTTATCCCTAAAAAGTTGAAGAACATGTGACCGGTAGTTATAAAGATACAACACATGAAAGTCACAATATAAGGTTCACAATTTAAAGAAAACATGCCAGTGATATTACACACGTGTCTTTGAAGTCGAATAATTTTAACTACTGATTTTCTTTTGACGTGATATTTGATGATTATAAAGACAACCCTTTCAAATAATGTATAATACCGCAGTCTATCATGTCTATTAACCACAATAGAAACGCCTGTGACAAAACTTTTTGACCAATCCTCGTAATTTCGTTAAGATTTATCCTACCTTTGTTTGATTTTGGTTTCTTTTCAGGCACTTGCATTAAATTCCTTATCCCTTTAGGAACCTCTCTCATGGGCACTTTTTTAACCTTCACCATTCCACACTGTCCTATTGCTTCTAAGTGTCGGTACAGCTTCAGCTTCGTATCATTCAAAGCAAAATAATATCCTCCTTTTTTCACGACCTGAAGTTTGGGGAATCTCGCCCCTCTGTATAATGCAGCTGACAAATCCATTATATCCCTTTCTATGGATATTTCATTGACGGTACCAAGATAAGAGCTGTTGCAAAATAGTATTTTTGATGGAAAAAGAAACATATTTCATTAAAAAATCAAACAACACTTTAAATGCCTCTCTCACATGTACTGCTTAATATAGCAAACCACAGTATATGAGCGCATTAATATAATTCAAGGAACCTTCTGAACTCATAAAACAAAAAATAGCTCCATTATCCGTGGTTTGTTCCAAGTTATGACGGATTTATGAATGCTGCTAATTATTAAACGTGATCTTGGAGACAAGCCGTTGACTACTAGTTAGACATACTATGCGTCTTGGTAAAATGTCACCAAAGCTTGCATTGCAAAATGCTGAACAGTACATGTACTTGGCATTTTTTATGGTTGGAGCTGTCATTCGCATCATACAGTTAACTTATTCTATCGGCAAAGCTTCGGAGTTTAAATATTCTTAAAGCTCTTTAAGCATTAGACATCTTAAATTTCACGTTGCGGTTGATCACTGCTTTTGTGGCATAAACCATCATACGAGGGGTTATAAATCTTTTTTTATAGCACATTTTAGCGACAACATGAGATCCACTTAAGAAGAATTAAAGCAAAGGAATTGATGCAATTAATTTCAAGATTCCAACCAAGACACCATGTGGGAGAGAAAGCAAGGCACAACAAATTACAAAAAAATGTTGCAACACGTGTGAAGAGCAAGATGGGTAGCTCTGATGGGTAGCTCTTTCCTAAAAAGATAACCAATTGGCTACCGTCAGCCAAATACAAAGGTGAAGGGAATGACAGCGGTGGAATAAGTCTACAGATAAATCACAACATACGAGTAACCGTCTGGGAACGGTCAGTAAAACTACTGGAGTTCTTAAAGTCAGATGCACGTAATTGAAGGCGCTCAAAGGAACGTGCATATCTAAGGGTCGAAACGTCATTTTACGCCGCATTCGTAACGTTAGTTTTCACTCGAAACGGCATATCTAACGTCAGTTTACGTTCGGAATACGAAACTATGTCAATACAATTATGCAGAGGACTTCATAAATGTAAAAAAAAATGATATCATTTATTATTGTAGCTCAAAATATAGATTGTGGACATGTTATCTCGAAGAAAACATCATTTGCGCGAAAGTTAGCAATTCTGACCGGTCGATCGTGTGGCTCCGAAGCTCAGTGGTAGAGTGCTCGAACGGTAAGCGAGAGATCCTGGGTTCGTCCTGGTATGGCAACGTTCTTTTTTTCGCCTCTGTGACATTTGGTGGCATTGTGAGCATCAAATGCAACTTATGACACAATATTGAATACTAGGGCCTAAATAGCGTCGGAAATTTTGGAGCAAAATTGACGTCGCGCGTAAAAACGTACTGAATTCAGCAACAACTACCTCTCTTCGCACGCTTAAAGCAGGAAAACGAATCCGGTAACTAAGGACTTTCTCGACCTATAGTTCAGGAATTTCTCTAATACATATCAGTTTTTTTTTTTAAAATCCTACCGTTGATTTTTTTTAAATATATAAAGAAAATTTATAAAAAGGCGGTCTAAAAATCGCATTTTACGTTGACGTCAATATATTTTCGCTCTCAAATTTGACGATTTTGATGGCCGATATCTCGAAAACAAGCTCGGAATGGTATCGATTTCTTTTCGATTTCGTATGTAGGACATCAAAATACACTCACATGCAAAAAATAAAAAAAAAAAAAAAAAATTCTACCGTGAGGTCAATTACGTACATCTGGCTTTAAATAGTTTTTTACGATTTTATTTAGAAATATCCAAGTTGAAAGGACCAACATGAAAGTATAAGCTGCACTGTGATTGATGCACGGGAAAAGCACTGTCACACAGTGGTGAAACAGAAACTCGGACTCTACACCGCATTTTCGAAGTATGTTGACATGAACGGTTTTGGTTTAAGTGAAATGACGTGGATCTTTATTTACTCATTCAACTAATAACATGCTCAGCTATCTGATGAAGTATGGTGTCATATTTTTACGCCTAGAACAACTAAGCAATAATGTCTGCGCATGGAGTGAAACATGCAAAGGATGCATTTAAAATTAAGACGATTCATTTGAGACCCTAAATTCAAACAAAGCCAATAAGTTTTACAGCAGCAAATTAATTGAAGAAGCAAATCAATAATGTTTCCGTCGGTGAAAAACAATTTTAGAGTTCCTAAAACTTTTATTATAACCCAATTGAATATTTCTAAAGTTAAGCAAATGTCTGTTGCCAGAAGCCCTTATTTTTATGTCTCGTCAAGGTCTTCCTGTTGAACTATCGCCATCTGATTGGCCGCCTTTGATTGATGCATGCAAGGAGGAAGCAGGAATATGTTTTTGTCATATAAAGCTTTTTATAGCAGTACAATATATATATTTAGTGTAGGAGCTGTGTATAAACAAAAATGCAATCATAAGGTTTCATATTAGGACTTCAAGAAGTCAGTTTAATAGCCTTAAGCATTGTTAATAAAACTTTCTAACAAAATATTAACACATACAACCGTGAGGTTTCGTGGGATTTACTGGAGACATTCTAGTAGTTTCAGTGAAAACATTTTGTTACTACAATTAATTGAGGATTGGAATTCAGAGTTTAGCTCTCACTTAAGGATTGAAATTCAGATTTTAGCTTTCATGGATGATGAATAACATTAGACTGTTTTAATGTTTGTGAAGCCCGAAGGGCTTCTCGGAGACATTAAAACATCTAATATTTTTCATCATCCAGTGAAAGCTAAAGAAGGGCTTCTCGGAGACATTAAAACATCTAGTGTGTTTCATCATCCAGTGAAAGCTAAAATCTGAATTTCAATACTTATATTTACACTTTAAATTATCAATCAAGTATCAGATTTTCAATTACACATATCATCGCTCATTTTTATGTTATTTAAGAAATAGATCAATTCTAGCAGTGAATTGTTGAGTAATAATTCACTGTTTGGAGGTCAGTTGTAAAGAAGATCAAATCACGAGCGCGTAGCGCGAGTGATTTATCTTCTTACAACTGACCGACAAACAGTGAATTATTACTCAACAATTCACGCACTTGAGCTGATCTATTTCGATTCTAACACACAATAAACGGAATAAATGTTGCTGAAACCGTCGATATCGTTCAGCTCTCCGCCATTGCATTGCAGATATCCTGCCAAATATTTGACTGTAATGCTGGTATTTACACACACTTATTACGTTTGTTGTGCGCTAAAACGACGTTTCACCGTCTAACGCTGCTTTGTGGGATAGCTGACGTTTCAAATGCCGCAAAGTAACGTCACGCTTATTCGCCCAGTGAAATTGTTGCACAATATAACACGTTTTTTCACCATTGGCTATATAGGCGAGGTGTGTTAGAATTGACATTAAAAATCCTACTCAACGTAATTTTTTGAACAGCCAAAACGTCAAATTTTCGCGCTTAACGTCATGGCGAAACGCGACCCACGTCACGCCAATAAGAGTAAACAAACAACGTCACTGGTTGTTTTGCCTTGGGAAATGAAGAACATCAAGAAAGATGCATTAACATATGACATTAGATCCGACTCGATTTTGTCTTCGGTAATTGCGGATGTAGAAAATCTTAGATAGAATATAATTATATTCATTTCCGTTATTGGAAACACTTCTCTATGACAACCGAGACGGAAAGCTAAATTCCCAGAAAATGAGTTATAATAAGTAAAATTAGCTATGCCTTGTGGCGGAAAATGTTACCGAGTATGACAAAATCATATCTAGACCAACGGTTGTATAAGCTTGGCACTCTGTGAAGATGAAGGTCAACCTCAGTAGCACTGGTGCAGTCTGATTATTCTTAATAAGATAATTATTTAACTTCATATAAAGTGTACAACGAAGACAGTGTGTTAATAAATGAGAAGACTAGATTTGGTCTTGTCTGTGCGCTGTCCATATTTATGAATTATAACGCGCGGATAAAAATACTGCCTTCGTGATACTGGACTTAAGATATCAAAGAGATTTATAAAAGTACTTCTTCAAATCTCCTGATGTGTACTGCTAATTTGAGACATACAAGCCTCGAAGCAAGAAAACATTGTTGTCAAAGGTTCTTACATTTTAATTTTGCTTATACGACAATAACAATTTATTACAAATGTGCTTCTATAAATGTTTTACGGTCAAACTTCTCCAACGGGGCTATCGGTATCATAAACTTCAAAAAACACTATGAATTGATTTCCAAATTTAATGATGGGTTTAAGGTCGCTTTTAAGTGATGACTTTTCGGAACCAGAATTTTATGGTGAGTTGGTTTACAAATTTAAGAAACTTATACACTGTGCCTTATAAGAACGCATAGTCCGACTGTCGCCGAGAAAAAATGCGTTTCTTCATAGTAGGATGATAAGCAACGCATAGTTCGAGATAGAATGATGAATGACCGATTTTCAAATACAATTTATGCTTCTATTACAGCCTATCCGTACCACCAATTACTGTTCACGGAAGACACAATATAATAAAAAACACACTGAAGAAAAAAATACACAGAGGCGTTTCTCTATTTTGCAAAACTGCGAGATACAAAATGAGCTACCGTAACTTCAGTATCACATGGGACAAGCTTTTCCCGCGTTTTTCTGTCAACAATACACATATTTCATTGGTTATACTTAACACACGCTAGAAATATATATAAATTGTGTATATAGAATCACCGATGTCAAAATATAACTGATTCATACAAATAGCCACTGAAAGTAAATTAACACGGCAACGCATAGTTGGGAAAACAGGAAACGCATAGTCAGAAAAGTAGCATCTCTATAAACCTACAGAACAAGCGTCAGGTGTCAATCAAGGTCTCTGCTTCTAAGAGAAGATATGTGCAGGAAAATGTCGCCGAAAACGGCGCAAAATCGAGAAAGAAAAATCAGGCGTGTATCTTCTAAAGAGTTTATAGAGATGCTACTTTTCTGACTATGCGTTTCCTGTTTCCCCAACTATGCGTTGCAGTGTTAAGTTTACTTTCAGTGGCTATTTCTATGAATCAGTTATATTTTTGACATCGGTGATTCTATAAATCCATTGTGTAATCCGCGAACCGTAATTGGTGGTACGGATAGGCTGTAAAAGAAGCATAAATTGTGTTTTAAAATCGGTCATTCATCATTCTTTCTCGAACTATGCGTTGCTTATCATCCTACTATGAAGAAACGCATTTTTTCTCTGCGACTATGCGTTCGGATAAGGCACAGTGTTATAGGAAGGAACGATTTTTCTATTCATTTAAGAAAAAGTATTATACGTTTTAAACGTATAGGATATAATTTAAATGTTATTCGGTAGTCTGCATGCTTAGTTTTTAACCCAATAAGGGTTGATAACTATGCTGCCTTCTTTAATTGCACGCCGGTGGGTCGAGCGTCAGACTCTATGATGGTCCCGTCATTTATTTTAGTTGGTTAGGGCCGGAGCTTATGTCTGTTGCTTTGCACTGGTGATTTTCAGTGGTAGTGTTTGGCGCCCAGGGCTGTGAGTCCTCGTTTTTTATTCATCTTGGACGTTATCGTGATTTATTTGCTTGTCCTTGATGATTCGTTGACAAGGCGGTACTGCTGTTGTGGTTCAAATTTATCCAATTATTCCAGTTATGTGTTTCATGTTGCATGACTTTGTGGCCACCCGAATATCATTTGGCTGTTCACTGAGCTCTCTGCATTTTACTTGTTCTGTCCTAGCTAGCACTGTGACAAACATACCTTCAATAGCTGCTCAGACTGCTTTCCGTTTTACATGTTACATGTTGGTACCTATGTATTATATTTTATTAACATGATTTTCCTTATTTCTTGTTTATGTTGGCGTGTAATAGAACCACTGCAGAAGCTAAGGGTAATGTTAGGCCTGTAAATCTAGATTAAGCCCGCCTGTAATTTTATATTACTTGTCGTTCGATGGCGATACTTCTGTGGTGCCTCTTATTGTTTATGTCTTGGTGTTGAAAAAAATAAAACTAAGATCCTTTAAGAGCAGCGAGCACATTAATTAGAAAAGTGACGGGTCATACCGCGGTTTCGGCTACTTAAGCCTCTTCAGTGACCCCTTTTGATTTGGCAAAATGGAAAGAGAAATACTATAATTTTGCAACTTTCAACAGGATGGCCGATACAAAGACTAGTATAATCCAAACAGAGCAAAATATATAAAACGTTGGTTAGAAAATGAATCTAAACCGATATTAATGAATTTTTGATATCTCAGAATTTTGTGCTGCTAGCACCTTATGTTCGTTTTCATAGACTAGTTTAGTTTTGGGTAACTGAGTGGCCGCCTATTGGGAAAATAGCTGCTCACTCGGCTTGCGATATGTTTTCTTAGTATAAGTACCTGATTGTTAATTTAGTTTTCCACACTTCAGTTTTTGGAGTGGGAATTTATTTCTGATTGCGCCATTTCCTGATTATTGCCTACTTTAACCTTTTCAATAAGACCCAAGTTATTTTGAATGATATACCCTGTTCCTATCGGTCAAAAAACATTTATTGCATACATATTCATTATGGTAAATCTAGGACAGAATCGTTTAGTACTCGCATACATTTTACGGCAAAACTATCAGTAACAATAATGCATTATCACCGTAATCTATAGCATTTTAGCATTTGTGTGCCCTTTTATCGTTATTTTGCCAGGAATTACAATGAACTTGACAATGGAGAATCACTCGCAGAGATATTGCAGAATTTCTTGAAATTTACTATAGACAAAATATTATTTATTATATAACTCGGTCATTTACTTTCATCAATGCCTTGAGGTCTTGTAAAAGGATTGGGCCAAAATTCCACCGGGCAAAATCAGGGTTGCTGAAACGCTTGACCTCTCACGTAAGGTACATGTACATGTACATGAACCTAGATTATTGGAAAGGTCCCCCAGGACCTTTTCCACAGTGTTTACTTTAAATATGAAGAAAATTTTAGCCACGATCGACTGCTCTCTCTCAATTACGCGTTTTATCACATAAAGCGCTTAATAAAAACTAGTGAACCCGTCTATACTGACTAGACAGTTAACCGCAATCAATTAAATTTATCCATTGTTGACACTCCCCGTCAAAAAGCGGTAAAATCTAGCAAGCAACCTTATCATAGCGCATCTAGGTTTAGATCGTAGATACCCTGACGAGGGGTACAGAAACTGTAGGAACTCTATATGACTGACTTTTAGTCCATCACATCGGTCCCATGGGTCTGTTTCTGGTAGTGTGGCTGCAGGTCAAAATTCAGAACTCTGTCACAAATTGACTGCACTGCAAAATGGTTTTCTACACATCGACATATTGATTGTAATCGTGTTCCCTTTAGTATTGGCTTTGATTCCATAACATCAGAAATTTTGGCCAATGCCTTGAGTGACAGATACACACACTGGTCAAGCGTTCATAACAAGAAACGACATTCATGTATAGGCAACGAAACTGAAACGTACGGGAATCGAAATTAATGACAAACCAGAGAATCAACAACGCTGAAATCTAGAGCAAAAGGAATCTCTTATAACAAACGGCTGCTGATCTTTTCATTGGTTTCTTTTTAAAGAAGCCAACTTGTTGTTCCGCAAAATGTGACATTCAGATAAAATGTGTTTCTTACCTCGTCTTTAAGCATTTGATTATGACCATTTGTGCATAACTTTTATGCCTAATATCCCTAGTTATGCAGTATGTCTGTTTTTGATAAAAGTTTTGACACTGAAGGTAGATATAAGCGTGGAAAATTGTACAGATAAATTCGACAATAGCTAATCATACCTTGTGTGGTGCACAAAGTACTGATAATCTACCTTTGGACTTTTAATGGGAGATAACTCTGTTGATATGATACCTCCCGCATTAGACAATGGCGAACCAAAGTCCCATTAGCTAGCTTACGGAATCGGAGCCAAATAAGGTACAAGTAGGCAATGATCAGGAAAAGGCACAATCAGAAAGAAATTCCCACTCCAAAAACCGCGGTGGGAAGAACTAAATTGACAAGTACATGTAGGTAGTTATACTTAAAAACATATCGTAAGCCGAGTGAGCAGCTACTTCCCAACAGGCGGCCACTCAGTTACCCGAACTTATATGTTTCATGGTATAAGTGCCTGATTGTTAGATTGTTAGCCACTCAGTTACCCGAACCGATATGTTTCATGGTATAAGTGCCTGATTGTTAGTTTGTTTTTTTCCCACCTCGGTTTTTGGAGTGGGAATCTCTTTCTGATTGCGCCTTTTCCTGATCTTTGCCTACTTGTACCTTTTTATGAAAACGTACATAAGTTTCAAACAGCACAACAATTCGACTCCAAAGTCCAAAGCATGAAGCAAATAGAACCACAACATAAGTATCGCCTTGGAACGATCAGTAATATAAAATTATTGGGGCGGGAAAGGGGGGGGGGCTTAAATCGATTTTACGGGCTCCTTACCTCACCCTTATCGTCTGCAGTGGTTCAAAACATCAACTTGAGTTCGGTCGTCGTGGCGAATCTCTAACTAGTCAATGAATCATCAAGGACAAACAAACAAAGGTACTATATGCATGCCACAACTCAGAGAATTGGCTGCCTGCGGAAACTATGATAGTGTTTATGACTGCCATGTCTCTTTTAAAAATTGGTCAATAAACCCAAAACATACATGTATTGTTTTGAGTATGCATACATCTTAGAATTGCGTCTACATACTGTCTTTATAATTACAGCTGTACATGTATGTGTTTGATGGTTTCAGAAACCCTAGTCCCTAGTCATCAGGAAAATATGTCCGTGAAAAGCATAAACCCTCATGGCCCACTTTTATATATATATAGTAAAACTGGTGTTTACAGGGGTATACTTATGTTTTGTACTTGTGATGCAAAACATATATAGATTATGGGTACTCGTTAAAACCGCCTCTACATTTTGAGCAAATAATACGTTTCACTGCACAGTCTGGAGAATCTTTAACAACAATGAAATCAAATGTCAATTAATTGGCATGTTTAGATTAATTTGTTAAGACAGAAACTAAATTTGAGATTCGTTTTCCGACCGTCTACATGTAGTTCAGCACGATAGGCTGCAACACAGACCGAGTTTGTCGCGTCGGGAGTAAAATCGCCTTCAGTCCGGTTCTCAAACTTATTGCGCATTGCCTTCCTTATTAATATTTGTGCTGTTCTTAACTCATTTCACCTGGCGTCCCTTTTATGGAATATAGGCAAACAGCATAGCCCCTGATGAGACGCCGCAGAACGCGGCGTCCCATCTGGGGCTATTCTGTTTGCTAAGAGGAATTTCATCGAAAAAAATGAATAAAAATTATAAATCACTCCTAACACCCCTAACAATGAAAGTGGACTCATCCAATTGATAATGATGGGAAAATCCATTCGTCGAATATGGGTTAAAGACAAGTTTTTAACAATAAATATCTCATGAGGATTGTGCCAAATAACAAATACCTATTCAGTTAAATGTAAACTAGCTCCGTCTGTCCTCTGCGATTTTTGTGCAAGGCATGAGGAAACTAATGCACACTTATTTTTGGAATGTTGGTATGTACAAGATTTATGGTCTAAAATTCAAAAAATACTAACCTATAATAACATTGAAATACAATTGAGTTATTTCACAATAAGTTTTGGTGTTAATTATGGTACAAACCCAAAACATCTTATGTTTAATTTTATTGTTCTTCTGGTGAAATACTATATTTTCTCCACAAAATATAAACAACAACTACCGACAATTAATGGGTTCCTAAATCTATTGATTCAAACGAGAGAAATCGAAGAATATATAGCTTTCTCAAAAAATAAACTTGATATACATAACAAAAAATGGCATTTGATTAGATTTCTTAATTAACTTCATATTTAATGTCAGTTCTTTTTTTAAGCACTGCACTTTTTTTACCGTTTCACATCGACATACTCTGAAAGTTCCACGAGAAAAACCTTATGAGAATCTCACTACAATTACTTTATGATACTATTTTGTTGACCGGCCTCTGATGAAATAAATGACATAAAATAGTGTATATTATTTCTTATAGAACGAAAATACTCTATAAGAACACAGTGTATATCAGAGCGTATGCAGAACAGACGGTGACGGAACGGACAGACGTTTACAGGAGCACGCGCTTTTTCGCGCCAAAAAAGTTTTTCCGTTCTTTTAAAGTGACTAATGCAAATATTGAGACCAAACTAGAGCAGATGTGTTGCATACATACCCGTCTAGTTGTCTGTGCTCAAGAGCACAATGATTTTTCAGGGGGTTCGCCATAACTGCCCAAGACGTGTGAAAAATGGCATATTTTGTATTTTTTTGGCTGTGTGTCGAGATTGCTTGCAAAATAAGCCATTGTCAACCTTTTGGATTTAGTCCGTATGTAGTTAAATATGTCCTGAACCACCAGACATTAAATATTACATTGTATATATGTTTTCCAGTAAAAATAGCCAAGATTTGTTTTTTTTTCTGAAGCGTATGGTAATTTCATGGTTACGGAGCGGTACAGTCGTTTGTTACGGAGCGGAACAGACGAAATGACATATTTCCATACGAAACGGAACAGACGTAGGCGAGCTTTAGAATACGGATAGAAACACACGCTGTATAGTAGAAATGTAAGATACAAACATGTTTTAGCTCACTCGAGCTTTCTGATTCACTATAGACAGCGGAATTTTTACAGACCCAGCGTCAAATCACGCCAAAGATTTTATCTCCCGCCGCAACCTCCCTTTTGCGGCGTCTTGGCTGATTCTCACGCATCATTCATATATGGAAAGACTTTGGAATATATGACCGATGCTTTGGACAGTACTCCCGCCGGTGTGTACAGAGGTGGGTGTTCGTTTGATGACTTTGCTTAAGGACTGAGTATGCAAACGGAACCTTTTCCTTTGACCGAAATTCTAGGGTCTCTATATTACTAACGTATTCAGCACGAATGCCAGCCTTCCATATAGACCTCCGGTTAAAACAGACATGAGTCTTATTATCGGACCTTTTCAGACTTTTTTCAGTCTTTTATTTTAGAATTTATTGTTAGATATGCGCTATTAGTGATACTATATTTAAAGGAGAAGAAAAGCCGTGATTGCCTCGTGATGCTGAGCACCAAGGAAGCCATTGGTACCATTTTAACGCATTTGATATGGCGCGGCCTGGGCGAACCCACGACATCTCGCCCCCGAAGCGGGCGCGTTTACCACTGAGCTATCGGGACCTCTCTCCCCCCCCCCTCTCTCTCTGGACTGCTGTTTGCCCCCAAACAACTTTTTGTTTTCACAACATAGTCGATGCTATTCTGATACATGTACGATGCTGATCCAGGTCACCAGGTGTATTCCATCTGGTCACGTTCCAGTGCTACAATACAGAAGGTTGCCGCAAAGTGTTATATTTGACATCACAGTGTTGTTCATGTAGTATTCATGGCCGTCTGTGACCGCTCCGTATGCTGATTCGTCTGTTTTTTTCGTAGGCTACGTCTGTTCCGCCCCGTAACATAAACGAATCTGTAGACTGTTCCGCTCCGTAATGTTTTTGTTGCTAAGCAACACAATTCTGCTTAAACTACAAGGCTTCCATGCCGGAAATTATGGTGTTTTGGAAGATAGTAGATGGACATGCAAGGCCGATATAACAATACATTCGAAGCGTACAGTTTTGGATGAAAAACTGTACAAAACATTTTTGGCGCGAAAAGGCGCGTGCTCCTGCAAACGTCTGTCCGTTCCGTAACCGTCTGTTCTGCATACGCTCGGATATACACTGTGAAGAATGTGTCATGAGTGTGTGCATACTTCTTTTTTTCTTATCTCCGCCCCCCCCCCCCCTTTTTTTTCTTTTCTTTTCTTATTCTATTTTTCAATGTTAAGTCAGCCAATCCGATAAAAATAACCATGCAATAAATGATAGACCATATAGATTACATAAATCATATACATGTGGGATAGCTTTAGTATCATTTCAATATGATATATGCTAAGCGCCGTTATGCATTGGACGTTTTTTATCTTTCTTCTTCTTGTCATAGAAATATTCGTGTTCCATCAAATTTATTATAACCAACGATATTAACGTATGCTATGTGAACTTGGTTTATATCTTCACCATAAGTTTCTACTCATGCTAGCTTTTACATCCATTATTATATATTTTGGAATAAGAAAGAGAAAACGATTGAATGTGTGACAGTGCTACCTTATACCTTACACCTATGTTGTTGAAATTGTATGTGCATGCTATTGTTCTATTTGATTGGAAGACTTAATAAATATATAAATGACAAAAAAAGTTTTGGATTGCATAGCACCCTAATGCCGCTCAGCAGATAACAGAGAACAGGAAAACGAGAGAAGAATAATGTAGGGGTAATTAAATTCAATATCAGTACATATTCAATTTGGTTATTACCCTTTATATGGCCCAATCCCGATAGAGGCTTTGGGCCCCATAACTATTTAGATGGGATAAGCCTTTGATGTGGGCTACATGTAATGTGTATTCTACATGTACATGTACCTGGACTGTTTATCGGGGTGATCATGATATGCCACCTTCAGTAAAGAAACAGAAAAAGTGATGTACATGGAAAGACAACTAAAGTCATCAGAACCTTTGACGACATGTTTTCTTCGAGGCTCGTATGTCCCAATAAGGTATGCTTGACAAGAGATTTATAGGAGCTACTTTTATCCATCTCTTTGATTTCCTAAGTCCAGCATCACGAAGATTATATTTAGATTATAGCGTGATAATTCAAACATTGACAGCGCACAAAGAAGACTCAATATAGTCTTCTCATTTATTCAGTATGCAGGTCTTCATTGTACTCTTTATAGAACGTTAGACAGTTAGCTAAAACAATGATCAGACTAGGTTAGTGTCACTGTGGCTGACCTTCATCTTCACTGGGTACCAAGCTTAATGAATTCGTTGGTCTAGATAAGATCTTTCACGTTATGTAGGTTTCTTTTTTCAATAAAAGTCATAGCTAATTTTGCTTATAATGGCTGGTGTTCCAAGGAAAAAAAAAACAGCTTTACGTCTCGGTTGTTAAAGAAAAGGGCTTCCAAAACGGAAATTAATATATACTCAGTGTCAATAATGAGTTAGCACCACTATTTTGAAAAAAAAAAAAAAAAAAAAAAAAAAAAAAAAAAAAAATCTTTCAAAACTTTTAGTTTCATTCACGATTCTGGTCAACTGCAAATTGGTGAAAAGTTCCACTACACCTGGAACTATGTTGCACATGATTCACGTAGAATTTGAGATTTTTGAAATGTTTGAGGACTTGAGAGTCATCAGTTTTTCACAAGTCGCCATGCCTTCTCATGCCTCTTAACCCTCATTGAAAACGCCACATGATCGGTTTTCATGTTTCAGTCGGCTGGTGGAATAGAGGACCTAGTCTTCAGGTAGTACTCCACAATATGTCACCTCAGGCTTTTCAAGGTAAAACGATACTTTATCATATGACGTCGCTGTTTTCCAGTGGATAATGTCATGTCATAAAAATCGTATGACCTCACGTGTATTAACACTTTTGCGGGATTACTTAACGTCGTTGACGACGTCCGTAACAACAACGTAAATTCTCATTGAAAATACGTCCACTTCGAAGGCGAAAAGTCCTATTTTAAAAGTCATATGATAAAACGAATCTTACACTCGTGGTCATTTCATATGAAATTTATTAAACTCGCCGAAGGCTCGTTTAATAAATTTCATATGAAATGACAACTCGTGTAAAATCCTCTTTTTAAGATCCTTATTCATTTGATATCAGGGTACATGATGCAAGACATCGATTTTCATTTCGACTGTTTAATCTTGAAATCTTGAAGAAACGATCGATGTCAGCTTCACCCTCTTTAGAATTAACAAAACAAGAAATAAAGTTGCACAACAAATAAGCTCGTAATATGATTGTATAATTAAACAAGCTGGTGTAATTTTATATTACTAATCGTTCCAAGGCGATACTTCTGTGGTGGTTCTCATTGTTGTTATGTCTTGGTGTAAACATTTTTTTTGTGCTGTTGATGCCTTATGTATGTTATAATATTTTAGTTAAGGTAACTGAGTGGCCACCTATTGGGAAAATAGCTGCTCATTCGGCTTACGAAATCGTTAGTATGTTTTTTTTCCCGCCTCGGTTTTTTGGAGTGGGAATCTTTTTCTGATTGCGCCTTTTCCTGATCGTTGCCTACTTGTACCTTTTCGTAATTGAAACCACCAAAAAAACCATGTGGAGGGTAATAATGAAATTCGTTTGCATTTCTCCTTAATGGGTCAATCATCTGCTAAGCGTTAATTGGTGGTTCTACATAGAGGCTCAAATTTCTTAGTTCTTTTAGCATGGCTTTGTACGGCTTCGAATACCTCAGACAATACTCATCTTCGTGCATTTGGACGTCTGATATCTAACGCACACATAGAAAATACAAATAGATCTGATTATGCCATAGCTTGTTCAAAATTTACAGAAATAAAATTGTGGCGTTTCTTTTTTGTTCAGTATATATCGTTTGATTTGGAATTGCAGTAACAAAGTTAAAGCCTTTTCACAAAGTTAAAGCCTTTTAGACTGCCTCTAAATTCTTACAATGTTGGCATTTTTGTTTATGGTAGGCACTCAGGCCAGAATTATTCATTAGACTACTACAAAAATCTTTATATGACGAGGCGAGGCGGTTCTAACACGCGTACCCACAATCTATGTTTTGAGCAAAAATAAGAAAATATCAAAATTTTTCTGATGAAATTTTGATTTTTTAAAACTGAAAAAAATCTCTGTATATTGCATGGGCAAGTTTTCGTAATGTAACAACAGGTATTCGCTGATTTAGAAATAACACGTAAAGCAAGATTTCTGAACTTGTCTTTCAACGACAGAAACATTATTGAATTTTTCTTTGGCAATATATGTGCTGCTGTAAAACTAATTGACTTTATTTGAGTTCAGGGTCTCAAATTAATCGTCTTAATTTGAAACGCATTCGTTGCATGCTCTGACATTATTACCAAGTTGTGTTACAATTCCAAGAGAAAACAATGACACCATACTATATTAGATATCTGTGCACGTAATAAGTTTAAAGGGTAATGGATCGACGTCATGTCGATAAAGTCAAAATTTGTGACTTCCCATTATATATTATAAACAAGTGTTGTTAGTAAGTTTACTTGTAACCATTCTTTTGAATTTTATTCTGCTTTACTGACAATGGGTCTTTCATTGTTCACGCCTACCAAACGTTCCGGTGCTCAACCGTTGGTTGAGACAGAAAATCGATAGGAGTAGTTTCCGGTTGAGCATCGAAGTAGCCAGAAAGGTAAACAATAGGTGCATGCTCTTTGTTGTTTGATTAATAACTTTTCTTCCAGGACGAAAATAAAAAATCTGGGAATTGTGTACAGTGTCTTACATATTCATACATCTGTGGTGTAAACATGAGGTCGAGGAATTATCGCGTTTTGACTGAATCCATTTCAGCGTGATGAAGGTGTACTAGAAACCCACAGGATTGTGTAGAAAACGGGCGTGTTTTAGACTGTATTTACATTTTTGTGTCGTGTTTCAGGGTAATTTATATACCGCTGATCAAGACACAGTCATACAAATGTCACTTAAATTTGCAAGTCCATTCAGCCGAAGCAATGGGCACAATATCTTAGAAAACAACTCTGAGAATTTTGGTTGAGCATCGGATAATTAAAAATGATAGGGAAATTGAGTTGTGTCATTTGACCATTGTTTACATTCATGCTCAAAAATATGTTTCAGGAATGCCACATGAGTGCACACAGAGTACTTATTCCCACATTTGCCACTCTAAACTCTGATTTTTCCTAAATATCCAAAAATAGAAGCTGCAGAGTAACAAATACATGTAAAACGGTGTATTTTGTGAACGACAGCCCACAGGCTGGTTAGCATAACTTAAACGGTACTAAAAATACTAAAAAAAAACCTTTTTTCCCGAAAGAAAATGTCAGTTTTTTTATTTTTTGTGTGGTTGCGCACCGGAGTATTCGGTTGAGCATCGGAAGATCTGAGCATATTTGCCAGTCTTTATGTGATTTTGGGATGTGAAAACATGCAATAATGGCCTTTATGCGCTACTGTGTACATTGTTGGTGAGATTTTAAATGACTTGAGAAGTTGACATATTGCTGTGTATCACTTAAGGTATATTGGTGGTAGCAACTTGAATATAATCGATGAATTGAAACATGGTTGCATTTTGCATCAAAATATTATACAAAACGACACAAAGGACAGAATGCACAATTTCGTATATGTTACAAAGGCGTATCGCTCCACGCATACAGTTGTGGTCATGCATCGGAGTATCCGGTTGAGCATTTGACCATCTCTTTCTGTGCTGTCATAGCTTGAACGTTAAAACATTGATGTACGAGGGGAAAGCAAAAAGTTCTTGGACTTTGTCAATAAAATCAAAAGTACATATGCGATTTATCTGAAATTACCGTATGTTTGCGATCAATTTAATACAAACGAGCATAGAAAGTTTCAGACAAATCGCTTGGTAAACGTCGTTTCTATGGCAATTTGTTTGATGCGTGTTAGCGCTACCCGGAGCACGCCAAGTCAAAAGTTCCTATTAAAACATTATTTCTCATTCGACTTTAAGCAAATTTTCATATATTTATTCCCCATCCGTGAAGGATTACAGTAGAAAGTTTAAGGCAAATCGCTAGAAAAATTTAGTTTTTATGACAATTGCTGCGACAGACGCTAGGATTATACGGGGCATGCCATGACGTTCAAGTTGTTCGCGTAGATTTTTGTGCTTACTTGTTGTTTTTAACAGCTATTTCATTGTGACTAACACTTTGCACATCAATGAACACTGTTGTATGCTTCAGTTCTGATGTGTCTCTAGCTGTTTGTAACAAATCAGACGTTTCTGTAGCTTTTATTCGGAAGTCTCGCACACATTTTATCGATGTGCAAGTTTCCGCCATTTACCAGTAACGTCATTTTTACTAAATTTTTGCTAAGACTTGTCTTTCAAAAAGTGTCGCTGTAGCGTTGTCTTTCGAATGCGAGAACTGCAAATTCACATTTCAAGCCGAATTACATCATTATCAATATTTCCATAATTTAAGGAGATTTAGGAATGACATTTTTAAAAATATTTTTATATTTATATACACGTAAACAGAGATTTTACGGCGTGCTCCGGGGTAGCAAACCCCACGTGTTTGTCGATGTAATTTGATCAATCAAAAATAAGATTCGACAAATTACATTTTACATGAATGTCGACAATAGACCATTATTACACTTGTGAAAATACGAAAACAATCGGACGTCAATTATAAAAGTTATTAAGAAAGTCCACGAACTTTTTGCTTTCCCCTCGTATATCAGACATTCCCACCTAGGCTATATTTCCAACCTCAAACCTTTAAACGCCTGATGAAATGAACGTGCAGTAGTAAGAGTTTCGATACAATCATTCAAAATGTCTTCGCTTTAATAACATTTATATTCTGTTCTCTGTCTTTTTTTGTGTCCATTTCCTTTTCATTTCAGGTGATAAACGGTGTTAGTTATGGGAATATATAAAGGAAAAAGAAAACGAGGCCTCACATTAACCGTTAGAAAGAAAACCACATATAGTAAATGTAGAAGCAGACCCTTTATTCGAATTCAGCTTCCCCGTTTCCAAAACGATGCAAAACATCACCAACAGTTCGAACTTCTACTCCATATAAGAAAGTGTCCCCATCTAAAGACCGGAAATCACGCAAACAACTTTTTGACACTAGCTATAACATAGACGATATTCAAAGCTTAACTCAAGAGTTCACTGTTTTAGAAAGCGATGACATCGACGACATACACAATTTAACTGATGTGTTTAGTGTTTTAGACATTTCCAGTAATGCCGACAATACTGAGTTCAATACATGTATTTCTACGGATACGTTTCCAACTTCTGAGAATCAGTCAAGGGGGCAGTTAAGTTCTGTTAGTGATGAAATAATTAAACTCATCCCATCAGTTTTAAACGAACTGGCAAAGGTGGGAAAAGAAAATGTTCTACAAAAGTTTTTCTCTCAAGTTTCCTGCAGTAGATTTCCACTTAATAACACCGCGTTTCAATTATGGTGTGATGTTGTAGATTGGTTCGATAAAACTTCTGTAGAACATTTTCTTTTCCCACCTTTGCCAGTTCGTTTAAAACTGATGGAATGAGTTTAATTATTTCATCACTAATAGAACTTAACTGCCCCCTTGACTGATTCTCAGAAGGTGGAAATGTATCCGTAGAAATACATGTAATGAACTCATTATTGTCGGCATTACTGGAAATGTCTAAAACACTAAACACATCAGTTAAATTGTGTATGTCGTCGATGTCATCGCTTTCTAAAACACTGAACTCTTGAGTTAAGCTTTGAATATCGTCTATGTTATAGCTAGTGTCAAAAAGTTATTTGCGTGATTTCCGGTCTTTAGATGGGGACACTTTCTTATATGGAGTAGAAGTTCGAACTGTTGGTGATGTTTTGCATCGTTTTGGAAACGGGGAAGCTGAATTCGAATAACAGGGTTTGCTTCTGCATTTACTATACGTGGTTTTCTTTCTAACGGTTAATTTCTAACGGTTAATGTGAGGCCTCGTTTTCTTTTTCCTTTATATATCCCCATAACTAACACCGTATATCACCTGAAATGAAAAGGAAATGAACACAAAATAAGATAGAGAACAGAAGATAAATGTTATTGAAGCGAAGACATTTTGAATGAATGTACCGAAACTCTTACTACTGCACGTTCATTTCATCAGGCGTTTAAAGGTTTGAGGCAGGAAATATAGGTGGGAATGTCTGATATACATCAATGTTTTAACGTTCAAGCTATGACAGCACAGAAAGAGATGGTCAAATGCTCAACCGGATATTCCGATGCGTGACCACAAGTGTATGCGTGGAGCGATACGCCTTTGTAACATATACGAAATTGTGCATTCTGTCCTTTGTGTCGTTTTGTATAATATTTTGATGCAAAATGCAACCATGTTTCAATCCATCGCTTATATTCAAGTTGCTACCACCAATATACCTTAAGTGATACACAGCAATATGTCAACTTCTCAAGTCATTTAAAATCTCACCAAAAATGTATACAGTAGCGCATAAAGGCCATTATTGCATGTTTTCACATCCCAAAATCACATAAAGACTGGCAAATATGCTCAGATCTTCCGATGCTCAACCGAATACTCCGGTGCGCAACCACACAAAAAATAAAAAAAAACTGACATTTTCTTTCGGGGAAAAAAGGTTTTTTTTAGTATTTTAGTACCGTTTGAGTTATGCGAACCAGCCTGTGGGCTGTCGTTCACAAAATACACCGTTTTACATGTATTTGTTACTCTGCAGCTTATATTTTTGGATATTTAGGAAAAATCAGAGTTTAGAGTGGCAAAAGTGGGAATAAGTACTCTGTGTGCACTCATGTGGCATTCCTGAAACATATTTTTGAGCGATGAATGTAAACAATGGTCAAATGACACAACTCAATTTCCCTATCATTTTTAATTATCCGATGCTCAACCAAAATTCTCAGAGTTGTTTTCTAAGATATTGTGCCCATTGCTTCGGCTGAATGGACTTGCAAATTTAAGTGACATTTGTATGACTGTGTCTTGATCAGCGGTATATAAATTACCCTGAAACACGACACAAAAGTGTAAATACAGCCTAAAACACACCCGTATTCTACTCAATCCTGTGGGTTTCTAGTACACCTTCATCACGCTGAAATGGATTCAGTCAAAACGCGATAATTCCTCGACCTCATGTTTACACCACAGATGTATGAATATGTAAGACACTGTACACAATTCCCAGATTTTTTATTTTCGTCCTGGAAGAAAAGTTATTAATCAAACAACAAAGAGCATGCACTTCTGGCTACTTCGATGCTCAACCGGAAACTACTCCTATCGATTTTCTGTCTCAACCAACGGTTGAGCACCGGAACGTTTGGTAGGCGTGTTGTTGCTAACTGGATATCACCAATTTTTCACATAATGCATAACACATATAAGAAAACTTTATGTTTTTTACGTGAAGTAATGCCATAGAACAACGCATTCAATATTACAGTAACGCTATAACACATAAGAAAAAAGATTAATAAACTAAAAGTATAACGTTTCAAGCCATAGTCAACCGCAACATGAAATTCAAGATGTCAAATACATTAAGAGCTCTAAGAATTATTTAGACTGAGTGTTTGTCTTTAGAATGAGTAACAATATGATGCGAATGTCAGCTCCGACCATGTAACTTTATATGTGAAAATTTTACTTGAACTATTCAACATTTTATTAGTCTTTGCAGACAATTTCTCAATTGTACAGAATAATCAGTAATGAAAATGTTAAATTAGGCAATGATCATCAAATGGCGCAATCAGAAAAAAATTACCACTTCAAAACCGAGGTGAGAAAAACTGAATTGACAGTAAGGTTTTCGTACTAAGGGAGCATATCGTAAGCCGAGTGAGCAGCTTTTTCCCAATAGGCGGCCACTCAGTTACCCGGCCATAACAAAATATATGAAAATTAACATGTACAAGTACGTGTACATAAGGTCCAAGTCAGCGGTTTGTCTACAAGACCATGTTTAATAATTAGCAGCTTTCATAAATTAGTCATAACTTGGTACAAACCGTGAATATGGAGCTATGTTGTTTTATGAGTTCAGAAGGTTCCTTGTTAAAATGGACACGACTTTGTTTAAAGGTTTTAGTTATTTTAACCAGTACATGTGAATGAAGGCATTTTGAGTTATTTTGGTCAAGTATCACAAATACTTTTTTTGCAACAGCTTAAAAAGGTACACAAGTAGGCAACGATCAGGAAAAGGCGAAATCAGAAAGAGATTTCCTCACCAAAAACCGAGGTGGGAAAAACTAAATTAACAATCAGGTACTTATACCATGAAAACATATCGTAAGCCGAATGAGCAGCTATTTTTCCAAATAGGTGGCCACTCAGTTACCTAAACTTAACTAAAATGTGAAAAAATACATAAGGCGAAAACAGCACAAAAAGTTTTAACACCAAGACATAAAACAATAAGAACCACCAAATAAGTATCGCATTGGAACGATCAGTAATATAAAATCAGTGGCGGGCTTAAATCAATTTTACAGGTACCTATAGGAGCTCACCATCAGCTTCTGCAATGTTTCACACCATTTAGTTAGGTGTTCGGTCTTCGTGAATCTCTAACTTGTCAATGAATGATCAAAGACAAACAAAAAATCATGGTAACCACCATCATGAATAAAAACAAGGCTCACAGACTGAGTTACTGCCCGACGATGGAGATCTCTGGGCGCCAAATAACTAATTTAATCCGGAACAATAGAAAATCACCAGTTGAACCCCGGTGGGCCAAGCAACAGACAATAAGCCCCAGCCCCAACCAACTAAAATGAAAAGGTACAAGTAGGCAACGATCAGGAAAAGGCGCAATCAGAAAAAGATTCCCACTCCAAAAACCGAGGCGGGAAAAAACCAAACTAACAATAAGGTACTAAGACCATGTATACATTTTGTAAGCCGAATGGGCAGCTATTTCCCAATAGGTGGCCACTCAGTTACCTAAACTTAACTAAAATATGAAAACATACATAAAGCGCCAACAGCACAAAAAATTAAACACCAAGGCATAAAAAATAAGAACCACAACAGAAGTATCGCATTGGAACGATCAGTAATATAAAATTACTGGCGGGCATAAACCTGTTTTACTGGATCCTAACCTCACCCTCAGCTTCTGCAGTGGTTCATAACATTTAGTTAGTTGTTCGGTCCTCGTAGTGAATCTCTAACTAGTCAATAAATCATCATGGACAAACAAATAAATCATGATAAATTCCATGATGAATCAAAAACGAGGACTCACCGAATGAGTAAGCTGCCCCACCTTGAAGATCCCTAGGCGGCCAATAACTTACTGACTCTGGAGCAAAAGAAAACCACCAGTTGAACCCCGGAGGGCCAAGCAACAGACAAGAAGCTCCGACCCCAACCAACTAAAATGAATAGCTTTATGTCGGGGACATCATAGAGTCTGACGCCCGACCCACCGGCGTGCAATTAAAGAAGGCAGCATAGTTATCAACCGTGATTGGGTTAAAAACTAAGCATGCAGACTGTCGCATAACATTTAAGTTATCCTATACGTCTGTAACGCGTAATGATTTTTCTGAATTGAAAAGAAAAATCATTCCTTCCAATAAGTTTCTTAAATTTGTAAACATTCTGGTTCCGAAAGGCCCTCACGTAAAAGGGTCTTTAGCCCAACATTAACTTTGGAAATCAGTTCATAGTGTCTGCGATAAAATTTAGAAAAGGTTTTTCGAAGTTTATGATACACATGTACCTATAGCCCTGCTGAAGAAGTTTGGCTGCTAAACATTTATTTCGTGCATTGAAGTCTGCAACATGATTGCAGACTCTAGCAAACCTAATAAGTTGTGAAATGTATACGCCATAAGAAGCACGGCGAGGAACGTCACCATCCAAAAACGGAAAGTTTACTATATGAAAATCAAAGTCGTCACGTTTATCATAAATTTTAGAAGAAACGAATCCATTTGCAATAGAAAGATGTAAGTCTAAAAATGGGGCTTCGGTATCTGTGTTGTTTGCTTTATTCAACTGTTGTTCAGGGGGATAAATTTGTTTGACCATGCCTTCAAAATAAAGATTGTCAATGTTCAAAAAGTCATCGAGGTACCTAGATGTGGAATAGCTTGAAGTGAATAGATTTAAGTGGCGGCCATCATAGAGTCTGACTCCCGACCCACCGGCAGCATAGTTATCAACCATGATTGGGTTAAAAACTAAGCATGCAGACTGACGCATAACATTTAAGTTATATCCTATACGTCTATAACGCGTAATGATTTTTCTGAATTGAAAAGAAAAATCATTCCTTCCAATAAGTTTCTTAGATTTGTAAACCAAGTCACCATAAAATTCTGGTACCGAAAGGCCCTCACGTAAAAGGGTCTTTAGCCCATCATTAACTTTGGAAATCAGTTCATAGTGTCTGCGATAAAATTTAGAATCATGTTACAGACTTCAACGCTCGAAATAAATGTTTAACGGCAAAACTTCTCCAACAGGGCTATCGGTATCATAAACTTCGAAAAACCTGAATTGATTTCCAAATATAATGTTGGGTTAAAGGCGCTTTTAAGTGAGGGCCTTTCGGAACCTGAATTTTATGGTGACTTGGTTTACAAATTTAAGAAACTTAAAGGAATAAATGATTTTTCTTTTCAGATCAGAAAAATCATAACACGTTACAGACGTATAGGTTATAACTTGAATGTTATGCGACAGTCTGCATGCTTAGTTTTTAACCCAATCATGGTTGATAACTATGCTGCCTTCTTTAATTCGGCGCCCAGGGATCTCCATCGTCGGGCAGCTTACTCAATCTGTGAGTCCTGGTTTTTGATTCATCAGGATGTTTATCATGATTTATTTGTTTGTTCTTGATGATTCATTGACTAGTTAGAGATTCACTACGAGGACCGAAGAACTAACTAAATGTAATGAACCACTGCAGAAGCTGAGGGTGAGGTTAGGTACCTGTAAAATCGCCAGTAACTTTGTGTTACTGATCGTTTCAAGTCGATACTTCTGTGGTGGTTCTTTTTGTTTTATGTCTTGGTGTTTAAAACATTTTTGTGCTGTTGGAGCCTTATGTATGTTTTCATATTTTTAGTTAAGTTAAGGTAACTGAGTGGCCACCTATTGGGAAAATAGCTGCTCATTCGGCTCACGATATGTTTCATGGTATAAGTACCTGATTGTTAGTTTGGTTTTTTTCCCACCTCGGTTTTTGGAGTGGGAATCTTTTTCTGATTGCGCCTTTTCCTGATCTTTGCCTACTTGTACCTCATTTTAGTTGGTTGGTAAGAATTATCTGTCAGAGAGGAAACAATTTGGAAGTGTTTTTGTTTTCTATTTTGTTCAAATAAGATAATCATTATGTACATATGTATAAATTTATGATGTCTGTCTAAGCAAATGTGTTTTCTGTGTTTAACGACTGTTTCATGCTATTATCACTCTAGATCCAAGCAACATGTCTTAACCCTAGTTTATTCTTACGTCGATGAATTAGTACAGTAACTGTGATTTATTACAATACCAGTATTCGCAAGTGTGGCTAGTCGAGAAACTTGTCAGTCGAGGCAGATTCAAGAACATTGACATTTCCATCGTTTGTTGCCATAGATTGATGTTTTGGCACAGCGTATAAATTAGCTTCACTTGTGAAAACACCCTATTTTGAACACCACGTTCAGGCTAAATTAAAGTAACAAGACCAGCACGAATGCATTTAATTTGAGCTCTGTTGTGATTTGAGTGAAAGAACACATTAGGCCTCTTGATAGGGTCGTTGCATATTATCACTGGTTTCTCGACGCAGTTCCAATCAAAATCAATACTATCTAAATTCGCTTTGTATGTGAGGAAGATTCCAGATATTTTGTTTAAATCTTTTTAAAGTTAATCAAAATCATGTTAGTTAACCCTCAGTAATTTTGTTTTACTGACTGTTTCAATGCATTATTTCTGTTGTGATTTTATCTATGTTTTGGTGTCGATCTATTTAGCTAAGTTTAGGTAACTAAGTAGCTACCTTTTGGAAAATGTCCAGTCGGCTTACCTTAAGCTCTCTCTCCCTGCATCCCTCTGTTTCTAACTGACAATCCTCTACATGCAACAAACAAACAATTAACAACAATGGTCGTTTGTTTTCTGTTGCCACTTCCTTTTTGCCAGTCACGTTTTGCTAACAGTGACTGGAACATTTCTTGGCAAGAGAAAAAAGAATGCCCAATTATGTGCCCATCACCTATAAAGTCTGCAGGGACTTAGTCAGTTAATATACCTTAAACCCATATTATTATGTGGCTCCAATATGAACAAAGAGTAAGCTAGTAAACGGGGTTTTGTAACTAATAATTTAGTGAATAATGTTCTCGAGGGTTACATGTCTAAGAGTTCACTTGCTTTATTGCAACTGAAACATTGCACAACTTGCATGCTGTAAGGGTTACGAAAACATGCCCATGTAATATACAGATTTTTCTTCAGATGTAAAACTTGAAAATTTTCAGTAGAAAATTTTTGATATTTTTCTTACTTTTGCTCAAAACATAGTTTGTGGGTACACGTTAGAGCAAAAATAAGAAATATAGGTATACCCCCGCATACCCCAGTTTTGCTATATAAAACTGGGGTTTAAGGGGGTATTTATTGCACGGACATGTTTTCCTGATGGGGTTCAAAACCGGATTAAGTAGTCGTCTAAGAACACAGTCAAGTCTAAACATATGAGCCGCTGCATGAGAAAACCAACATTTTTGGGTTCCGACCAGGTCCGACACAAATCGGCATGAGGAGCAGGCTAGAGGTTTGAAATGTTGGATTTAAGTAGAAGAGGGATTGTACTGTCCGTGTAGCGAAAACAAAGACGCTGATCAGCTAGCTGTGCAGTTACTGCACAGATGATCTGCGACATTGTTTTCGCATATAGAGGTTGTTTGTTTTCTTGCGCGATGGCTCATATAATACGTATGATTGATGTGGCATTTCGTTTAAAGACAGACGAAAAATCCATTTGCAAGATGTCTCATGGTCACTTATCACCAACAGTATTTAAAATAAATAGGGGAGAATAAGCCTTATGTATGACATATTTCTTATATCCTATATCCTTGCTGTTCATTTAAACATAATCAGATCAGAAGTTATTTTTGCTTATTCAGATTGGAATAACGACGAACTGTCGGATACCGACGGGAATTCTTCAGATGATGAGAAAGTCGAGAAAGCCGACGCAAGATCTATATGAAACATGATAATCAAAACATCATAAAAAGACCTCTTCATTCATCGACGGGCATATTTTCTGATACCTATTATTATGGTTTGTGTCGCTATGTCATGGTGGGACGTAATAGTGGCATTCACTCTGTGCAAAAAATGCTTGTTCTTTATGTAAAGGGCTTATCTCCGAAACCACTTATAATTTACTGGGAACACATTAAAATGGCAGTAACTAACCAGGGATTCGGCTTAGGGAAATGATTCCCTAGTTCGCACAAGAGAAGCAAAGGTGGACATGTTATCATCGGAAATTCAGTACAGGAAATCATCATTATCGTATACAGAGAGATCAAACACTGACGCATATTATACATATTACGGCGATGTTCATGATGCTTTAGGGCCTTGTTTCACGAGTCCAGAGGCACTTATCGTCAAAACAAAAGCCATAGCCAAAATAATTATGGGGTTCACGGTATTAAAAAGGTACATGTAGGCAACGATCAGGAAAATGCGCAATCACTCCAAAAACCCAGGTGGGAAGAAAAACTAAATTAACAATCAGATACTTATACCATGAAAACACATCGTAAGCCGAATGAGCAGCTATTTTCCCAATAGTTAGGTAGCCACTCAGTCACCTAAACTAAAATTTTCAAACACCAAGACATAATTTTTTTAAACAATAAGAACCATCACAGAAGTTTCGCCCCGGAACGATCAGTAATATAAAATTACTGGCGGGCATAAACCGGTTTTACAGGTACCTAACCTCACCCTCAGCTTCTGCAGTGGTTCACAACATGTAAAACCGGAGTTTTGTCTATGCGAAAACAAAGGCGCAGATCAGCTTCGCAGTAACTGCGAAGCTGATCAGCGCCTTTGTTTTCACTACACGGATAGTACAATTTCTCTTCTTCCTAAATCCGAAATTTCAAGCTTCTAGTCTGCTTCTGTGACTGTACAGGCCGGTTTGTGTCGGACTTGGTCGGAAACCCCGAAGACCGGTTTTCTCGCGTCGCGGCTCATTAATAAAGCAGGTATAGTGAAAATACTTTGGCTGTGCCGATTGACCTCTGACACAGATAAATTTATATAAATTTTGTTGATCGGTCTGCTTAAATAGGTATGTTTCCAATCATGCGACTCTCTCAGCTTCTGCAGTGGTTCACGCCGTCACCTTTAGGGAAAAAACTGCTCACTCACCTTACCGGATATTTTGACGGTACCTGATTTTTCTCAACTTGATTTTTAGGGTTAAACTGCTTGCACTGATCAGTTCCAAATTATTGCTAAGTTATATCTTCTTATAATCGCCGCAGTTCTGTTGTTTAGTGGGCTTGGAATAAAGTAGACACAAAGGAACATAGCAGCACTTCAACAGTATAAAACAACCCCCAAAACTATGGGAATGTGTCCACCTTGTTGTATTTATACTGATCCGAGAATTATAATGTAATGTTCCCTGCGATTTTGGATCTTGTAGATGTATAACGTAAATGAAAGTGACTTTGATTTTTTTTTGCGTACTGGGTCCATAGTTTTTGACAACACCGTCTAATACGAAAGATTGAACGATTTTCTCAAGAGCTTTTAATTCTGATTCAATAATGTTAAACAATGGAGCACAATTAGTCATGACTGTCAATGTCACAAACGTTTTTTCAACGAACATTTACAGTTTTATCAAATAAAGAATAAAATATAAAGGTTTGATCCTTTGGAAGCAGCAAAAACATTCAAAGGGAGATATTATGGACTATATTGCGCAATTTCGGGTAATGAAAAAGTACAAGTAGGCAAAGATCAGGAAAAGGCGCAATCAGAAAAAGACTCCCACTCCAAAAACCAAGGTGGGAAAAAACCAAACCAACAATCAGGTACTTATACCATGAAAACATTTCGTAAGCCGAATGAGCAGCTATTTTCCCAAGAGGTGGCCACTCAGTTACCTTAACTTAACTAAAAATATGCAAACATACATAAGGCGCCAACAGCACAAAAATATTTTAAACACCAAGACATAAAACAAAAAGAACCACCACAGAAGTATCGACTTGGAACGATCAGTAACACAAAGTTACTGGCGGGTTTAAATCGATTTTACACGGCCATAACCTCACCCTAAGCTTCTGCAGTGGCTCTAATATACACAAATATAAACCTCTTCAGTAGCCCTTTTTAAACCGGCAACGAAGGCCAGACTATAATTGTGCTGCAATTTCGAGAATTACACGAGGAGTCTAAATCAAAGACATATTCCTAAATTGGGTCAAATAATTGAAAAATTGCTTAGACGTATGTTTCTAAACGTGAGTGTTTTGAACACTCTTGATATCTTTACTAATCTCAAAGGACCGAAATAAAAATATAATCTGCACTATGGATGATGTACGGAGAGACTTTTTACGGCCGCCACACGGCACAACAGATCCAACTTTAGGATGATGCACGTTTTGTCAGTTTTTGCAAATATCTTTTACGCTTTTTATTTACGCTTTTCGAAATATGTTATGAACACCATAAACATTCTATAAAGTGTTAAAAATGAATTTCCGACTTTTGACGGCACAAGACCTAAAACGCCGCAAAACGTCACATATTTTCACCTACAATGTATCTATAATTATCATTCACCCACCGTGTCTATACAGCTCACGGAAATGCCGGTAAAAAACGGAAGTCCGATGTTCTAAAGTCGTGTAATGTATTACCCAGGGCATCAGATCTAAAGCAAGTTTTGAGATTAAAAAAGACGCACAAGGAAATGTCAAATGATCAGATCAGAAGTTGATTATTCACTGCCTGGACGCTTTCTCAACGCGGAAATACCAAGAATAATACGATTTTACTGAGCGTGCTTGCTAAGTTAACGTATTAAGTTTGATATCCGAACTGAATGCATATTTTGCAACGCGGGCCAATCTTTCTGTCTTACGGTCTCTAGTGACTCGCTAAAATGACGGTAAAGAGAAAAAGAAATAAAATGTATTCTCTGCCTTACAAATTAATCTAAATAAGCCAATTAAGTAGACAGAAAGTACACTATTTGTTAAACAACACTGGATTTCCTTGTAGTTAAAGTTTCTCTAGGTCATGCAACGCCATACTGAGAAAACCTATAGTAAAACAGAGAAATCAGTAGGCACATGTATTGGTGATACAAATTATTTCAAAACCCAAACTCAGACACCAAGAGGGAAAGAAAGTACAACACAAAACATAATACAATGTTAGAATGTGCATGAAGAGCAAGATGACTAGCTCTTTCCCATAAAGGTAGCCGTCATGATTGCATCACCTAAATACAGAGATGACTAGAAAAACTGAGTGGTAGACAGATAAAACAGATTAATCACAGAAGAACCGTCTTAGAACGGTCAGTATAGAAATAACTTTGACAAAAGCTTCATGTTTACCGTCAGATCATGGTTTTCATTACACTGTACGTGTACATGCATTTATCAATGTATTCATTATACTCAATAAATATTATTTAATCCTAAGAAATAATTGAATGACTAAAATGGATTTTACGGGGCCCCAATCTCGCCCTTAGCCTGCTGATATTAACAAGTATTTGATCCGTTTTAAGAGTAGGTTCTTAGCCCATCTGACGACAAGTTTTCTCGCTTCTAGGCTCATGTGCCACAAATTAGCTGTTTTGTGACAGGAATTTTATAAGAGTGACTTTTGTTCATCCCTTTGATCTTCTAAGTCCAGTATCACGAAGATTATATATGAGCCGCCTCATGGGAAAACCAACAATGTGGTTTCTGAACAGGTCTGACACAAACCGGCCTGCACAGTCACAGAAGCAGGCTAGAACCTTGAAATTTGGAGTTAAGTAGAGGAGGAATTGTACTATCCGAGTAGCGAAAACAAAGGCGCTGATCAGCTTCGCGGTTACCGCGAAGCTGATCTGCGTCTTTGTTTTCGCCTATGCAGATTGTTGGTTTTCCCATGAGGCGGCTCATATATTGATCAGCGCTTGATAATTGGAAATTATGGACAGAACACAGAGAAGACTCAATCAAGTCCTTGCATTTACCCAGAATGTACATTCTTCATTATACATTAAGCTAGATAATTGGCTTAGTACAAATGAACTTAATGTGCCAGAGTGCCACTGACGCTCTTTGCTTTCACTTGGCGCCAAGCTTATACAATCGTATATGATATTTTCCCTCTATGCAACAGTTTTTCGTTACAAGATATAATTAATTTTGCTTATTATAACCGATTTTCTGAGAAAATCTGGAAGGTTTGTGTCTCGGTTGTCATAGAGAAGTGTTTCCAATAACGGAAATTAATATATATTCTATCTTGGGTGTCTTATACCCGTTATTACTGTAGACAAAATCAAATCGGTTCTGATGTCTTATGTTTCGGAATTGCAGAAACAAAAGCTTTTCATTGAGGCTATAAGATTGCCTCTTGTAAATCCCAAGAAACCTCATGATTGAATTTGTGTTAATACTCTGTTAGAAAGTAAGACTGACTGCATTAAATCATATGAAACCTTATGGTTGCATTTTTGTGTCTACACGGCTCCCAGGCTGGACATAGATTATACCTCTATAAACAAACTTTTTTTTATGACAAAAAGATATTCCTACTTCCTCCTAGTATCAAATACAGACGACGTTTAATCAGATGGCGATAGTGCAACAGGAAGACCTTGATGAAGCATCTACACGAAAACGGATTGGGGGCGGGGCTTAAAAATAAAATATTGAACCAAAATAAAACTTTAACGATTTCTAAACTTGTTTGTTACAGAAAGAAACACTATTGGTTTACTTTGGCAGTTAATTTGCTGCTGTAAAACTAATTGGCTTAATTTGAAATCCGTTCGAAAAACATTTTCTAAATTTTAACGTAGGCACTATGAATTTATTTCCAAATATAATGTTGGTTAAAAGACGCTTTTAAATGAGGGCCTTTCGGAACCAGAATTTTATGGTGACTTGATTTACAAATTTAAGAAACTTATAGGAAGTAATGATTTTTCAGTTCAGAAAAATCATAACACGTTACAGACGTATAGGTTATAACTTGAATGTTATGCGACAGTCTGCATGCTTAGTTTTTAACCCAGTCATGTTGATAACTATGCTGCCTTCTTTAATTGCACGCCGGTGGGTCGGGCGTCAGACTCTATGATGGCCCCGACTTAAAGCTATTCATTTTAGTTGGTTGGGGCCGGAGCTTCTTGTCTGTTGCTTGGCCCACCGGGGTCCAACTGATGTTTTTCTTTTGTTCCGGAGTTAGTAAGTTATTCGGCGCCCAGGGATCTCCATCGTCGGGCAGCTGACTGAATCTGTGCTGGTTTTTGATTCATCAGGATGTTTATCATGATTTATTTCTTGATGATTAATTGACTAGTTAGAGATTCACCACGAGGACCGAAGAACTAACTAAATGTTATGAACCACTGCAGAAGCTGAGGGTGAGGTATCGATTTAAGCCCGCCAGTAAATTTGTGTTACTGATCGTTCCAAGGCAATACTTCTGTAGTGGTTCTTTTTGTTTTATGTCTTGGTGTTAAAAATTTTAGTGCTGTTGGCGCCTTATGTATGTTTTCATATTTTTAGTTAAGTTAAGGTAACTGAGTGGCCACCTATTGGGAAAATAGCTGCTCATTCGGCTTACGATATGTTTACATGGTATAATTACCTGATTGTTAGTTTGGTTTTTTCCCATCTTGGATTTTGGAGTGGGGATCTTTTTCTGATTGCGCATTTTCCTGATCTTTGCCTACTTGTACCTTTTTGCATGTTTCACCATGTACTGACATTATTACCAATTTGTGTAATACACAGCAATGACACCATGCTTTATCAGATAGTTGTGCATATTTCAACTTGAAAGGGTGTGGATCCACGGCATGTCAGTAAACGTAGGCAAAAACCCTGTGGTTTCTCCATACTTATATGACACAATGTTGAGTCCTCGTTTCCGCTTCATCACATTGCTGAAATACATGTGTTGTTTTCTGTCGTGCTCATTAACAAGCTATGATGCTTCTACTGGAACCAAAAATTCGTCTTGTTAAAACAGACTAAGGGCAAGTAAAATCTATTGAAGCCCTCCAGTAATGTCTTTAATGACCGTTTCAATGAGGTTCTCTTGCGATTTATCTCTGTGTTTCCAGTTTATCTCGTCTACCTCTGTGATGTACTTGTCATCTTTGTATTTTTGATGGTAACCGGGTGGCTTCATTGTTTGGAAAGACCTAGTGACCTTACTCTTCATGTGTGTTGCATCATTTTTGTGATGGTTTGTGCTGTATTTTCTTTCCCACCTAGTGTCTCGGTACCTTCGTAGAACATCACAAACCCTATGACGCGACAGAAAAAAAAATATTAATAAACTCGAGTATTGTCATTTCAAGAAACTAATATGTGTTCAACCTCAACATGAAATTTAAGATTTCTAATGCATTAAGAGCTCTTAGAATATTTAATCGTTGGAATAAGTTAAAACCATTACGAAAACATGCCCATGCAATTTACAGAGAATTTTTGAGCTTTAAAAAATGAAAATTTTTAGCTGAAAAATTTTGATATTTTTCTTATTTTTGCTCAAAACATTGATTGTGGGTACACGTTAGAACCGCCTCGACGAGGCGGTTCTAACGAGTATCTACAATCTATGTTTTGGAGCAAGAATAAGAAAATAGGTATACCCCTGCATATCCCAATTTTACTATATAAAAGTGGGGTATAAGGGGGTATACATTTCACGGACATGTTTTCCTGATGTAATTCTATATGTAAAATTGTTGCTAGGTACTGTTCAATATCATATGTCAGTCCTAGCAGACATTTTCTCAAGACACATATATGCCTAATCAGCACTGAAGTCAACGGCTTGTCTGCAAGATCACGTTTAATAATTAACAGCTTTCATAAATTCGTCATAACTTGGTAGAAGCCGTGGATAATGGAACTATTTTTGTTTCATGTGTTCAGAAGATTTCTTGTTATTAAATTGGAAATGACTGTGTGTGGAGGAATTAGTTATATTAACCAGTGCATGTGAATGAAGGCATTTTAAGGTCTTTTGGTCAAGAAACATGTTTATTTCTCCGTCAAAAATACACTTTTGTAACAGCTTAGATCTTGGTACCGTCCACGAAATATCCCTAGAAAGGGATATAATGGATTTGTCATCGGCCTTATATAGAGGGGCGCGATCTCCCAAACTTCAGGTCGTGAAAAAAGGAGGATTTTATTTCGCTTTAAATGACACGAAGCTGAAACTGTACCGACACTTAGAAGCAATAGGACAGTGTGGATTGGTGAAGGTTAAAATCGTTCCTCTGAGGGAGGTGCCTAAAGGAATAAGAAATCTAATGCAAGTGCCTGAAAAGAAACCAAAATCAAACAAAGGTAAGATCTCTTTTTTGTTTTGTTTTGTTTTGTTTTTCTTCAGAAACTGTCTCTATCATCAAGAAAATATTTAAAGGCCAAACGTACTCCATGATAGACATTGGAACTGGTACATAAATATAACATTGCTTTAAAAAGTCTCCCCGTACATCATCCATATGGTACTATTTCATTTTCCTTTTGGTCCTTTGAGATCAGCGAGGATATTCTGAGAAATCAGAAATTTATTATCAATTAAGACACATTAGCTAACAAACGTTTAATGTATTTGACTCAATTTGGATAATACCTGTCTTTGTATCGACTATCCTATTGAAAGTTGCGTTCTTTGCCTCGATGTTGCCAAATCTAAAGGTCACTGACGAGGCTTAAGTAGCCGAACCCACGGTATGGTTTATCCCCTGTCTCCACCTTATCCAAAGCTGCGGATACCCACTTAGCGTTTCATAACTTTGGTATTAATGGAAAAGAAAACAGATAGGTTGGAAGAAGGAAACGTTTATATCGCTTCTGAATTTTCGCCCTGGTATGTTTTCTGTATTTAACGGTCTTGTTTGAGGCTATTGTAATGCGGATTTGTCCATACAGATCCTGGCAACATGTCTAAACCCTACATACAAGTGTATCCTTTTAGTAGTTTAATTTGTGCTGTTATTTATTACAATGTCACCCCTTACGAGGGTGAATATTCTAGCAACTAGTTGAGACAGATTCAAGAACATTGGCATTTTCCTCATTCGTTCCCATAGATCGAGGACTTGGCAGAGATTATAAAAAGGTACAAGTAGGCAAAGATCAGGAAAAGGCGCAATCAGACAAAGATTCCCACTCCAAAAACCGAGGTGGGAAAAAACTAAACTAACGATCAGGTACTTATACCATGAAAACATTTCGTAAGCCGAATGAGCAGCTATTTTCCCAGTAGGTGGCCACTCAGTTACTTTAACTTAACTAAAAATATGCAAACATACATAAGGCGCCAACAGCACAAAAATATTTTGAACACCAAGACATAAAACAAAAAAAAAAAAAAAAAAAAAACACTACAGAAGTACCGACTTGGAACGATCAGTAACACAAAGTTACTGGCGGGTTTAAATCGATTTTACAATTGACTTTACTTGTAAAATCGTCTTCTTTTAAAAAAAAATCACGCCAAGAACAGCAAGATTACATTTTATTAGAGCTCTGTTGTGATCTAAGTAAAAGATCACATTATGCCTCTTTATAATGTAGTTACATAGCATCACTTTTTTTTCTCGGCGTAATTACATTCAGTTCTAACTAAAATGTTATGTTTGTAACGATTTTTCCAGTTTGTTTTGATGAACTGGGTTTTGTGTTAATACTGAAGTTCATTTGCAACGTACCCGCATACTCAAATATTCATGGGTTGAGTACCCACCGCTTCTGTAAGAATTTGTTAAACTGGTTGAAGCCCTAAAATAATCTATTTAATGACTGTTCCAAGGCGATACTTCTGTTAAGGTTTGATGTCCGTCTTGTCGATTTTGCAGTGTTTGTACCTTTCATGTGCGTCTTCAAAATTTAGCTAAGTTCAGGTAACTAAATAGCGACCTTAAAAGGTATAAAACTGATTAAACAGTGCAAATTTAGGAAACCCCATACTTTACAACCATTACTAAACATATAACATTAATAAACATAATAAATGAAAATGAATATATGGATGAGAAAATGTGTGTTGTTTTTCCTTAAGGTAAACTATATAAATTGTAAACAGTTTAGGGGATCCTCGACCCCACTCCTCGTATATAGCACAGGAATAAATTCACACAACATCCATAAAAGGTAGGTACCTTTGGGAAAATAGCTGTTCGACCAGGTAAGCGTATGTTCTCTTGTAATTAGTACTCATTTATAATTTCAGTTTATCCCGACTTTTGTCAGTCAGGGTGCAGTTGCACAAATTCCTGATCATTGTTTACCTCAAACTTTTTATCACATTTCTTTTAAACGAGCCAAGTAAAAAGGTACAAGTAAGCAATGATCAGGAAATGGCGCAGTCAGATAGACAGCCCCACTCCATAAACCGAGGGGTGGGAAAAACCAAAATGACACTTAGGTAAACCGGGATCGGAATGCTAAATTAAGGCATATCTATATCATTTTCAGGGCGATCGAAAAAGGGGGAAAATGCCCAAAGTAAGACTGGTGCCACAAAGAAATCAACTACGTTACTGTCGAACTCAACTGAAACATCGATCGAATCGGAAATCTCATCAGACGACGATTCCGGCAACCCTTCAGGTGAGCCGATTATACCACCCATATCATCAGGAAAACATGTCCGTGCAATATATACCCCCTTAAACCCCACTTTTATGTAGAAAAACTGGGGTATGCAGGGGTATACATGTACCTATTTTTGCTCCAAATCATAGATTGATGGTACTCGTTAGAACCGCCTCGGCGAGGCGGTTCTAACTTGTACCCACAATCTATGTTTTGAGCAAAAATAAGAAAAATAGAATTTTTCAGCTGAAATTGTTCAAATTTTAAAGCTAAAATATCTCTGTATATTGCATGGGCAAGTTTTCGTAATGTAGAGGCAGTATCCAACCATTCGAACACTAAAAGAGCTAATAAGACCACGGCATCCGACTAAGATTTTTTTTCTAGCAGAAACATAGCCTGGTCGAGGTCACTTAGATTAAAGTGTCAGTAAATTTTCAATTAATTTTTTCAATTTTGATAAGTTTTTATATGTTCTAGGGCTTCGTTTGCCGAACAAGGATCTGTCGAAAACTTCCATAAAGCATTACAGATAAACCAATTAAAGACTAATTAAAATTTGACTTAAATGAGTGACAGTGATAAATATATACTTTTGCCCGCCTTCACACTCGAATTTAATGCGCAAAGTTCTGGAATTCCGGAAGTAAATAGAAACACGTGCTAAACTCTATTTACGACCAAACATAATTACGGAGTTGTGTAATATATACTTATGATTTACTGTAAAATAAAAATATTTGAAAGTATGATCGTGTGCATTGACAAATCTTGTTCATGACTACTTGCCCCATCATTGACAGGCAATAGTGTGTGCCCTAAACAAAGTGGTATTTTGTCATACATAATCGATTTTATTTACGGAGAGGCTACATAGGGGGAAATTAAGAAAGATAACAGCGCAGACTGCCTTATACATGAAACAGCAGTCACACATTAGCGTATAAGTGAAACGCGCGCCGGGCGTATTGAAAAAAATTGCAAAATTCCACATACGCCAAACACACGTCGGAGACACGTTCAAAACGCGTTACGAGTACGCTGTGTACGCTTGGTGTACGTCCGGCGCGCGTCGCCGGATGTCGCTAAAAATCGTCGCGCGTTTCGTGCGCGTTTGGGATCAAAATTTTTTAAACATGCTTAAAAATTTTCTAGGAGCTCGGCGTGTCCCGGGCGTGTGACATATACGTTTCGAATAAGTTCCACGCGCGTTACAGGCACGCTGAATACGCTTCGAGCGCGTTTGGCGCACGTCCCAGGCACGCCAGTGTACGCTACATGCGCGTTTCAATTTTATGAGATATTGCTTCAGTAGCGTGCCCCAAGCGTGTGTGGGGCGCGCGGTGAACGTTTGCTGCGCTTCTATAGCGTGTTCTTAGCGTGTCCGGGACGTAAGACAAACGTACTCTAAAACTGAGATTTTTTATACGTCCGGCACACGCCTCAGTCGCGCGCAAATGTGTGACTGCTAAAGCGAGTTAAAGGTACAAATTAATTTTATACGTCCAAAATCATCAGCGTGTTGAGATTTGTCATACGCCCGGCGCGCGTTTGGGTTATACGCTAATGTGTGACTGCTGTTTGAAAGACCGTTCAAGAACCGCGTTCTGTAGCAATTCTGCATTCTCTATAATGCATTACCCGAACGTTGGCCCATTCATTTTTATGCCAACATCATGGCCACAGCGTCATATTTCCTCCCTAAAGTAATGTTGTGTTTTGTGGTCAGCTTTCATAAGGGGGGCGTTTCAATGAAATGAAAGAAAACTTATGTTTACGTTTACACGTACGTCACTGATACGCCGTAGATCTGAAAAGAGTGTCGAGGATACGCCACACATACGTCACACGTAGAAAAGGTGCGCTCTACATACGGCACGGTTACGTGGCATGTTACCCGCGGCGTACGTGTGACGTATCAGGAGTATGAGCTACGTATCTACGGCGTATCTGCCACGTTGCTTTCGTATGAACCACGTATGTGTGACGTATGTACGGCATATCGGACTTGCCACGTACGTCAGCGGCTACAAAATCTTAAATGCATATACATAAAAAAAACGTAGCACCTCGGCGTATGAGGAGTATGAGCTACGTATCGTGGAGTATGAGCTACGTATGCTCACGTATGTACGACGTACGCGTGACGGACCTTTCGTATATTGATACGCCGTAGATACGCGAGTTGATACGCAATAGTTTGACAGCGGTTTAAGTAATACATCACCTAGAAACGGTGTGTATATATAGCTGTTTGAGTGTTGCTCTAGTGTCATCAAACTGCATTTTACTAATTTTTAAGTAATTGATACAAGTAGCTCGACAATGACCACAGACAGATCAAAGACCGATTAAGTATCGAAATTGACATCGTGCGCACGTCACTGATACCTGTCAGTAGCATTATGACTCGTCGGGCCATATTTACTAGGATATAATGGATTCATAACATTTTATAAACATGTCAAATCATATTATTCGTGTATCATAGATTGACCTATACATGGATCTAGAAAAAGCCTCTGTGGTGTAGTTTTGTCAGGCAAAACATGTCCATGTGTTCCACCCCGAGCTTCTCTAGATCTTCGGGCGAGACATTAAACCAAGATCCCGTCCTCGTGCGACCATAGCTGTTGACTGGGACGTAAAAACCAAATAATAAAAAAACTGAACGCTCATGACTGTACCATATCTATTGTCCATACTCTTTCATCATTTGGTCTTCCGATCAAAATGACGACTTTTCTATCCAAAACTAGTATCCCTGGGTTTCAGCATATCGCTATTAGCGTTTCCTGTTGGTGTGTGCGGATTTGGAATTTAATTGTTTTAGTTCCCCTGCATTTTTACGTTTTTAATTTTTAAATGTTCCTTACGTTTTAAAGAATGTCGGGACGGAGTCACCGCTTCTGGGGTTTTAACCAGCACTCTGGGATGTTAATGCGTCTTACTCAAGGACACAGCACTATGCCGCCAGTGGGGATCGAACAAAAGGACCTCTCCACACGGAGTCCGATGCTCTATCAGAAAGCCACTACGCTCCCTACTTTTTGGAGTCAACCACATACGTTCTAACTAAGAAAATGAATACCCACACTTTATGTTTTCGTTCATAAATAACGGAGTTATAGGCGTTTTAATTTCTGATGTGACACACCTTTTATGACATCAAGTAAATGGAAACGTCAGAAGTAATCCAAAATCTACGCGAATATATAGGCTGATATCATTCACTAGTGACTTTTGATATCAGTGAGATTTGTTATCATTGAAATTTCATTTAAGAAATGAATTTCATTTTTCTGGTGTTCATGGAGCTATGAACCGCAGTGGGTCGCGTGCAAAGTGAATGAACCCCGAAGGGGTTCATGTAAGCTTTGCTAGCGACCCACTGCGGTTCATAGCTCCATGAACAACAGAAAAATTAAACTCATTGCTTATATTTACATTCATTTCTCTCTTTCGCTTGTTGAAAAATCACCAAGGCGGTCACATTTACCAGCAAACAGAGAATCTACACACAGTGTGTGTTCAAACAGCGGAACGGCGTCGACGTTTACAACGTCCAATCAGATTGGCGAGATTCATGCTTTTTGACGTCAAGTTTGGATTACGTCACGTCGCGTGACACAATGTTGTTCATGGAAGTATGAACACAGATGAAAATCTAATGGTTCATCTAAGGAGGTTTTAGAAAAATGTAAATATATCAATGAAAATACCAATTTTATCAAGTTTTGATATACATTGGTTTTCACTGTGAAGTCCATTTATTTCACTTTTATAGAATGAACCCGGTAGAGCCACGTTTTTGCTGTGTTCTAACACAGTGTCGTCACTATGCAGGCCGGTGGATCTCGGTTTTACTTCGGTAAACCCCGACATTAAGCCGGATGGTTGTCAACGATGGTGTCGGTGATAACCGGGCCAAAAACGGGCTTCACCGTGGGCAAACTTTTAAAGGTCCGGTTCGTCATATAGGAGTTCCGGTTAAGGCACAGCTTGTGTCGAATAGCACGGTTTAATTACCCCCAGTTTACGTCCGATCATCCCGGTTTATCATGCTCGAACGCTTTGTCCCGGTGTCGCCCAGTTCTGCACCGGAATGTCCCGGCTTGCCACGCATGTCCATGGTGGCGCTATGGTTCTATCCCGGTCCGACACGATTCATCCTGGTTAACCGTAGATAGAACATGGCTTAAGCATCGAGCATTAAACCGTCTTCTACTATGTAAATTAGCACCGTACTTCTTTGCCTAAAAGAATAATATAATACAACTATAAGTTTAATGAGGTAATCTTGTGCAAATGAGCAAAACTAGTGGTACAGGACAAGTCTGCAGCAAGATAACTACGAAAACTACTTCCACCCTGCAGTGTTCTTCAACAAGGCACTTTTAAGCTTCGCATAATATTGGTTGACACCCAGAAACCTAGCAACCGCTGGCGTCGCCCCAACATGACTGAAAAATTGTTGACCAGTAAATTTCATCGAACCACTTAGGTATAAAATGACAAAATTAGTTACGAACCAACCATCTAGTACCCAGATAGCTAGGGCGGAAATGGTGAAAGTGGTTACGAAATTACCTTGATGGGGAATGGTTTAAATTGGGTACGAAATATACAAACATGCGCGGATCCAGAAATTTTCATGAGAGGGGGTCCAACGAAAATGGTAATTTTTGGTCACAGACGAGGGGGGGGGGTCCAACCCCCCCCCCCCCAAAAATCCCGAAATTACCTTTTCTTACTGAGGTAAAATTTTCAAATTCCAGGGGGGGGGGGGGTCCGGACCCCCGGTCCCCCCCCCCTCTGGATCCGCGCATGACAAAAATGTGTACGAAAAGACCGAAGTGGTTTTCAAAATGACATGGGTTCGAAAAAAACAACAACAACAAAACATTCGCGTACGAAACGATTGGAAACCATAGTGAAAATACATAAAAATGTAGTTTTACCTCAGCCCTCTCAATAGGTCTTGGCAGAATCTGTGTCTGGCTTTCACTAACAATGCCTAAAACGATAAAATCATGCAATATGACCTTTTATGTATAACATGAATGCATTATTGTTACTGGTTATATGCACTGAAAAGTGTGATGATCTGTGATTATCGAAATCTTAATGTACTGCTCGACACTGTTATTTCCCTTTGAGAAGCGAATACTTGTCATGAGTAGTCAATACCCGTATCGAACCTCAAATGAAATAGATCTACAGTGCATGTACATATAAGACCATATTTATAATAAAATCGTGTCTCTATACCACTTTCAACTGTTATACAATATCTTAATTGGAGGTGGACAAGGTGCTATTCTACAGATTTATATATACGCCCATCCATGTGGCATCAGCAGAATGCGTAAAGCGAAATGCAAAATATACATGAGTGTTATTATTTATGTTTGAAAAACAGAACTGACACTGTACCCTTACCAAACGTCTAGAAGTTTTGAAGTCGCCTCGTCATGTGACCTGCATAACATTCCTCCTATTCCCCGCTCCCCATCTCATCCATATTCCATTGGAGAATCACTGGATTTTAATATTTTTTGCTTCCGCATTCAGGCATTGACGAACCGCTCATGGCTATATGTTGTTTACATTTTATTGATGACGCGAGACTATGTGAGTGCGCAAGCCTACTACGGTACCCCGCCTTAAGTCACGCCTAGAACTCTTTATAATATTTGAGGTAGAATCAAAAAATGTAAATGAAGCAAAATTAAGGTATTTCCCTTAATTTAAGCCCAAATTAAGTCGCGTAAATGAGAATTTTAATGCCCATGTTTAGGCACCATTTTAGCACAAAACTTATGACCCAAAAAATATTTTTTTCACATATAAAATTGATTGAAAATATACTGTGACTTTAAAACGTACATCTACTGAAAAGCATGGAAAAGTCCATTAAAGCCTAAAATCGAGGTTTAAAAAAAAAAAAAAAAAAAAAAAAAAAAAAAACAGGTAATTTAAGCAAACTTTTAAACTGTTTTATTGGGTATACAGACGTTTGTAAGTTACCTCAACCTGTTGGCATACATGTATTTGCACATATAATGAGCGGTTAACTAGTAATCAGATGGTCAGTCATTAGTAAATAAGTTTTGCCCGGAGACACAAGCAACCCATGTTCCCACATAACCGCCCTTTAAAAGTTCACTTGGTTTATCGCCACTGCCACTTTGCACAACCTGAAACCGTATTAAGCAGCCGTCTAAGAACACAATTAAGTCTGAACATTTAATACTTATGATCTAGATGGCTTTTCGTTTAAAAGACAGACAAGAAATCCATTAGCAAGATGTCTCATGGCAAGTTATCACCAATAATATTAGATAAATGGGAAAAAGAAATCTTATTTTTTGACATATTGCTTGTGTCATTTATCCTTTCCTTACAGTTAGAGATGATAGAATTTATTTTCTCCTTCAGACTGGACTAACGACGAGCCATCAGATACCGACGTCGACTCTTCAGATGACGAGAAAGTAGAGAAAGCCGACGAAAGTTCTGTATGAAAAACTTAAATTTTACTCCAGTTGGAATCGAAACCTATATATAAACAAAATATTATATATAATAAAATGCCTTTTTATAGACGGTGATATCTGTCATCATGCTATGTCGAAGGGGGGCGTCATAGTGTCACTTACTTTGTGTAGATGTTTTCTTGATGTTAAGGACCAATGATTTTTATTTGTTTGAATTGATGTGTTTAGTCCTAGACAACAGCCTCGGTCAATCTGACTTATTAACTGGTGACACGCAAAATATGACAATACCTTACCAGTTGATTTCGCAAACGACATTACGAGAACAAGACCATGCAATATACAGAGATTTTTAGGTTGTAAAAATTGAAAATTTTCAGTAGAATTTTTATGTTATTTTTCTTATTTTTGCTCAAAACATAGATTATGGGTACACATTAGAACCGCCTCGTCGAGGCGGTTCTAACGAGTACCCACAATCTATGTTTTAGAGCAAAAATAAGAAAAATAGGTATACCCCTGCATATCCCAGTTTTGCATTATAAAAGTGGGGTGTAAGGGGGTATACATTTCACGGACATGTTTTCCTGATGGTTGAATTCGCAAACGAGGACACATGATCATCAGATGTTTAACAGGAAATCATCACTATTGCATACAGGAAGGTTTATATGGCCAATACCACCTCTCTTTGAATGTTTTCACTGCTACCAAAGAATCAAACTTTTATATTTGAGCAGCCTCGTGGGAAAACCAACAATCTGCATGGGCGAAAACAAAGGCGCAGATCAGCTTCGCAGTAACTGCGAAGCTGATCAGCGCCTTTGTTTTCGCTACACGGATAGTACACTTCCTCTTCTTCTTAAATCCGAAATTTCAAGCATCTAGCCTGCTTCTGTGACTATACAGCCTGATTTGTGTCGGACCTGTTCGGATGCCACATTGTTGGTTTTCCCACGAGGTGGCTCATTTCATTATCTATCTGCTGATACTGTAATACCCCCTCGCGAGGATTTTTTGCAGCCAGTGAGGATGAAATACTGGTCAGCGCATAGCATTACGAAAATTTGCCCATGCAATAAACAGAGATTTTTTGAGCTTTAAAAATTGAAATTTTCAGCTGAAAAATTATTTTTCTTATTTTTGCTCAAAACATAGATTGTGGGTACACGTTAGAACCGCCTCGGCGAGGCGGTTCTAACGAGTACCCACAATCTACGTTTTGGAGCAAAAATAAGAAAAAATAGGTATACCCCTGTATACCCCAGTTTTGCTATATAAAAGTGGGGTATAAGGGGGTATGTATTTCACGGACATGTTTTCCTGATGGTTGATTTCGCAAACGAGGACACATGATCAGATGTTTAACAGGAAATCATCACTATTGCATACAGGAAGGTTTATATGGCCAATACCACCTCTCTTTGAATGTTTCATCAGGATAACATGTCCGTGTAATGAATACCCCCCTTAACCCCACTTTTATATAGTAAAACTGGGTTTCGCAGGGGTATACCTATTTTTCTTATTTTTGCTTCAAAATATAGATTGTGGGTACTCGTTAGAACCGCTTCGCTGAGGCGGTTCTAACGTGTACCCACAATCTATGTTTTGAGCAAAAATAAGAAAAAATGTCATTTTTTTTCTAATGAAAATTTTAATTTTTACAACTAAACAAATCTCTGTATATTGCATGGGCATGTTTTCGTAATGTCACTGCTTCCAAAGGATCAAACTATTATATTTTATTATCTATTAATTGATACTGTAATACCCCCTCGCGAGGATGGTTTGCAGGCTGAAATACTGGTCAGCGCATAGTACGTGTTACTATGCTGGTGATGCTTTTATGTGTCGTTTCACCAGTACCACTTATTGTTAAAACAAAAGACTTAGCCCTAATGTATAAATGATGAAGTGATCTGTAACATGTTAAACATGACTAAAATTTGTTTTAAGACATACAATGACCAAATTATCCGGTTTCGTTCCTATGGCAATGACATCACGATATAAGCTGTTTATGTCACAAATCCAACTCTATATACGTACATGTATAATCTAAGTATTATATTGCAGTATATAAGTTTTATAAATTTCATAAACATCATAGAAACAATGTGAATTGCTGTCCTAGAGATCACCACTTAGCACATACAAAGGTACAAATAGGCAATGATCAGGAAATGACGCATTAAGAAAGAAAATCTCTCCCCAAAAACTAAGGCGGGAAAACTAAATTGACAATTAGGTACTTATACTAAGAAAACATATCGTAAACCGAGTGAGCAAAAGTGTATCGTTATCAGAAAGGTGATTATGAATCTATGAGAGCAGAAACACTTAAATTTGCAAAGGAAAGATACTTCAACGGTTACTCAGATACTCGGTCGGTCCAGGAAAATTTCAATCTCATTACATCGTTTATTCAGGAATCGGCAGATAAACATATCCCCTCAAAAACTAGTCGCTCAGTTTCCTCTGTCCCTTGGATAACACCTGAAATAAGAAGGAAGATTCGCAGAAAAAATGCAACTCATGCAAAAGCTAAAAAGACTGGTAGTGCAAAATTTAGATCTAAATTTGAATCTTTACGGAAAGAGATCAAAGCTGATATCAGGAAGCAGCATGATCTTTATGTGAACAACTTGGTAGGAGATGTTAAGGCTAATCCTAGAGATTTTTACAGGTACATAAACAGCCAGAAAAAAGATACCCAAGGTATTCCCCCGTTGAAAAAGAGAAATGGAAGTGGAATAGCTCAATCTGAATTTGAGAAGGCGGAAGAATTTAATGGTCAGTTCTCGGATGTTTTCACTAAAAGTGAATACAAACAGGTCCCTCTTATGGATAGATCTGCCCCATTCATGCATGATATTGTGGTCACAAAGGAAGGGGTGACCAAACTTCTCAAAGGTCTAAACCCGTCTAAAGCCTTAGGGCCTGATGAGCTTCATCCCAGAGTCCTAAAGGAACTGGCTATGGAATTAGGGCCGGTATTCGCCCATCTCTTCCAGCAGTCAATTGATACAGGTGAAATTCCTAAAGAATGGTCTCTTGCTAATATTTGCCCCCTGTTTAAGAAGGGTGACAGGTCACTTGCCCGCAATTACCGCCCTGTTTCTTTGACATGCATTCCTTGTAAGCTTCTTGAACATATTGTATGCTCAAATATTATGGCCCATCTTGATGAACATGAACTCCTGTCGGACAGGCAACACGCATTTAGGAAATGGCATAGCTGTGAAACTCAGTTGACTACAGTGATAAATGACTGGGCCAAAATCTTAGACAAAAAAGGCCAGGTCGACACTTTTATACTCGATTTTGAAAAGGCTTTCGATACTCCTCCCCATGAACTCCTTAAAAGCAAATTGTTCAGCTATGGAATAGGTGGAACAACACTGAATTGGATAAATGCTTTCCTTTGTTTCAGACAACAAAGGGTAGTGGTTAATGGTATTAAATCGGATTGGGCTCCAGTTGTGTCGGGTGTCCCTCAGGGCACCGTTCTCGGCCCCTTGCTGTTTTCCTTGTATATAAATGACATCTCAGCAGACATCGAGTCTGAAATAAGACTCTTTGCTGATGATTGCGTTTGCTATCGTGAAATCAAGAATGAAGATGATACATTGAAACTTCAGAGAGACATTGATCGCCTAGGCAGTTGGGCTAGAAAATGGGGAATGAGATTTCAACCCGTCAAATGCAACATGATGCAGCTGACAAATAAACGGTCTAGTAAGATACAGGCTAACTACACCCTTGAGGGCACTTTACTGGAAAACGTTGAAAGCATAAAATACCTGGGTGTAACTATCACAAATGATTTGAAATGGAATACTCATATTTCCAATGTTTGTACAAAGGCTAACAGAACTCTCGGATTCTTGAGGAGAAATTTGTATTCTTGTCCCCCAGATGTGAAAGAAGCAGCTTATAAAGGACTGGTGCGGCCGGTCTTGGAATATGGAAGCTCAGTTTGGGACCCTCACACTCATGGCCTCCAGGAAGAACTGGAAAAGGTCCAAAATCGTGCGGCAAGGTTTGTGACGGGAAATTATGTTTTTGAAACTGGGAGCATGACTGGCATTTTAGGTCAACTGAAATGGGAATCTCTTAAGAAAAGGAGGAAGGATAGTAGACTTATATTGCTATACAAAGGTCTAAAGGGTAAAGCCAGAATACCCACAGATGACCTTATCCCAAAGAATAGGCGTTGTAGAAATCAACACTCTTTGGCTTTTCAGATACCTTCAGCTAGCAAAGAAGCGTACAAAAGTAGTTTCTTTCCACAGACTATCAGGGACTGGAATAACCTCCCTGATTCACTTGTCTCCTCTGCTGAAATGTCTGATGACTGTGTGTCCAAGTTCGCTTCACTCGTGCGTTCAAGGGACTAATTTCCCCCCCATCCGAACCCCCTGGTGAAATAATGTCATTTGGCGTGTCACCAGTAAACTATTCAGATTCAGATTCAGAGCAGCTTTTTCTCAATAGGTGGCCACTCAGCCATCCAAACCCAACTAAAAATATGAAAACGCATATAGGGTGAAAACAGCACAAAAGTTTAAGGAGCAAAAGGTAAAACGATCTTCATGGACTCAAACACATCACTTCTGTTACAAATGACATTTTGTAGCAAATTCCATAATAGGTTTCATAAAGGTAAATGAAAACAACGATGAGAAAGGGCGCATCAGAACGAAAGTCTTACTCCTAAACAACTGGTTTTACAGGCGCCTAAAATTTGCTTTACAATTTAATATCGATTTATTAACGCTGTCGCCGTCAGGGAAGTAGATGCTCACTCAGCTCACGATACATTACGAAAGCTTGCCCAAGCAATATATAGAGATTTTTAGCCGTTAAAATTAAAAATCGCATCGGATTTGTTTTAGATTTTTAATATATTTCAATATAATTGATTAAACATTGATTTTATGGACACGTTAGAACCGCCTCGTCGATGCGGTTCTAACGAATACACACAATCTGTGTTTTGGATCAAAAATAGGAAAATACCACTGTAACCCCCAGTTTTGAGTGGCCACCTATTGGGAAAATAGCTGCTCATTCGGCTTACGATATGTTTTCATGGTATAGGTACCTAATTGTTGATTTGGTTTTTCCCATCTCGGTTTTTGGAATGGGAATCTTTTTCTGATTGCGCCTTTTCCTGATCTTTGCCTACTTGTACCTTGCTATGTAAAATGGGGTTTAAAGGGGGCATACGTTTCACGGATGTACCTCCAAGATCAATTCCTGCGACACTTTTTTCAATAGATCAAGTGTACTTGAATTCAGCAGGTCACAACTTCTATTGTGGTCCTGTTCAACAATGGTTCACTTGTGCTCAGTTATCTTGTCCAGTTAAAAGGCAGATTATGCAATACCGAATAGCTAAAGATTAAAACCGTGTAAGCATAATTTATTATCAGTTTTATTAGCACTAAAAAACTTAGACCATTTATGATAAATCATGCACTGAAGGAGCAAAACTGCACCATTATAAATAATAAAATGACGCAGCTTGAACTGCTTTAAAGGCCAAATTACATTCCTTTTTTAATGCCTGCGATTGCAGAATTTCCTTTCAGCTGCCAGCTGTTTTTGTTTAGGTTTGTTAAAAGTGTCGTGGTAAATTGACCAAGATTGTATTTGTATCAATACCTAATTGTCAATTTAGGTTTTCCCGCCTTGGTTCTCATTGCATTGGTCAGTTCCAGATCATCGCTTACTTTAACTTTTTTTTTTTAAATGTCAATTATATTAATATTGTGGGATAGGTGTGGGAACATAGAAAACACAAAGGAACTGAACATATCACTTGAACATTTTAAACCAGTCACAAAAATTATAAGAGAGTGTCTACCATGTTATTTTTGTACTGATCCCAGAGATGTACCTGTATATTTGCACCGTCATTTGTGTGCGAATTTACATGTTGTTATATACCTGTTTCATAAAAAACCTAAACAATATTATACGTGTGTTTTATTGTTTTACCAAAATTCCCAAATTCGGTTCATTCAGTGGCCGTTTTTAACGAAGAGGATTCCAAGAGTATGGACAAAGGCAATAGATAACAAAACCATATTATGATAACAAATATGAACAAAAATTTTAAAAGCAAAACGGAATAAGGTGATGTGGGTTTTTAAAAGAGTGTATAAATCACTTTGATGGCATCATAGATAACTGACATAGCCAGCATACATGTAGTTACCCTCGGTAAATAACTTAAAGGTAATATCTTACTTACTTACTTACTTACTTACTTACTTACTTACTTAGTGATTATTATACACCCACCAAGTCAATATAGCTTATGAGAATGTGAAAGTAAGCAATGATCAGGAAATGCCTGTGAAAACGAAAGTGAGATATTTGAGAGTCGTGTTATTTATTGCCCTGAGCATCAGACCTAAAGCAAGTTTTGTGATTAACAAAGACGCACACAAAATGTCAGAATCTCAATATTCGCTGCCTAGAAGCTTTCACATCGCGGAAATACCAAAAATAATACGCTTTTTACGGTGCCTGGTTGTATTGTTACGGTTTACGTATTAAGTTAAAACAACGGGCTGAAGACAGATTTTCGCGCGACGCGAAACAATAATTGTGCTGTCTTGTGGTCTCTCATGGCTCACTAAACTGTTGGAAACAGAATCTTAAAATCATTTTCTGTCTCACAAAGTCCAATGATCCCGGAACGCTTCATAAATGTGTTTTTAACAAAAACATATTATTTATAGATTGTTATCAACGGGGTCTATGAACGTGATCAGCATCTCTCGCTGTGCTTTCACGCAAACTGTGCATCAGATGGAAATAGATCATGATTTCCTGTAACAAATCACAGCTGCAGCCATCATGCATGCACGCTTATGTAAGGTATCTTCTTCAACATTTCTGTACATTGATTTGGAATGTTCCAGAGCGTAAAGCAATAAAATAGTACAGCCTATTCAAGGCACTTTATTTCTGTCAAGTTTTTTTTTTTTTTTTTTTTTTTTTTTTTTTAATTTGTTCATTTTTAAATTTGTTCATGCAAAAAGCGCAGTTAGCTTTCAGCCACATTGCAGATGTGCAAGAAGATTTTTATTGATGAAAAAAAATATTTTGAACAATTTTACAGCGTTTTAATCTTATCCTATTTTCGTTCACTTTACATATTGAATAATGGGGTATAGTGTCTCCTTTTTGAAATCAACTCCTCCTAGAGTTTTCAGTATATCCTTTTAGTACTTTGCAGCTGTCTTACAGACATATTGAAGATGTGCATGAAGATTTTTCTTGAAGAAAAAATCATTGTTAAGAATATGGAAAAAACTGCAGCTCTATGAAGAAGTTTGACGCCGATACTACATGTAGCAAACAGACTAGTAAACATGATTTACAAGTTATCACCTTGCGGGTGGTATACTGTAAGCCTTGCTTACAGCTAATTTCTTGTTTCCTCTGAAATCTCTAAAACGTCTTACTAATAAACCACAGCAGACTTTTCTATTAGATTCTTTTTAAAGAAGCCAACTTGTGTTTCTTTGTCTGTGAGTCGACGTCAAATTCGACGACGTAATTTATAAATAATCACGTGTTCTCATGGGGTAGCACTAACGCTTGAACAAGAATTATTTATGAAATCAGATAACAGTAGAACAACATTTGGCGGGTTTTATTGAACTTATTTGAAAATTATGTAAATTCCTGTACTAGATAATTAAGACAAAAATAATCATAATATTCAGTTATTCAGTTGGGAATTGATTCAGAGACAAAAAAAAAAAAAAAAAAAAAAAAAAAAAAAAAAAAAATAAAAAAAAATAAAATAAATAAATAACGTTCTGCGTGTAACAGATGAGCAACATCGCTGGAAATAAATTGTGATAAAATTTGACACCTCATTGAGACCTTTTTTACCGAATCATGTAATCGTGTGAAATATAAACGAATGTGGTACACATGTACCTGTAACAAGGAATGAGTTCTGATGAGTATCTGTAGTCTGTATTTTGAGCAAGTAAGTATTTAAGATATCTTATCTGAAAAAAGCACTTTATTTGCAAACGATAGGATTGCAGTCTATTGCATAGCAGCATATTATGCGCACGTGGAAACAAATAACTATTCCGCTAGCAACTACTTTTGTCGGCTGGTACTTGAAGGTTTTCAGTCTTTGGTAGTGAAGATTATGATTTTTTTTTGCAATTGAAGAATAAAACTAATTCATTTCTAGAATCACCAATAAAAAAGTCTACTGCGTACGATGCAAATTTTATGGAGATTTTTACGCAGCTTTTTATGCCCTTAAAGAGGGAAATTCTGAAGGAGCTAAGGTGGTACCACTGTTTATTTAATATAGGCCCTTGCTGGTGCGATATGATCCAAAAATCAAAGGTTTGTCATAATGAGGTGATTATTCTCATCTCTTCTTGGGGTAATGAAGAGGCCCCTGAAGGGTAATACCTGAGTCTCCGTAACTCAAAATTTGGAGTTTTAAACTCATTATATTTTATCCTGACTCCAACTTCTTCGCAAGCTCAAATAGTAAAGCATAAGAGGAGTCAAACATTGTAGGAACAACCTCATTTGTACTTCAATTTACAAAACCAAGGGCCATGGTTTATATTGTAGGATTCTCCAAGCCTTCACATGAGACCTAAATTAAATGCAAGATCATATATATTTGTTTTACCTTGATGGTTCATTGGAAGTATCGCCTTGGAACGATCAGTAATATAAAATACTAGTTTAAGATTCACCATGAGGACAGAATAACTAACTGTTTGTTGTGAACCACTGCAGAAGCGGAGGGTGAAGTTATGGCCATGTAAAACTAGTTTAAACCCGCCAGTAATTTTATATTGTTACGCACTACCGCGTTCAAATATAAATGGCACACGAATAGTGACTGGTTTATTACTTTAATACTCAGACAGACGCCAGGCCATTCAGGGTACACTCATGGTATACTATGAACAAGGGACAGTCTGATCGCAGCTTGTTGGGATATGCTAATCAAGCAAGGGACTTCAACTTGCTTGGTTTGCGGGTATTATTTAATTTAATTAACCTCTAATGCATAACTAGGAAAGAACATAGAAACAAGACATTGGAAAGTTTGCAGAATTTATATGAGCTTCTGTTTCTTTGAGCTCAGTAAATGTTTAGACAAAATACAAGCAATGAACAATTTAAGAAACAAGACATCAAATGTAGTTTAATCAGCAAACAGCTTACGAAACAATGGTAGCGTGAAAGTTGATAAATTTAATACTTCTGTTAAGTGGACAAAATGCAACATCAGATCATCAATTCTTCAAAACACTTAGGATAGCTGCTTACGCTAGAAATGACAAGTTAAATTTACTGCCGTAAAAATGAAAATGTCTGAGCAGTTTAAATTCCGTTAAAAATATTAATTTAAGCTTTAAAATTGCCAATAAATAAACAAAACCTACTTCTTGTGCTTAAGATGCCTTTTTACTGTTTCTTCCAAAATTAATAACGGTTTAAATTGCTAAAATTGGCTAACGAGCGTTTTAGAACAAGCTGAAATATTTTTGTGACTGTTCAGTTCAGAGTCAAAATACGAAGTCCTCGTGCATTCTACGCTCCAGCCTTATATAGCCTACGGTCCCACAACGTACACTGTCGGCAAAACAATGCGCGTGATGCAGACAGCAAACAATGAAGGATCGCAACGGACGTTCGAATGCATGCAAACATTGCCGCCATTACGAAAACAAAGAAAATCATCGAGGCGGTCGCCTTAAAACACTGCATACACTGTGTAAATAAACGAAAATACCGAACATTATACATGAAACGATAGAAAATTGTACCTATAATATGACTGTGTGAATGAGCTGAAATTTAGATGCTCCTTAATGAAATAATGCGTGATGCAAGATGAAATTTCGAGTTTGACAGTTGGGAAATGTCTTTTTTTTTTTTTTTTTTTTTTTTTTTTTTCTGCTGTGTGAAATTTATTCTGTTTCTTCCCGTTACAGTCACTCTTCTGGACCCGGGTTTTCCAGAAGTGTTACATATAAAATCTTTCTCCCTCTCATTTGCTCATCTAATATGCATGTGCACTATTCTTACTCACTCCTTGCATACTATAAAGTTTTTTTTTAAATACATAAACATGTTTTAACCTCTTGTAGCAATAGTGCACCTTTTATACTACCTCTCACCCAACTCAATAACGTATATACATATATTGATTTATAAACATACACAACAGATTCTGGATTTTGTATATAAAAAATGAAAGAAGACAACAAAAAGTAAGAAGAATAGAAAGTAAAGAGAGAAATGTCAGAAGGAAGGGAAAGTACATGTAATAAACATATAGAAGTGGCAGCCTTTTAAAGGCGGAAAGGGAGATGGGATGCACAGTGTATGCATCATGTTTCTAGTTTTATGAAGTTATTTGCAATTCTTAACTAGCTGATCATTTTTGTGTATTAAATCATACAATATCATTAAACAATAATAGGTATTGGCTCCATTCTTTCAAAAATGTTTCATGCTTTTCCTCTGTATATGCTATTTGTTTGTGCACTTTAAACATAAATTTAAGTTTGTATTTGAAAACGAGTAGAGATAAAGGTTGCTCTTTACATCTTGTTAAATAAATATAATATTTTGCATACAGTATTATAAAGTTTAGAACTTTCGAATAACTCTGTTCTTCCTGCCATCCAAGTATAAAATATTTTTCAGAAATATGACAGTCAATATCATATGTACTTAACCAAGCTATTACACTTTTAATAAAGTTTTGTGTCTTTTGGCATTGCCAGAACAAGTGTATAATTGACTCATTGCTTGACTGGCAGAAAGTACATAGTCCATCATTTTTAATTCTCATCTGTTGCAGTAACTTATTAGTGACCAATACATTGTTATTAATACTTATTTGAAACCATTTCAGTGCCGGATATGAAGTAACTCTGTGTGGGAATGTGTATATTGCTTTCCATTCGCTTTCTCCAATGTCATATATTTTGTTCCATGTAATCTTTCCAGTAGGAATATCATTATTTTTATTTAGTATTTGGTACATATCTTTTGATCCTTTTCCATGTTTTAGAATATGGCATATTGTTGATGGTATAAAAGGAGTTGTCTCCTTAAAGGTGATATCTATTTTAATATGTTTTAAGTACTCTTTAATAGCTTTAATCAGACCGTTATATTGAAGAAAGTTAGTTTTTATTCCTGTTTTCATGCTGAAGTCTGCTTGTGTATAGAAATCACCATTATCATCAACCAAGTCATTTACATATTTTACCCCTTTATTAAACCATGGTTTAAAAAATATACTTGTGCCATCTATTTTAATGTTTTCGTTATGAAATAGTGGACTTTTTAATACATTTTCAACATTAAGGATCATTTTTTTATTTAAATTTCTAAAGGATAATAAAACATCTTTCCAAAACTTGTTAGGTACATGTGTAACTGTTTCTTGCACATAATTCATGCCACACCCTGTTAGTTTCTCTATCTGAATATATTGTTTTATGAAAATCTGCCACTTACAATCCGATATTAAAAGTCGTCTTATCCATGTAGATTTAAGAGCTTCTATAAATGCCATCAAATTAATCATTTTTAACCCCCCTTCTCCATACTCTTTTACAATGATGGATTGTTTGATTTTACTTGATTTTCTGTTCCACAAAAAGGAAAGCATAATATTGTTTATCTTATCAATTACTGATTTATCTGGATTTGGGAGCATGATAAAAAGATGGTTAAAGGCAGACATCATAAAAGTTTTTATTACAGTTATTTTACCTAAGGGTGTTAAAGAGCGCTTTTCCCATAGTGTAACTGTTTTCTCCAGGTGATGAAGTTTAGTTTCATAATTATCATTAATCATTTTTTCTAGATCTACATTGAAGTTTATCCCCAGTAGTTTAAATGTATGGTTACCCCATAACAATTTCCATTTAGTTTTTATTGAGTCTGTGCTATATTTCTTGGAGCCTATCCAAACGAGCTGTGTTTTGTCATAATTTATTTTTAGGCCTGAGACGTTTGCAAATTTATCGAGTTCTTCTAATGTATTATTGAGAGATTCAGCTGAACCATCCAAAAATATTGATGTATCGTCGGCAAATTGAGATATTTTAAACTCTGTATTACTGACAGTGATTCCTTTTATCTTTTTATTGTTTTTTATCATTGTTGACAGAAACTCTGCACATATTATAAATAAATATGGTGACAATGGATCACCCTGGCGACAGCCGCGTCCAATTGAAAAGAAAGAAGAGAAATGTCCATTTAGGGACACAGCAGAAGTTATGTTTTTGTAAAAAACATCTACCCATTTTATTAAAGAATCACCAAAGTTAAGCATTTTTAAAGCATTTCTAATAAATCTCCAGGACAGAGAATCAAATGCCTTTTCAAAATCTATAAGTAGTATAAGTCCTGGGATATTATTTATTTCTGTAAAGTTCATTAAGTCATATATAAGTCGAATATTTTCTCCAATATATCTTCCTTTTATGAACCCTGTTTGTTCTTTACCGATTATTTTATCTAATATAAGTTTTATTCTATTTGCAATGCTACCTGATGCTAGTTTATAAACAATGTCTAAGAGAGTCAAAGGTCGCCAATTTTTAATGTACTGTTTTGGTTTGTTTTCTTTTGGTATGCATGTAATAATACCTTGCCGCTGTGTAATTGCTAGTTCTCCTGTTTTGTATCCATAATTTAATGATCGTAACACAAAATGCCCAAGCTGTCTCCAAAAAGTTTTAAAAAATTCTGCTGTAAAACCAGTTATTCCAGGACTTTTATCATGCTTCATATTATATAATACTTCTGAAATTTCTTTTAGAGTTAATACTCCTTCCAGTTTAGCAGCCTCAATATTATTAAGTTTAGTGAGCTTTGCATCTTTTATATATTCTCCTAGTTCAATATTTTGTAATTGATCATCTTTATTTTCATACAAGGATTTGTAAAAATGTTCAGTCTCTTCCAAAATTCCCTTCTGGTCCATTATTATTGACCCATCATTTTTTTCTAGTTGTCCAATAGTTTTAGAAGTGTAATTATGTTTTTCCAAACCACAGAAGAACTTTGTAGGTTTTTCACCTTGATCTATATATTGTGCTTTTGAACGAATCATATATCCCTTTAATTTGTCATTCCTAATATCGTAGAGCTCTGTTTTGAGATTTTCTAACTGTTCAAAGTTTCTTTCATCTAAACTGTCTTCTAATTTTTCAATTTGTTTAATTAAGTAAGTTTCTCTGGTATTTCTTTGTTTATTCTTAAAGCTTGCATATGAGATACATTCTCCTCGTATTTCCATTAATAAGGTGTCTAAAAAAAGTTGATCATTAATTACAAGTTGTAATTCTTCATTTGGGATATCATTTATTTGTTCTCTATTGTAAACTGGTATTGCATATTGTAATTTTATGTCATCAATTTTCTTATTAATTTGTTTAAGATAATCGGGATCTGTCAGAAGTGAATTATTATGTTTCCAATAAGATTTTCCATGTTTAATTTTTGTCAAATTTAGTTCAAGTAAAATAATAGCATGGTCTGACCTATAGCTAGGGTAAATAAATGTGTCTTTAACATAGTGAAATAGACTTTCTGAAATTAAAAAGAAGTCTAATCTTGCTTGTTTACAAGGGTTGCGTTTTTTCCAAGTAAACCTTTTTTTATTTGGATATTTTTCTCTAAATGGATCTACTTAGTACTTTTTATTAATTATTTCTAAGACTTTGTCGCGAGCTTTGGTGTTGTTGATATTTTTGTAATTATAATAGTCTAATTCAGGATTTATAACACAGTTATAATCTCCACAAATTATTACCTCACTGTTGCCAATTTCATCTATATAGTCTAAAATAGTTTGGAAGAACTGTGGGTTGTCGTTATTAGGACCATATAGATTAGTCAAAGTTATTTTTTCATTATTTACAGTCAGATCTAATATAATATAATTTCCATCTGTATCTATTATTTTTCTATGTATTTTAAAATCCAATTCCTTCTCAAAAAATACTGCTACCCCTCTAGCATTTGATTGACAATTGCTAAATATACAGTTATTATTTCCCCATTGATCCCTGATATTTATTTCCTCCTCTGTTGTAAAATGGGTGTCTTGCAAACAATATATGTGACTTTTTTATTCTTTATATAGTCAAAAACATCAATTCTTTTTTGGATACCATGAAGGCCTTGTGTATTATATGAGATGATTTTTAACTCAGCTATGATTTAAAAGACTAGAGTCACAAAGGTACAAATACTGTGCATCCCAAGGAAGAAGACTGCCACAAAAAACAAAAAGGCAAAGAACAAAGTATACAACAAAAACAACATAGATTATGAACATAACAAATGGGAAATGTCAGCCGACTGTTTACATTGCCCTTGACAACGCTCGCTCACGTCACAAAAAGTACACAAAAAGTGACGTCACGAGATTGCTAACAAACATGGCGGACTAAAATGACAGCTGATTCTGTGAAAGAGAAAATAAATAAAAATGGACTTATGCCTGCTTACTGAAAAGTGACATCGTTATAAAAACTTCAGGTAACATTGTTAGTTTTCAAAACAACAACTGTCATTAATTTATACTTATGTACATTGCAGTATTGATTGTCAAATAAGGAATGTGCGGTAACGAGAGTCGATACGTTAGACACCTAAGCTCGGACACCGGGGCATTACACAACCCCCCTCCCAAGGCGTTAAAGTTCCAACTAACGCCTGAATAGGAGTGCTGCAAAACAGAAATAAACCAGTTGAGAGAGAAAAAAATCGACTCACATTAAGCGCACATATCCTGGTCACGGCACCAAATAAATGCATATGTAAGAACTTTGAACATTGAAGATACATTGTTTCAACAAATACAATTCTCAAGTAATTTATGTACAAATTATGTAATACATGACCTTCTACAAGTCTACAGTGATCATTAAGATACAAAATTTTAAGAATGTATATTATAGTAATGGGTGTTCACCAATGAAAAAAAAAATATATCAAGAATGTCACCCTACTAACTGCACAAGACATAAACTCTTAAGAATGACATCAAAATGTTCAGTTAAACTGTTAGGTACCTCATAACATTTACAACCTTAAAGACATGACAAAACATTTAAAACTTCATGTGATCCTAACTTTCATGTCAAATATTATCTTAAATTATGTTTAAGTAGAATTGACTTAGATTATAAATAGAAAAAAAAATGAAACCTTAAAAACAACTTAAAACGCTAAAACAATTAATTGAATCTTTATCAATGTCTTTTCACTTCACTTCACACTCAAAATTATCTGCCATCATCACTGTCTCTAATCCTCATCTGTCCTCTCCTCGTCCCTCCAGTTGTTCGTCTTCAACACCACAGATTTCATGGTCGGTCTATTCTACTTGCCATCTCTCCTCTCGTATCTCCAACTGTCCCTACTGTCTTTCCTGTCGTCTGCTCCGATCGCCGTCTTCCTGCCACTACCTACTCCCATGAGCTTCCTTAATACAAACATCTTCTTGATTTTCTTCAGGCGTTCCATTTCCATAAGTGAGCTACCACTAAACACCTCATATGCGCCACTCGCACGTGCTTATTCCAGCCATACCTATCTGATGATAACCATCCTGGTTGCCCGATTACGACTACTACACGCCACATTGCGTCAAATACACCGAACAAACCCTTGCTCTTTCCACTAGTACTTCAGTTAAATACCCGAACGCATAACACCTGTCGTATGCCACCCAAAACCGATATGCCGAACAATAACTTTTTACTCTAAAACGCCATTCGCAACCACTCATCAGATCCCATTAGGCTTCAGCTCACTTGAAGGAATGGCAACTTCGCCAAAAAACATACTGTTTGTATAAAGCTCAAATATCAGCAAGTGTTATGTCAACAGCAAACACTCAAGATTCACGAAACATGGGTACTTCTCCATCCCTGTTTCAAGACTGATAAAAACACATATACAAATTACAGCCTTCAAACATCAAAATTCTGGCTGTAATGATATTTCAAAGCATGAAATATACCAATCTATATACAAATGATTCGCCGAAAACTCTCTCGGCTCCACAATTTATACATATAAACAATCAAACGCGGCTATACCAAAAGCCGCATCAAAGTACAAAAAAGATCTAAGAACATAAAAATTTCATGAAACGAACATCTGTTTCTGCTCTTCCATGACGATGTTCAGTACAATTTTAATGTGACGATTGGAGAACTCTCCGGACCCTTTTGACGCATGAAGGCACAGGATCACCTTCATAAAGTTCAAGTTTATAACAATTGACACCCATAGCCTTCAGCTCTTCAACAAGTTTCCTCTTCTCCGCAGTAAGCTCCATTGATTTCCACATCACCGGATGCGTAATTAACGTAGCACTTTCGGTATCGGCTGATACTGCTCTCGAATCCGTTTTCAATCTTGACCTAGTTCGCTTTTTCCGGTTGCCGAAGGATGAGCGATATCGTTCAGAACGAAGTCTTCTTATTCTGCCATAAGATGTTTTTACGTTTACATCTTCCTGACGTTCGACAGGCATAGGACATCTTTCTATGGGCTCAGCAATACCAAGGATTGTGCTTTGTTTAATGGCAATAGCGGTGTCAAATGGATTTACAATCCTCACCTCGCACGTGCGGCTTTGTTTCACGTCCACCAATGCCGGTGACACTTTCAAAGGATGTTCCGTTTCTGCAGGGCGTATGGTGTACTCATTTTCAGATGAAAAATCATCATATGCTTTGCGCTCGATATGGACACCTACCATCACTTCGCTCTGTGCAGGTATGATATTGTGATCAGCTGCGGTAACTTCGCGAATGCGGTCATTCATACCTTTCTGTATAATGGGTTCTTCCAGCTTATTAATTTTCATGACTCCTTTGCTGGGCCATAAGTCCGTTGGACCGTCTTCGCCATTTTGTAAAACATCAACACCAAGAAGACCATCGTCTTCAATGTCTGCTACAACAGCTTCTACCTGTAACTTCGCTGTTCCAAGCTGTAAGGTAAATATAGCCTCACCCTTCTCCTTTATTGGTGACCCATTGGCACCTACGAGTTCTGTGGCTTTTACTAACTCAGGCTTATCTTCTGGGCGCATTGAATCAAAAACTCGCGAGGACACAATTGTCTTCGATGCTCCAGTATCGGCTGTGAACAGTATTGGATAACCTTGTACACTGCCGCGTATGTATACTCCATCAGGTAATTTTCTTGTCTTGATGGATTTCACGACAGTGTTCCTTGACGTACTTTCATTTATATTTTGGCCTTGATTGGTATTACAGGCTTCTCTGTGGCCGCGAGAGACAGCCTCCCCTAGTTTAAAGAACCGACTGGGTTCTCATTATTTGGCCTATTGTAACTTACAGGATTTCTACTCTGGTCACCTGAGTTCGCATCATCTGTTCTTGCTGTTTTCCTAGGACAATCTCTAATGACATGCCCTTCTTCATTACACTTGAAACAAACCACTCCTCCACGACGTTGATTATTTCTCGTCTGTGAGATTTGTGTACCCTGTTGTCCATTCGCTTTGGCTGTTATTTGGGTAACCAAAGTCTGAATAAGATCCCTTGTCTCTGTCAAAAGCTTAAGTTGGATTTCGGATTCCGATTCATCTTTTTCTGACTTCACTTCTTGGCTCTTTGGATTCTTTGTTACTGGTCTTTCAGACTTCTGGGGCACTCTATATACATGTTCAGGCTCCTCAGTGTCACTGCAACATTCTTCATCTGTATCATAGTACTTGTCTTCAGTCGCTCGCCTAGCATATTTCTTAAGCTTTCGATCCAGAAATGTATCAGACTTACTTCTCCGTTTTGTCTGTATGAAATTAACAGCATGATAGACGGCTTCGTCAATATCTTCTGGCTCTTTGTTATATTCAATTTCGAACCTAGCATCGTTATCTTTGAGGCCATCTAGAAATTTTCTTACGAGATCTTCTTGTCTTGTTTTTGCATCTCTTTGCTGGTATGCCTTGGAATAAAGCCTTTTCAGATCTGCAGCGTATTCCTCCACTGTTTCATTCTCTTTTTGCACCCTCTGGCTAAACTTCGAAGCAAATTTTCTCTTTGTCTCTACAACACGGAATCTGCTATTTAACTCTTTCACGAGTTGTGAATAGCATCTCAACGTGTACTTAGGCAACTGGGTGAACACAAAGTCCCCCGCTCTGCCTTGCAGTTTAGGTAATAGATTGTCCAGTTTCATGTGATTGTCCCAGTTTCTTCGTTCTGCAATTTCCTCAAATCTGCTAATCCAGACTCTCCAGTCTTCTTTCCCATCAAATGAAGGAAGTTTGATGCCATAACTGCTAGTATATGAGGAATGCCTGCCATTTGTTTGTCTCTGGTAACGTTCGTCAGTAGTATACCTTCTATCAGTGTTACTCTGAAAACTATCTCGCTCATGATTCATTCTATTATCTTGTCGGTAATTTGGCATATCTATGTCGCGGTTAACTGTCTTGTTTGTTGTATCGCAATCGGTACTATTTCTACAAACGGACGCTTGTTTATTGACACGTTGCTCAATATACTGTGGTACAGATGTTTCTTGTTGTCTATAAGCAGCTCTGTCAGGCTGGTAGACCACCCCGTTGCAAACTGTAGTTTCTAGTATGTTACCTCGGCAACCTGTTCTGTCCATGGCGACGCTAGTGCTGTTACTGGTATCAACTTGCGATGACTGCGTGTGACAAAGTTGACCCGCTGAATTATAGTCGCTCTGTGTCATAACATACCCTGTTTTGTCTCTGGTAGAATTAGTGTTTCGTATTGATTCATCTTCTCGGCGAACTGTCGCGCCTATATTTTCCCTCATACCAGTACTGTCTTGTCTGTACATGGGATCATCATTCCTTCGATGGTCCATACTTTCTGAGCTTTCTTCCCTGCTTATCTGTTCATACAGAGGCACACTGTTCCGCCGGTAACTCGTCTCGTCTGTGGTTATGTTTGCCGGTCTTGCAACATATCTGTCTACCTCGTAGGTACGATAACTTGCTGTGTCAGGCTGACCGCTGTCTTGTGCCAATTGCATATTTCTATCTGCACGTGGCACCAAAGTAGCAGATTCATTCTCTTGCGCGTACGAAAAAGAACTGTTTCTTTGACAAGACTGCCTAGTGTTTGAACCGTCTGAAACCACCTGCCTTTGGGGGTTTTGCGGTGCTACGTTAGGCACTGTGGACTGAGCAGAAATGCTGCTCGCTTCCCTCTGACTATTTGTTGTCGAAGCAAATTTTCTCATTTCTTGCAAAACAGTAACCATGTTTTGAAGTGCGCATTCAAACAACTCCTGATTCTGTTGCATAGTACTGAGAGACCTACTCATACCAAATATGACATTTTGTAGGTTCAAATCCGGGTTTATATTATCATTTTGAATGAAATGACCACTAGCTTGGGTACGTTGGGCCGTTTGCTGTTGGTTTACGTGGTTGTTACTACCTGGTCTTTGCTGCCAAAAGCCTGTAGAACCATATTGCATGCTTCGCTCTTGCTGTCGAATCGTGTCACCGTTTATCAGGACACCGTTTTGGTTAGCCTCATGTGAGATTTGGTCGCGAAACTGCACCAAGGTTTCTGCGGCTGCCTGGTCTGAAATATCTCCAGAACCGTCTGCCTGACTTAAACCTGCACATTGTGACCCATCTTCATTCTGAGGACCACTTGACCCTAGCATTGTCTGTGGCTGATTATTGATATTTGTTTCAACATGATCATTTTCTCTACTTATAGGGGGTGTGCCATGTATATTTTCGGTACTCATTTTTGAGTACGAAGGTTCGTATCTCACGACTTATAGGAAACAGAAAATAAATCGCACCGCCGCTCACCACTTTAGTTGTTACGCACTACCGCGTTCAAATACAAATGGCACACGAATAGTGACTGGCTTATTACTTTAATACTCAGACAGACGCCAGGCCATTCAGGGTACACTCATGGTATACTATGAACAAGGGACAGTCTGATCGCAGCTTGTTGGGATATGCTAATCAAGCAAGGGACTTCAACTTGCTTGGTTTGCGGGTATTATTTAATTTAATTAACCTCTAATGCATAACTAGGAAAGAACATAGAAACAAGACATTGGAAAGTTTGCAGAATTTATATGAGCTTCTGTTTCTTTGAGCTCAGTAAATGTTTAGACAAAATACAAGCAATGAACAATTTAAGAAACAAGACATCAAATGTAGTTTAATCAGCAAACAGCTTACGAAACAATGGTAGCGTGAAAGTTGATAAATTTAATACTTCTGTTAAGTGGACAAAATGCAACATCAGATCATCAATTCTTCAAAACACTTAGGATAGCTGCTTACGCTAGAAATGACAAGTTAAATTTACTGCCGTAAAAATGAAAATGTCTGAGCAGTTTAAATTCCGTTAAAAATATTAATTTAAGCTTTAAAATTGCCAATAAATAAACAAAACCTACTTCTTGTGCTTAAGGTGCCTTTTTACTGTTTCTTCCAAAATTAATATCGGTTTAAATTGCTAAAATTGGCTAACGAGCGTTTTAGAACAAGCTGAAATATTTTTGTGACTGTTCAGTTCAGAGTCAAAATACGAAGTCCTCGTGCATTCTACGCTCCAGCCTTATATAGCCTACGGTCCCACAACGTACACTGTCGGCAAAACAATGCGCGTGATGCAGACAGCAAACAATGAAGGATCGCAACGGACGTTCGAATGCATGCAAACATTGCCGCCATTACGAAAACAAAGAAAATCATCGAGGCGGTCGCCTTAAAACACTGCATACACTGTGTAAATAAACGAAAATACCGAACATTATACATGAAACGATAGAAAATTGTACCTATAATATGACTGTGTGAATGAGCTGAAATTTAGATGCTCCTTGATGAAATAATGCGTGATGCAAGATGAAATTTCGAGTTTGACAGTTGGGAAATGTCAGCCGACTGTTTACATTGCCCTTGACAACGCTCGCTCACGTCACAAAAAGTACACAAAAAATGACGTCACGAGATTGCTAACAAACATGGCGGACTAAAATGACAGCTGATTCTGTGAAAGAGAAAATAAATAAAAATGGACTTATGCCTGCTTACTGAAAAGTGACATCGTTATAAAAACTTCAGGTAACATTGTTAGTTTTCAAAACAACAACTGTCATTAATTTATACTTATGTACATTGCAGTATTGATTGTCAAATAAAGAATGTGCGGTAAAGAGAGTCGATACGATAGACACCTAAGATCGGACACCGGGGCATTACAATATTACTGATCGTTCCAATGCGATACTTCTGCTGTGGTTCTCATTGTTTTATGTCTTGATGTTGATTTTTGAGCTGTTTGCATTCTTATGTGCGTTTTCATATATTTTATAATGATGTTTGGGTAACTGAGTGACAACCTATTTGGAAATAGCTGCTCGGCTTACGATATGTTTTCTTAGTATAAGTACCTAATTGTCTATTTATTAAACTGTTTAAAGTTGCAAAATTTCAGTAATTCTCCTTGGCTTCATGTTGCCTAATCTAAAGGGTCACTGACGAGACTTTAATAGTCGAAACCGCGGTATGGCCCATCCCCTTTCTCATTAATGTGTTCACTGCTCTTAAAGGATCTCAGTTTTAATTTTTATATTTCCCACCTTGGTTGTTAGAGTGAGATTTTCTTTCTGATTGCGCCATTTCCTGATTATTGCCTTCTTGTACCTTTATATGACTTTTTGCAGGAAACAGATAAAATGGACACACTGTTATACAAGGCTGGAGACTACACTGTGCCTAAGTTCAAGAGTTCTAGTCTCGGACTAAGACTAGAACTCTTGGACTTAACAATATTAGACAATATTATTTTGCAACTGTTTATTTCCTTAGAAATTTGCCAAGTCCTCATAATTGCAAGAACTTAGTATTTTGTGTCTTTAGCTTTTTGAGAAGAAACAGAAAGATGATTAAAACTATTTTTGTGAGCTTCATTTCCTTGTTATGTTGTCATTTTAAGGGCTTAACAAGCAAGAGTTAGGCTTATTATACTTATGACTTTAAGTCTGGTTTGTTAGAAGAGGAATTTCGGACTTATCCTCAAACACTTTCACGAAGAATTGGTCATATTATAAAAAGACATTCTAAAACAAAGTCCGTGGTGTCGGCAATCCTGAAAGAATCAATTTACCCAATATTTGGGGTAACACCACTGAAGCGCATACCGTGTCTGAATAAATCCCCAACTGCGACTAAAATCCTGAGTCTCAAAACCGTCTTGAGGTGTAGAGGCACTACCTGCTAATCTCCGCCGGAGTTTGAAAGACATGCTCCTGCCAATTTTAGTAATATTTATTATAAAAGTGCGAAACATATTCTCAGATCTGAACACTTAAAAAGGTCTTCAGTTCTCGAGGCGCAGCCAGCTAATCCGGAGTTTGAAGCGCAGGCTCCTGCCAATTTTAGCCAGGTTTATAACACTAGCCCGTCTGATTATAAGTTTTTTAGCTTCAATGTTCATGTGCCAAAATTAGCTGTTTTGTGACTTGAGATTTATAAGAGCGACAACAATTGTAAGATGCAATATGTTGGACAAACGTGTCGAACTTTGCAAAAACGATTTGGTGAGCACTATCGTAGGATCAGAAAGCCCAAAAATAATGATACATTTCTGTACCAGCATTTTAAGCGCACTGGTCATTCTCCCAATAATGTTATTGTTCAACCAGTGGAGAAAATCTCATATGATGAAAATTCTTCTGTTAGATTCAAAAACATCAAACGATTTGAAACTGAACTTAAATGGATAAAATTATTGCAAACACCCTTTCCACTGGGATTTAACGACAACATTCACCATGAGGGGCATATTTACAAAATGCCCGATTTCGATGTACTTACGCTTTCAGATTCTCGTTAACGTAAATCTAGATCTCACGGTAAAGGGTAATGACAAAGGTAAACGATGCGCTGCAATGAAATTGAACACTTCCCTTAATGATTTAGCGGTTAAACTAAGGATCGCTAAGGATCTAGATCTCACGGTAAAGGGTAATGACAAAGGTAAACGATGCGCTGCAATGAAATTGAACACTTCCCTTTATGATTTAGCGGTTAAACTAAGGATTGACGGTCGACATCATATGATTTTTTATCTTAGTTCTCTACCTATTGCTGCATTACGTTCCTTGGACACAGAAGCTAATAGATTTTACGATAAAAATCATCAAATGTATGACGCTGCACTGTTAACAAGATGTTATACCCAACATGCTCTTCGTCCATTTATCGATTCCGAATCTAATCACATTCTAGACGTTTTATTAAAATTCCTTTCATGAATAAAGGAATTGACTTTATTGATTTACCCAGCATATTCCAGGATAAATCAGTAGTACAGTCTATACCTACGTACTTCCAAAATTCAGAACTTCCTATTATTTGTTACAAATATAATAAACCAATCAGAAATACTATTTTTAATTTCAATATGCTTGTTTCTGATCTTGAGATCCATGTTAATACTCCTAAGTCTTGAGATTGTAAAGATTCAAAATATGTTTATCAACCAGCCAGACATGTAGTTACTGGAAAATTAAAAATAATTTCGGATTCTAGAATTCGCAAAATTGTTCCGAAATATCCGTTTTTGTTTTAAAGGTCCGAAATATAGATTCCCTTCCTACATTAATTTCGACCGTGAAATGTAGGGAGGAAATTGCATCTGCATTGAATGATTTCGGTAATCGATGGTGTAAACGAGATGGTGTTGAGGATACTGCTCTTAAAGAATGGAAAAGAAGTATCTTCACTATCATGGATAAACGTATAAAGTTTTATTCACAAAATACTAATCTTTTACCTCCTAAACCCAAATCGTCATTTAGGCATTTGAAGCAGGGTATCCAAGAATTTCATAGAAAGTATGTCTTGGTTCCAGCAGACAAAAGCCGCGAATAATGTTGTTGTCATTTGTAGGCTTCACTACGTTAACACCTTAAGGATGTTCGCTGCTAACATTTGACATTTCGGAACTTCCGGTTTTTATTTTGTTAAATATCTCGTAAACGGTTGCAGATATTTTCCCAATATTTTATATTTGGATACATAATGATGATATGCATTGAACGGTTCATGAAAATTGTCAATCTAAGAAACTTCATTTTTTCACCCCATTTTCTGCAACTTTTCAGAAAAAATAGTTGTCAGTGAAATTTAGGGGGTAGGGTAGATTAAACTTGAATATTACACATTTTCAAATTAATTGCACTATTTTTTTGTTTATTTTAGCTGCAGTCTATGTGTACATGGTCTTCTAAGTCAGTCGTTGTGTCTTTGGTGTGCTGGTTTTAAAATTTTAGGTGGTTTTATGAAATGGGCTTAGAGAAACAAAACGGCTGAAAAAAGGCTGAAAATGGTGATTTTCAAGTTGTTGGTTCTCTCTAATATGCACACTACCCTATATATTTCTTTCTTTTATTCGAACAATATTACAAAGTTCTATGCTGTGTGAAAATACAAGAAAAAGTTTGAATAAACAAAAATGGGTTTGGCACATTTCAAAATATTGATTTTTTCCGACTTTTCAACTATGGGGGTAGGGTGGGAAAAATACTCGTAAAATTTTGTCATCCACTTCCATTTGCACATTCTTCTATGCGTTTGGTCCAAAATAGTCTGCGTTACGTAAATATTATGACTTTTGAAAGCATTCTAGGTGTATTTGTGTTCAAGACAGGTTTGTTTCAAAGAATTAGAAATTAAAATTAACTTTACTAAATTTAAAACATGATGCTCAGAGGTCCCATTCAGAGGCCTGTAGCTTGAAAAAATGCACACTACCCTATATTTATTTTGCTTTTAAATGTCTTCTGTCGTATTTTGGAATCAAAAAAGGGTGGTTAGAAAAAAGTTTGAATACTTTTTCATTGGCAGCGAACATCCTTAAAACAGGAGCTTGATGGTCAAAACTGTTCCGCGACGCGAGAAAACTGTTCATAAACCGGTCTGTGCAGTCAATAATGCCTAGGTCACACTAGGGCTTACGTACGCTGCGGACGCTGCGGATAGGTGTTCCGTATCTGTCCGTCCTATCCGTAACGATTCGTATCTCATCCGTAATGTCCGTATCTGTACGTATCGTATCCTCAGGGCGCGGTAGATCCGCGGGCAAATTTTCATAACTGTCAAAAATGCATGCGCGGATGGACGATCGGTAATGGGAGGCAATGGTACGTAACTGAAGGCATTTATTCGAATCTGTCCGTATCTAATCGCATCTAAACGTATCATTCCGCGATCAAGCATTTGTTGCGGATCGATACTGTTACATACGTGTTGTTTCGTTCGGTTGCGGTCTTTGTCGTTTATACACACTTTTCGATACAATTTAATACGTTCAGATACGAACACGTAATGTTACGGTTTTCCTAAAGTTTACACAGCATGCCACAGTTATGAAAACGGAATCAAACCAGGATGCAACGAACAATGCTAATAAGCGTGTGGCTGAGCCCTCTAGAGCTGAGTGTTTGGGCATAACATAATCTCATATTCTGTATCCAATGCTTGAATGAATCATACAAGAACGTTTCTGGAATATATAGTCTCCTTGACAAAAATGTCCGTCATTTTTCTATTATACAGGTAATTCATTTATTTAAGGATATCCATAATTCATTTATGGATATCCATAATTCATTTATGGATATCCTTAATTCATTTATGGATATCCTAAAATAATTAAAGATCTCCATCAATATTTTTGGATATCCTAAAATGAATTATGGATATCCATAAATGAATTATGGATATCCAAAAATGAATTATGGATATCCTTAAATGAATTATAGATATCCATAATTGAATTATGGATATCCTGAAATACATTTTTGGATATCCAAAAATCACGATGAAATATGGATATCCATATTTCGATTTTTGGATATCCAAAAATCGAATTATGGATATCCTTAAATCAGCTCATTTAAGGATATCCTTAAATGTGTTTTAGGATATCCAAAAATAAGCTTGAATTTAGGATATCCATAATTCGATTTTTGGATATCCATGATTCTTTTTAAAAAATATTTCTTTTCCATAATGATTTTTCCGTGTAATATGCATGCGCTAACTTAAACTGAACGAAACGGAAGCCAACGTAAATTCAACCACACCGGATGCCTCCATTCTCTGACTAGGGAGAAATCATTATATCCCATAGGCACGTATGGGGTGCCGTTTTGCTATTTATTTCCTATTTATGGATATCCATAATTCATTTTTGGATGTCCAAAATTCATTTTTGGATATCCATAATATATTTTTGGATACCCATAATTCTTTTTGGATATCGTATAATCGAATTATGGATATCCTTAAATACAATCCTATTTTTGGATATCCATAATTCGATTTAAGGATATCCTAAAATCGGGCTAATATTGGATATCCATAATTCGATTTATCCTTAATTATTGTAGGATATCCATAATTGAATTAAGGATATCCATAAATACATTATGAATATCCTTAAATGAATTATGGATATCCAAAAATAGGGAATAAATAGTAAAACGGCACTCCATAGGCACGTACATCATTTTTTGTGATTTAATGATATCCTTAAATGAATTATGGATATCCTTAAATACAGTCCTATTGAAGGAAATCTGTAACTCATTTATGGATATCCATAATAATATTAGCCCGATTTTAGGATATCCTTAAATCGAATTATGGATATCCAAAAATAGGATTGTATTTTAGGATATCCATAGTTCGGTTTTAGGATATGCTAAATCTATTTATGGATATCCAATATTCAGACGAATTAAGGATATCCTTAAATTGATTTTAGGATATCCAAAATGAATTATGGATATCCAAAAAAGAATTATGGATGTCCAAAAATAAATTTTGGATATCGAAAAAAATAAGGATATCCATAATTCATTTCAGGATATCTATAATTCATTTCAGGATATCCATAATTATTATGGATATCCATAATTCATTTATGGATATCCATTATTCATTTTAGGATATCCAGAAATGTTAATGGATATCCTTAATTATTTAAGGATATCCATAAATGAATAAAGGATATCCATAAATAAATTATGGATATCCTTAAATGAATTATGGATATCCAACAATAGGGAATAAATAGTAAAATGGCACCCATAGGCACGTACATCATTTTTGTGATTTAAGGATATCCTCAAATTATGGATATCCTAAAATACAGTTCTATTGAAGTACATCCATAACTCATTTATGGATATCCATAAATCGAATTATGGATATCCAATATTAGCCCGATTTTATAATATCCTTAAATCGAATTATGGATATCCAAAAATGGGATTGTATTTAAGGATATCCATAGTTCGATTTTAGGATATCCTAAAATCAATTAATGGATATCCAATATTCAGACGAATTAAGGATATCCATAAATCGATTTTAAGTATCCAGAAATGAATTTTGGATATCCAAAATGAATTATGGATATCCATAAATAGGGAATAAATAGTAAAACGGCACCCCATATGATTGTTGGTTGATGCGTTCATTTACGGTGTAGATACGTTTGTGTTACGGTTTAGATACGGAAAGATTCGAATCAACGCCTTCATTTACATGTCATTACGTACTATTACGGATGTTTCATCCGTGCCCAATTTTTGACTTTTTTCCAAATTTGGGCGCGGATGGAATCGGACTTGCATATACAATACGTTAAGATACGAACATATACGGAAAAGATACGAATTGTTACGGATATGACGGATAGATACGAAAGGTCAGTCCGCAGCGTCCGCAGCATCCGGATGTGCTAGTGTGACTGTAGTTTGACTAAAACCTGCGTTTTATTGCATCAAATTTCACCGTTATATACGCAAGAAAACGCAACATTACGTATCTGAAGGTGTATGTCTGTATCTAAAAGTAACAGATGGTTTCGAAAGGTATGTAGTCAAGTATCTTAACCGTATGTATTCGAATTTATCCGTAACTATCTTCGAACGTATCCGTATCTTTCCTGAACTACCCGTATTTATTCGTATTTAAAGGTAATAAATTCATTAAGAACCGTTAGCCCCGCCCACAAAATTCTGCGGATCGCTACGTATAGTATTCGCAACTATCCGCGGCATCCGTAAGCGCTAGTGTGACCTAGGCATAAAGGAGGCTAGAAGAAATTTCGGATTCAAAAAGAAGAGGAGTCGTACTATCTGTAATGCGAAAAGACGCCGATCAGGCTGAGTAGGTGTTATCGGTTTTCTCATGACGCGGCTCATACACAGGCGGCCAGTCGATGGCAATAGTTCAACAGGTAGATCTTGACGAGGCATATACATGAAAACGGGTTGGGGGCGGGGCTTACAACACCAATTCTCTTTTTTTAAAAATAACCGACCCAAAATAAAGATTTCACAATTTTTAAACGTTTTAGTTAGGGACGGAAACATAAATTTATTGATTTTATACTTTGGCAATTATGTTGCTACTGTAAAACTAATTGACTGTGTTTGAGTTCAGGGTCTCAAATTAATCGTCTTAATTTGAAATCCGTTCTTTGCATGTATCTCAATATGCTGACATTAATACCAACTTGTATAATAAACAGCAATGACAAAAATAAAAGGATGTGGATCCACGGCATGCCAATAAACGTAAGCCAAACCCCGTGGTTTCTCCATACTTATATGACACAATGCTGGGTCCTCGTTTCCGATACATCACATTGCTGAAATACATGTGTTGTTTCCTGTCGTGCTCATTAACACGCTATGATGCTTCTACTGGAACCAAACATTCTTCAAAGGATCTAACAATTATATTTTATTTCTTGTTAAAGCAGACTAAGGGCACGTAAAATCTATTGAAGCTCTCCGGTAATTTCTTTAATGGCAATTTCAAGGCGGTTGGGTTGCAATTTATCTTAATGTTTTCAGATTACATCTCTGTTGTACTTGTCCCTCTTTGTATTTTGTTCATGGCAACCGGGTGGCTACCTTGTTTGGAAAGAGCTTATCTTGTCGTCTTGCTCTTCATCCGTCTTAAAACATTTTGTGGTAATTTGTTCTGTACTTTCCCATCTGGTGTCTGGGTTTGTATTTTAAAGCTACAGTCTGAAATGGTATCAATTGGCCTTTTATTTTACTTTACCTTCTATCCCATTTTCTTGCCAGTTTTCGTAAATACATAATCCATAAGACATATAAGAAAACTAAAAATGATGTTGTCATGAGGTACAAATGACGTCATAGAACATCATATTCAGTATTACAGTAACCCTATAGCACACCAGAAAAAAAAGATTAATAGACTCGAGTTTGTCATTTCAAGCTACATAAGCTGTAGTCAAACTCAACATGAAGTTCAAGATTTATAATGTATTAAGAACTCAAAGAATATTTAATTTCTGAATGTATGTCTATAGAATAAGCTTAAACGCAAATGTATATGTGACTGGCAGTTCCAACTAAGTAACTTTATATGTGACATTGTTACAATGCATTGTTCAATATTATATTCCCATCTTTGGCGACATTTTCGCAAGACACATATATGTCTAATCAGTACTGAAGTCAACGGCTTGACTGCAAGATCACGTTTAATAATTAACAGTTTCCATATATACGTCATAACTTGGTAGAAGCCGTGAAAAATGGAACTATTTTTGTTTTATGGGTTCAGAAGATTTCTTGTTATTATATTGGGAATGGTTTTGTCTGAAGGAATTAGTAATACTAAATGATTGCATTTTAAGGGTATGCTTGTCAAGAAACATGTTTATTAAACCCTCAAAAATACTGTTTTGCAACAGCTGTGATCTTGGTATCGCCAATGAAATATCCTTAGAACGGGATATAATGGATTTGTCATCGGCCTTATATAGAGGGGCGCGATCTCCCAAACTCCAGGTGGTCAAAAAAGGAGGACTTTATTTCGCTTTAAATGACACGAAGTTGAAACTGTACCGACACTTGGAAGCAATAGGACAGTGTTGGAAGGTAAAAGTTAAAATTGCCCCCATGAGGGAGGTGCCAAAAGGGATAAGGAATTGAATGCAAGTGCCTGAAAAGAAAATAAAATTAAACAAAGGTAAGATCTCACTAGCATATAGCTGTGCTTATTAATTCTTTCCTTATTTTTCTTTTTTTCCAGAAACTGTCTTCGCCATCTTGCGCAACAAAAACAATCAAAATAGGCAGAAAGTATTGCGCGATAGACACCCTGGGATAGACATTGGAACTCGTACATATGATTGAAATAAATGTTTTGAAAAAGTCTACCAGTACATCAACCATAGTGCAGATTATATTTTCCTTATGGTCCTTTGAGATCAGCGAGGATATTCCGAGAAATCAGAAATTTATTATCAGTTAAGACACATTTTCGAGCCAACATATAATGTATTTGGCTCCATTTTGATAATATCAATCTTTGTATCGACTATCCTATTGAAAATTGCAAAATTATACTTATTCTCTTTGGCTTCACGTTGCCATACATGTATCTAAAGGGTCACTGACGAAGATTGGAAGAAGGAAACGTTTATAACAGTTTCGAATAATTACGCCCATTGCATGTTTTCTGAGTTTAACGGTCTTGTTGAAGACCATTCTATTGCGAATAAGTCAATACAGATCCTGGCTTTATTCTTAGTGTCGTGATTTATTACAATGTCACCATTTGGGTGAATATTCTAGCAACTAGTTGAGACAGATTCAAGAACATTGGCATTTTTCTCGTTCCCATAGATCGAGGACTTGGCAAAGATTATAATTGGCTTTTACTTGAGAAATCGCCTTATTCTGAAAAGCACTCGTGTTCAAGCTTAATTAAAGCAACCCGAACAGCAGAGAAAGGCATTTAATTTGAGCTCTGTTGTGATTTGAGTGAAAGAACATATTAGGCTTCTTGTTAGAATAGTTGCATATCATCGCTGGTTTCTCGGCGCAGTTCCAATTAATTCTATCTCAGTAGCCCTGTTTGTAACGATTATTCCAGTTTGTTTTGATGAATTCGTTTTGTGTTAATACTGAAATTCATTAACAACGTAACCACATGCTCAGATATCGAAATCATGGGTTGATTACACGCAACTTTTGTAAGGATTTGTTAAACTGGTAACTCCCCACCCCTAAAAAAAAGTCTACATTAATGACTGTTCCAAGGCGGAACTTCTGTTAAAGTTTTATTTGTTTTCGAAGTCTTTGTTGTCGATATTGTAGTGTTTGTACCTTCCATGTGCGTCTCCAAATTTTAGCTAAGATCAGGTAACTAGGTAGAAACCTTTGGGAAAATAGCTGTTCAGCAAACTAAGCGTATGTTCTCTTTGTATCAGTACCCATTTATTGTAACAGTTATAGCACAGCTGATCCTCGCATTTGTTTTCGCTACACAGATAGCAAGGTTCCTCTTCTTCCTAAATTCGAAATTTCAAGCTTAAAGGCATCTTCTGTAGCCACTGAGGCTGGTTTGTGTTAGAACTGGTCGGAAATCCTGAAGACCGATTACCTTGCGTCACGGCTCATTTCACTTTATCCCCACTTCGGTTCGGAATGTCAACTTAAGGGCAATATTCATATCATTTTTAGGGAGATCGAAAAAGGAGAAAAAGGCTCGAAATAAGACTGGTGGCACACAGAAAACAACACTGTCGACATCAACTGAAACATCGATCGAATCTGAAATCTCATAAGATGAAGAAGATTCGGGCAACCCTTCAGGTAAGCTGATTATGCCATCCATATAGACACAGTACCAACGCATTCAAACGCTAAAAGCGCTAAGAAGACCGCAACGTCCGACTAAGATCCTTGTTCTAGCAGTGTATAGCTTGAGAAAAAGGATCTCTACTGATAAGCTGAGAAAATCCATAAAAGCCTAAAATCGGGGGTGGGGGGGGGGGTAATTTTTAAACACGTAATTTCAGAAAAAAATAAATTGTATCAGTGGGAAAATATATAAGCAAGAGTAATCTCTACCTGCTGGCATTTGAGAAAGCTGCAAATCCTTTTTATACAGTTTGCTTATATTCTGAGTGGTTAACCAGTAATCAGATGTCCAGTCAGTAGTTATTAAGTTTTTCTCGGAGACAGAAATTGTCCATCTATTTCTCACGGCCCAAGTGGGTGAGGGCCCATGTTCCCACAAAACCACCCTTTAAGAGTTCACTTGGTTTATCGCCACTGACACTTTGCACGACCTGAAACCGTATTAAGCAGTCGTCTAAGAACACAATTAAGTCTCTAAATATAATACTCATGATCTAGATGACTTTTCGTTTAAAAGACAGACGAGAAATCCATTAGCAAGATGTCTCATGGTCACTTATCACCGACAATATTAATATGAAAACAAAACAACCTTATTAATGACATATTTCTTGTCATTTATCCTTTCCTTTCAACAGGATTTATTGTCTCCTTCAGATTGGACTAATGACGAGCCGTTAGATACCGACGTTGATTCTTCAGATGACGAGGAAGTCGAGAAAGTTGACGAAAGTTCTATATGAAAAACTTCAATTTTGTTCCAGTTGAAATCAAAACCTATTATAAAATTCCTGCTATGTCAAAGAGGGACGTCATAGTGTCACTAACTACATGTATGTGCATATTTTTTTCTTTATGTTTTGAACCGCTGATATTTCTTTATTTGTTTCAAATGAAGTGTTTTGTCCCATACAACAGCTTTGATCAACTCACATAAGCCTGGCGTCCTTTTTATGGGACAAATGCAAACATAATAGCCTCAGATGTGACACCGCAGAACGCAGCGTCCCATCTGGGGCTTTTCTGTTTGCTTAGAGGATTTTCATCGAAAAATGGAATAAAATTTTAAAAATACTCTTGATGCCCCTAAAAATGAAAGTGGACTAATCCGAATGATAATGATGGGAAAACCCATTCGTCAAAATGGGTTTATCGGACTAGCTTACTAAATAATTTATCGCAATTGGATCTGGCAACTATGAAGACTCGTGATCGCTGAGGAAGTCATCATTATTGCATACAGAAAGATATATCTATTGATACTGCAACATCCCTTTGCAAGGATTTTTGCAAGACCAGATACTGATCAACGCATATAACGTGTTTCTATTTACTGCGATGCTGATGGTGCTTTTAGGTGTCGTTTCGCCGGAGGCACTTACTGTTAAAACAAAAGACTTGGCCCTAAATTATGAAGTGATTTATTACAAGTTAAACATGACAAAGTTCTTATACAATTGCCAATCCAACCTGTGTCGTTGCTTCGTTTCGCCGTTTAGTGTAAACGCGCCGCTTAGTGTAAACGTTAACACTAAGCGGTGCAGTCGAAATGCTTAGTGTGAACAGGACTATGTTTACACTAAGCGGCGGTAATGTAGATCGAAAAACAGTGTCAATCGTTAATGTCAACATGTTTTTGATATACTGTTTTGTCTTTTATGGCTGTGGATTTTAGCACTGTTAGTCAAAGCTCGACCATACAGACACACACAAACCTCTCTGAACAACTTCCTGGCATTCTTACAGACTTCTTGGATTCCGGTGCCAATGAAGTTTAACACTTTTTTTTTACCTTCTAGAACCCAAATAGGACATATTGGACCTGCCTGCGATTTATAATGACATTATCGCAGACTTATAGAATTTCTGTGCTAATGGAGTTAACTCTGTTGTGACATTCTGGGAGTCACTTTGGACCGGTCTGCGACATATTTTGGCATTTTCACAGGCTCAATGTTTCCGATGCAAATGAAGTTACGCTCCATTTTTACCTTCTAGGAAGCTTATATGACATTATGGACCAGTCTGCAACTCATTCTTATATTCTCGCAGACTTCTACTATTGCAGTGTCAATGACGTTTCACCCTGTTTTACCCTCTTGAAAAAGGTACAAGTAGGCATTGATCAAGAAAATGCTCAATCAGAGAAAAATTTCCACTCCTAAAACCGAGGTGGGAAAACATATTTGACAATTACGTACTTATAATTAGAAAATATATCGTAAAGCCGAATGAGAAGCTATTACCCAATAAGGGGGCCACTAAGTTACCCGAACTTAAACTATGAAAACGTACATGTACATAAGGTTCAAACAGCACAAAAATCGACCCCAAAGCATAAAACAAATAGAACCACAAAAGAAGTATCCAGGATTATATTTTATTTGCTATTACTGCAGCTGGTGTTGTGCCGTGTGGCGGCCCTAAAAAGTCTCCCCGTACATTCTAGAAATAGCAGCAATCATGAATGTCTGGCTTTCGCTGCCAGTTTTGTAAAGGGTCACTGATGAAGGTTCATTACCCGAAATTGTACAATATGGCCCACCTTCTCTCTTTGAATGTTTTACTGCTTCCAAAGGATCTAACAATTATATTTTATTTGCTATTACTGCAGCTGGTGTTGTGCCGTGTGGCGGCCCTAAAAAGTCTCCCCGTACATCATCCATAGTGCAGATTATATTTTTCTTTTGATCCTTTGAGATCAGTGAAAATATTTGGAGTATTTCAAATATATTGTATGTTAAGAATCACCATCTTAACAAAATTTAGAATATTTGGCCTTTTTTGGAATATTAGTCTTTGATTTAGACTATTCTTGTGTGAATTCTAGAAATAGCAGCAATCATGAATGTCTGGCTTTCGCTGCCAGTTTTGTAAAGGGTCACTGATGAAGGTTCATTACCCGAAATTGTACAATATGGCCCACCTTCTCTCTTTGAATGTTTTACTGCTTCCAAAGGATCTAACAATTATATTTTATTTCCAATGTAAATGACGTTAAACACTGTTTTGACCTCCTGGGACTTTCAAAGGACATTTTGCGACTCATTTTCTCATTCTTGCAAGTTTCCAGAATCCCGGTGCCAATGGAGTGTACTTCTTTTGTTACATTCTGGTACCGTTATAGAAACATTTTGACGGATCTGGGACACATTTTGTAACAATTAACCTGTCGAGCGTTATCATGTTGACACAAACGGTTGCAAGTGCAACACATACCGCTAACATGCTAACGCTAACGTTTGTTGCGGACGCGCCGCTAAGTGTGAACGTTAGCAATAAGGGGTGCAGCTGCAACCGTTAGTGTCAACAAGATAACGCTCGACAATTTAAAAGTCACGGAATGTGTCGCTGCCAAGTCCAAAAGATCCTATAAGGGTCATAGAAAGTAACAAAATATATTGTAAACTGGTCAAAAATGTCTAACATGATCCCACAAGGTAAAAACAGGTCAAACTACATTTGCGTCGGAATTCTGGAGTCTGCGAGAATGCCAGAATGTGGCGCAGACCGGTCCAACGGGTCCTGTACGGGTCACAGAACGAAAAGCAATGTTAAACTTCATTGGTGCCGGAATCCTGGAAGTCTGCGAGAATGCCAGAAAGTCGATCAGAGAGGTTCGGTGTGTTTTTTGTGATCAAGCTTTGGGTAACTGCGATAAACCACAGACATAAAAGGTAAACTCTGTAAATGATTTCTATCAGACTTTGTTTACAACAAGCGTTGGTGATGTATATATTATCGACACCCTTGCGTTTACAATAAGCTTTGCATTGCTTTGACAATGACGTGACGGTATTACAATCTATTTTTGTCACAAAGTCAACTAATTACACGTACATAATCAATATAGTATATTGCTGTATAAGGTTTATATTTCATAAATCATAACGAAAACTTGCCTATGAACTAACTATACAGAGATTTCTCCAGATGTAGAAAAATAAACATTTCATGGGGAAAAATGCTATTTTCATATATTTGTTCACAACATTGATTGTAGGTACAAGTCGGTTCTAACGAGTAACCACAGTCTATGTTTTGGATGACAAATAAGAAAAATAGATATACAGTACCAATGTCATACCCTGAAACCAGAATTTAATGGTGACTTTGTTTATAAATTGAAAAGTACCATGGTGCAGATTGACCAACATTGTATCAGTACCTGATTGTCAATTTAGGTTTTCCCACCGTGGTTATAAAGGTGGGGCTGTTGTTCTCATTGCACTAGTAAATTCCAATTCATTGCTTACTTTGCCTTCTTTTTCTTTCGCCGTATTAATATTATGCGATAGAGGGCCGGAAAAAAGAAAGCACAAAGGACATAAAATATCACTTCAACATTTTAAACCAACCCCAAAACAATTTATAAAGTGTCCACTATATTATTTTTGTACTGACCCGAGAGTTATATATTTTCACCGTAATTTACGTGCGACGTTACATGTTGTTATACATATGTTTCCAGAAAAAAAAAAAAAAACTATTAAATGATATTTATATGTGTGTTTTATTTTTCAACAAAATGCCAACATCATTCAGTAGCCGTTATTCAACAAAGAGGGTTCCAAAAGTATGGACAAAAACAGGACAACAAAGGCGTTTTAACTTTCACCGAAAAGCCAACATCATTCAGTGGCCGTTTTTAAACAAAGAGGGTCCCAAGAGTATGGACAAAAACAACAGACAACAAAGGCGTATTATGATAAAATAAAGAAATAACAAATACGAACAAAATCTTCTAAAGCAAAACTGAATAAAACTTGCTTGCTCTTGCTTGCTAGCCGACGGTCTTAGATATCGTCTGCAGCTCTAAAGGATAGCTCATTTCATCATCAAGTTCAATGTAATGTTCTATTGTTCTATTGTGTTCAAGTTATACTTATGGTAAATAAAACCGCTAAATTAAGTTTGCAAATAAAACCCCTCTTATGATATGTCATACACACATGCTAGTCTTAGTACTCTTATATGACTAGTCTTGGTCATAAGATAAGATATGTTCTAGGACAACTTCATGAGACGACTTACTGGGCATCAGATCTAAAGAAAGTTTTGCTACTAACAGAGACACACAAAGAAATGTCAGCATCTCGGTTATTACTGCCTGGAGGCCTTCACAACGCGGAAATACCAAGATTTATACGATTTCATAGTGCCTGTTTGCAATGCTATGGTTTAAGTAAAAAATGAAGTCGGATTTTCTCGCAACGCGGCACAATTGTTCTGTCGTGTGGTCTCTCGTGGCTGTAATTTATTTTCTGTCTTACAAATTAACCTGAAAAGGCAAATAATTGGACAGAAAGGTTACTACTTATTGGGGGACGCTGGATTTCCTTGTTGTTAAAATACACCCATGACGTCATCCTTTTACAAAAACTGTCCATTATTTTTCGGGAATGGACAGTTTAGTGTCCATTATTTTTCGCACGAGCTCGTGTGAGCACAAAAGTCATGGTCACCAATGAAGTGTTCATTTTCCCTTTGCTGCACCCCAAAATAATGTGTTCGCTATGTTCAAAGACATTAAATTTTGTGCAAATGGTTTAGAATCTACCTAATATTAAATACAATTTCTTCCTAGTATTTGAAATCATTTGCGATGAAATAGTCGGTATCATAAATTCCCCAAAACGTTATATCCAACGAATCATTGCATATTTCTGTGTGAAAAAGGTTCTTGCTCCCTGGTTTCATTGTTAGAAGGTTAGGGTTAGTGTGAGGTGAATGAGAAACCTGGCAGTAGGAACAGACTTCACATACCTATTTATAACCAGTTGTTTCCCCCCAAAACAGCCGGGCATTATAATGGTCCTATGTCTTTCGAGCATGGAGATTTGCCCTTAACAGATCCATGTACGCTGTCTCATCGACTGACACACATTATGTATTTATACAAAATCATACTTAAATGGTATTGAACATAGACACTACGTTTAACGACGTGTAAAAAGGGAAACTACTGTGAATGCTCTATTTGTACATGGATGCACGAGAAAGTGTTAACATCGTTCACAGTTAGTTTCCTCGTTATGTCCGTGGGATAGTTTGACCAACATATCATGTCGCGAGAAAAGAAAATTAAGCGGAAATATGTTGTGCAAGGTCTGGTCAACCGGCTTGCGGTCTAAAGTTTAAAAGCGCTTGTTATAACGAAACAAAGGCGCAAGTGTATGGTGTATTTTAAGTCGGAGAAAGTCCTCGTAAGTATCCATTCCTGAAAAATAATGAATCCTCGGCCCCTTCGGGGCCTCGGATCCTTTATTTTTCAGGAATGGATACTTACTCGGACTTTCTCCTATACCTAAAGTTCATTATAAGGATGCCACCATTTAAAATACTTTACAACTTGCAAGATGTTTTAATCAATCTGACAAACTGTTCAATGATCCCGGAACGCTTCGTAAATATACTTTTCACAATTAATATTATTAATAGTTTGTTATCAACGGTGTCTATGAACGTGATCAGCATTTCTGGTTGTGATTTCACGCGAACTGTGCATCCGATGGAAATAGATGATTTCCTATAACAAATCACAGCGGCCGTCAGGCGTGTAAAATTAATGTTAGTTAAAATTTTACCTCAACGAAAGAAAACTGGTCTTTGGAAACTATGAAATTTACATAATAGAAATGTGTTCAGTATTGAAGAAAACATTTTTGGCATTCTGGTGGTCCTCTGACCAAACTGGCCGCCATGATAATTTAGCTAAGGGTGCAAGGTAGAAAAAGGTACAAGCAGACAATGATCATGAAATGGCGCAATCAGAAAAAATTCCCACTCCACAAACCCAGGGGTGGGAAAAACTACTGCCCACCCCAAAGTCTTCAATGCCAAAATATATTTCCAGGTCCGACATAAATTGGCCTGTGCAGTCACAGAGGAAGGCCTGAAGCTTGAAATTTGAGAGTTCTATCCGTGTTTCGAAAACAAATGCGATGATCATTTTTATGAATGTTCCAGGGAGTAAAACAATGAAATTGTGCAGCCTATCTAGGGCACCTTATTTCTGTATTTATTTTATCTGTTATTTTTCAGGTTTTATTCTTTTATACAAAATGCTAAGATTTTTTTTTTTCATGAAAAATGCTAACATTAAGTCATTTCAGAGTTAGTAATTTTCAAGGGTTGCATGTAGACAAATGCATATTTGTTTATCATATTTCCGTACTATCTTAAAACTCTTCAATTGTTTTTATTCGTATCTCAAGTCCTTACAATATAAATTGGTTAGATCTGTCGGTATTTTTGATATTTTGTATGGTCCAAAAGCGGTTAAAAAATTCCCAAAGGCCCCAACGCAAATCCCCTCACTTTGTGGCACTCCCAGCTGGTATCCAACATTACACGACCAAATTGATATCCCAGCAAAACTCCTACCCCAATGAGGTGGGTGAAGTTAGCCGAAGTAGCCTGACCAGCCGAAATAGGCTACTTCGGTTGGCCGGAGTAGCCTGACCAGCCGAAGTAGCAGAAATTGCTGGCACATGTAGCCGAAACAGCCAAAGCAGCTTTGGTCACTCGCTTTGGTTGCAAGCAGGACCTGGTGAAACTGCCTACATGAAACTTAAGGTCAATAGAAATTTGATCCCAGCCAGTTATCTACACAGCCCAAGAAAAATATGGTTAAATGTGGAAATGTAACAAATGAGTAAAAAAGAATTTTCTGATTTCAATGCCAGGTATCCATCCATCTTCGACTGGTTCTTATCAAGGCGCCCCAGGTTTAGCGAGGTCAATATCTAGAGGGAACTGAAGCCCGTCAAGGTGCTTTGCATCACATAGGACGGCTACACTATGAATCGCTGTTTTTTTAATTGAGCTAGCGACTAGGAAGGAGTTAAATCAGAAAGGATGGTACTAACAAGAAAAAATATTAAGAAGTAAACGAGAAGCAAGACCCGACAGGGTAACCATTTGACAAACATACAAACACAAAGGTGACGAGTTCAACAAAGACAGAGAATGGGAACAAAAATGGGCCATCCATAGGGGGAGACACTAGAAACAGAAACTGGCCATCCTCGAGTTTTCAAATACAGAAATACAAATCAAAGTAGACTTACAGGCATATTAAGATACAAACAACTTAAAAATAAATCCCAACAGAACCGTTCTGGAACTGTCAGTAAAGAACTAATAAGACGGCAAAATAGGGGTACAAAGATGACCGAAAATGGAAATTTCTATATACTGTAGTATTGCAATGTGTACCAACTCGGGCTGGTTTCTCACAGAACCCCACCGAGTTTAGGGAGTTCGAGACCCAGTGGGACTTGTAGTCCATACAAGTGCCTTTACAGCCCATAGGTCGGTTATACTTGGAAAACTCTGGTTTGTCGGAAATTTCAACTCAAACATTGGGAAACGTGAACATTCATGGGTTTGGGGTTGGGGTATAAGGCACCCTGTCATTGACGTGCACGGAGTTTAGGGAGGCAGCGACCTAGTGGGATTTACAGTAGAAGGGATGTACTTTCAGACAACATCAGCGGCTATGCCGGGAAAACTCTAGTTTTCGAGAAATAGGGGTACAAAAATGACCAAAAATGGAAATTTATGTATAGTATTGCAATGTGTCGGTACCAACTCGGGCTGGTTTCTCACAGAACCCCACCGAGTTTAGGGAGTTCGAGACCCAGTGGGGCTTGTAGTCCATACAAGTGCCTTTACAGCCCATAGGTCGGTTATACTGGGAAAAGTCTGGTTTGTCGGATTTTTCAACTCAAACATGGGAAACGTGAACATTCATGGGTTTGGGGGTGGGGTATAAGGCACCTCTGTCATTGGCGTGCACGGAGATAAGGGAGCAAGCGACCTAGTGGGATTTACAGTAGAAGGGGTGTACTTTCAGACCACATAAGCGGCTAGTCGGGAAAACTTTGGTTTTTCGAGAAATAGGGAAATTTCTGTATAGTATTGCAATGTGTCGGTACCAACTCGGGCTGGTTTCTCACAGACCCCCACCGAGTTAAGGGAGTTCGAGACCCAGTGGGGCTTGTAGTCCATACAAGTGCCTTTACAGCCCATAGGTCGGTTTTACTAGGAAAACTCTGGTTTGTCGGAAATTTTAACTCAAACATTGGGTAACGTGAACATTCATGGGTTTGGGGGTGGGGTATGAGGCACCCCTGTCATTGACGTGCGTGGAGTTTAGGGAGCAAGCGACCTAGTGGGATTCACAGTAGAAGATATGTACTTTCAGACCACATAAGCGGTTATGCCGGAAAAACTCTAGTTTTCGAGAAAAAGGTGTACAAAAATGACCAAAAATGGAAATTTATGTATAGTATTGCAATGTGTCGGTACCAACTCGGGCTTGTTTCTCACAACCCCACCGAGTTTAGGGAGTTCGAGACCCAGTGGGGCTTGTAGTCCATACAAGTGCCTTTACAGCCCATAGGTCGGTTATACTGGGAAAACTCTTGTTTGTCGGAAATTTCAACTCAAACATTGGGAAAGGTGAACATTCATGGGTTTGAGGGTGGGGTATAAGGCACCCCTGTCAATGGGTCACTACCAAGGGGATTGACCATCTCAATACAATTAGGTATTGATACAAATACAATCTTGGTCAATTTACCACGACACTTTTAACAAACCTAAACAAAAACAGCTGGCAGCTGAAAGGAAATTCTGCAATCGCAGGCATTAAAAAAGGAATGTAATTTGGCCTTTAAAGCAGTTCAAGCTGCGTCATTTTATTATTTATAATGGTGCAGTTTTGCTCCTTCAGTGCATGATTTATCAAGGGTCAAAGGCGATACTTCTGTGGTGGTTCTTTTTGTTTTATGTCTTGGTGTTTAAAATTTTTTGTGCTGTTGGCGCCTTATGTATGTTTTCATATTTTTAGTTAAGTTAAGGTAACTGAGTGGCCACCTATTGGGAAAATAGCTGATCATTCGGCCTACGATATGTTTTATGGTATAAGTACCTAATTGTTAGTTTGATTTTTTCCCACCTCGGTTTTTGGAGTGGGAATCTTTTTTCTGATTGCGCCTTTTCCTGATCTTTGCCTACTTTTACCTTTTACCCTCTAGAATGCTTCGCATTTTAGTATGGGTTAGAGTATATACAGAAGCCTCTGGTGAGATATACACTGTAGTCCGTTTTTGCGTGGCAATTTGTGCTCTAATATGTCATATTATGATGGTACTTTATAGTGAATGCGAAATTTTACTCAGAATGTATACGTAGGAAATGTTCTCACAATACAGCATCTTGTGTTGATGAAATTTTTAAATGCACTATTGTCGAGGGGTACGGCGGATTGATATTTTTGTAGGTGTTGCACCGTATGTTAATACCGAGCTCATGTTTCTTTGTCTGTGACTCAACGCCTGATTCTGTGTGTTAGTGAAGAGATAGGTAGTTTCCATCTGGTAAGGACGACATGAGCTATCTTTAAAAAAAGCTTGCTAACTATGAGAAATGACAAATAGACAAAATACATCATTGCACCAAAAGATCAACTACATGTAATGTCATTAAATAAAACATTATCATGATTTGTTTGGCACAAAATCTAAGACATAATTTGTGAATAATCACGTGATCCCATGGCTCAACACTAACACTTGAATAAGAATTATGTATGCAATCAGATAACAGTAAAACATTATGTCTGTACCAGAACATTATTTGGCAGGTTTTATTGAATTTATTTGGCACTAATGTAATTCAGTGGATAATTCAGATGAAAAGTATCATAACATGTAGTTGGGAATTGCTTTAGAGAAAACAATATGAAGGAAAACAACTTACTGTGATGAAGGAAAAAAAACTTACTGTGATATATAACAGCATATAACAGATGAGCAACATCGTTGGAAATAAATTGTGATAGAATGGGACACCATACCGCCTCACTGAGACCATTTTCCAAAATCAGGTCTAGAGGCACAACATGCTAATCTTCGCCGGACATACTCCTGCCAGTTTTAGCAAGATGTATTGCGAAAGTGGGAAAAATGGTCTCAGATCGGAACACTTAAATCGGTATTTAGTTCTCGAGGCACAGCCAGCTAATCTTTTCCGGATTTTTTAGCGCAGGCTCCTGTCAATTTTAGCCAGGTTTATAACACTATCCCGTCTGACGATAAGTTATCCTGCTTCAATGCCCGTGTGTCAAAATTAGCTGTTTTGTGACATGTGATTTATAAGAGCGACTTTTGATTTAGACAGCCCTTGTGTAAATTCTCGAAACTGCAGCTTTCGTTGCCGGTTCATAAGGGTCACTGATGAGAGCTCATTACCCGAAAATGCTCAATATGGCCCATAGTATCTCTCTTTGAATGTTTTCACTGCTTCCAAAGGAAGGCGGTGTTGTGCCGTGGGGGCAGCCCTAAAAAGTCTCCTCTTGAATCATCCATAGTGCAAATTATTTTTTTCTTTCGGTCCTTTGAGATCAGGTAGAATATTCTGAGAATTCAAAGCATACACGTTTAAAGATATTCTAAACACTATTTTACTTATTTGACCTCGATTGGGAATTCGTAAATGATTAAGACAGTCCTTGTGTAAATTCTCGATACTGCAGAACAGTTTTTTGGCTTTCGTTGCCGGTTCAGAAGGGTTACTGATGAGGATTCATTACCCTGCGCAATATGGCCCATATTATCTTTGAATGTTTTCACTGCTTTCAAGGGATCTAAGTTTTATATTCTATTCTATCCATCCCTTTGATTTCCTGAGTTCAGTATCACGACGAATAAATATAAAGTATATACATGTATCAAGATTTGATCAGCGCTTGTTAGTTCTAACACATGGACAGCACACAGATAACACTCTATCAAGTCTTCGCATTTACCCAGAATGTACATTCTTCTTAATACAATTTATAATAAGTTAGATAATTGGATTATCAACAATGATCAGACCCCGCGAGTGCCACTGAGGCCTACCTGTATTTTCACTGGGCGCCAAGCTTATATAATTGTTGGTCCAGTTTTATCGATACAAGTTGTAAATAATTTTGCTTATCATGACTGGTTTTCTGAGAATTTTTGTGCCTCGGTTGTCATAGAGAAGCGTTTCCGATAACTGAATTGATATATACACATGGAAATAAGTTAGGGAACACTTTTAGCCCTTGGGAAAAGTTTGAAAAAATCCAGTTTCCCTTTTTCTGGCGATACTGAAATTTTTATCACACATATTTCATACTATGACCTAGCTACAGACCAATTTATGGAAATTCACAACATTTTGTCTTTGCAATATGCCATCTGTGAAAACCTGCACTTTTACTGAATACAAGTTTGCCTTTTTGCTTCTGCACTCCGCAGAACTCATTTTTTGAAAGCAAAACAAGAATAAAATATTGAATCTGATCGTTCTGAATGAATAAACGACTTCGGACCTAAAACTTCATGCTTCATGTCCAAACCAACTAATCATACAATATCTACAGTTTGCATTGGTTTCTATGGAACGCAAAATTCTTGGATATTTTGCAAATAAAGCCGTAAAAGAATAATTCCGCTAGCACACTATAACCAGAAAGTGCATGTTTAGATTCCTAAAGGGTCATATCAAATATCTGGCCCAACATTTACAACCTGCAAAATGTATACCCAAAGAACAAAACGCGATCATGAAACCTACCCCCGGAAAAGTATGGACCTACCGCCGACAGTCGTTCAGAAAATAAAGAATTATGATCAAAGTTCAACAAGCAATGTCTCAACTCTATTCTTACGAAAAATTACGACAAAGTGAGTTCAAATAATGAAATTACGCACGGACTAGCAGAGCGTTTCTTAAATTTAGCAAACATTTTCTGAATGAAAGATTGCCGCTCTCCGCCGCAGTTTTTGTTTGATGCTAACCATTTTCACTTAGAAGCAGCTTTGGATACTACAGATTCTGACAAATTGTCAAAACAGTTTTCATAATTTTTGCAAAGAAGGATATTTACAGTCCAAAGTTGGTAGTCACATTATTACAGGTGTTCCCTAACTTATTTCCATGTGTATATATTCTATTTTTCGATTTCTTATGCTCGCAGTTACTGTAGACAAAATCAAACCGCATCTGATGTTTTGGAATTGCAAAAACCAAAAGGTTTTCACCGAGGCTATTAGACTGCCTTCTTTTAATCCTGTGAAACCTCCTAATGATTGTTAATGCTCGGCAACTAGGCTACAATTAATGAGCCGCGACGCGAGAAATCCATTATTAGGGGTTTCCGACCAGGTTCGACATAAATCGGTCTGTGCAGTCAATGAAGGATACTAGAAGAGAAATTTCGGATTATAAAAGAAGATGGATTGTACTATATGTATAGCGAAACAAAGACGCCGATCGGCTAATATGCTATCGGTTTTCTCACGACGGAGCTCAAACACAGGCGGTCAGTCGAACAGGTAGACCTTAACGATGCATATTATACATGAAAACAGGTTGTAGGCGAGGGATCAGACAACACCCATTCGCCTTTTGAAAATACCAAATTGACCCAAAATTTCCAAACGTGCTTGTTACGGTCAGAAACATTATTAATTTACTTCGGCAATTTCGTTGCTGCTGTAAAACTAATTGGCTGTGTTTGAGTTCAGGATCTCAAATTAATCATCTTAATTTGAAATCCGTTTTTTGCATGTTTCACAATGTGCTGACATTATTACCAACATGTGTAATTGACTGCAATGACGCTTAGATAGTTGTGCATATTTCAAGTTAAAAAGGTATTGACCTGCATGTACGTCATGCCAATACAACCTAGGTTTCTCCATAATTATATGATACAACGTTGAGTCCTCGTTTCCACTTCATCACATTGCTGAAATACACGTGTTTTGCTAATTAACGAGTTATGATGCTTCAAACAAATTCTTCTTGTTAAAGCAGGCCAAGGGCATGTAAAATCTATTGAAGGCCTCCAGTAATTTTTAATGACCGTTTCAAGGTAGTCAAACTTAACATGAAGTTCAATATTTATAATGTATCAAGAACTCAAAGAATATTTAATTTCTGAATGTTTGTCGATAGAATAAGCTTAAACGCAAATTGTTGCAATGCATTGTTCAATATTATATTCCCAACTTTGGCGACATTTTCGCAAGACACATATATGTCTAATTAGTACTGAAGTCAACGGCTTGACTGCAAGATCACGTTACATAATTAACAGTGTCCATATATTTGTCATAGTGGAACTATTTTTGTTTTATGGGTTCAGAAGATTTCTTGTTATAATATTGGGAATGGTTTTGTCTGAAGGAATTAGTAATATTAACCAGTACATCTAAATGATTGCATTTTAATGGTATGCTAGTCAAGAAACATGTTTATTAAACCCTCAAAAATACTGTTTTTCAACAGCTGTGATCTTGGTACCGTCAATGAAATATCCTTAGAAAGGGGTATAATGGATTTGTCATCGGCCTTATATAGAGGGGCGCGATCTCCCAAACTTCAGGTCGTGAAAAAAGGAGGATCTTATTTCGCTTTAAATGACACGAAACTGAAAATGTACCGACACTTAGAAGCAATAGGACAGTGTTGGAAGGTAAAAGTTAAAATAGTTCCCCTGAGGGAGGTGCCAAAAGGGATAAGAAATCTAATGCAAGTGCCTGAAAAGAAACCAAAATTAAACAAAGGTAAGATCTCACTACTCAGCATATAGCTGTGTTATTTACTATTATTTTCTTTCTTTTTTCTTTCTTTTTTCCAGAACCTGTCTTAACTAAAAACAAAATAGGCAGAAAGTATTGCGCGATAGACATTGGAACTCGTACATATGATTGAAATAAATCATTGTTTTGAAAAAGTCTACCTGTACATCAACCATAGTGCAGATTATATTTTCCTTATGGTCCTTTGAGATCAGCGAGGATATTCTGAGAAATCAGAAATTTATTATCGGTTAAGACACATTTTCTTATCAACGTTTAATGTATTTGGCTCCATTTGGATAATACCAGTCTTTCTATCAACCATCCTATTGAAAACTGCAAAATTACACTTATTTTCTTTGGCTCCAAGTTGTTTTATCTAAAGGGTCACTGGCGAAGATTGGAGGAAGGAAACGTTTATAACAGTTCCAGCATGTTTTCTGTGTTTAACGGTCTTGTTTCAGGCTATTCTATCGCGTATTTGTCATTACAGATCCCGGCAACGTGTCTTAGTTTTAGTAGTTCATTTAGTGTCGGGATTTATTGAGACAGATTCAAGAACACTAGTTTTTCTCGTACGCTCCCATAGATCGAGGACTTGGCAGATATTATAACTGGCTTTAATTGTGAACTCGTCTTATTGTGAATATCACACATGTTCAGGCTTAATTAAAGCAACAAGAACAGCAGGAAGGCATTTAATTTGAGCTATGTTGTGATTTGAGTGAAAGAACACATTAGGCTTGTTAGAGTAGTTGCATATCATCTCTGGCTCCTCGGCTCAGGTCTAATCATTTCTATCTAAATAAGCCCTGTTTGAAACGATTATTCCAGTTTGTTTTGATGAATTTGTTTTTATGTTAATACTGAAATTCATTAACAAATTACCCACATGCTCAGATATCGAAATCATGGGTTGAGTACACGTCACTTTTGTAAGGATTTGTTAAACTGGTTAAAACAATCCCAAATCTATATTAATGGCTGTTCCAAGGCGGAACTTCTGCAAAGGTTCTATTCCTTTGAAATCTTTGTTGTCGATCTGGTAGTGTTTGTACCTTCCATGTGCGTCTCCAACTTTTAGCTAAGATCAGGTAACAATGTAGAAACCTGTTCGGCCAGCCTAGCATAAGTTCTCTTTGTATCAGTACCCATTTATAGTAACAGTTACTTCACAGCTGATCCGCGCCTTTGGTTTCGCTACACAGATACTAAGATTCCTCTTCTTCCTAAATTCGAAATTTCAAGCTTCTATCCATCTTCTTTTGTCACAGAGGCTGGCTTGTGTCACAACTGGTCGGAAACCCTGAAGACCGGTTTTCTTGCGTCTCGGCTCATATCAGTTTATCCCCACTTCGGTTCGGAATGTAAACTTAAGGACAATATTATAAAATTATCATCTTCAGGGAGATCGAAAAAGGAGAAAAAAGCCCAAAATAAGACTGGTGCCACACAGAAAACAACTACGTTACTGTCGACCTCAACTGAAACATCGATCGAACCTGAAATCTCATCAGATGAAGATTCGGGCAACTCTTCAGGTAAGCTGATTATACCACCCATATAGACACAGTACCAAACACTAAAAGCGCTAATAAGACCGCAACGTCCGACTAAGATCCTTGTTCTAGCGGTGATATAGCCTGGGCAAGATGACGATCAAAACGGATCTCTACTGATAAGCCGAGAAAATCCATAAAGGCCGAAAATCGGGGAGGGGGGTAATTTTTGAAACACGTAATTTAAGAAAAATTTAAACTGTATTATTGGGTAATCTCCACCTGTTGGCATTCGGGAACGCTGCACATTCCTTTTAAACAGTTTGCATATATTCTGAGTGGTTAACCAGTAATCAGATGTCCAGTCAGTAGTTACTAAGTTTTTCTCTGAGACAGAAACTGACCATCTTATCTCGCGGCCCAAGTGGGCGAGGGCCCATGTTCCCACATAACCACCTTTTTAAGGGTTCACATGGTTTATCGCCACTGACACTTTGTATACCTGAAACCGTATTAAGCAGCCGTCTAAGAACACAATTAAGTCTCTACATATAATACTCATGATCTAGATGACTTTTCGTTTAAAAGACAGACGAGAAATCCATTAGCAAGATTGTCTCATGGTCACTTATCACCGACAATATTTAATAAATATGAAAACGAAACCTTATTTATGACATATGTCTTGTGTCATTTATCCTTTCCTCACAACAAGATTTATTTTCTCCTTCAGACTGGACTAATGACGAGCCGTCAGATACCGACGTCGACTCTTCAGATAACGAGGAAATCGAGAAAGCCGACGAAAGTTCTGTATGAATAACTTCAATTTTATTCCAATTGGAATCAAAAACTATAATAAAATGCCTTATTATCTCATTATCGACAGTGACATCTCTGGTATTATCATGCTATGTCAAAGGGGGACGTTATAGTGTCACTTACTTTGTGTATATTGTTTCATTATGTTTCGAACCGTTGATCTTTCTTTATTTGTTTTCAATTGAAGTGTATTGCCCAAGACAACAGCTTCGATTAATCTGACTAGCTTACTGCTGTCACGCTAAATAACAATTCATCGCAATTGGATTTGGCAAATATGAAGACACGTGGTCATCAGACATTCAACAGAGGAAGTCATCATTATTGCAAACAGAAAGATCTATTTATTGATACTGCAACATCCCTTGCGAGGAACTTTGGAAGATCATATACTGATCAACGCATATAACGTGTTACTATTTACGACGATGCTGATGACGCTTATAATTGTCGTTTCGCCAGAGAAACATTTTCTTAAAACAATAAGCGTTGGTGATGTATATCAAATCGACGCACGAGTTGCTTATTGTCAACTGTTGACACTATAGGTTGCGACTGCAATCGTTACCATCAACGTTTACACTAAGACAGTGTTGCACCTGCAACCGTTAATGTAATTAGTACACTAAGCGTTGCGACTCCATTGTTTACACGAAACGCGCGTTTTTAATAAGCGGTGCTGCAAATTACATTGACAATGACGTGACGGTATTAGAATCTATTTATGTCACAAATTCAACTATATGCATAATCAAAATAGTATATTGCTGTATAAGGTTAATAAAATTAATAAATCATTACGAAAACCTATGAAATATACAGAGATTTATCCAGATGTAAAAAATAAACATTTCGTGAAAAATGATATTTTGATGAATTTGTTCAAAAATTTGTTTGCATGACGAGACGGTTCTTACGAGTACCCACAAGTTCGGATAACTGAGTGACCGCCTATTGGGAAATATCTGCCTTACGATATGTTTTCTAGTATGAATATCTAAATATCAATTTAGTTTTTCTCACCTCGGTTTTTGGAGTGGGAATTTAAAGTTTATTATAAGGATGATACCATTTAAAATATTTTACAACGTGCACGATGTTTTCACCAATCTGCCAAACAGTCCAATGATCCCGGAACGCTTCGTAAATATACTTTTAACAATTAATATTATTAATAGTTTGGTATCAACGGTGTCTATGAACGTGATCAGGATCTCTCGCTGTGATTTCACGCAAACTGTGCATCAGATGGAAATAGATGATTTCCTATAGCAAATCACAGCAACCATCAAGCTTAATATTAGTTAAAATTGAACCTCAACGTGAGAAAACTGGTCTTGGGAAACTATAAAATTAACATAATAGAAATGTGTTCAGTATTGAAGAAAAATATTTTTTGGCATTTTGGTGGTCCTCTGACCAAACTGGCCGCCATGATAATTTGTCTAAGGATGCAAGGTAGAAAAAGGTACAAGCAGACAATGACCAGGAAATGGCGCAATCTAAAAGAAATTTCCACTCCACAAACCGAGGGGTGGGAAAATCTGTTACCCACCAAAAAATATTCAGTGGCAAAATATCTTTCCATGTCCGACATAAATTGTCCTGTACAGTCACAGAAGAAGATAGAACCTTGAAATTTAGGAGGAATTGTACTATCCGTGTATCGAAAACAAAGGCGATGATCATTGTTATGAATGTTCCAGGGATTAAAACAGTAAAATAGTGCAGCCTTTACAATATCAATTGGTTAGATCTGTCGGTGTCCCGTCTGACGATAGGTTTTCTTGCTTCAATGCTATTTTGTGACATGAGCTTTTCAAGAGCGACTTTTATCCATCCCTTTGATTTCCTGAGTCCAGTATCACGTGTTACTTCAAACACATGGACAGCATAAAGAGAACACTCCATCAAGTCTTCGCTTTTCCCAGAATGTACATTCTTCATTATTCATTTTATAATAAGCTAGATAAATGGGTTATTACCAATGATCAGACTCCGCCAGTGCCACTGAGGCTTACCTGTGTTTTCACTGGGCACCAAGCTTATACAATTGTTGGTCTAGATATTATCTTTTTACTCTATGCTACATTTTTATGACTACAAGTTATAATTAATTTTACTTATTATAACTAATTTTCTGAGACGTTTTATGTCTCGGTTGTCATAGAGAAGCGTTTCCGATAACTGAAATAAATATATATTCTATCTTTGATTTCTTATACTCGCAATTACTGTAAACTTAATCAAATCGGATCTGATGTTTTGGAATGGTAAAAACCAAAAAAGCTTTCACCGAGGCTATTGGACTGCCTTCTTTTAATCCTGTGAAACTAATAGTTGTTAAGAATTTATCAATATTGACATGAGTGGTTGGGGTACGTTAAACAGACATCTACTGTTTTTTTTAATCTGTCAATCAAATGGGGATGTGCATTTATTGCTAACAGACGTCACAGACTTTTAAAATTTTAAATAGCTTGGTTCAGAATTGAAAATGTAACTAGTTTTCGTGGGACCCATTTCTTAGAAAATGGAATGCATTTGAATAAAAATTACACAAAGCCTACATGTCTAGGATACATAATCTGAAAAATTAAGGATTATTTTGGGATCATGGAAATGTTCTCTGGGAAAAGTTAGTGTAAACATGTTTTTCTGGAAAATTCTCAAAGTGGGTAACTTGGGGCGGCTCGTTTGTGCTTATTGCTTGCTGAAAGATGACATGCCTTTTGTTTCAGGTTCTTATATGATTGAAGTCAATGACTACATCGAAAGATCTGGCTTATTGTTTTTAAAAAGCTAAGAAAAATGGTTCCCACGATTTCAACCCGGAAGTAACTGAAAAATGACTGTCTTGCTCTGAGCTGACCACTCATTTCACAATCATGTATACACAAATGCATGTATTTGCAACATATTCAACAGCCCCATGATAAAGCATGCTAAAGAATGTAACATTGTTGACAAAAATAAACAATGCTTTTTATACAGGTAAAACTTCAAACATGTACATACAGTGACCGCACATAAGTCCTTAATACTCGGCACCTAGGCTAGAATTAATAATTGGCCTACAAACAAACTTTTTGACATACACTTTTTCCTACTTTCACCTTGTATCAAACGAGCAGCGACGCGAGAAATCCGTTCTTAGGGGTTTCCGACCAGGTTCGACATAAACCGGTCTGTGCAGTCAATGAAGGATACAAGAAGAAATTTCGGATTTAAGAAGAAAATGGATTGTACTATCTGTATAGCGAAACAAAGACGCCGAATGGCTGTGTTATCGGTTTTCTCATGACGTAGCTCAAACACAGGCGGTCAGTCGATAGCGATAATTCAACAGGTAGACCTGAACGAGGCATATACATGAAAACAGGTTGTAGGCGGGGCTTCAGACAACACCCATTCGCCTTTTGAAAATAACAAATTGACCCAAAATAAAGATTTCACGATTTCTAAATGTTTGTTAAGGTCAGAAACATATTGATTTACTTTGGCAGTTTCGTTGCTGCTGTAAAACTAATTGGCTATGTTTGAGTTCAGGATCTCAAATTAATCGTCTTCATTTGAAACGCATTCTTTGCATGTTTCGCAATGTGCTGACATTATTACCAACTTGTGTAATAGACAGCAATGACGATTAGATAGTTGTGCATATTTTCCATCTAAAAGGGTGTGGATCCACGTCATGCCAATAAATGTAAGCCAAACCCCGTGGTTTCTCCATACTTATATGATACAACGTTGAGTCCTCGTTTCCGCTTCATCTCATTGCTGAAATACGTGCGTTTTTTTCTGTCCTGCTAATTAACGCGCTATGATGCTTCAAACAAATTCTTCTTGTTAAAGCAAACTAAGGGCACGTAAAATCTATTGAAGGCATCCAGTAATATCTAATGACCGTTTCAAGACGGTTTGGTTGCGATTTATCTTCATGTTTTCAGTTTACATCTCTGTTGTACTCGTCTCCTTTGTATTTTGTTCATGGTAGCCGGGTGACTACCTTGTTTGGAAAGAGCTAGTCTTCTTGCTATTCATGCGCCTTGTAACATTTTGTGATGTTATGTCCTATACTTTACCACCAGACCCCGAGGTTATTAAATATTTTTCATGTTCAACTCAGCTGAGACTAAAATTATCCTGCTCATACATGTTAAAATGCCAACAGTTGTTGGTATTTTAACATTTATGAGCAGGATAAATTACAAGCTTTGCTAATCTAAATCTGATTTTTCAATCTATTTTTATTGTTTCTGTACTTATGATCAGTTTAAATTTCAGGCTCAGCTGAGCTGAGCAAGAAAAAGCTTGTATAACCTCGAAGCCTGGTGTCTGGGTTGGTATTTTGAATCTGATGGTATCAATTAATTTGCCTTTTATTTTACTTTACCTTGTATTCCCTCATCTTGCCAGTTTTGATAGAACATCATATTCAGTATTACAGTAACCCCTATAGCACACTAGAAAAAAGATTAATAGACTAAAGTTTGTCATTTCAAACTACATCAGCTGTAGTCAAACTCAACATGAAGTTCAAGATTTATAATGTATTAAGAACTCAAAGAATATTTAATTTCTGAATGTTTGTCGATAGAATAAGCTTAAACGCAAATGTATATGTGACTGGCAGTTCCAACTAAGTAACTTTGTAATTATGTGAAATTGTTACAATACATTGTTCAATATTATATTCCCATCTTTGGCGACATTTTCGCAAGACACATATATGTCTAATCAGTACTGAAGTCAACGGCTTGACTGCAAGATCACGTTTAATAATTAACAGTTTCCATATATTCGTCATAACTTGGTAGAAGCCGTGGATATTGGAACTATTTTTGTTTTATGGGTGCAGAAGATTTCTTGTTATTATATTGGGAATGGTTTTGTCTGAAGGAATTAGTAATATTAACCAGTGCATCTAAATGATTGCATTTTAAGGGTTTGCTAGTCAAGAAACATGTTTATTAAACCCTCAAAAATACTGTTTTGCAACAGCTGTGATCTTCGTACCGTCAATGAAATATCCTTAGAAAGGGATATAATGGAATTGTCATCGGCCTTATATAGAGGGGCGCGATCTCCCAAACTTCAGGTCGTGAAAAAAGGAGGATCTTATTTCGCTTTAAATGACACGAAACTGAAAATGTACCGACACTTGGAAGCAATAGGACAGTGTTGGAAGGTAAAAGTTAAAATAGTTCCCCTGAGGGAGGTGCCTAAAGGGATAAGAAATCTCATGCAAGTGCCTGAAAAGAAACCAAAATTAAACAAAGGTAAGATCTCACTACTTAGCATATAGCTGTGTTTTTTCTTTCTTTTTTCCAGAACCTGTCTTCACAATTTTGCGCAACAAAAACAATTAAAATAGGCAGACAGTATTGCGCGACAGACATCGGAACTCGTACATATGATTGAAATAAATCATTGTTTTGAAAAAGTCTACCTGTACATCAACCATAGTGCAGATTATATTTTCCTTATGGTCCTTTGAGATCAGCGAGGATATTCGGAGAAATCAGAAATTTACTATTCATATTTGGTTAAGACACATTATCTTATCCACGTTTAATGTGGTTGGCTCCATTTGGATAATATCAATCTTTGTATCTTCTATCCTATTGAAAATTGCAAAATTATACTTATTTTCTTTGGCTCCAATTTGTTTTATCTAAAAGGTCACTGACGAAGATTGGGGGAAGGAAACGTTTATAACAGTTCCAGCATGTTGTCTGTGTTTAAGGGTCTTGTTTCAGGCTATTCTATTGCGTATTTTTCATTACAGATCCCGGCAACGTGTCTTAACCCTATTTCGTTGTTTTAGTAGTTCATTTAGTGTCGTGATTTATTACAATGCCACACAAGTTGAGACAGATTCAAGAACACTAGGATTCTCTCGTACGTTCCCACAGATCGAGGACTTGGCAGAGATTATAATTGGCTTTACTTGTGAACTCGTCTTATTGTGAAAATCACGCATGTTCAGGCTTAATTAAAGCAACAAGAACAGCAGGAAGGCATTTAATTTGAGCTATGTTGTGATTTGAGTGAAATAACACATTAGGCTTCTTGTTAGAGTAGTTGCATATCATCTCTGGTTCCTCGGCTCAGGTCTAATCATTTCTATCTAAATAAGCCCTGTTTGAAACGATTATTCCAGTTTGTTTTGATGAATTCGGTTTCGTGTTAATACTGAAATTCATTAACAAAGTAACCACATGCTCAGATATCGAAATCATGGGTTGATTACACGCAACTTTTGTAAAGATTTGTTAAACTGGTAACTCCCCCCTACCTCCCCCACCCCAAAAAAAAGGAAAATAACTACATTAATGACTGTTCCAAGGCGGAACTTCTGTTTAAGTTTTATTTGTTTGTTGTCGATCTTGTAGTGTTATACCTTCCATGTGCGTCTCCAAATTTTAGCTAAGATTAGGTAACTAGGTTAGAGACCTTCGGGAAAATAGCTGTTCAGCCAGCTAAGCGTATGTTCTCTTTGTATCAGTACCCATTTATTGTAACAGTTATAGCACAGCTGATCCTCGAATTTGTTTTCGCTACACAGATAGTAAGGTTCCTCTTCTTCCTAAATTCGAAATTTCAAGCTTCTAGGCATCTTCTGTAGCCACTGAGGCTGGTTTGTGTCAGAACTGGTCGCAAATCCTGAAGACCGGTTATCTTGCGTCACGGCTCATTTCAGTTTATCCCCACTTTGGTTCGGAATGTCAACTTAAGAGCAATATTCATATCATTTTTAGGGAGATCGAAAAAGGAGAAAAAGGCTCAAAATAAGACTGGTGGCACAAAGAAAACAACACTGTCGACATCAACTGAAACATCGATCGAATCTGAAATCTCATCAGATGAAGATTCGGGCAACCCTTCAGGTAAGCTGATTATGCCACCCATATAGACACAGTACCAACGCATCCAAACGCTAAAAGCGCTAAAAAGACCGCAACGTCCGACTAAGATCCTTGTTCTAGCGGTGTATAGCCTGGTCAAGACGACTTGAGAAAAAGGATCTCTACTGATAAGCTGAGAAAACCCATAAAAGCCTAAAATCGGGGGTGGGGGGGGGGAGGGTAATTTTCAAATACGTAATTTCAGGAAAAATTAAATTGAATTAGTGGGGAAATATATAAGCAAGAGTAATCTCCACCTGCTGGCATTTTAGAAAGCTGCAAATCCTTTTTATACAGTTTGCTTATATTCTGAGTGGTTAACCAGTAATCAGATGTCCAGTCAGTAGTTATTAAGTTTTTCTCGGAGACAGAAATTGTCCATCTATTTCTCACGGCCCAAGTGGGTGAGGGTCCATGTTCCCACAAAACCACCCTTTAAGAGTTCACTTGGTTTATCGCCACTGGCACTTTGCACAACCTGAAACCGTATTAAGCAGCCGTCTAAGAACACAATTAAGTCTCTACATATAATACTCATGATCTAGATGACTTTTCGTTTAAAAGACAGACGAGAAATCCATTAGCAAGATGTCTCATGGTCACTTATCACCGACAATATTAATATGAAAACAAAACGTTATTAATGACATATTTCTTGTCATTTATCCTTTCCTTTCAACAAGATTTATTGTCTCCTTCAGATTGGACTAATGACGAGCCGTCAGATACCGACGTTGATTCTTCAGATGACGAGGAAGTCGAGAAAGTTGACGAAAGTTCTGTATAAAAACAAACTTCAATTTTGTTCCAGTTGGAATCAAAACCTATTATAAAATTCTTGCTATGTCAAAGGGGGACGTCATAGTGTCACTAACTATGTGGTGCGACACCGCTCAAAATTTATCACTCCGCCGTACCCCACGAAAATAGTGTATTTGAAAATTTTGCCTAGGTGAGTTTGACACTGTATTACGAGCACATTTATTTGTGTCTGTTTTATATTTAGTGTGCACTGCAAAGTATCACTGGTGTACGACATTTGGGTGTACAAAACACGATCTTAAAAGAGACTATTTCTCGTCGGAAGCTTCCGTCTGTAAACTACCCCCTCCTCATATCTGCACCATTCTAGAGGGTAAAACCCAACCCTAGGGTGGTTGCAAAACGGAATACCGGAAAAACTCAACGGTCAACCCCCCTTTGAACTAGGCTCGTTAGGTAGATGTTTGACTGAGCTATAAGGCGAGGGGAGTCCTTTTGGTCATAAAATGTTTGGTAACAGCTGGGAGTGTCACAAAGTGCGACAATTTGCATTGTGGCCTATGGACAATTTTTGACTGGTGTCACCCCATGTGCATATTTTTTCTTTATGTTTTGAACCGCTGATATTTCTTTATTTGTTTCAAATGAAGTGTTTTGTCCCAAACAACAGGTTTGATTAACTCACATAAGCCTGGCGTCCTTTTTATGGGACAAAGGCAAACAGAATAGCCTCAGATGTGACACCGCAGAACGCAGCGTCCCATCTGGGGCTATTGTGTTTGCTTAGAGGATTTTCATCGAAAAATGGAATAAAATTTTAAAAATACTCTTGATGCCCCTAAAAATGAAAGTGGACTAATCCGAATGATAATGATGGGAAAACCCATTCGTCAAAATGGGTTTATCGGACTAGCTTACTAATGGCACGCTAAATAATTTATCGCAATTGGATTTGGCAACTATGAAGACTCGTGATAGCCGAGGAAGTCATCATTATTGCATACAGAAAGATCTATCTATTAATACTGCAACATCCCTTTGCAAGGAGTTTTGCAAGACCAGATACTGATCAACGCATATAACGTGTTTCTATTTACTGCGATACTGATGGTGCTTTTAGGTGTCGTTTCGCCGGAGGCACTTACTGTTAAAACAAAAGACTTAGCCCTAAATTATGAAGGGATTTATTACAAGTTAAACATGACAAAGTTCTTATACAATTGCCAATCCAACCTGTGTCGTTGCTTTGTGTCGCCGTTTAGTGTAAACGCGCCGCTTAGTGTAAACGTTAACACTAAGCGGTGCAGTCGAAATGCTTAGTGTGAACAGGACTATGTTTACACTAAGCGGCAGTAATGTAGATCGAAAAACAATGTCAATCGTTAATGTCAACATGTTTTTGATATACAGTTTTGTCTTTTATGGCTGTGGAGTTTAGCACTGTTAGTCAAAGCTCGACCATACAGACACATACAAACCTCTCTGAACAACTTCCTGGCATTCTTACATACTTCTTGGATTCCGGTGAAGTTTAACACTTTTTTTTTACCTTCTGGAACGCAAATAGAACATATTGCACCTGCTTGCGATTTATAATGACATAATCGCAGACTTATAGAATTTCTGTGCTAATGTTTCCGATGCAAATGAAGTTACGCTCAATTTTTACCTTCTAGGAAGCTTATATGACATTATGGACCAGTCTGCAACTCATTCTTATATTCTCGCAGACTTCTACTATTGCAGTGTCAATGACGTTTCACCCTGTTTTACCCTCTTGAACAGCTATAAAAAGGTACAAGTAGGCATTGATCAGGAAAATGCTCACTCAGAGAAAAATTTCCACTCCTAAAACCGAGGTGGGAAAACATATTTGACAATAACGTACTTATAATTAGAAAATATATCGTAAGCCGAGTGAGAAGCTATTACCCAATAGGGGGCCACTAAGTTACCCGAACTTAAACTATGAAAACGTACATGTACATAAGGTTAAAACAGCACAAAAATCGACTCCAAAGCATAAAACAAATAGAACCACAAAAGAAGTATCTCCTTGGAACGATCAGTAATTTAAAATTACTAGGGGGGGGGGGGGGGTGGCTTAAGACATTTTAGACCAGTCTGCGACACAACCTGATATTTTAACAGCCTTCCAGGATTCCAATGTAAATGACGTTAAACACTGTTTTGACCTCCTGGGACTTTCAAAGGACATTTTGCGACTCATTTTCTCATTCTTGCAAGTTTCCAGAATCCCGGTGCCAATGGAGTGTACTTCTTTTGTTACATTCTGGTACCGTTATAGAAACATTTTGACGGATCTGGGACACATTCAGACATTCTTGCAGACATTCAGCATTCCGGTGCCATTAAGGTTTTACCCTTTTTTTTGACAATCTGCGACTCTTATAGAATCGTTTGGACCGGTCTGCGACACATTTTGTAACAATTAACCTGTCGAGCGTTATCATGTTGACACAAACGGTTGCAAGTGCAACACTTATCGCTAACATGCTGACACTAACGTTTGCGGACGCGCCGCTAAGTGTGAACGTTAGCAATAAGGGGTGCAGCTGCAACCGTTAGTGTCAACAAGATAACGCTCGACAATTTAAAAGTCACGGAATGTGTCGCTGCCAAGTCCAAAAGATCCTATAAGGGTCATAGAAAGTAACAAAAATATATTGTAAACTGGTCAAAAATGTCTAACATTATCCCACAAGGTAAAAACAGGTCAAACTACATTTGCGTCGGAATTCTGTAGTCTGTGATAATGCCAGAATGTGTCGCAGACCGGTCCAACGGGTCCTGTACGGGTCACAGAATGAAAAGCAATGTTAAACTTCATTGGTGCCGGAATCCTGGAAGTCTGCGAGAATGCCAGAAAGTCGATCAGAGAGGTTCGGTGTGTTTTTTGTGATCAAGCTTTGGGTGACTGCGATAAACCACAGCCATAAAAGGTAAACTCTGTAAATGATTTCTATCAGACTTTGTTTACAACAAGCGTTGGTGATGTATATATTATCGACACCCTTGCGTTTACAATAAGCTTTGCATTGCTTTGACAATGACGTGACGGTATTACAATCTATTTTTGTCACAAATTCAACTAATTACACGTACATAATCAATATAGTATATTGCTGTATAAGGTTTATATTTCATAAATCATAACGAAAACTTGCCTATGAACTAACTATACAGAGATTTCTCCAGATGTAGGAAAATAAACATTTCATGGGGAAAAATGCTATTTTCATATATTTGTTCACAACTTTGATTGTAGGTACAAGGCGGTTCTAACGAGTAGCCACAGTCTATGTTTTGGATGACAAATAAGAAAAATAGATATACAGTACCAATGTCATACCCTGAAACCAGAATTTAATGGTGACTTTGTTTATAAATTGAAAATAACCATGGTGCAGATTGACCAACATTGTATCAGTAGCTGATTGTCAATTTAGCTTTTTCCCACCGGGGTTATAAAGGTGGGACTGTGGTTCTCATTGCACTAGTAAATTGCAGTTCATTGCTTACTTTACCTTCTTTTTCTTTCGCCGTATTAATCGATAGAGGGCCGGAAAAAAGAAAGCACAAAGGACATAAAATATCACTTCAACATTTTAAACCAACCCAAAAACAATTTATAAAGTGTCCACTATATTATTTTTGTACTGACCCGAGAGTTATATATTTTCACCGTAATTTATGTGCGACGTTACATGTTGTTATACATATGTTTCCAGAAAAAAACTATTAAATGATATTTATATGTGTGTTTTATTTTTCAACAAAATGCCAACATCATTCAGTAGCCGTTACTTAACAAAGAGGGTCCCAAATGTATGGACAAAAACAGGACAACAAAGGCGTTTTAATTTTCACCGAAAAGCCAACATCATTCAGAGGCCGTTTTTTAAACAAAGAGGGTCCCAAGAGTATGGACAAAAACAATAGACAACAAAGGCGTATTATGATAAAATAAAGAAATAACAAATACGAACAAAATCTTCTAAAGCAAAACTGAATAAAACTTGCTTGCTCTTGCTTGCTAGGCGACGGTCTTAGATATCGTCTGCAGCTCTAAAGGATAGCTCATTTCATCATCAAGTTCAATGTACATGTTCTATTGTTCTACTGTGTTCAAGTTATACTTGTGGTAAATAAAACCACTAAATTAAGTTTGCATATAAAACCACTCTTATGATATGTCATACACACATGCTAGTCTTAGTACTCTAATATGACTAGTCTTGGTCATAAGATAAGATATGTTCTAGGACAACTTCATCAGACGACTTACTGGGCATCAGATCTAAAGAAAGTTTTGCTACTAACAAAGACGCACAAAGAAATGTCAGCATCTCGGTTATTACTGCCTGGAGGCCTTCACAACGCGGAAATACCAAGATTAATACGATTTCATAGTGCCTGTTTGCAATGCTATGGTTTAAGTAAAAAAATGAAGTCGGATTTTCTCGCAACGCGGCACAATTGTTCTGTCGTGTGGTCTCTCATGGCTGTAATTTATTTTCTGTCTTACAAATTAACCTGAAAAGGCAACTAATTGGACAGAAAGGTTACTGCTTATTGGGGGACGCTGGATTTCCTTGTTGTTAAAGTTCATTATAAGGATGACACCATTTAAAATACTTTACAACTTGCAAGAAGTTTTCATCAATCTGACAAACAATTCAATGATCCCGGAACGCTTCGTAAATATACTTTTCACAATTAATATTATTTATAGTTTGTTATCAACGGTGTCTATGAACGTGATCAGGATCTCTCGTTGTGATTTCACGCGAACTGTGCATCCGATGGAAATAGATGATTTCCTATAACAAATCACAGCGGCCATCAGGCATGTAAAATTATTGTTAGTTAAAATTGAACCTCAACGAAAGAAAACTGGTCTTTGGAAACTATGAAATTTACATAATAGAAATGTGTTCAGTATTGAAGAAAACATTTTTGGCATTCTGGTGGTCCTCTGACCAAACTGACCGCCATGATAATTTAGCTAAGGGTGCAAAGTAGAAAAAGGTACAAGTAGACAATGATCATGAAATGGCGCAATCAGACAAAATTCCCACTCCACAAACCCAGGGGTGGGAAAAACTATTGCCCACCCCAAAGTCTTCAATGCCAAAATATATTTCCAGGTCCGACATAAATTGGCCTGTGCAGTCACAGAAGAAGGCCTGAAGCTTGAAATTTGAGAGTTCTATCCGTGTTTCGAAAACAAATGCGATGATTATTTTTATGAATGTTCCAGGGAGTAAAACAATGAAATGGTGCAGCCTATCTAGGGCACCTTATTTCTGTATTTATTTTATCTGTTATTTTTCAGGTTTTATTCTTTCAGACAAAATGCTAAGATTTTTTTTTTCATGAAAAATGTCATTTCAGAGTTAGTAATTTTCAAGGGTTGCATGTAGACAAATGCATATTTGTTTATCATATTTCCGTACTATTTTCAAACTCTTCATTTGTTTTTATTCGTATCTCAAGTCCTTACAATGTAAATTGGTTAGATCTGTCGGTATTTTTGATATTTTGTATGGTCCAACAGCGGTTAAAAATTCCCAAAGGCCCCAACGCAAATCCCCTCACTTTGTGGCACTCCCAGCTGGTATCCAACATTGCACGACCAAAAGCTCTGCTCTGCTTTGATATCCCAGCAAAACTCCTACCCCAATGGGTCACTACCAAGGGGATTGACCATCTCGATTTTCCGGTAATCAAATTTTCAATATACCTAGGAATGGAGCTGCAGAAGCTGAGGGTGAGGTTATGGCCATGTAAAACCGGTTTAAGCCCGCCAGTAACTTTGTGTTACTGATCGTTCCAAGGCGATACTTCTGTGGTGGTTCTTTTTGTTTTATGTCTTAGTGTTTAAAATTTTTTGTGCTGTTGGCACCTTATATATTTTCATATTTTTAGTTAAGTTAAGGTAACTGAGTGGCCACCTATTGGGAAAATAGCTGCTCATTCGGCCTACGATATGTTTTCATGGTATAAGTACCTGATTGTTAGTTTGGTTTTTTCCCACCTCGGTTTTTGGAGTGGGAATTTTTTCTGATTGCGCCTTTTCCTGACCTTTGCCTACTTGTACCTTTTTACTCTCTAGAATGGTTCGCATTTTAGTATGGGTTAGAGTATATACAGAAGCCTCTGGTGAGATATACACTGTAGTCCGTTTTTGCATGGAATTTGTGCTCTAATATGTCATATTATGATGGTACTTTGTAGTGAATGCGAAATTTTACTCAGAATGTATACGTAGGAAATGTTTTCACAATACAGCATCGTGTGTTGATGAAATTTTTAAATGCACTATTGTCGAGGGGTACGGCGGATTGATATTTTTGTAGGTGTTGCACCGTATGTTAATACCGAGCTCATGTTTCTTTGTCTGTGACTCAACGCCTGATTCGGCGTGTTACCGAAGAGATAGGTAGTTTCCTATTGGTCATGTTGGTAGGGACGACATGATGTATCTTTTAAGATAAGCTTGCTAACTATGAGAACTGAAAAATAGACAAAAGACATCATTGCACCAAAAGATCAACTACATGTAATGTCATTAAATAAAACATTATGTTTGGCACAAAATCTAAGACGTAATTTGTAAATTATCACGTGATCTCATGGCGCAACACTAACGCTTGAATAAGAATTATTTATGAAATCAGATAACAGCAAAACACTATGTCTGTAGCAGAACAACATTTGGCACGTTCTATTGAATTTGCTAGGCATTAATTTAATTTACTGGATAATTCAGATGAAAATAATCATAACATGCAGTTGGGAATAGCTTTAGAGAAAACAATATAAAAGAAACAAAAACGTACTGTGAAATTTAACAGCATATAACAGATGAGCAACATCGTTCGAGATAGATTTTAATAGAATTTGACACCATACCGCCTCATTGAGACCCTTTTCCGGAATAAAACTTTTCCAAACCAAGGACTCTCTATATAAATAGAGAGACCTTGCTGAGACGTACCCATGCACCTGTCTCAAGGAATGAGTTCTGATGAGTACCCACAGTCTATAATTTATGCAAGTATTCAAATACCACTGTTGACTTGTTTTATGGTCCCTGATACCCTGTGCCATAAAACTACCTGCCTCTGCAATCAATATTAATTTTTGGCCCCTACCTGTATTCAGAGTCATTTTCAGGTTTTCTAGTTCCCTGTCCCTTATCAGTGATCAGCTATTGACCATCAATAGATAGGAATATAGACATTTAAAGGAACTCAGTTTTACATTCTTTTACAAAAATCGCAGCGAAATATCAGCGAAATTACGGCTATAAAATTTTCCTATTTTTGAAGTTGATATTCTCTCCCAACTTGTGGTATGAATTGTAAGGATTTGTTAGCATAATGCAGAATGGAAGATAGTCATACATTTAATTAACTTGTTTCCATAGAAATACAGACAAGTCTAATTGATTCAGTCTACACAATATCGTTACAAAGAAAAAAAAATGCTTAGATGCTTCAAGTTTCTAAGAAAAAATTGTTTTAGTCACGAAACTGTATAATGCATGCTTAATTTGTTTCCTCTTATAATAATGTCTTGAGGCTAATTTTAATGAACTTATTTGATGAACATTATTTTATTATCCAGTAGACAATCCTTTAGCTAAATCACACAACAACAATATGAGCATAAAACATTTATTTTCGAATTGCTATTATAGAATGCTTATCAAAATGTCTTGTGATAGAAACAGTCTGTTGCCGTTATCTTAGTATAATGTAAACTGAATATGCGCTTCAAAGCGTACGTTGCCATTGCTTAAATTGTTTCATTACTTCTTCCATTACACCGGCTCATGTTTACCGATGTGTATTTGCTTGCATGTAATCATGCACATGTAGTTCTTTTCATAAAATGTTCTTATTTCACGTGAGTAAGCGTTTTGTTGAAATTAAAAATTATCATGCGCAAAAGCAATGATCAGGAATTCTAATAATTAAACATATGCGCAATTGCCCTCTCCGTAACTGAGAATCATCTATTATGCACCAGTCATTTGTATCCCCGGCCCCTCTAGGGCCGGGGATAGCGGAGACACAGCGGGGCTAAAGTGCCAGGCTTTAACCTCTGATGAGTCCCGGCAGTGCCGGGGATGTGCCAGGGTTTCAATTTTCTGCCAATACATGGTCACATTAATTCAAACTAGACATTAATTGTATTGTCAATATTTAATTACGTTTATGGCACTTATTTAATTTGCAAATTTACATGCATAAATTGAAGCCCTTCTCTCTTGTTTCAGTTTCATCAGAACAACCCCAGCTGTTGTTCCACATTATTGTCAGCCTCCGGGGAGCCGGGGCTTTAGCGGGGATTTTACTATAAATCTGGCCCCGCAGTGCCGGGCTTTTAGCCGGGCTTTAAAAAAATGAAAAGGTAAAAGCCCCGCTATTCCCCGGTCCTAGGGAAGCCGGGAATACAATTGTCTAATGCATTACACAAAACAAAGATTTATGGTGTACCGAGGGAGCAAGTGACCATACAACGACTAGTATATCTAAAGCGCGCTTTAATTTGACTTTTGTTTAAAAATTAGGTGCGTGCCATTCTGGATTACGTGCACCCGTAAAATTTCATTGTCATGAGAAAAATATAGCTGATTTGCGTACTGGTGTAGTTTGAATACTTGTTCACGACAGTGGATTTAAATCACGGTATATTCCACCGTGATGAAAAAGGTACAAGTAGGCAACGATCAGAAAAAGGCGCAATCAGAAAAAGATTCCCACTCCAAAAACCGAGATGGGAAAACACTAAATTAACAATCAGGAACTTTGTGACCGACCATATATAATGGCTGTTCACTTAGCCCTCTGCATTTACTTGTTCTGTCCAAGCTAGCACTGTGACCACCTAATACCTTCAATAGCTGCTCACTCTGCTTTCCGTTATTCATGTTAAACGTTGGTATCTATGTTTAGTATTTTCTTAATATGATTTCTTATCTCTTGTTTATCACTTGACCACTACAGAAGCTGAGGGTGAGGTTAGGTACCTGTAAAACCGGTTTTACTGATCGTTCCAAGTCGATACTTCTGTAGTGGTTCTTTTTGTTTTATGTCTTGGTGTTTAAAATTTTTGTGCTGTTGGCGCCTTATGTATGTTTTCATATTTTTAGTTAAGTAAAGGTAACTGAGTGGCCACCTATTGGGAAAATAGCTGCTCATTCGGCTTACGATATGTTTCATGGTATAAAGTACCTGATTGTCAGTTTGGTTTTTTCCCACCTCGGTTTTTGGAGTGGGAATCTTTTTCTGATTGCGCCTTTTCCTGATCTTTGCCTACTTGTACCTTTTTAACCATGAAAACATATCGTAAGCCGAATGAGCAGCTATTTTCCTAATAGGTGGCCACTCAGTTACCTAAACTTTACTAAAAATATGAAAAAAAAAAAGAATACATAAGGAGCCAACAGCACAAAAAATTTTAAACACCAAGACATAAAACAAAAAGAACTACCACAGAAGTACATATATAACCATTCGTTGATTATATCTATTATAACATATGCCACTGAAGGACTATAAATAATAAACTGACGCAGCTTAAACTGCTTTAAATGACAAATGACGTCCCTTGTAAAGTCTGACATTGCATCATGTCCTCTCAGTTGCCAACTTATTTTGTGTTTAGGTTTTGAAGAGTGTCATGGTGAATTGACCAAAATTGTATTTGTATCAGCACCTGACCTCCCACCTTTGTTCTAATAGTGGGCCTTTGGTTCTCATTGCACTCGTCAGTCCCGGATCATTGCTTTCTTTCACCTTCAACTTTTTAAACACCGTATTATTGTGGGATAGGGGCGAGGATATAAACACGTAGGAACTCAACATATCAACCAGTCCTTAAAACGGTAAGATAGTAGCCCCGAAACCGTGGTATGGCCCGCCCCCTTTCTCATTAATCGCTCTCTGCTCTTAAAAGATATATTTAATTTTTATTCATAAAACACTGAACGTTATTATAAGTTTGTTCTGTTTTTCACAGAAATGCCCATATTTGGCTGTTTTTAAACAAATACAAGTAGGCAATGATCAGGAAAAGGCGCAATCAGAAAAAGATTCCCACTCCAAAAACCAAGGTGGGGAAAAACTAAATGAACAATCCGGTACTTATACCATGAAAACATATCGTAAGCCGAATAAGCAGCTATTTTCAAAATAGGTGGCCACTCAGTTACCTAAAAATATGAAAACATACATAAGGCGCCGACAGCACAAAAATTTTAAACACCAAGACATAAAACAAAAAGAACCACCACAGAAGTATCGCCTTGGAACGATCAGTAACACAAAGTTACTGGCGGGCTTAAACCGGTTTTACATGGCCATAACCTCACCCTCAGCTTCTGCAGTGATTCATAACATTTAGTTAGTTCTTCGGTCCTCTTGGTGAATCACTAACTAGTCAATGAATCATCACGAACAAACACGTACTTACTTACTTACTTGCTTACTCACTTACATACTAACTTACATGTGCATACATGTACTTCCTTACATACTTACCCAATCATTGATCAGTATCTCTACGGACATGATCCCCCCTCTCCACTTTTTAAGGTGCCTGGGAATAATTAAGCGTCGCCTGCCTATTATAATACACCCACGATGTCATTATAGCCCATTGAAAGATAAAAGTAAGCAATAATCAGGAAATGGCTGTGAAAACGAAAGTCTGCTATTTGAAAGTCGTGTTAGTTATTACCATGGGCATCAGACCTAAATCAATTTTGCGATTAAGAAACACGAACAAAGAAGAGTCAGAATCTTGGTTATTCACACAACGCGGAAAACGTTTTATTTTACTGCGTCTGGTCTTACCGTTATGGTTAAAGTATTCAGTAAAGCCCAGACTGAATGCAAGTTTTCTCCTCGCGACGTGGCACAGCTGTTCTGTCTTGTGGTCTCTCATGGCTCACTAAACTGTCGGAAAAAGAATCTTAAATTTATTTTCTGTCTCACAAATTAACCTGAATAAACCAATTAATTTGACAGAAGGGTTACTGCTTATTGGGAGACACTGGATTTCCTTGTAGTAAGTTTTTTTCTCTAGTTCTTTAAAAGGATGATGACAATTAAAATACGGTACTACGGGCACGATTTTTCACCAATCTGCCGAACAGTCCAATGATCCCGGAACCCTTCGTAAATGTACTTTTCACAAAAAAGTATAGTGTGAATAGTTCGTTATCAACTGCGTCTGTACACGTGATCAGCATCTCTCGCTGTGCTTTAACGCAAACTGTACATCAGATGAAATTCGACGATCATTGCCTGTAACAAATCATAGCAGCCATCATACGTACAAGTTTTTATAAGTTAAATGAGCCGCGACGCGAAAAAAACAACAACAGGATTTCTGACCAGGTCCGTCACAAAACCGAGCTGTACACGCATAGAAGATGGCAAGAGGGTGCACCTTATTTCTGACATGTTTTGTTTTCTATCACTCTCTTAATTTGTGCATGCAAATGCGTAGATTAAGTCTTATTACAGCCAGTAACATTTCAAAGTTTCAGGTGTTGCACGTAGACAGAAGCATATTTTATATCATATTTCTCTACTGTCGTAAAACTCTTGAATCGCTATGATTCGATATTTAAGTCCTTATAATATTAATTGGTTTGTTCTGTTGGTGTTTGTCATATATTGTATGTTAATGGCGTGCGTAAGAAATTCATTCACTTATGTTCCTTTGTCTATGACTCAACGTCACATTCTGCGTTGTAAAGAAAAAAAGTTATTTTCTATGTTAAAAGGGGTGCTTTTGCTGCCGGGTGGCAAGAGTTTTATTACCTTGGAATACCTGTTGAGATTTAAGTGGGCGTGGCTTGACTTCTGGCCCAGGTAACTTTAAGCCTATTGGAATACCTGTTACACTTAATCTGCTGATAAGACTTGTCAAAAAATCCACAGGTAACTTTCCTCCATGAAGCATTATCCAATCAGAATTGACTATTGCTAGGGATGTTTATTGGAGTGCTCAGACAGGATGATGTCTAAACAAAAAGTGAGATAAAACATCAGAGCCAGGCTAGACGTTACAACTTTTGCTCTATGTAGCATGAAATATATATTAAGATATACCGTGTAGTCAATGCTGTATGCTACTTTTTCAAGCTTAATCAACCACTGTTAAGATAGAGCATGTCCTATTCCGTCCACCTTGCTAGATGCAACTTTTTCGTTGTCTCAATGACTTACTGGTGTAGCCAATAAAATTCCAAGGAATAGGGTCTGGGAGCAATCATTCAGATAGAAGCAGGACTGAAGCAAACATAGAGGTTGATCAAGCATGTAGGTACTGTGCATCTGATCTGTGTCTTTGTTTTCACAAACGATTTTTATGATGCGGCTCATAATCTTAATGGCCATGTTAATTTAATGGTAGGAAAGTATTTGTTTTCTCTTGGGAACAGCAAAAGCAAATACATGCCTGTGCACCTGTGCAGTCTGATTATTAACTTTCTTTCATTACATTGATTTCGTTGGGAAATGATATGAATTTATGATGAAAGAACAGGTTTGATCTTGCATGCTATACCGTATAGTTCTACAAGTTTGATGAAGCAAAAATTGGATGTATCAAGGTATATACAACTTGTTGCATCGTGTAGCTCAGCTCTTATACTGCAGGTTCCCCTTTAAGGATGGCATGAGCTTTATAAAAAGACATCATTGCTACAAAAGATCGACTAATGTCATTAAATGAATAATGATGTTTGGCACAAAGTCTAAGATGGAATTTACAAGTAAGTAAGTAAGTAAGTAAGTAAGTAAGTAAGTAAGTAAGTAAGTAAGTGAGTGAGTAAGTTATTTTATATAAATAATCACTTGCTCTCATATGGTAACACAAACGCTTGAATAAGAATTATTTATGAAATCAGATAACAGCAAAACATTATGTCTGTACCAGAACAACTTTTGACGTGTTTTATTGAATTTATTTGGCACTAATGTAATTTACTGGATAATTCAGACGAAAATAATCATAATATGCAGTTGGGAATTGCAGCAGAGAAAATAATTTGAAAGAAACAAAAACTGACTGTAAAACCTAACAGCATACAGATGAGCAAGATCGGCGGACAAAAGCATTACGAAAAGTTGCCCATACAATACACAGAGATGTTTTAAGCCATAAAAATTAAAAATGTCTCAAGAAAAAAATTGATATTTTTAATATGTTTGCTCAAACCATAGATTGTAGGTACACGTTACTACCGCATCGGCGAGGCGGTTCTAACGAGTACCCACAATCTATGTTTTTGGATAAAAATAAAACAAAATAGGTATACCCCTGCGTACCCAAGTTTTGCTATATAAAATGGGGTATATGGGGTATACATTACACGGATATGATGACTTGTGATAAAATTTGACACCATGCCGCCTCATCGAGACCCTTTTTCCAAAAATCATTTAGACATCTGAAACATACTCGAAGGTGCATACACGTGCATCTGTCTCAAGGAATGAGGTCTGACGAGTACCTTTAGTCTATATTTTATGCAAGTATTTAAAATACGATTTTATCTGAAAAAACAAACAAACAAAAAAAAAAAAAAAAAAAAAAAAAAAAAAAAAAAAAAAAAAAACTTTTGGCATATGTTATGATTGCAGTCTGTTGCATAGCAGAGTTGTTATGCGCACGAAAGAACAAATTATAACGGGTAATAATTTGTTCTCTCGTGCTCATAACTACCTCCCTCTGCAATCAATATTGATTTTTCTTTTTTGTATTCAGAGTCCCTGTCCCTTATCAGTGATCAGTTAATGACCCTTAATAGATAGGAATATATGCCTTTAAACGAACTCAGTTTAACTTTCTATTTACTGAAATCACATAGCACAAAATTTACGGCTATAAAATCAAGATGTTTCTGATTTTTTGTTGTTCATGTTTTCTGTAAAGCCTAGAACTGTTATTACTGTTATACCGATTTGTACCTGTATTACATGTACGAGGAGGAATAAAATAGTAAGGATGTGTTGGCATAATGCGGAATGGAAGATTGTCATACATTTAATAAGCTTGTTTCCATAGAAATACAGACAAGTCTAATTGATTCAGTCTACACAATATCTCCACAAAGAGAAAAAATGCTTAGATGCTTCAAGTTTCTAAGAAAACTGTTTTCAGTCACGAAACTTTATAATGCATGCTTAATTTGTTTCCTCTTATAATAATGTCTTAAGGCTTATTTTTAACGAACTTATTTGAGGAACATCATTTTATTATCCTTTAGACAATCTTTCAGCTAAATCACACAGCAACAGCATGAGCATGTATCATTTATTTCAGAAATGTTATGATAGAATGCTAATATCCATGGCAAAATGTCTTAGGATAGAAAAAGAAAATTGTCTGTTGCCGTTATCATATGAGCCGCATCGTGAGAAAACCGGATTTTTGCCTAGGCAAAAACAAAGGCGCAGATCAGCTTCGCGGTAACCGCGAAGCTGATCAGCGCCTTTGTTTTCGCTACTCGGATAGTGCAATTCCTCTTCTACTTAAATCCGAAATTTCAAGTGTCTAGCTCTTTTCTGAGCTTGTATAGGTCGGTTTGTGTCGGACCTGGTCGGAAACCCGGAAGACCGGTTTTCTCACCCATATTACGTGCAAAATGAATATGCGCTTCAAAGCGTACGAATCAATGCTTAGATTGTTTTCATTACCTCTTCAATTACACCGTCTCATGTTTACCGATATGCATTCCATTGCAAGTAATCAGGTAATTTTTGAATTAAATGTTCTTATTTCAAGTGAGTTAGCGTTTTGTTAAAATTAAAATTATCATACGCAATACATGAAGTGACGATCATGAATTCTTACGTAATGTCCTCTCCTAATACACAATGTGCATATTAATATTTACATTTCTGATGCAGTCTTAATTAATCTATAAAACTTAAACGCGGTTCATAGTTCCATTAACAACATTGTGTCTCGCGACGTCGCATGATCCAAATTTGACGTCGAAAACACATGACTCCCACAAATGTGATTGGATGTTGTAAACGTCATGACGTCACAGATGCCGTTCCGCTGTTTGAACACACACTGTGTAAACTGTGTGTAAATTCTCGCCACAGACAATAGAGAGAAATGAATGTAAATATAACCAATGAGTTTAATTTTATTGATGTTCATGGAGCTATGAACCGCAATGGGTCGCTAGCAAAGCTTACATGAACCCCTTCTGGGTACCTAATTGTCAATTTAGTTTTCCCACCTCGCCGGTTTTTGGAGTGGGAATTGTTTTCTGATTGCGCCTTTTCCTAATCATTGGATAATGACCGGTGCAATGGTAAACATGGTAAACATGGTGTGCACAATTTTTTGATTCATGATTTATTCGTTATTTTGGAAGTTTTCTAGAACATTTGGGATTCAAACTAACATGTGCGTCTTGGGGACCGACCCATTATGAACTTCAACTAGGTTATTGAAACATTTTGTATCGAACATTGTGCTTTAGAACGAGTTGAAAAATCGAGAATTGTGATAATGTGCCGTAAACATGGTAAAGATTCTCTATTTTGAGTCTTGTGGGTGGAGCCGGTGTCATAGTAAATCATGAAATGCGGTTCAACTTAAACAAGAGACCTAGGAAACGTAACCGTTCCTCACCGACACAATCAAAATCGAATAAAAAGGTCAAAAAACCTGCTTCGAATGAAACAGAATCCGATCAATGGACTGATGCTGAGACTGTCAATTCTGATTCTGAATCTGATTTGTCAAATTCCTCGGTACAAGAACAATTGAATGTCATTCATACAACTACCATAAACACTGTCACTACGTTATCTGGTGATTATACTATAACAGCTGTTACAAACTCTTCATCTGGTACGAGTATCTCTGGGACCAGCGCTTCTAGACCCGTATTACCTGTTGTTGTCCAATCAACTTCGGCTACGTACGATATGGCAACCACGTCTAGCTCGTATGTGAATCAAGGAATATCGTGTACCCAAATGGCGTCATCTTCTGATCAGACAGGAACTGTCATGCAGGACTCGTTCTCACAGCCGCCACATGCATATGTCGATTATGGAGGGGGTTTTCCTCAGTCCCAACCACTTATATCAAACCTACCACCTAATATGCCGTCGAATATGAATCTACAGACTATGCAGATGCCTATCTCGGGACCCATGCAATCAGTGGCACCAATGCCTACCGCTCCCATATCTGACATGGACTGTTTGAGGATTGCCACCATGGTAAAAAACCTCATAAAATCCGAAATCAATCAGCTTGTTAAACAAGAAGTCCAACAAGCCACACATCACCTTACAAAGAAAATAGTTTCATTGCAAAAGTCCAATGATGACCTCACCACGCAGGTCCGTGATTTGAACGGGAAGGTAGACGATCTCAAACAGTATGGTCGGAGAATGTGTATTCGGATATCGGGCGTACCTGAAATGCAGGGCGAAATTGTCAACGACATTGTCATGAAAGTAGGGGATGACATAAACGCGAATGTGACGCGATACGATATTGATAGAGCCCATCGCGTTGGGCGTAAAGATGACTCAAATTCAATGGCCACGGCGGAAATATCGGACGAGGACATCACCGACGTGCAGGCTAATACAGCTGTGAAAACGCCTGTCAAACCTCGTGACATAATCGTGAAATTTACAAACTCATCAGCCCGCCTAGCATTCTTAAAAGGGCGCAAAGATGTTCGCGAGCAGAAGTCGAACTTATTCATTAATGAAGACTTAACTGCTGCACGTATGAAGTTAGCATTTCAGTGTCGTGATCTTTAACGTAACAACAAATCACGCATTTCAAAAACCTGGGTATTTGGTGGAAATGTTTTCGTACAAGACAAGGGTGGCATCAAGCATAAAATTCTAACATTGTCCGACCTGGACTCCTTCGGTGCCAAGGGACAAGCTGCCGCGACAGGTCAGGGTGCTGGTACACAGATGCCAGTTTAAACAGTCTGTGTGTACTAACTATTCTTTCAATTGCACGGTAAAGAGTTATGGGAAGTTCTACTAACATCTTCCTACCTGAACTTTCCGAACCGAGAGGTTGGGGTTAGATCCCAATAATGGGAGCCATGTCATATACTTTGTCATGTCGCATAACTGTGTCCAGACGGCCCAAAGATACTGGTCAGTGCCCACGGTTGTGTCTTTCCGTCCAGACATGTCTGGAAGATTGTTGACTGGGACGTTCAACATCGGTTGAACTTCCGAATGATTACAGCAAATCAATCTAGTTGTATCGATTATGGTCATATGACCAGCATTACTGTGTCATAGTTATGCCCTGATTGTGTGCTATATAAATTTGATGATTGTCCTGTGAAAATGAAAGTGATCTTAAGTTGTCATCAACCTCACATATTGTACAAATCATATGCATATATGATATAAACTAGTTTACATAAAGCATAAAGTAATATAAACTTACTGAAGTTACTTACTGATATGTAACTGTTACCAGGTTACCGTTTGTATTATTTTTCATTGACCAGGCTGTCTCATCTAAGGTACCTTTTCTATACGATACAGTATCGCAACCTAATTTTATTCATATCTTTATCGTGCTGTTCACGTTCATGACTTAACTCATGCGTTATTTTCCATTAAACAAACAAACAAACAAACAAACAAACAAACAAACAAACAAACAAACAATCAATCAAACAAACAAACAAACAAACAAACAAATTAGTCGTTTGTAGCCTGTACCAGTAACGTACTATGGTTTTCATTAAAATGTAGCCTATGAGTTTTTCAACTGCATCTATTCTTAAGCTGTTTTGCATAGTTATTGTTGACTTTTGTATGTCTTATCAAGCCTTTGTAGGTGAGTGTCGTGACTGGTCGAGGATCTTTGCAGTCAGATTTCCATGCGAGGCGGTTAACGTTTTATGAACTGTATAGTCTTGTTGACCAGACCACTACCATGCCTGCCCGATTTATTAGGATCGCAATCTGGCAATAACAAGCATAAATCATATTTGATGCTTATTTCCATTGAAGCAATCAGCAATAAGGGCACATACAAGTTTGTGCGATTGCGTGAACTTGGCTGGGTCATTCTTGCTCGAATGCGACAATGCATACAGTGAATGTCGTTATTTTATATGTATATTACGACTCAAATAGAATCTTGTGACATTTTATTGTCATTTTTTCTTCCAAGACTGTTTTTTGTAAATGGTTATTTCACATATAAGTGTATAGTCTTTTAATACTCAACGCGAAAACTCCAAAATAATGATACCCATACAACCTTTTCTTCTACATGCGAACTACTTTAAAATGTTTAATTATGCTCATGTTGCTTTCCACGGGGAACCTTTTGCTATCTTGCCACGTAACCTCCAGAATCTTCAAGTATGTACCTTCAAACTGATATGTGACCTGTCCGTGTCCATCAGTTATTTCCATGCAATCGTTGATTGCATAACTTGAGTGATTGATATAGCAATTTATAGGGCACGGATAGGTTTGCATTATCTGACACACTTTAAAGTCAAGGGCATTAGTCATTTAACAAGTTTTGAACTTTTAGTAATGTTTTCTATAATTTTACTTAGATGTGGTGATGTCAAACCAAACCCAGGACCATCTTCCATAGGATCAGTATCGTCCGATGAGCATAATTCCAGTGTCACTTCAATATCATCTGCATCCATCGATAGCTCTATTCAAACCAATAACGACCTCATTAATACCAAGTTTTCTGTCCTTCATTATAATGTTCATAGCATACAACATAAGATACCTTTGCTTGAATCTGAACTTTCTTCATTTCAAATTCTTTGTTTCACCGAAACTTGGCTGAACTACACGATACCCGATGATGACATCAAGATTTCTGACTATAAACCTCCGTTTAGACGAGACCGTATAGAAGATAGCCATGGCGGCATTTGCGTATATGTAAAGCAAAACATAATTGCCAAACGAAGATTAGACCTTGAATTGCAGAATATTGAATGCCTCTGGATAGAAGTCTCATTAAATCATAGTAAAATACTAATTGGTACATTCTACAGAGCTCCCGAGTCGCCTGCATCTACCCTAACATCAATAGAAGCATCAATCGGCCTTGCTTATGATACAAATATTAAGGATATATTGACTGTCGGCGACTTCAATTTTGACATGCTAAAGCACGTATCTAGAAACAAAATTAATAATATCTGCCAACAGTTTGATCTCCACAACCTGATACATGAACATACACACTTTACTGAAATTTCGTCTTCGATCATAGATCTTGTACTAACATCTAACAAAAATTCTGTTCTTCTTAGTGGGGTAGGGGAACCAATTCTTGAACAAAATATCAGGTATCACTGCCCTGTTTTTTGTGTTCTTGACTTCAGCAAATACACTTCAAAGGTTTTTACCTCTCACACATCTGGCTCTATGATAAAGGCAATTACAACGACCTGCGTAATGCACTTTCGGATGCGAATTGGGAGGCAGTAAAACACCAAAATATTGATATTTATGCTAAACAAGTTACGGACATGATCTTGAACACATCGAAAAACTACATTCCCAACAAAAAAGTGATTATTCGTGAAACCGATCCTCCATGGCTGACCTCTAAAATTAAAAAAATGAAACGCAAACGCAAACACCTTTATGACAAATTCATGCGATCTAAAACTGAAACAAACCATACGAATTACAAGACGTACAGAAACAAAGTTATAAACGAAATAAGAAAATCTAGAAAGTCAGTAACAGATAAAATTTCAAATAAACTCCAGGACTCAAGTCTTCAACCTAAAGATTACTGGCGAACACTTAAACAGTTTATAAAACCCCAACAGCGTTCTTCTGTTCCACCCTTAAAAACAGATGACTCAATCATTGACGAAGAAACTGACAAAGCAAACCTTTTGAATGATTATTTTACACAACAAACATCTCTAGACGACACACATGCATCACTGCCGGCCACGCCACTTGAAAACAACAATACCCTTAATTCTCTAATAGTCACCCAAGAAGAAGTCAGCGAGATCTTAAAATGCCTAAACGTGGGTAAAGCAGTGGGACCGGATTCTATAAGTAATAAACTATTAAAAGAACTTGCGGCTCCTTTGTCTTTGCCTCTTCGTGACCTATTTGATTTTTCTCTTCAACACGGTAAGTTTCCTAACTCTTGGAAAGAAGCAAACATTACTCCTATACACAAGAAAGATGATCCATCTGATGTCTCTAACTATCGTCCCATCTCGTTACTAAATACTATTGGTAACTAAAAGTGTTTGAAAAGATCGTTCACAAACACGTATTCAATTTCTTTCGAGACAATTATATTCTTACTTCCCTCCAATCTGGATTTGTCCCAGGGGACTCTACTGTTAACCAGCTTGTAGACCTGTACAATCCTTCTGTAAAGCTCTTGACGATGGCAAGGAAGTCCGTGCCATATTTTGCGATATCAGTAAGGCTTTCGATAGAGTCTGGCATAGAGGCCTATTGTATAAGCTAAGGCGTGCTGGCATAATTGGTTCCCTTCTTTCTTGGCTTTCTGACTATCTTCAAGACAGAACACAACGCGTTGTCCTTCCTGGTGCTTCATCTAACTGGTCTACAGTAAAGGCTGGTGTTCCCCAGGGATCTATATTAGGCCCCTTACTCTTCTTACTTTATATTAATGATATTGTAGAAGATGTACAGTCCTCAATTAGATTATTTGCTGACGACACAAGTCTCTACATAATAATTGAAGATCCACTCGATGCAGCAGTCACTCTAAATATAGACCTCTCCAGAATCCATAGATGGGCCACCCAATGGCTTGTCACATTTAACCCTTCTAAATCAGAATCCGTTCTTTTCTCCAGGAAAGTTAACACACTCTACCACCCGCCCTTGTCCATGAACTATCAGCAAGTTACAGAAGTTACTAACCACAAACATCTCGGAATATACCTTTCCAGCACGTGCACATGGCATGAACATATTGAATACATAAAGAATAAAGCTTGGCAACGCATCTATATCATACGTCGTTGTAAATTTCTTCTTGACCGAAAATCTCTTCAAACTATTTATTTCTCCTTTATAAGACCACTTCTAGAATATGCAGATGTAGTTAGGAACAACTGCGCGAAATACGAAGCCGAAGCATTATATCTTATTCAGAATGAGGCAGCACGTATCGTGACCGGGGCAACCAGATTAGCATCTATTGACTCTCTTCTTACTGAAACAGGCTGAGAAACTCTTAGTGACAGGAGGAGAAAGCACAAGTTCATCTTATTCTACAAAATGAAAAACGATCTATGCCCAGAATATCTGTCTTCTCTCACACCAACAAACGTTGGATCAGCAACTCATTATAGCCTGCGCAATGCGAATGCCATTAGGACAATCAAAACAAACTCAGAACTGTATTTTCACTCGTTCTTACCCTCTACTATACGAGAGTGGAACACATTACCTCGTCAAATCCAAGATTCTCCCTCGCTGTCCAGTTTTAGATATCAGTTGAACAGCAATTTAACGAAACCCCCAGTGTATTACACAACGGGAAATCGACAAGAACAAATTAACCATACCAGAATCAGAACACGCTGTAGTGCCTTAAATCAACATTTGTTTTCCAAAAAAGTCGTACTGAGTCCATTATGCTCGTGTGGTGGAATCGAAAACTCTCACCATTTTCTTTTTGAATGCGCTCTCTATCATGATATTCGTCTAGACATGATGGTAACCATATCGGACATCTGTCGTCCAAATTTAGGTATTTTGCTTTATGGAAGTCAAGACGTATCAATTGATGACAACATTGCGATCTTTAAGGCTGTCCAGAAATTCATATCAAAATCCAAACGTTTCAGCTATACGTAAATAGTAGTGCCTTTGAATTCTAGATAATTGAACTATGTAGGATAATCTCACACATACCTCTTTATGTCTTACTAGTATTCTTGCGGTTGCGTGGCTCCTTCCTTCCCCGTGGAGCAAACTGAGCTTTTTTCCTCGTTTTTCATCAAATTGTTTTGTTTCAAACTATAAAAACTTACAAACTCAACGTTCTTTCAAATTTAAGTATGTCAAATAAATCACGATTTTTTGCTGTATAATACTACCACTTCGCGCTTTTATGTAGTGTATCTATTCCTAGGTTGTATTTGTACATGTTTGTCTCATGAGTCAAAATCTAGTGCACGTTTTCATCTTTTGGGAAACGGATAACAAAAGTCTATTTGACTTCCTTCCGAATCCTAATTGTATAATAAGTTGTATTATTGTCACATGTTTATTGTTTTTGATGTATTTATACAGTTGAAATAAAGTTTAAACTAATCATTGCCTACTTGTACATTTGTACCTTTTAATTCACTTTGTACGCGACCCACTGCGTTTCATGCGTTTTAAATAAACACAGGAAAATGGTTTACTGAGGAAGCAGTTCTTCAACAAATGTTGATAATACAGCGACTATACGACAATATACATGTACTATATTTCACATTTTCTGAACAGTCGATATTTTACCAACCTGCGATGTCTTGGCACTAAAATGCAAGCATGAAGTATAAAAATTATTTCTTTTGAAATTGGTTCGGGACACGAAGTATTTATTCCTTTTGAAATTGGTTTGGGACGAAGATAAAAGAGACAATTATAACATTTTTTTGCCCATTTCTATAGTAAAACAAAGAAAATGAAAATAAAGATCAAATTATGCATATTACATGTGTACTAGCGAAGAGATGCAATAACGAATCATGTTTTTAATGGAGCGGTCTTCGGTTTTATTTTGGCTGTCTACAAGTGTATTAATAACATAAGTGCAGCTTTTACACGGGACTTTCGACATTTCAATATGATGATGATGATGATGATGATGATGATGATGATGATGATGATGATGATGATGATGATGATGATGATGATGATTGTATTATTTTAGTATGAGAACGTGAATAAACTTTACGCAGGAAATCTCTCCCGATCATTGTTTGTCTAATTTGTTGCTTATTGGCGTCGCAGTCAACGGCTTTAGTCATGTAGGGACGTTGCCTAAATTTTGGGGGCTTTTACCAAATATTCGTATGACAAGACATCCAAAATATACTGACAACGTTGAGCAGTGTTACGATCATATAAAGCTTCCACTGACCAGTTTAAGCAGGATTTGATTATAATTTTAGCACCGTTTCATATAAAACTTCCATTTGTCAACTTTGTAAAACAGTCAGGTGTTTTGATTTTATAAGTTGTTTTTTTTTCAATGGTCAATTCAAATAGGACTTTGCTTTAATTGGTCAAATTTGTAAATCAGATTTTATATCATTAATAAATTTCAATGACCAATTTAAGCAATGTATTGAACATAACGTTGTGTCGTATGGAGCTTTCTTTGTTAAAGCAGTTTCATATCATACGAGCTTTTAATGACCACTTTAAAAACGGGGATTTGATTATACGTGACGACACTGTGTCATATGAAATTTTCTTTGGTAAAGCAGCTCTCATATCTTATAAGTTTGCAATGACCAATTCAAAAAAGGGATTTGATTATACAACAACAGCACTGTGTCATATGAAACTTTCGTTTGCCTCATCCTCTTCGTCTTCCTCGGATGAGTCGACGTCTGTGCCGGATGGATCTTCGTCTGTCCAATCTGAAAAATAGAATCACCATAAAAAACAATGGCATCACATGAATATATTTTCATAGGATATGAATCATATCATTCATATACATAGAACTTAATTTACAATAATTTTTTATTCACTTTACAAAACTTCGAATGTCAGAATATACAGCTGTGTTCAGTTATTAATACTGTATACCCCTGCAATATTCAGAAATAAATTGACAACTCTTCTTGTTTTTGAACAATCGTCACTAGCAAGAACTGGACATTTGGAGGGATTTGTTTATATATTTTGTTAAGTATGAGGATAAATATTTACATGATATATAGAGCCCGCTGTTTTAACAAAAAAAATCGCTGATATTCGATTTTCAAAGATTCCACAAGGAACCAATGATTAATGGTTTATAATTTCGTTTGTTATTTATGGAAGAATAAGAATTTTTACAAGGGCTGATACATTGGTGTTTTTATGAGCACTATTTTCAAAGTTATACCCTGATTTTCATTCAATGTGCATTTAAAAATTCCATGGTAAAGCGGTTGTTACAATATAAAACTAAGCATGTGTTAATTTGTAAGGAAATTAATATTCCACCAAGACGGTTTATGAAGAAAGCTTTCTAGCTAAAGTCACTTCTGGCTTTGTATACTGCCAAGACGTGGGTTGGCATTCCATCATACAGTTTCATGATTTTTTCCTCCGCGCAGAATACCATAGTGGGCTAAACTTATTGTTAGGCAATGACTCGCAGCTCCTCTTCGTGATATTCTAAACCTCTTCTTTGGGGTTTAAACCATGGAAATTAACATGCCAATAAAGAATGCAAAAAGAATTAGAATTTATGCAAGGCTAATGTTCTTTGTATTAATCCTCAATCGGCATAACACATTCTTGATATTAGGGGAATGTCTGTATTTGAATGGTCTGGGTTATTTCCTTGACTTAAACCATATACAAGAGGTTTGACATGTCATGAAGATAAGCTTGAGCGATAGCCTAACAATAAAATGTTCCAGCCTCCTATGTGAATGTTCCAGCCCCCTATGGTACTATGTACCGAGAAAACAAATCATAAAATTGTATGATGAAATTCCAACCCGCGTATTGGCAGAATTCAAAGCCAGAGCTGACTCCACAGTGCTTTAGGACATGCTTATCTCATGAAGGAACCCATTAGCAAGGTTTCTTTGTACAAACGTACTGCTGGAATATTATTTTCTTGCAAACTAACACTGACATGCTTAGTTTTATATTGCAACAACCACTTTACCGTGAAATTCTAAAATACACATTGAATGAAAATCAGGATGTAACTTTGTATATAGCGCCCATGGAGACACCAAATTTAATGGTTATTCTTTCATAAATTTCAAATAAAGATATAAATCATAAACCATGGCTCAATGTGGAATATTAGAAATTCGATTTTCGGCGACAGAAGTAGATGGGCTGCTTGTGCCTCCAGCTTCTAAACTACTGACCGACCATCTGATTATTGGTTAATCACTCAAGTCTGAGAATGCCCAGGAAAAGTGGTTTAAACAAACCATCCATACATATAAGTCGTATTGTTCTGCTTGGGTGGTTACCTTTATAAAGCACATTTGGAGTGTCATGACATCCTAATGTTGGGTAAAAGTCCCATAAAATAGAGGCAACGTCCCGACATAACCATTGCTGTTGACTGAGACACAAAGCATCAATTCAAACAAACAAACAAACACGATTTTGTAATCATCACAAAGTCTGGAAGTTTTATATACAGGGTAAATATTTATCCTCATTCTTAACAAAATATACAAACAAATTCCCCAAGTTTTCATTTCTTGCCAGTAACGATTGTTCAAAAACAAGTTGTCAATTTATTTCTTAATATTACAGGGGTTTTCATTTCTTGCCAGTAATATTTATAACAGAACACTGCTGTTCTTTAAATTACGAAACCAACTTTAGAATGCCACTTCACGACATAATTAACTTTACAGTGCTAACATCGTTTTAACACGCCAGTACAATTTATCTTCTGTAACAATTCACCAGCTGCACGCCGATTTAAGAGATATAAATCAATAAAGGACTGAAAATTAAAGATATGCTATTTAGAGATATTGTGTCTTAATGAAGGAATAAGATCACATATTTGTAAATAATCTTTATATGTAAGACGCTTTTGAGATAAACAATTTGTAATACAATAAATTCCGTGAAAATCAGCCAGTTATGAAGATTTGGCAATTTTGACGGTTTGAATCCGAAACGAGGCTATGAGGTATGGCGTCATTCCTCAAAATCATGAAAATGATAAATATCAACCTTATCTCTATTATTAAATGAGCATATTGAGTCTGTTGACATTTTAAGTGTAAAATCTTAGTCAATTGATCATATATGTAATTTTCAGTTTTGGACACGAAACGAGCTTAACAACCATGGGCAACAATTGAAAATTGTAAAGAAAAGTCTTATCTACAAAACGTCATTACCGATTACCATAAAAATTTGTCTCGCTGGCCACTTTCTTCTGACCAATAATCTTAACGAGTCTATTCCTTTAAAAGTTATATTTAGATAACCACTCATACCAGCTAAATTAAAGAATGAACATGTTTTGAAATTAGCAAACACTAACTTCTTCATACACGATATTCGTTTGACTGTTAATGTTAGAATAAGACAAATTCTGTTCTCTTTGTATTAGTACATTGATCGTCATCATGATTTGTCGCACTTCGTCTTTTGTGAGACTTTGCTTTCAATACGATGCCTATATCTGATTCCATGCGGTTCAGTTTAATTGTAGCATCCACCGAGCCTTTCCCATGCAATAAACAGATGTTTTTAGCTTTAAAATTTGATTTTTTTTTTCAGCTGAAAATGTTTGATATTTTTTCTTAGTTTTGTTCAAAACATAGATTCTGGGTACTCGTTAGAACCGCCTCGCCGAGGCGGTTCAAACGAGTACCAACAATCTATGTTTTGGAGCAAAAATAAGAAAAATAGATATACCCCTGCATACCCCAGTTTTGCAATATAAAAGTAGGGTTTATGGGGGTATAAATTACACGGACATGTTTTCCTGATGTTACCCGGCGAGTGCATTTAGCGACATTATTTGTTCTCGAGATTGTCCTTTAATTTGAAAAGAAGGCGTAATTGTGAGTGCAAAATAAATTCTGCGGGTCTTTGGTCGTGGCTTATCAACTTACAATGCTATTTCTGTATGCAGCATTGTGTTATGGTGTAAAACCTTCTTCTCCGTACTGCATGAACTAAGCTTAAATAATTAATAAATTACAAAGTGAAACATAACGAGAGAGACTAGCAAGCAACAGTTGGTAATAGTTCAAGTCTGATCCAAAAAGAAGCCATTGTCCTCTTGTACCAAGAATGAACGCCAACTTATAAGTAGTACTTTATTGTGTCGTCAATAATATTACGTCTTTTTGGCAGATCTTTTCCATATGAATAGTAATAGGAAACGCTTCAAGTAGGAAACACTTTACGCCATGTTGTTGACAGCTAACAGTGTTCCACTTTTATTAGTATGGTAACAAACTTTACAAAAGGTATACCACGATGAATTATTCTGTCTAGGTATCTCTAGTTTAGTCATTCAGTGGAATAATTTTGCAATGATTATTACTGATAAAACATATAAACATGTAGACAAAGAATAAGGGAAAACTACATGAAGTGTATTATAAATGAACATTATAACTTGTCAATGGCCACCAGTCTTTATACGTTGAACCCCTTTTTGTTTAACACTTGTATGTATAGAATGGAAAATAAAAAATACCATACAAATTAAAATCCTACTTAAAAAATTAATAAATATAGATGTATTTTATGTATTTCATCACAGTATTCTAGACTCACCAGATGGGTCTCCCGAATCTTCGTCGGATGAAACCTCTGACTCGCTCGATGTATCTGAAGCTGTCGATATCAACGACGGTTTCCCTTCTTTAGAATCAATACTGTGATATTTGGCGTTTTTGTGCTTACTTGATCGACCTGTAAAGAAAATAAGCAATAGCCGTTGTTGCAGTTTTATTAAGTTAATACTACATATGTAAGGTACTCGCACATTTGCTCGGTATCAATGAGTTTACTCTCAATTCTTCTTCTAATCCTTGTCTAAAACTCTCGTTTTATTCATTCTTTATTTCCACGCGAAAACATTTATTTATTTCAATATGTTCTTTATATAACATATATGTCTTTATTTAAATATCTATTCCAAACAACAAACAAATCTTACGATTTTGTTTGAAAATTGTTTAAGATAGAATAGCAAAATCTTGTGAAGCATTTAAAACAGATCTAAGAAATTTTTGGGCACACCTTTTCCGTTGAAATGAGAGGAAGGCAAAACAAATAGGAATTTAATGTGTGCAATCCACTAAAATGAAAGTCCAAACCGTGTTTAACATATTTGTGGCATTATATTGTATGGAGAATATAGGCCGAATCACTTCTTCCATTAATTAATGCGCTAGACATTAATGCGCTAAACAAAAAGCTTAACTAGAGAAAATGTTCTGGGAAATGACACAATGTATCTTGCATTTAAAAATGGATACCAAAAGTATATCGAATTTCGGCTTGTCATTTAGGTTTATTGCCTTTGATATTATGTAAGCTATCAATGATTTGACTTTTATCAAAATACTGGTATTCTGGGATTTCAGTAAGTGATGATATTCGAATTACATATGAATCAGCAAGTTTCTTCAAGAATTGCAATGGCGTCCTTTCTTACTTTAACATCGATCCAAAGAATAGATTTTATCATATGACGTCGCTGTTTTCCAGTGGATAACGTCATGTCATAAAAATCGTATGACCACACGTGTATTAACACTTTTGCGGGAATACGTAACGTCATTGACGACGTCCGAAACAACAATGTAAATTTTCATTGAAATATGTCCACTTCGAAGGCGATAAAATGCTTTTTTAAAAGTCATATGATAAAACGAATCTTACACTCGTGGTCATTTCATATGAAATTTATTAAACTCGCCAAAGGCTCGTTTAATAAATTTCATATGAACAGAAATGACCACTCGTGTAAGATCCTCTATATATTATTTTGTTTTATATTATGAATCATTTCATATTATGGTTTCAAATCGTGTTAGAATTGTCGCCTATGTGAACTTTTTCTACTAAATAACTAAATAATCACTGTTTGCGAAGTTTGCTGTTTGTGTATCACTTGATAATTTTCTAAGAATATTTGTTTTTCAACATGAAAGTAACAAAATTAAGCAATTGACAGGAATGGCGTAAAGCAGCATATAGACAAGTTGTAAAATTAAGCAAAATAAGGGTTATGGTTAACAAAAGGCATACTTTCCCCAAAAGGTAGCAATTAACTTTACCGAACCAATTATGTTTTACATACCTGTATATGATAAAGAATTGAAGAAATCGACATGCGGAGACAAGAACATGACCACAACAGTAAACACGCCCAGGGAGCGTCAATTGAATTTGCAGTCCAAATTCCAACCCCAGCTTCTTATTTTTGACAATTTGTGCTTAGTTTCAAGCAGTTCTGAATTTATTAGAATTCTATTGCCGACAAAATAAATTAAGAAAACGATGTTATATGCACAGCTAGATGATGATGAGAGGTATTTCAAAACCATTAATGACTCTAAACTTTGCTTGGTTGTATTTTCTTGTTAAACGACATGAATATCTCTTTGTTTTTGATCAATCACTCATTTCAACTCTTTTAGTAAATTATCAGAAGCGTGTGACACAAAGCACATGAAACGTATACTACTGAACTATTTATCAGGAAATGTATATTGGCCCCAATAAATACGAAGTCTTTAGATCTAACATAGAAAACCTAATTTAATTGAGAAATATTTGAAGGCACGAGACTTATTTGCCAGAGCAATTGGTTACAAATTAAGTTTGTTGGCTCCGATAATAAGAGTATCAGAAATTCATTACAGTACCGTCTCATTTCAGATTTAGACAGGTCAACTTCCTATCGGCGCTTTCAGCTTAGCCCAGTGTTTCGTTATGATAACGCTTTGTATAGACGGACTAGATCTATATATAATTGCAAAGATCAAAGACATTGTTGTTGGTTAAAGAAATGCTGGAAAGTGGTGGAATTCCATACACAGAATTACAAATGAGTCTCGGATAACTTAATAGATATACCGACGCCACCGGTTCTTTTGTCCCTTAGAAATGAAAATTCCTGGGCATCGGAGCTTAGGGTACATAAGCTTTGCGACTGACCCCTATTACAGCGTTTGCCCATGGAAATAATTCTACGACCATTTTTCCTCTCCTCACGATTTGAGACTTTTAGGGAACGACCATCTGACTTTTTTAGGGGGCTGGGAGGGGGGTGGGGCTGGAAGAGTTTTTGAAAAGTAAGAAGATCATGTGAACAAAGAAACATTATAACAAGTAGAAAATTAATACAACCTAATTATATTAGAAATATGAAAACAAAGATATGGCGAGAGCATAGGTCAAGGAACCGCCGCAAACAGAACCACAGTCACTGTTTACCAAACTTAACCTAATATACTGTCGGACTTTAATAACGCAACACTTTATATAGATTATCATTTGTCCAAAATTGTTTAGAAACTAAACTGAAGCATAAAATAAACATAGTATCGTAAATCTTAACACCACACACAATCTTAATCCATGAAAATTTAATCGCTGAATCCTTTGCAATAGCTGCTTTCTGCAACGTCATCGAGACGTAACTTTTCTGAAGAAAACATAAAAGTGGCTGCAAGAAAGGGATTTGTGAAAGCAAACCATCTCCGGTGATAGCTAACAACATAAGGCACAATAAAAACAAAATACACATTGGTGCTTTCTTTTAAGTTCGGTTAAGGTGCTAGCGTTTTTCACTGACGCCAAACGTAAAGTGCTCGAAACACAGATGCATTCGATTACAGGGCCAAAAGTTATGGTACTTTTATGATAGTCCCGTGCCTATGAACTGTGTTCGTAAAGTTTTTAATTTGTTTCAATTTTACACGCAAAAATTAAGTTTTCTTGATAAACGTTAAAATAACGTAATTACCACATTTTATTGCAAATGAAAGCCAACCAACAGCATCCGTTTGGTTTTTGGGGTTTCTTTCCAGAAATCATGTTTTGACCTTTTATGAAATTCATTTTTGTTGATGTTTGGGGAACGCTTGAAAACCTACTGTATGACGTTAATCGCAAACACTGGCATTTCGTTTTTGGTACTGAAGTTATGCAGACCGATTATAGTTTTCAGTTATATAAATATTTTCCGAAAACATCCTATATTCTGAGAGGAAGAATCGATAATGCAAGTGTTGCGTTTTTAAAGTCCGTGAGTATATGATTCATACTTAGCACAAACAACCACTCGACAAAGACGTTGACTGCACCAGGACATACAGGAAGTATGAAACTGATTCTCCAATTGTTTTAAATCTATAGATCATTGTTCACATAGATCCTTTGATAAACGGTTTGGAAAAATTCAAGCAAAGCTCTCAGAAGATTTACCAATCGATTATAAAGCATCTGGGGTCAGAGCATCAAAAATTGAGCCACTTCGTGGGAAAACCAACAATGTGGTTTTTGAACAGGTCCGACACAAACCGACCTTTACAAGCACAGAAAAGAGCTAGAAGCTTGAAATTTCGAATTTAAGTAGAAGAGGAATTGTACTATCTGTTTAGGGAAAACAAAGGCGCTGATCAGCTTCGCGGTTACCGCGAAGCTGATCTGCGTCTTTGTTTTCGCCTATGCAGATTGTAGGTTTTCCCATGGGACGGCTCATTTGTCTAGACAATGGGTCTTATTCTTTATTTTTCTGATTTCCCAGACTATATTTTCCAATCCCAAAGGACCAAAACTAAATATAATTTGTATCGAAGTTTGATCTGCGTTAATGTTATTGAGAGCTTTCCAATCAAGCGAACCTCCAAATTCAGTTGGATGTCGTCAAATAAGCAATATACAAAAAACAGTAAATTGAGTCATATCAGTAATATTTATATATACACATGGAAATAAGTTAGGGAACACCTATAATAATGTGACTACCACCTTTGGACTATATATACGGTATTCTTCTTTGTAAAAATTATGAAGAATGTTTTGACAACTTGTCAGAATCTGTAATATCCAAAGTTGCTTCTATGTGAAAATGGTTAGCATCAAACATTTTCTGTGGTGGACAGCGGCCATCTTTGATTCAGTTTTTGCTAAATTTAAGAAACGCACTGCTAGTCTTTGCGACAACTTCATTATTTGAACTCGCATTGTCGTAATTTTTCGCAAGCATATAGCTGAGACATTGCGTGTTGAACTTTGATCACAATTTTTTTTATTTTCTGACCGACTGTCGGCGGTAGGTCCATACTTTCCCGGGGATAGGTTTCTTGATCACGTTTTGTTCTTTGGGTATACATTTTGCAGGTTGTAAATGTTCGGTCAGATATTCGATTTGACCCTTTAGGAATCTAAACATGCACGTTCTGATTATAGTGTCCTAGCGGAATTATTCTTTTACGGCTTTATTTGCAAAATATCCCAAGAATTTTGCTTTCCATAGAAATCAATGCAATGCAAATAGTAGATTTCGTATGATTAGCTGGTTTAGAGATGACGCACGAAGTTTTAGGTCCGAAGTCGTTTATTCATTCAAAACCATCAGATTCAACATTTTATTCCTGTTTTGCTTTCAAAAATTGAGTTTTGCGGAGTGCAGAAGCAAAAAGGCAAACTTGTATTCCGTAAAAGTGGAGTTTTTCACATATGGCATATTGTATCCTCCGTAGTATAAAGACCAAATGTTGTGAATTTCCATTAATTGGTCTGTAGCTAGGCCAAGGTATGAAATATATGCGATATAAATTTCAGTATTACGCCAGAAAAAAGGAAAACGGATTTTTTCAAACTTTCCCCAAGAGCTAAAAGTGTTCCCTGACTTATTTTCATGTATATATATATATATAATATGAGATTTAGGTAATATACATCAATATATATATATATATATATATATATATATATATATATATATATATATATATATATATATATATATATATATATATATATATATATATATATATATATATATATATATATATATATATATATATATATATATACTATATATATATATATTACTACTTTATGTAGTAAAGTGACGCGCAATTTTTGCCGCCATTTTTTAGCAGATACTGGGCCCTTTCAAAGGGCGTTCATGAATTAATTTTAAGTCGTTTACCCACTGCCGAACATACAGTGGTGTCAACTTTGTCACATTTCATGTGATTTTTGTGTATTTGTGTATTTTTGCATTGTTTTTTATTTATTTTGTTTATTTACCTATTTTCATTTTTTTCCAGTTTTTACCTGTAAATACATACTGACTCTGAAGAAGGCGAAAGCCGAAAGCGCGCTTAGTTTGATTTATTCTTGCACTGTTAATGGTTTAATCCCCCTATATATATATATATATATATATATATATATATATATATATATATATATATATATATATATATATATATATATATATATATATATATATATATATATATATAATTCAAAAGTCAAAAAAGACACACTGGAACTTTCTTTTCATTTATTGCTACCGGTTTCATCCATCTTGGAATTTTCAAGCAATGTTATTTACGTTACGACGTCAATGATACTATTTCCGGCGTCAACGCGCGAAAATTAATATCAAAAGAGCGTAACGTTTTTTTCTTGAGTATTTTATAATTGTTTGTAGAAATATTTTATGACAGGAAAACATTCATATAGGTACGCATCAAGCTGAATAGCTATATAGTGTCCCTTGTTTCCACTGTATAGTAGTGTTACTTCATAAGTTAATCATTGAGTCAAAAGATATTGGTTTGTGTCGTAACCTGACCCGAAAGAAAATAAATAATCTCATGTTCATCTGGCACAAACAACAAAGAGATGTTAACGTAATGTGTATAGCGGAACCGGGTGGTACCGGGATTTAGCATTTATAAAAATTTATTATCTCCCTTGTATAAAAAGTTACACCGTAAACGTAAATGTATCATTTAAATCTGTTTAAACTAATTTAAACTATGCTTAATCATTTAACAGTATATAAAAACTTGCTGGTACATAAATCAAGGGTGAAACATATTTCTGAAATTAAATTTTGGTAAATATGCAATTTGAATACATTTATTTTATTTGAAAAAGTCTATTTACATAGCGTAAATTTGTATCACCGAGTCCGCGTGTTTGGACATTACGTTGAACATACATGTATATATATATTATATATATATATATATATATATATATATGCATAAAACGTCCAGAATTTACTTTGTGGATGGCCTGAACTGACCTCCTGGAATAATTAATGTTTGTAATGAAACTACCTAGAATTACTGAAATGCTTTCTATTATACAATGTTGTTGTTTTTATCATGGTGGATACCTATTAAGTTTAATTATTGTTATCAGTTTCTGTGCTTCAATGGTCATCACTTAAAAACTATTGTGGCTCATTGTTTTATATGAGCCTTTGCATGGGAAAGGTACATATAGGCAATTGCGAGAAAATGGCGCAATCAGAAAGAAAATCCCACTCCTAAAACCGAGTTGGGATAACCCGAATTGACAATTAGGCACTTATATATAATAAGGTACAAACTGAACAAAAAATCAACATCAATGCATAAAAAATAAGAACCACAGCAGAAGTATCGCCTTGGAATGATCAGTAATATAAAAATCAATCAACAATCTGGTTTCCGACCAGGACTGGCACAAACCAAAGTCACAGAATCAAGCTAGTAGTTTGAACTTTCGGACTTAAGTAGAAGAGAGCTTTCATTCTCCATGTTGCGAAAACAATAACGCTGATCAGCTTTGCAGTTACTACACAGCTGATTTGCGCCCCTGGTTTTGCATATGCATATTGTTGGTTTTCTGATGCAATGTTTTTACAAATTTAATCTTCGTGAATAAGCCAATCTGTTTTTCATTATAGCTTCGAATTTTAGGGCAAATCTCAATAAAAATTCTCATTTAACCCTCATATTTGTGTAATACATGCCCATGTAACATATTTGACCGTTAACAAGTCTTTTTGCAGAGAAGCTACATGTATCCAGAACCGGAAACAGAACGAATAAGCAAAGAAAACTAAAGTTGAGAAGTCCAGCAAAATAATTAGGAAGTCGTACAAAAGTAATGAAAATCCTTCGATATATACGTGCATTGGACATCCAATTTAAATGTAACAGGAATCCCTTACCACTGTTTGATTTTTTCAGCACATTTTCTGGAACTTTCATAAGTGTCCGTATTCCCTCTGGCACCTCTCTTATCGGCACTTTTTCAACCTTGACCATCCCACACTGTCCTATAGCCTCCATATGTCGGTACAGTTTCAACTTTGTGTCATTTAATGTGAAATAAAATCCATCTTTTTTCACAACCTGTAGTTTCGGGTATCTCGCTCCTCTCCGTAAGGTATCTGATACATCCATAATATCCTTATCTGGGGAAACATCGTTCAGGGCTCCCATTTCTAAGCAGTTGCAATAAAGTATTTTAGAAGGAGAAATGAACATAGTTTTCCCTTACTGGAGAAACAGAATAGATGAACGCGTTAAATGATTTTTATGACAATTGTGCAACCGCTGTTTTCGTTTTAGCATATCAGTACTGTTGAGCTTAGGTCCAGGCGTGCTTAACGCATTTTCAGTTTACTTAATTAAGCACTACAAATATACGGCTACCCTGTCGCGGCGAACAACATCCTTCTCTAGTACCTCATTAGCTGCTCAATTATATCTGTAGCTGATCCTGTTATATTTAACAAAGATGTACAGTGTATTCAATAGCATGTTCTCGCAGACTAGAATAGATCACCAGTACCATGAGTTCCAATGACGAATTCGTAGAAACCTGCAGATACAGCTCGAGAAAATGTTTCTTACGATTGACATAACTCCAAGTAACGAGTACTTTATCAGTGCGTGCTTTGACACCGTATTACAAAACCTAAATACAACATTAACAAAATTTCACGCAAAAGCATGGAATTGCGATAAAACATATTACATGCATGTGAAATATTAGTCCCTTGACTTAGCAGATACTCCAAAAATATCTTAACGCAGAGATTTCCAGCTAGTTTGTTCTCGTTGCAGCAGTATTGGTTTTGGTTTGTATTGCAAACCATGTCACGCATACACTTGCTAAATTGTTGTCTGAAGTGGAATAGGTCACCTATTGGGAAAATAGCTGCTCATTCGGCTTACGATATGTTTCATGGTATAAGTACCTGATTGTTAGTTTGGTTTTTTCCCACCTCGGTTTTTGGAGTGGGAATCTTTTTCTGATTGCGCCTTTTCCTGATCTTTGCCTACTTGTACTCCTTTAGGGTAGAACCTCGCAACAAACGGAGATGAATAGGAGAATACCAGACATTACAAAAATAAAAAAGACCACTATGACATCAGGAAAACAGGTCCATATGGGCCATACCCCCTTAAACCCTTATTTTATATAGTAAAACTGGGGTTTACAGGGGTATACAATTGTTCTTATTTTTGATACAAACTATATAGATTGTGGGTACTTGTTAGAACCAACCTTTATTAATTTTTTTTTTTTTTTTTTTTTTTTTTTTTTTTTTTTTTTTTTTTTTACAGCTGAAAAATATCTCTGATTATAGCATGAGCAAGTTGTCGTGATGAAAGACAAAATGGCTAGCTTTTATCAAGTAACGTAACCACCAGGGTAGCTTGAACAAAAAACAAAGATGACAGATACAACAGAAAAAATGCGGATCTAGCAGTCAACTTAATGACTATAAATCACAACAAAAACGCAATTAAACGGTCAATAAAATTAACTGGAAGTTTTAAAACACTATTACAGGACTTAAAATAGTCTTGCTGGAGGAAAACTGAATGGTTTGGATATATTTATTATACTGAGCGATTCATGCACCCATACACAGAATGATTTATGCACAATCGTGCACTTTTGAAGTGCTTAGCAACATTCTTATCAGGCATTTTTAAGTTTTTGTTTTCCGGGCTGAGTTCCATTTGCATCCCAGTGATATGCTGGGTTTTGAGATGTAAATTTTTCTTAAAGCGGCCTTTTTAAGCCTTAGAATTGTGGTTATCTGGCCATCAGGAAAACATGTCCATATCCCAGTATACCCCCCCCCCATTAATATAGTACAAAATGTGGTTTATATGGGAATACCTAGTTTCCTTATTTTTGATCCAAAACATAGATTGTGGGTACTCACGTGTACCACAATTTATATTTTGAGCAAACAAAAGAAAAATATCATCTTTTTTCTATTTAAAATTTTCATATTTTTTCCAGCAATAAAAATCTGTTTATTGCATGGGCGTATTTTCGTAATAGCTATGGAGTGTGAACGTGGTAACAACACAGGTTCGTTCTGGCAGAAAATATATTTTTGGCATTAATGTGCTTAGACGCAATGAACAAATGATTATATTAAATTCTTGCTTCTAAATACGTGCTGTGATTTCGGCAGTAACCAAGTTAGTTAAGTCAGATAGATAAAATGCGTCGTAAAGAGTCCATTAGTAAGATCACTTTATTCTGCAATAAAAGCCCCAATCACTTAACGTTAAATGCAACACGAATTCCTTGTGTCAGGAAATTAATTAGCTATGTATATAGGTCTGTAGTGAGCAACTTTATTTTTTATTTACCATAGCACTGGTTTGAAGCGCGAAACAATTTAATTTCAAGTCTGGCCCTTAAATATGTGTTTCAGAAAGAGTATATTCTCATTCATTGTTCAATTCTTTTATCAATAGAATGAGCACTTTTATCTACAGTAATATAATGCATTTTTTGTGCAATTGTTAAAAATATTTCACGCCTTAAAATATTTTCAGTAATCAATGAAGAACCGTGTTTGTTCAAAATGGCGTTCAAGAGTATTAACAATAATAAAGTGGTAAAAGAAGGCACTGAACAGGAAATGACACAATCAGAAAGAAATTCCCACATCAAAATCCTGGTGGGAAAAACTAAATTGACAATCAGGTACTTATACTAAGAGAACATATCGTAAGCCGAGTGAGCAGCTATTTCCCAATAAGAGGTCTCTCAGTTACCCGGCCTGTGATTTAATGTCACCTAGCTTTCTGTCTGTTCAGAAGCACTTACCATAGGGATTTACACCAGGAGCTTCACACCAAGAGTAAGTTTAGAAAGAACAATGGTCTTCCGCGATCAGTTTTATTAGCTCACCTGAGCCGAAGGCTCACAAGGTAAGCTTATAGTATAGTAGTCGAGCCGGCGTCCGTCCGTCCGTGCGTCCGTCCGTCCGACCGTTCACATGTTCAAACTTGAATATCTCTGAGACAACAAGGCCGATCGCAATCAAATTTTATCTGAAGCATCATTGAGGAGGGGGAAAGGTTGCATTAGGTTTTGGGCCAGGTCGGATCAGAACTCTGGTTTCCATGGCAACAGATAGCTCCCATTGAGTTATAATAGGGAAAATGTTGTGGCCACTCTAGCAACTTCATTTTTGATTGGATCTTCTTCATTCTTGCAGGTAACAAGGACAACCATACCATCTCGGATGAGTTCGAATTACGGCCAGGTTCGACCTCAGCGGAGTTAGCTGCCCTTGAGCGTCTGGAAAAATCCCCATAGACTTATAATGGGAAAAATGTTGTGGCCACTCTAGTGCCTTTATTTTTCATTGGATCGTCTTCATTCTTGCAGGTAACAAGGACAACTATAATATCTAGGATGGTTTCGAATTTTAGCCAGATTCGATCTCTGACTGTGGAGTTGGCTGCCCTTGAGTGTTTGAAAAATCATTATTTTGTGTTGTGGCAACTCTAGCGCTTTCAATTTTGATCGGATCTTCTTCATACTTGGAAGTAATAAGGATAGCTATAACATCTCAGATGAGTTAGAATTTCAGCCAGATTCAACCCTTGACTGCAGAGTTATCTGCCCTTGACTGTGTGAAAAATCAATATTTAGTGTTGTGGCCACTCTAGCACCTTCATTTTTATTCAGATCTTCTTTACTCTTGGAAGTAACAAGGACATTTGTAACATCTCATATGAGTTCGAATTTCGACCAGATCCGACCTCTGACCGCGTTATCGGTTATCGGCCCTTGAGTGTTTGAAAAATCAATATTTAGTGTTTTGGCCATTCTAGCGCTTTCAATTTTGATCGGATTTTCTTCATACTTGGAAGTAACAAGGATAGCTATAACATCTCAAATGAGTTCGAATTTCAGTCAGATCCGATCCTTGACTACAGAGTTATCTGCCCTTGACTGTGTGAAAAATCAATATTTAGTGTTGTGACCACTCTAGCGCCTTCATTTTTATTTGGATCTTCTTTATTCTTAGAGGTAACAAGGACATTCATAACATCTCGGATGAGTTCGAATTTCGACCAGATCCGACCTCTGACTGCGGAGTTATCTGCCCTTGAGTGTTTGAAAACTCCATATTTTGTGTTGTGGCCACTCTAGCATCTTTGTTTTTTCAGTGGATCTTCTTCATTTTTGCAGGTAACAAGTATAACTACAATATCTCGGATGAGTTCAAATTTTGCCCAGATCCGATCTCTTACAAGGGAGTTATCTGCCCTTGAGTGTTTGAAAAATCAATATTTTGTGTTGTGGCCACTCTAGCATCTTTGTTTTTCAGTGGATCTTCTTCATTCTTGTAGGTAACAAGAATAACTACAATATCTCGGATGAGTTTGAATTTCGGCCAGATCTGACCTCTGACTGCGGAGTTACATGTAGCTGCCCTTTAGTGTTTGAAAAATCAATATTTTGTATTGTGGCCACTCAATTGCCTTCAATTTTGGGATCTTCTTCATTCTTGGAAGAAACAAGGATAACCATAACATCTTGGATGAGTTCGAATTTGAGCCAGATTCGATCCTGGACTGCGGAGTTAGCTGCCCTTGAATGTTTGAAAAATTAATTTTAGTGTTGTGGCCACTCCAGCATCTTCATTTTTGATCAGATTTTCAAAAAGAAAATAAAAAATAAAATAAAATAAAATAAAAAAAAAAATAAAAAAATAAATAAAAAATAAAAAATGAAATATCTAACATCCTTTTATTACAGGGACGTAAAAAGTCCGCAACAGATTGGACAATAAAATAAGATATTTCGTAGGACAGCGAAGCTCACCTAACTTGTGCTTTGCAACTATTAAAATCTTTGAAACATGACCTTGACCTCAATGCCACCAAGGTGGGTGATGATGGTTCAGCATAAAACTTCAGATACATATCTACCAGCATGCAAAGTATCTACTTGGTCTATCTACATATTCAAGAGATATAGACTTACATAAAAAAAATTAATCAGAAACCTTAACAGAAAATTACTTTTAGTCCATGACCTTGACCTCAAGATCATCCAAGTGAGTCGTGATGGTACAGCGTAACACTTCAGACCAATATCTACCAAACATGTAAAGTATAAACTTGATCTATCAGCATGTTTAAGAGTATATACTTATAAAAGTTTAAGAAAACCATTTGGGCAACGCTGACGCCATCGCCAACGCCGGGATGAGTGCAATAGCTCTTCTAGTACATGCGAGCTAAACAGTTAACGTCACATTAAATCATAAAAAATCATTATATAGATGTCTAATGGAACTGATATGCTTTGGAACTCCGTCACGTCTTAACAAGTTTAGCGAGTACTCCTTGTCCTCATAAAACATTGTTACAGTAGCAGACTAGAAAGTGGTGTTTCGTCAATTCGAGTGGTAATAGTGGTAATAGAATTGTCTATGAAGAAACAATATAAAATTAAGAAAACGTAAAACAAAGGCATACACGATTGTTACTAAAAGTATTATACTTCTAATTTAAAAGTAGTAGTAATTTTATGTGAAATGGGATCAACGCTGCTTTCACGCAAAATAGAGTAGTAATTTTCCAAACTTATTTTCAAACAATAAAAATACTCTTTATTGTGATTTAATTACTTAAAGACTGTAACATTCTATTTTCGCATAAAAGGATCTATTTTCGGATTACTAAGAATATGCGGTTTCGAATATGGTTTCGAATAAGCTCAACATCTTTATGATCATTTTGGCGCCAAATTGTCAGAAATATTGCATTCATACAGAAAATATTTTCATTAATCAAATTAATGGATGTCTGCATTTATCATTACAGTCTAGGATTCAAGAGAGGATATAAGAGCCACCTCGTGGGAAAACCAACAATGTGGCTTTCGAACAGGTCCGACATAAACCGACCTGTACAGCTACAGAAGCAGGCTAAAAGCTTGAAATTTTTGGGTTTAGTAGAGGAGGAATTGTACTATCTGGGTAGCGAAAACAAAGGCGCTGATCAGCTTCGCGGTTACCGCGAAGCTGATCTGCGCCTTTGGTTTCGCATATGCAGATTGTTGGTTTTCCCATGAGGCGGCTCATTATTATTATTAATATAAACAATAATAAGAAAGTGATTATGCTAATTGATTTGATCAACTCATTTGTTAGTAGCACAAACAAAATGTATCATGAGAGCGCAAACTGGTTGTCGTTGTCACGTACTCTTGAGGGCCAAATCGCAGGATATTAGATAGACAAATATGTTCACCCTCTCAAAATAATGTACACCTATTACGCAAATAAGAAAGTCGCAAGTTAGCCGTACTTTTTGTTCAAAAATCGATATGTAATCAACGTTCCAAACAAGAAAATACAAATAGACATTTGTCATTGTAATCCGTTTTATTACTTAAAAACATATATTTTATTTACATAAATAAGTTGAATAGAAAACAATAAATAAATAAATAAATAAATAAATAAATAAATAAATAAATAAATAAATAAATACTCATAGTCGGCCGTGCTTAATTTCTACGATAACTCATGATGGCATTTTTTGTTAATGCTCGGCATCCAGGCTAGAATCATTCCTTGGGAACATAGGGCCGGATGCCAAGCGTGAATTTGCGTTTTAAGGTCACAGTAAGGTCAAAGGTCAACTAAGTGCATTTTGTAAGAAAAATAATACTTTATTTCATAATATGTATTTTTATGTCAAGAAAATTTTATAAAATAAAAAAAACAGCTGCCAGTTTATATGGAATGACCCAGAGGCTTGCCATAAGGATTAATTTGACACATGGGTTCGATACACAAGAAGGTCAGAGGTCAAACTGGTGCAAATATGCTGAAAATGCTTACAAATACAACCACTTCTTTTCTTTATCTTAATTTGCAAATTTAATTATGAGTGAAACAGTTGTAAATAGACATAGTGTTATGCAGAGGGCTATAATGTAATTTTTCTTTGTTTAAAGTAGTAAACATGCCGTATTTGTGCTAATAAAGCATCCCAGGCTAAATCGCATTGTGTCAATATAAAATAAAATGCTACAACTAATCTTGATTATAAACCTGATCCTGTAAATTTGCTATGACTTTTTAATGCACTTCTGATATTATTTTATAATTCCTGCTTGTGACATGAACATTCTAATAACTGTCCATATTGTCCTCAACAATGAACACATTTGCATTTTGTAAAATAACATTGTGTCCACGCCCACCTGGGGTTCAAACGAATTGGCTGTACTTACAAAAATACTCATATCAAACCAATAATATGCTATAAACTACTATGATTGGCCTGACAGTAATACTTAAAATAAATACCTAATATTCAAATCATTGAACTTGCTAATTCATGAATATTAATGATACAAAACATAAGAAATTTGAGAAAATCATAGAAAAATCGGGGGTATACGTACAAACATCACTTACTCCAAGGCTGTCTATAAACCTAGAATGTTGAAAGTGGTATAGAGGTATAGAATGAATGCTATGGAAAAGATATATCACCCATGCGTCTGGTATAAGAACAATCTGATCTTCGATCTCATGAATATTAATAAAAACTTTTGGAGAAAAAAGAAAACCTTAAACGGGTAAACCTATAAAATGCCGTGTATCTCGGCAACCAAAAGCACTAAAGTGCTGAAAATGGCATCAAATGATTGCTAGGGTTATATTATACCATTTTAACTATACAAAAATATATAAAATATATACGCCATAGGATTTTTATTTTCATGAACATTAATAATACCTTCAGACATTGGAGTAAAATCGGAACGAATTAATGTGGTGTACATGTGAAAGCAAATGTAGTTGGCTACTGATAGACCTAGAGTGCTGAAATTGGTATCAGCTGATTGCTAGGACAATGTTTTATAATTTTGTAATCAGATATATAAATATTTTGATATTTTTGTGGTATTAATATTAAATACATTAATGCTTAAATTAGAGAAAAATCTCCGAATAATGAAGGGCTATACCATTAAGATTGCATATACCTCGGGTCTCGACTACCAATAGCTGTGGCATCATATAATTGATAGGACAATACTTTATTGATATAGGTTCAGATATGTAAAGCATACTTGTTGGCAACCAAGATGTCAACTATTTGCCGCCCGACTCTTAGGATCTTATTATATGGTGATCCAACACTAACATACCAGCAAAACAAATGCATATTTCTCGCAGTACATGAATTCATTAAAAAGACAAGACGTTTTGAGCATTAGATTGTTTTATATAAAGATTATACAGTATTACCGATGTTTTATTGAAAGTACATAATGACGACTAGACTCAGCATGTGTCTGGAAGAAGGACCAATGAATTATTATTGCAATGTTCATTCTCTCCATCCCCCGTGGAGACTTATAAAACAGGGAAAGTTTATTAATCTTATCCAAGCTGTTTAAACTTGATATAATTTTACTTAAAACAATGTTACTGATTAGTTTTTATCAACATAGTTTTGGAATTCTCTCGAATCATGTAATGAATATTGTCTTATTTATATAGTATGGGATACAGATTCTGAAAAAGTCGTTTCGACTTTCTTCTGAATTCCTTGTTATATATGCAACGGTTGTATAAAATGCTTTGTTTGTATTATTATATGTGCATGTATATACAGAAATAAATGTTTAAACCAACCAAGATGATATAAGCAATTCTCTTGGAGCACAATCTTCAATTTTCTGTATTTTCATTATTTTGTTCGTATCTTACATAGTATTTACAATATTCAAAATAATATGGTTTATCTATAAGACTATATGGCAATAGTACATTGTTATAGCATTATACTGATACCAGTTTCAGGGCTCTCAGGGCATTTGCAGCCGAGATATAAGTTATTTTGTTGGTATTCCCACTTCATTTTTGGTGATTGTTTTCTAATTCATAAAGTCCTCATTCATGTCCATACAAAAATATCTTATGATTTATATATCTGATTACATGATCATAGAACATTGTCCTTGCAATCATTTGATTCCAATTACAGTCTTAGCAATCATTTGATTCCAAAAAACAACGCTCTAGGTCTATCAGTAACCAAGATACATGTGTTTTACATGGTTTCCTTCTTAATTCTTCCGCATTTTTACACCAATTTCTTACGATTGTATCAATGGTCATGAAAAAAAAATCCAATGACTTACATATTTTAGATTAAGTGCTTTGATATTACCTAAGCAACCATTTGATATCACTTTTAGGGCCTTAGCGCTTTTGGTTGCCGAGATACAAGTCATTTTGTACATTTACCTGTTTACTTTGTTTCAATTTTTTCTCTCATATTAAATTTTCTAAGATTTTCATTAATATTCATGAGATTGAAGATCAGATTACTCTTTTATCAGACTTCAGGGTGATTAGAAACATTGTCATAACATTCATTTGATACCTCTTTCAGTATCCTAGATTTATTCACAGCCCTTGAACAAGTGATTTTGTATGTATACTCAATACCTTATCTTATTTTCTTCATTAATATTCATGAATAAGTAAGTTCAATGATTTGAATATTATGTTTATATGTTAAATTGCTATGTCAATGCATTACTATCAGACCAATCAAAGTATCTTAGAGCATATTCTTGGTGGGATATGGGTTTGTTAGTACGTTCATCCCATACTTTAGAATCACGTTATAGGGAGTGGGCGTGGAAACCATGTAATTTCACATCATGCAAATGTGCTCATTGTTGAGGACAACGATATTCTATGGCATTTAGGTCCCTCGGGCCAAACTTGCAGCATGAGAATTGTCCTAAAGTGCAAGGAATATCTTATATAACCTACCTAAAATCCTTAAATGGCAATAGATTTTCCCTTGCTTTCCCCGGATGTTCAACATTTTAATCAATATTCATGAATATGCAAATGAGACTATTATCATATATGCCCATGACATCAATATTTTTTCATTATACTGTATTACTGGTGCAGTAGCAAAGTGTGATAATGATAATTTAGGATTAAAATTAGTTTATTCATGGATAAATAACCATTTTAAATCACTTTGACTGTTTTCATTAAAATTCATGAATATGAAAATTAGTTAATTTGCAGTACTTACCACGCGATTAAAGGCCTATGCCTCAGCGTTAACCCGAGACCATATTCAGAGGTCTAGGACTAGTAACAGCAAAACTGTGATCAATTTTGTAGGTACACCCTCATGCTAATGAATCACGTTAACAGTTGCCATGGAAATAATGCATTTTTCAAAATGCAATTGAGTTTATCCTGTACGACAAAAACTCTTTGCATTTCAAGGATCCCAATGAACGATTTGGCACCCATGAAAATTGTCCTGGGGTGCAAGTTAGGTCAAATTAGACCTCGGGTCATTTTGATTTGCAATGAATTGGAACGTTCTATATACGTCAGCAATGCAAATTGCTTTAAATATAGCCTTTGTAGCGTTCTATATACGTCGGTGTGGCTAGGTGTTGTTATTACTAGGAAAGATCATTGTAACTTCTAAATAGCATTTAAATTTGTAAAGAAAAATGGATCTGAAATTCATGACTACAAATATTACTACAAACATTGTACAAGCTATTTTAAAATGATTTTGGCAAAAGCTGTACTTGTATCAATCCCATAATAGGAAGTATATTCCTCAAATTGTTCTGTTTATTATTTCTATTACTGCATGGCTGGTTTTGAGCATATTAAGCATAGTTAGACACTGATAAAAATAATATTTATGACAAATTAGATTATAAAACAGAGATTTTAAAACCGAAATGCACCTAGTTGACCTTTGACCTTACCATGACCTTAATTCGAAGATACTGACGCGGCATCCGGCCTGGGACACTTTGTCATACCCCAAAGAACATTTCTAGCATGGATGCAGAGCATTAACAAAAAATGCCATCAAAACCTTTTTCTAGAGGCCCTAGAAATTATATCAGCTATTGGTGATTCAGGGTGACGTACAACACGGTATTTATAACAGATATTGTATTTATGAATTGATATAAAGAAAGTCGATTGTCGTCTGTACAGACTTTCAAAGACATTTATTATGTTTTGTTTTGGCACATCATTTCATATAGCTCGATAATAAGACTCGGAGAATAAGTTATGCATTTATCATGCATTCCTACTTTACACCTTTTGGGATGATCAAATAACTAACATGCGACGTAACTCTCATACACAACAGTTTCTTGACGCATATTAGGGCATGATTCCTGTTTATGTGTTTATATTTGTATTGAATATTTATAAGCCATTTCTTTAAATATGGACCTTGGTGTGTGTCGGGAACGGCCTTTGTAGGACCACTCCCTATAAGGCATTTTCTCGGCGCATACTAGAGCACGATTCTTGGCATCAGCTGCATACACTCGGGCGACACGGCAATCTGGATATTGGTTTCCGCCACACTGTACCTGCGGCTTACCCTCGTCAGTCATGTGAACTTAATAAGCTGCCTAAAAGTTAATGTCATTTCCATAAAATGCACTTATATGGACGTGTCCAAATCTGAGTGAGAAAAACGTTCCTAATATGCGAGAGAAATGTCAGATTTAGGTAGACTTATAAGGAAACATTCTGAAATTGATACAGAAAACATGATAACGACATTGAATAACTTATTAGATACTTCGGAAGCAGATGCAATATTGAAAAGGAGTAGGATGGCCATATCATATAATTTCGGGTACTTAAGTCCTCATCAGCGACCCTATACGAATTGGCAACGGTACGCTGGATTTTGTATAGTACTGATATGTTAAGAATGTACACCAAGGAAGTCAAGATGAAAGACTTGTATGCCCGAAAGGAACAAAATAATCAAAATCTCTGAAGATTCTTAAAGTATTAAATATCTGCAAAATACTACAAATATTGTTACTGGTCTCAAAGGACCAAAATAAATAAATACATATATTCTGCCACATGGATGATACACGGGGCGTTATTTTAGGACCACCACACGACACAACACCTGCTGCAGTAATAACATTCAAAGACATTCAAAGGTGGGCCATATTGTACAATTTCGGGTTATTAACTCTCATCACTAATTGACCCTATACAAAATGGCAAATAACGCCAAACACTAGAGCTGCAATCATTCAAGAATTAAAGAATAAACACAAGTTCGATTTTCAGTTTGTTTACTTTAGAAATCACTTGAAGGTAAAGGTAGGCAATGATCAGGACACCAAGACATAAAACAAATAGAACCACCACAGAAATATCGCCTTGGAACGATCAGTAATATAAAGCTACTGGCGGGTTTAAATCGATTTTACATGGCCATTACCTCACCCTCAGCTTCTGTAGTGGCTCTGATATACACACATATAAACAAGCATTAAGGAAATCAAGTTAAGCGATATAAAATATAGGTGCCAACGTATAACCAGCGTATAACATGTATAACGGAAAGCAGGGCGAGCAGCTGTTGAAGTGAGGTGGTCACAGTGCAAGCTTGAACAGCCAAATGATAATCGGGTGGCCACAAAGTCATACAACAAAAACTCATTATTGGAATAACTTAGATAAATATGAACCACAGCAGCAGTCCCGCCTTGGAACGGTCAGTTATAAATAACTGGGGGGGGGGAGGCTTTAATCGATTTTACATTGCCATAACCTCACCCTCAGCTTCTGCAGTGGTTCATAACATTTAGTTAGTTCTTCTGTCCTTGTGGTCAATCTCTAGGAAATGAATCATCAAGAACAAACAGATAAATCATGATAAACAACCTGATGAATCAAAAACGAGGACACTCAACAGATTCAGTTTGGAGATCCCCGGGTGCCAAATAACTTACTAACTCCGGAGCAAAAAAGAAACACTTGTTGGACCCCGGTGGGCCAAGCAACGGACAAGAAGCTCCGGCCCCAACAAACTAAAATGAATAACTCGAAGTCGGGACCATCACAGAGTCTGACGCCCGACCCACCGACGTGCAATTAAAGAAGGCAGCATAGTTATCAACCATGATTGGGTTAAAAACTAAGCATGCAGGCTGTCGCATAATATTCGTGTTATAGCCTATACGTCTGTAACGTGTAATGATTTTTCTGAACTGAAAAGAAGAATCATTCCTTCCTATAAGTTTCTAAAATTTGTACACCAAGTCACCATAAAATTCTGGTTCCGAAAGGCCTGTGGGTCTTTAGATAAGGGGCAGGGCACTAGAAAACCTAATGGCATGACAATGACTCAGAATACAGGCAGGGGCCAAAACAGGAAAAATCAATATTAATTGCAGAATGAGGCAGTTTATTGCACAGGTTATCAGGGACCATAAAACCAATAAATAGTAGAACTACATGTATTATCCTTTAGGAGCCTCTTTATTACCTCCTGCAGAGATGCGATAATCACCTCATTACGATAGTCCTTTGATCTAAGTATCATATTGCGCCATAAGGGATCATTAATCGAATAAACAGTGGAACCAATAGAACTCCTTCAGGAGCTAAGCCTTTAACTAAAATATGAAAACTTACATAAGGTGCAAGCAGCACAAAAAATCAACACCAAAACATAAAATAATAAGAACCACCACAGAAGTATGAAATCAGTAAGAAGTGGAATGGCTGAACTGCATTTGTAATTTTGCGCGCACAAAAAGAGAAATATTTCTAGTCCACTAAAAGTTCATTTTGGTAGTTTACGTACCTGATAATAACAGCCCCTGGTAGCCCCTGGTAGTTGCCTTTCACTTACATGTACAAATGAGTTTTCGGTATTAGACGGCTTTGGCAGGATCTCAAGAATAATATTCTTGAAATCATTTTCATTAATCAATCTAATGGATTCCATAACAGGTTTTCACTTACAGAATCAATTGAAATTACTCAAATTGAATTTAATCAATTCAAGACGAACTGAGATCAGGCTAAAAAAATAAAACAACCGGACGGAAAGAGTCATACGTAAATACATGTGTCATACGATATTAACAGCCGTATATTAATGGTGAAAAAAACCGACAACATTTATTAATGTGGCAAGTCACCGCGCACGTGCTGTTAATACATCGCATTTATTAATGTTCGTTACCGGGCGCCACGCAAAGATGTTGCTACCGTGCCAGGTTTTGTTTGTATTTCAAGTCAGTTTCTATCCGACAGAACAGTAGTAAGTAGCCCTTTGCGCGACAGCTGACAGTTTAGACTATCCTCAGAACCAAAAGGAAACAAGTCATAAAACATTCAGATGAATTTCCATTTCCCCTGCTTAACTGGGCAATCAACTGAAACTCCAACAGCTAAAAGTAAAACTGCTTAAGGTGATGGAATTTAAGAAAAGTGTGTAGTCGCTTTACTCAAAGAGAACAGTGTTAAAAACTCAAAACCTTAGGATCGGGGCAAACCATGTACTCAAAATGGCATCGGTGCCATCCAAAGGTATATTCATTTTGGAAAATACTAATTAAAAGTAAGAATAAGAGGTACAAGAAAAGTTAGAATTGAAGTAACATTCCAACTCATACACCAGTTGTGAAAGATAGACAGTTTTACATCGCAGAATAGATTACATATTGTAGCACATTGTTGTCAGTTATTTCTTTACTGACCGTTCATTCAGTCTCTCTGTGTGTTGTGCCCATTGCCATGCTAGCCGAATGGCTACATCGCTGAGAACTGTGTGTTGTTAAACTTGTGTCCTTTCTTTCCCACCTGTTATCTTTTGGTATGGATTTTAAATGAAATTGTATCAATCCCTGGTCCTTCAATTTCTCAACCATCTAGTTGTATATCAATTCCAGAATCAATTGTAGGCCAGACGATTTAAGACTGAAAATTCACAGACATGCTATTCAGAAATACAAAATATAGACGATTTATAGACCAAATCACTCTTCGTTCAGTCTGCTTTAATGGGCAATTTATGATTCAGGGTTTCTTCTAAATGATGTATCACGCCTTGCAGACAACATGAATACGTTCAACATTTGCCATAGATAGGCAGTTATATTATTTCATATCTTCGGGATGGATAAAATGGCGAATTTAGAGGGTGTAATAACATTATAACCATACACTGTGTCTACAAATATGAAGTCATTTCCATAAATGTCACTTCCATTGCCGATATGTCAAACTATTTTTGTCGACAACGTTCTCGATATGCCAGAAAAAATATTAGATTTAGAAAGACAGATTTGGGACGGGTTCTGATCAAATGAAAAAAAAAGTAAATGGGTGAAATGATTCATCAATTTAAATACAGCATTTTTGACTCAATGCATCCAATCAGAAATGTCAGCCGATGTGATAAAATGAGCCAAAAGCAGTTGCCGCCTTACATTTAATTTGCTAACGACATTTCTGGTCTTAAGGTAATCTACAACGTCGTAAATTTCACAGAATTCACTTCATTATCATTTTAAATAAAAAGTAAGCTTTTTTACAAAACTCAGGGGAAGATAAATCATGTCAGTTTAGGGTTGTTGGCTGCTGGGCTGGCATAATTATTCCCATCATAGTCAACAAATGAACACGGTAACCAAAGCGATATCTAACGACTTTGTTTCGTAAATAAACTTCAACCCATTTTCGGATTTACATCTTTCAATTGTTATGGATTTCTTTCATCTTAAATTTATGATAAGCCTGATGGCTTTGATTTTGATACAGTATTTTATTTTAAAATGGTGACGTTCGTCTTGCTTCTTATGGCGTATACATTTCCTAGCTTATCAGGTTTGCTAGAGTCTGCAGTCAAGTTGCGGACATCAACACGCAAAATAAACGAATATATAATTTCTTATTAAGCAGGGTTATCGGTATCATAAACTTTGAAAATATTTTCTAAATTTTATCGCTGACACTTTGAATTGATTTCTAAATTAAACGCTTTTGCATCATGGTCTTTCGGAACCTGATATGAATTTTATGGTGACTTGTTACAAATTTAAGAAACTTATAGGAAGTAATGATTTTTCTCATCAGTTTAGAAAAAATCATTATACGAGTATACGTTACAATCGTATGGAATATAACTTAAATGTGATACGACCGCCTGTATGCTTAGTTTTAACCCAATCATGGTTGAATAGTTTGTTTCCCGGAGGGTCGGACGCCAGACTATATGATGTCCCCGATTTAAAGTGTTTCATGTCAGTTGGTTGGGATCGAAGCTTCTTCTCATTTGCTTGACACACAGGGGTTCAACTGGTGTTTTTCTTATGTTACCGTTTCTGTTGCCACATATGATGTTGTTTATCTTCCCAAGGATCTCCAGCAAATTGTATTTGTGAGTCCTCGTTTATAATTCATCATGGTGTTTATTTTAATTTATTTGTCTTTCCGTGATGATTCATTGACCGAACAACTAACTACTTACCGCTTACCACTGCAGTAGCAGAGGGTGAATTTGGATACCCGTAAAATCGGTTTAGTTTTATATTACTGGCCGTCTCAAGGCAGTACTTATCTTGTGGCACTTATTGTTTTCTGTTTTCGTGTTGATTTTTTTTTTAGCTATATTCATCTTGTGTACGTTTTCATTTATTTGACTATAAGTCTGTCTATGTACCTGAGTAACCACCTATTGGGAAATAACTGCTCTCTGGGCTTATGATATGATCTCATTGTCCGCATAAAACTTTGAAAAGTAACGATACAAGAGCAAATACCAGGAAACGACACAAGCAGAGCCAAATGCCCGTTACAAAGCATCCGAGATGATTATTATCCAAAATAAATAAGTTATGATATAATGAGAACAATCGATTATTCGAGTGAGTCCCAAAAAGTTAGCCACACTGTTAACCAAACATAATCTAATATGATTTATACTTAACAGAAACACAACCCAAACAGACATTTACTCACAGACATGTACTACTGTAGTAAAATGATCCATCAAAGAGGTAGAATCAACAAAAAACAGAAACAAATTTCTCATACCCTCACTCCCAAAATGCGGTTCCAAACGTTAGACGAACCAAGACATACAAGAAAGTATAAAACTTACTTTCAAATACCAATTCGAATATTTAATATTTTTATACAAGGGAGAGCAAAAATGACTTTTTTAATCTATAGATCATTGTTATCATAGATTCCTTGATAAACTGTTTGTACAAAAAAAATAAATAAATAAAAAACAAAACCAAAAAAAAAAAAAAAAAAAAAAAAAGAAAAAAAAAAAAAAAAAAAAAAAAAAAAAGAGCAAAGCTCGCAGTACATAAATACTTGAGCAAGGAGATCCCTTTAGTAAAGTTTTGTATTTTTTGAATCTAAAAAAATAGTTACTGTGTTATACTGAAAAATACGTAACTCTCGTAATCAAATGTACCACCGATTTAAAAACTGAACGATCTGGGGTCAAAAGATCAAAAAAATTGTCTAGACAATGGGTCTTAACCTATACTTTTTCTGATTTCCCAGACTATAGTTTCCGATCCCAAAGGACCAAAACTTCATATAATTTGTATAGGCTATACCGAAGTTTGATTTGACTCCTAGCTGCGTTAATGTTATTGAGAGCTATCCAATCAAGCGAACCTCCAAATTCAATTGCATGTCAAATATGCAATATATCAAAACAGTAAATCGAGTCATATCATTAATATTTATAAATTAAAGAAAAAATGATTTTACTTTATGGATGGCCTGAACTGACCTCTTCGAATGTTTAAATCTTGTAATGAAACTACCTACAAGGGTCATTCAAGAATTAATGACAATGACTCAATAAAACTTTACAGTTCTTAACAGTTGTGTGATTCTCATATTCCTTCAACCAAAATTTAAGATGTATGCTACTCAATTGTTCCTTCAAAGGCTTGCTACTGTGCCAGTTCTGTGGTTGCTAGGCAACCAAAGAATGCAAGATAAATGACCTTGGACGCGACACACTCTTGCTTATAAAATCTAGTACTTGCCTGGATGGAAGACCAGTACTCAACTGTGGAGCTGTAAACATTCATTGTCGTATTTCTTTTCAAACCGGTTTCAGGGTAAATATTTTAGGCTCTATATAAATAGAGATACAGTACAAGTTCAAAAGTAAACTTGCTTACAATCTATGGCCATTGCATTAATGCTTAGAAATGCAAATTCCCGAACTAATGTTAAAATTGACATAAATAATATCATTATGCCAGAATACATTAACAGCAAAAAGCTAGGCATTTATGGCTTTGAAAGTGACGTATTTGTCATTTAGGGAGAATCCAAATCTAATCCGTAGAGACAATTGAGTAATATTTATAGAAACACCTGTTTTTACTTTCTGGAAAGAAAACGAAAAAAGCAACGAAAACTAAAGCTGAGAAGTCCAGCAAAATAATTAGGAAGTCGTACAAAAGTAATGAAAATCCTACGATATATACGTGCATTGGACATCCAATAGTCATAGCCAATTTTAAATGTAACGGGAATCCCTTACCACTGTTTGATTTTTTCAGCACATTTTCTGGAACTTTCATAAGTGTCCGTATTCCCTCTGGCACCTCTCTAATCGGCACTTTTTCAACCTTCACCATCCCACACTGTCCTATAGCCTCCATATGTCGGTACAGTTTCAACTTTGTGTCATTTAATGTGAAATAAAATCCATCTTTTCTCACAACCTGTAGTTTCGGGTATCTCGCTCCTCTCCGTAAGGTATCTGATACATCCATGATATCCTTATCTGGGGAAACATCGTTCAGGGCTCCCATTTCTAAGCAGTTGCAATAAAGTATTTTAGAAGGAGAAATGAACATAGTTTTCCCTTACTGGAGAAACAGAATAGATGAACGCGTTAAATGATTTTTATGACAATCGTGCAACCGCTGTTTTCGTTACTGTTGAGCTTAGGTCCAGGCGTGCTTAACGCATTTTCAGTTTACTTAATTAAGCACTACAAATATACGGCTACCCTGTCGCGGCGAACAACATCCTTCTCTAGTACCTCATTAGCTGCTCAATTATAACCGTAGTTGATCCTGTTATATTTAACAAAAATGTACAGTGTATTCAATAGCGTGTTCTCGCACACTAGAATAGATCATCAGTACTATGAGTTCCAATGACGAATTCGTAGAAACCTGCAGATACAGCTCGAGAAAATGTTTCTTACGATTGATATAACTCCAAGTAACGAGTACTTTATCAGTGCGTGCTTTGACAACGTATTACAAAACCTAAATACAACATTAACAAAAATTCACGCAAAAGCATGGAATTGCAATAAAACGTATTAAATGCATGTGAAATATTAGTCCCTTGACTTCGCAGATAATCCAAAAATATCTTAACGCAGAGATTTCCAGCTAGTTTGTTCTCATTGCAGCAGTATTGGTTTTGGTTTGTATTGCAAACCATGTCACGCATACACTTGTTAAATTGTTGTCTGAAGTAGAATAGGTCCGATTCCTTTAGAGTAGAACCTCGCAACAGACGGAAAGGAATAAGAGAATGCAAGACATCACAAAAAATAATAATTATATTAATAATAAAAAAAAAACGCTATGACATCAGGAATAAAGGTACTTATGGACCACACACCCTTGTAAAACTGAATATTTTGGATTTATTTTAAATGAGCGATTCATGCATCATACACAGAATGATTTATGCACAATCGTACAAATGTGGAGTGCTCAGCAACATTCCTATCAGGCTTATTCAAGGCATCCCAGTGATATGCTGAGTTTTGAGATGTCAATATTTCTTTGAGCTGCTTTTTCAAGCCTTATATGAATTAAGATGAACCGCAAAATTATCCGGAATTGTAATTATCTGGCTATGTTGTGTGAACGTAGTACCAACAGGTTCCTTCTTGCCAGTCCATCAGGATAACATTTCCATGTAATATATATCCCATTACACCCCACTTTTATGTAACAAAACTGGGTTATGCAGGGGTATACCTATTTTTCTCATTTTTGCTCCGAAACAAAGATTGTGAGTATTCGTTAGACGTGTACCCGCAATCTGTATTTTAGCAAGAATGAAAAAAAATATCAAAAATTTTCCACTGAAAATTTTCGATTTTTACAACTTAAGAAAAAATCTGTATATTGCACGGGCATGTTTTCGTAATGCCCTGGAAGAAAATATATTAATGGCATCACTGTGCTTGTGCAGCTTAGACGCAATGAACAAATGATTATATTAAATTCTTGCTTCTAAATACGTGCTGTAATTTCGGCAGTAACCAAGTTAGTTAAGTCAAATAGATAAAATGCGTCGTAAAGAGTCCATTAGTAAGATCACTTTATTCCGTACGAAAGCCGGGTAGGGCCATTTCTTATTTCTAACTTCTAACTTCTAACTTCTAACTTCTTACTTCTAACTTCTAACTTCTAACTTCTTACTTCTAACTTCTAACTTCTAACTTCTAACTTCTTACTTCTAACTTCTAACTTCTAACTTCTTACTTCTAACTTCTAACTTCTAACTTCTTACTTCTAACTTCTAACTTCTAACTTCTATGTTTGTATGTTCACATACATGCTTGAGCATGTGTATGTTTGCGCATGCGCAGATACCATACCGTCCGTCCGTACGTCTGTCTGTGCATGGCTCTGTGCATCCGTGCGTGCGTGCGGGTGTGAGAATGTGCATATAAGCATCCCAATCCACTTGTGCCTAAGTCCGAAAGGAGGCGCACGTGCAAGCGTGCACACGTGCGCTTGCATGCATACTCGTTAGTATTCACCTCTGCATGTACGTATGTTCGTGCTAGTGTATGTGTGCGTGTATGCATGCGTACTCGGTCGTGCATGCGCACTGGCACGTGTGTAGGACCTGGTGTTTCCTTATTTCTAACTTCTAACTTCTAACTTCTTATTTCTAACTTCTAACTTCTAACTTCTAACTTCTTACTTCTAACTTCTAACTTCTAACTTCTTACTTCTAACTTCTAACTTCTAACTTCTAACTTCTTACTTCTAACTTCTAACTTCTAACTTCTTACTTCTAACTTCTAACTTCTAACTTCTAACTTCTTACTTCTAACTTCTAACTTCTAACTTCTATGTTTGTATGTTCACATACATGCTTGAGCATGTGTATGTTTGCGCATGCGCAGATACCATACCGTCCGTCCGTACGTCTGTCTGTGCATGGCTCTGTGCATCCGTGCGTGCGTGCGGGTGTGAGAATGTGCATATAAGCATCCCAATCCACTTGTGCCTAAGTCCGAAAGGAGGCGCACGTGCAAGCGTGCACACGTGCGCTTGCATGCATACTCGTTAGTATTCACCTCTGCATGTACGTATGTTCGTGCTAGTGTATGTGTGCGTGTATGCATGCGTACTCGGTCGTGCATGCGCACTGGCACGTGTGTAGGACCTGGTGTTTCCTTATTTCTAACTTCTAACTTCTAACTTCTTACTTCTAACTTCTAACTTCTAACTTCTTACTTCTAACTTCTAACTTCTAACTTCTATGTTTGTATGTTCACATACATGCTTGAGCATGTGTATGTTTGCGCATGCGCAGATACCATACCGTCCGTCCGTACGTCTGTCTGTGCATGGCTCTGTGCATCCGTGCGTGCGTGCGGGTGTGAGAATGTGCATATAAGCATCCCAATCCACTTGTGCCTAAGTCCGAAAGGAGGCGCACGTGCAAGCGTGCACACGTGCGCTTGCATGCATACTCGTAAGTATTCACCTCTGCATGTACGTATGTTCGTGCTAGTGTATGTGTGCGTGTATGCATGCGTACTCGGTCGTGCATGCGCACTGGCACGTGTGTAGGACCTGGTGTTTCCATATTTCTAACTTCTAACTTCTAACTTCTAACTTCTTACTTCTAACTTCTAACTTCTAACTTCTTACTTCTAACTTCTAACTTCTAACTTCTATGTTTGTATGTTCACATACATGCTTGAGCATGTGTATGTTTGCGCATGCGCAGATACCATACCGTCCGTCCGTACGTCTGTCTGTGCATGGCTCTGTGCATCCGTGCGTGCGTGCGGGTGTGAGAATGTGCATATAAGCATCCCAATCCACTTGTGCCTAAGTCCGAAAGGAGGCGCACGTGCAAGCGTGCACACGTGCGCTTGCATGCATACTCGTTAGTATTCACCTCTGCATGTACGTATGTTCGTGCTAGTGTATGTGTGCGTGTATGCATGCGTACTCGGTCGTGCATGCGCACTAGCACGTGTGTAGGACCTGGTGTTTCCTTATTTCTAACTTCTAACTTCTAACTTCTTACTTCTAACTTCTAACTTCTAACTTCTTACTTCTAACTTCTAACTTCTAACTTCTATGTTTGTATGTTCACATACATGCTTGAGCATGTGTATGTTTGCGCATGCGCAGATACCATACCGTCCGTCCGTACGTCTGTCTGTGCATGGCTCTGTGCATCCGTGCGTGCGTGCGGGTGTGAGAATGTGCATATAAGCATCCCAATCCACTTGTGCCTAAGTCCGAAGGGAGGCGCACGTGCAAGCGTGCACACGTGCGCTTGCATGCATACTCGTTAGTATTCACCTCTGCATGTACGTATGTTCGTGCTAGTGTATGTGTGCGTGTATGCATGCGTACTCGGTCGTGCATGCGCACTGGCACGTGTGTAGGACCTGGTGTTTCCTTATTTCTAACTTCTAACTTCTAACTTCTAACTTCTTACTTCTAACTTCTAACTTCTAACTTCTTACTTCTAACTTCTAACTTCTAACTTCTATGTTTGTATGTTCACATACATGCTTGAGCATGTGTATGTTTGCGCATGCGCAGATACCATACCGTCCGTCCGTACGTCTGTCTGTGCATGGCTCTGTGCATCCGTGCGTGCGTGCGGGTGTGAGAATGTGCATATAAGCATCCCAATCCACTTGTGCCTAAGTCCGAAAGGAGGCGCACGTGCAAGCGTGCACACGTGCGCTTGCATGCATACTCGTTAGTATTCACCTCTGCATGTACGTATGTTCGTGCTAGTGTATGTGTGCGTGTATGCATGCGTACTCGGTCGTGCATGCGCACTGGCACGTGTGTAGGACCTGGTGTTTCCTTATTTCTAACTTCTAACTTCTAACTTCTAACTTCTTACTTCTAACTTCTAACTTCTAACTTCTAACTTCTTACTTCTAACTTCTAACTTCTAACTTCTATGTTTGTATGTTCACATACATGCTTGAGCATGTGTATGTTTGCGCATGCGCAGATACCATACCGTCCGTCCGTACGTCTGTCTGTGCATGGCTCTGTGCATCCGTGCGTGCGTGCGGGTGTGAGAATGTGCATATAAGCATCCCAATCCACTTGTGCCTAAGTCCGAAAGGAGGCGCACGTGCAAGCGTGCACACGTGCGCTTGCATGCATACTCGTTAGTATTCACCTCTGCATGTACGTATGTTCGTGCTAGTGTATGTGTGCGTGTATGCATGCGTACTCGGTCGTGCATTCGCACTGGCACGTGTGTAGGACCTGGTGTTTCCTTATTTCTAACTTCTAACTTCTAACTTCTAACTTCTTACTTCTAATTTCTAACTTCTAACTTCTTACTTCTAACTTCTAACTTCTAACTTCTATGTTTGTATGTTCACATACATGCTTGAGCATGTGTATGTTTGCGCATGCGCATATACCATACCGTCCGTCCGTACGTCTGTCTGTGCATGGCTCTGTGCATCCGTGCGTGCGTGCGGGTGTGAGAATGTGCATATAAGCATCCCAATCCACTTGTGCCTAAGTCCGAAAGGAGGCGCACGTGCAAGCGTGCACACGTGCGCTTGCATGCATACTCGTTAGTATTCACCTCTGCATGTACGTATGTTCGTGCTAGTGTATGTGTGCGTGTATGCATGCGTACTCGGTCGTGCATGCGCACTGGCACGTGTGTAGGACCTGGTGTTTCCTTATTTCTAACTTCTAACTTCTAACTTCTAACTTCTTACTTCTAACTTCTAACTTCTAACTTCTTACTTCTAACTTCTAACTTCTAACTTCTATGTTTGTATGTTCACATACATGCTTGAGCATGTGTATGTTTGCGCATGCGCAGATACCATACCGTCCGTCCGTACGTCTGTCTGTGCATGGCTCTGTGCATCCGTGCGTGCGTGCGGGTGTGAGAATGTGCATATAAGCATCCCAATCCACTTGTGCCTAAGTCCGAAAGGAGGCGCACGTGCAAGCGTGCACACGTGCGCTTGCATGCATACTCGTTAGTATTCACCTCTGCATGTACGTATGTTCGTGCTAGTGCATGTGTGCGTGTATGCATGCGTACTCGGTCGTGCATGCGCACTGGCACGTGTGTAGGACCTGGTGTTTCCTTATTTCTAACTTCTAACTTCTAACTTCTAACTTCTTACTTCTAACTTCTAACTTCTAACTTCTTACTTCTAACTTCTAACTTCTAACTTCTATGTTTGTATGTTCACATACATGCTTGAGCATGTGTATGTTTGCGCATGCGCAGATACCATACCGTCCGTCCGTACGTCTGTCTGTGCATGGCTCTGTGCATCCGTGCGTGCGTGCGGGTGTGAGAATGTGCATATAAGCATCCCAATCCACTTGTGCCTAAGTCCGAAAGGAGGCGCACGTGCAAACGTGCACACGTGCGCTTGCATGCATACTCCTTAGTATTCACCTCTGCATGTACGTATGTTCGTGCTAGTGTATGTGTGCGTGTATGCATGCGTACTCGGTCGTGCATGCGCACTGGCACGTGTGTAGGACCTGGTGTTTCCTTATTTCTAACTTCTAACTTCTAACTTCTTACTTCTAACTTCTAACTTCTAACTTCTTACTTCTAACTTCTAACTTCTAACTTCTATGTTTGTATGTTCACATACATGCTTGAGCATGTGTATGTTTGCGCATGCGCAGATACCATACCGTCCGTCCGTACGTCTGTCTGTGCATGGCTCTGTGCATCCGTGCGTGCGTGCGGGTGTGAGAATGTGCATATAAGCATCCCAATCCACTTGTGCCTAAGTCCGAAAGGAGGCGCACGTGCAAGCGTGCACACGTGCGCTTGCATGCATACTCGTTAGTATTCACCTCTGCATGTACGTATGTTCGTGCTAGTGTATGTGTGCGTGTATGCATGCGTACTCGGTCGTGCATGCGCACTGGCACGTGTGTAGGACCTGGTGTTTCCTTATTTCTAACTTCTAACTTCTAACTTCTAACTTCTTACTTCTAACTTCTAACTTCTAACTTCTTACTTCTAACTTCTAACTTCTATGTTTGTATGTTCACATACATGCTTGAGCATGTGTATGTTTGCGCATGCGCAGATACCATACCGTCCGTCCGTACGTCTGTCTGTGCATGGCTCTGTGCATCCGTGCGTGCGTGCGGGTGTGAGAATGTGCATATAAGCATCCCAATCCACTTGTGCCTAAGTCCGAAAGGAGGCGCACGTGCAAGCGTGCACACGTGCGCTTGCATGCATACTCGTTAGTATTCACCTCTGCATGTACGTATGTTCGTGCTAGTGTATGTGTGCGTGTATGCATGCGTACTCGGTCGTGCATGCGCACTGGCACGTGTGTAGGACCTGGTGTTTCCTTATTTCTAACTTCTAACTTCTAACTTCTAACTTCTTACTTCTAACTTCTAACTTCTAACTTCTTACTTCTAACTTCTAACTTCTAACTTCTATGTTTGTATGTTCACATACATGCTTGAGCATGTGTATGTTTGCGCATGCGCAGATACCATACCGTCTGTCCGTACGTCTGTCTGTGCATGGCTCTGTGCATCCGTGCGTGCGTGCGGGTGTGAGAATGTGCATATAAGCATCCCAATCCACTTGTGCCTAAGTCCGAAAGGAGGCGCACGTGCAAGCGTGCACACGTGCGCTTGCATGCATACTCGTTAGTATTCACCTCTGCATGTACGTATGTTCGTGCTAGTGCATGTGTGCGTGTATGCATGCGTACTCGGTCGTGCATGCGCACTGGCACGTGTGTAGGACCTGGTGTTTCCTTATTTCTAACTTCTAACTTCTAACTTCTTACTTCTAACTTCTAACTTCTTACTTCTAACTTCTAACTTCTAACTTCTATGTTTGTATGTTCACATACATGCTTGAGCATGTGTATGTTTGCGCATGCGCAGATACCATACCGTCCGTCCGTACGTCTGTCTGTGCATGGCTCTGTGCATCCGTGCGTGCGTGCGCGTGTTAGAATGTGCATATAAGCATCCCAATCCACTTGTGCCTAAGTCCGAAAGGAGGCGCACGTGCAAGCGTGCACACGTGCGCTTGCATGCATACTCGTTAGTATTCACCTCTGCATGTACGTATGTTCGTGCTAGTGTATGTGTGCGTGTATGCATGCGTACTCGGTCGTGCATGCGCACTGGCACGTGTGTAGGACCTGGTGTTTCCTTATTTCTAACTTCTAACTTCTAACTTCTAACTTCTTACTTCTAACTTCTAACTTCTAACTTCTTACTTCTAACTTCTAACTTCTAACTTCTAACTTCTTACTTCTAACTTCTAACTTCTATGTTTGTATGTTGACATACATGCTTGAGCATGTGTATGTGTACGCATGCGCAGATAGAATACCGTCCATCCGTATGTCTGTCTTTGCATGGCTCTGTGCATGTTTGCATGCGTGCGTGCCTGGTTAAAATCAGATGTGTTCTTTTGTACATCTGTTTTTGTTTTACACTGAGAGCAAGGTTTCTTAATAACAATTGGTTACACCGGTCATGTGACCACATTAGAATTCAATATGGCTTCTGTATAAACAAATGAATCAAAGTATGAATTGTTTGTCAGTTTAATAACTCATTGAATACTATATTTGGTTAGAATCATTGCATCTGCCGACGCCGACGGTAATCAAGGATTAATACAGACAACTCTTTGAAGCTAGAGAGCAGCAAAGTAACCGGTAAATGCGCATTTTTAAGAATAAAATGACTTATAGAGCTATTTGTAGTTTACACATATAAGTTAATCATGTCAGCTGAATATAACTGTACGACATGTACACTCGATCTGACGGTGACAAGACAGAAACCTTTGATGCCATGAATATGTTGACTTTTGTAAACACACAATACTGGTGTTGCATTTGCACCGAGTGATGTGATGTGGTTGTCATTTTTATAAAGGGTGCGTGCTGTTCATTAACATGTAGTTTTACAGCTCACCCTTGCCAAACCAATCAAACTCAATCGTTCTTATTCACCATACATGTATCTACATTAATTAGCTGGTTCGCTGTGTGCAGTAAATCAATATTGGATTTTTTTACAGCTAACCACTGCCCCCCCCCCCCATTATTGACCAATCACATAATGGGGTGGTCAAATGCTGTTTACCAGCTCTTCCAATATTGATTTTATGCTAGCTGTAAACCAGCAATTAATGTAGATATCGGTGATATTACCTATGAGCGCTGTGGCTCAAGTCGGTCTTGAGTGCGAGGGGCAGGGTTCGAAACCTACCCTTGCAGTGTTGTTCGTCTTCAGCATTTATAGACTTTTAAGCTTACTTCGATACAGTGCAAGGGAGTCACAAACTAAAGACCTCACTGATAGCACCCCCGTCCCCCCATCCCGAAATCCAATGTATTTTGAAAAAATAAATAAAGTGAATGGCTTTTCTTTACATTGAGGCAGGGGAAGGTACTTGGGTCTTAACATCACACTTCACAAGTCAGTGATATCTCGAACATTGCTACGTCTATAGAAGAGGGTTCTGTGGGGCGATATGACCCTCAAAAACCAGAGGCACTATGTTATTAAGTCTATCTATCTTCTGTTACTGAGTCGATCATTTTCTGATCATCACCTCAGGTGTGTGGTGGGTGCTAAATTTTGAATTTAGCAAAGGGAAAAACATTTGGGATGGGCCATTAAAACTATTTACAAGAAGTAGATCAGAGGCATACTAGAACGTATACCTCTGGAAGTGGAGTTTATATCTATAGAAGGGAGTCTGGGGAAGGGAGGAAAGGTCTTAGCATTAAAGGTCAATGGTATTAGGGACTATGCTATGTTAATATAAGGGGGATTAAGGAGAACCCCCTTCGCATTCGGAGATAAAGGCATTTTGAGAAATAAAATTAAAGGCTTTCCTTGATAGTGAGTGGTTGAGGGGGTGGGAAGGGACTTAAATGATTGTAAAGTGTAAAGTGGGAAGGGACTTAAGTCCAAGCATCGCAGACCGGTGATATTGTTATCTAAATGATGGAGAGTTGGGGAACATAAGCCCCCAGAAACCCGTTTTTTCTTTGAAAATTTGAATCTAAGACTTTCCTTGACATTGGGAGAATGGGGAAATTTGCACTTAGCACCGCAGTTCAGTGATATGAGCATTGCAAAATAAAGGCCATTATTCAATAATCATTTAACTCCATCTAGACCCTCAGTTTATTCTCATATTATGACTCGTATCTGGTGCATAATGTATACTTTGAATATTACATCAGAAGTACAAATTACAAAATGTACACCCTATAGATTCTCTGTGTCCCATACAATCGCAGAATGAGACAATGCCCATTGAATGAGCGGATTTGGGATAAAGGTTGCGCGATAATGGTAACTTTTTGTATGTTTTCTTGAAAGCCTATTTGTTTCTCTGTGTCATATTTTTCAGCTGTTTTTCTTATTCAATCTGCATTTAATAATATCTCATTCTGCGATTCTACGGGGCACAGTGAATCTGTAGGACGAATACTCGATATAACTTATTTCATATTGTTGTTTTAGGTAGAGATGGGTGATGTACCAGAAACTGTTCCCCGAGAGAATTCTGACTATCAGCCAGCAGTATATTTGAATGAAACAGACCGCCAAACACTTATTCGTCGTTACTTTTGTTTAGGCTACACATATAAAGAAATATTAATGTCTTTATTATGTAGTCATGGAATTAGATTGAGTCTTCGACACCTCAAACGGTTACTTCGACAGATGGGACTTAAACGAAGACTTGGGGTATATACACCTATAGCCGATGTAATAGCTGCCATAATTTACGAAATAAATGGATCTGGAAAAGGGCTTGGTTACCGCAGTATGTGGAAGAGATTGATGCATGAGCATGATATTCGAGTACGAAGGGATACAGTTTTAGAACTTATGTGGCTTATTGACGCTGATGGTGTAAACAGGAGGAAAGCTAAAAGACTATTAAGGAGAAAATACAGCTGCCCAGGACCCAACTTTTTATGGCATTTAGACGGGTACGATAAATTGAAGCCTTTCGGATTTGCTATTCATGGGGCTATAGATGGATTTAGCCGTAGAATCCTTTGGTTACAAGTTGCAGTAACAAATAATGATCCATTGATAATAGCAGAATATTATTTAAAATGCGTTGAAAAACACGCGTGTGTTCCACGCATTTTGAGATGTGACAAAGGAACAGAAAATTCAACCTTAAAACTTCTACAGCCATTTTTCAGGTATAATTGCGAAGACAGATTTGCAGGGTTGAACAGTATTATCTTGGGTAAAAGCACGTCCAATCAGCGTATTGAAGCATGGTGGTCAATTCTGCGGAAGCAAAACACTGATTGGTGGATAACATATTTTAAAGATTTGAGGGATTCAGGTGTGTATGATGACGGGAATCCATTACACTGTGAGTGCTTGAAATTTTGTTTTATGGGGATTATCCAGACCGAGCTCGACAATGTCGTAAAAGAATGGAATACACATACCATATCAGCAAAGAGAAATGCAGAGGGTCCCAAAGGCAAGCCGGATGTTATGTACTTTAACCCAGAGTTCTATCATACTGATAGCTATGGCACAATCGCTGACTTAGAGGAGATAGAAGCATGCAAAGAAATCTACGGTATTGGCCGACCTGAGTCTCGTCTCCCATGTACAGCGGAGTTTGTACAAATAGTACATGAAATTATGCCTGATGCCAGCGTTCCAAAGTACGAGCAAGAAGCACTCGATCTTTTTGTTCGACTTACCAGCATTCTGGACTCTTTCAATGGTGGTGATTAAGCTAGTTAAATGCATGTTCTAAAAGATTGATGCGCATATAAATTGTCATTGTTACAAAACAAAAGCTAAAACGACACAAACTGTCTTAAGGCATGTGTGTACGATACTAAGTTGAATTATTATAGTGGTGTCTACTTGAATTGTACCCAGGTTGTAGACAATTCAAGAGACGATTCACTAGAAATAGACAATGCGTAGGTGAACAGTGCCTTCTTTTTGCTACGTACATGTAGCAAAGTATCTAGTACCTAGATCGGGTGGTTAACCTGCACGGTACTTTGTTTCACTCCAATGTGGCTGAGTAGCATAGTGTATTCTCAGCATATATTTGTAGACAGCGGGTCATATTATCAAGGGAAAATGTTACATTTGAGTAGAGTGTCTGTCTTAAATTGTGGTAAAGATAAAAGTTGAAATTCATGTATAGAATATATACATATATATGACCAAAATAAATTTTGATTTTGTATTGGCACAGGAGATAATCCATGATCATGAAAATTAGTATGGTTCCCAAAGTTTTGCTTGAAGCGGATGATTTGGTCTCATATCTAAGTCAGTTGTGTCAATTTATATTGAAAAGTCATGGTCAAATAATAAGTATTTTTTCTGGAAAATAATTACCTCCCTCCCATGAATTTTTATACAGGAAATCCCTATTATTATTATTATTATTATTATTATTATTATTATTATTATTATAGTGAGCTCACATGAGCCGAAGGCTCACAAGGTGAGCTTATAGTTTACTAAATGGTCCGGCGTCCGTCCGTCGTCCGTCTTCGTCCGTCGTCCACAATTTCGAACTTAAATATCTCATAGACTAGAAAGTCGATTGCAACCAAACTTCATCAGAAGCACCACTGTGGTGGGGGATTGACTGCATAAGATTTTTGACTAGGTAGGATCAAAACTCTGGTTTCCATGGCAACAGATAGCTCCCATAGGGTTACAATGAGAAAACCCTTGTTTGCACTCTAGCGCCTACATTTTTATCAGATCTTCTTCATTCTTGCAGTCAACAAGGACAGTCATAAGATGTCGGATGAGGTCTAAATTCGGCGAGATTCGATCATTGACTGCGGAGTTAGCTGCTCTTGAGCGTTTGAGCAAATCCCCATTGACTTACAATGGGAGAGATGTTGTGAACACTCTAGCGCCTTCATTTCTGATCGGATCTTCTTCATTTTTGCAGGTAACAATGACAGCAATAAGATCTCGGATAACTTTGAAATTTATTGAGATTTGACCATGGACTGCGGAGTTACCTGCCCTTGAGCATTTGAAAATGGCTGTTAAGTGTTGTGAACAATCTAGCACCTACATTTTAGATCTGATCTTCATCATTCTTTCATGTAACAAGGACAGCCATGAGATCTCGGAGGAGTTCGAAATTCTGGGAGATTCAAGTGGGTCCTTGTGATGAGCCCTGTTTTCTTGCCCTAAGATTTTAAAGAACCTGCTTTTAAGGGACTGATGCGTCCAGTCCTTGAAAAAGTAATAGCAAGCAACGATCAAGAACTGGTGCAATGAGCCTACGGGGCCAAGTGGAAAAAAACAAAACTACAAATTATAAACGCCCTTTTTAAAATAATTAGAGCCACTGCATGAGAAAACCAACAAGTTGCATATGCAAAAACAAAGGCGCAGATCAACTTCGTGGTAGCCGTGAAGCTGATCAGTGCCTTTGTTTTTGCTACACTGTTAGTACAATCCCACTATTTCTCAAAAGTGAAAATTTCAATTTCCTAGCCATCTTCTGTGGCTGCGCAGCCCGGTTTGCATTTGACATTGTCGGAAACGCAAATTGTTGGTTTTGTCACGCGTCGACTCATATTGTACCCGAAGGTACCCTAAATATAGATCTATTGACAGTATGGTACAAGTAGGTACCTCTGTCGTACCTCAAACGGTTTGGGGTCAGTCAGTACCTCTACCATAACTCTATTGACAGTAGGAAGCCAGTACGTACGTCTACCATACATCTTCTAACAGTTGGGATCCAGTCAGTAGCAATGGCATACCTACACAGACTGTTGAGAATCAGTAAGAACCTCTAGCATACCTATACGGTCAGGTGGAGGTCAGTAAGTACCTCTAGCATACATATACGGCCAGGTGGAGGTCAGTAAGTACCTCTAGCATACCTATACGGTCAGGTGGAGGTCAGTAAGTACCTCTAGCATACTTATACGGCCAGGTGGAGGTCAGTAAGAACCTCTAGCATACCTATACGGCTAGGAGGAGAGCAGTAAGAACCTCTAGCATACCTATACGGCCAGGTGGAGGTCAGTAAGTACCTCTAGCGTACCTATACGGTCAAGTGGAGGTCAGTAAGCACCTCTGGCATACTTATACGGCCAGGTGGAGGTCAGTAAGTACCTCTAGCATACCTATACGGCCAGGTGGAGGTCAGTAAGTAGCTCTAGCATACTTATACGGCCAGGTGGAGGTCAGTAAGAACCTCTAGCATACCTATACGGCCAGGAGGAAGGAGGTCAGTAAGTACCTCAAGCATACCTGTACGGCCAGGAGGAGGTCAGTAAGTACCTCTAGCATACATACACGCTCAGGTGGAGGTCAGTAAGTACCTCAAGCATACATATACGGCCGGGTGGAGGTTAGAAAGTACCTTAAGCATACCTATACGGCCGGGTGGAGGTAAGTAAGAACGTCTAGCATACCTATACGGCCAGGTGGAGGTCAGTAAGTACCTCTAGCATAGCTATACGGCCAGGTAGAGGTCAGTAAGAAAAACCTCTAACATACCTATACGGCCAGGTGAAGGTCAGTAAGTACCTCTAGCATACCTATACGACCAGGTGGACGTCAGTTAGTACTTCTAGCATACCTATACGGCCAGGTGGAGGTCAGTAAGAACCTCTAGCATACCTATACGGCCAAGTAGAGGTGAGTAAGAATTTCTAGCAAACCTATACGACCAGGTGGAGGTCAGTAAGTCAATCTAGTATACCTATACGGCCAGGTGGAGGTCAGTAAGAACCTCTAGCATACCTATACGGCCAGGTGGCGGTCAGTAAGTACCTCTAGCATACCTATACGGCCAGGTGGAGGTCAGTCAGTACCTCTTGCATACCTATACGGCAAGGTGGAGGTCAGTAAGAACCTGTACCATACCTATACGGCCCAGTGGAGGTCAGAAAGTACCTCTAGCATACCTAAACGACCAAGTGGAGGTAAGAAAGTACATCTAGCATACCTATACGGCCATGTGGACGTCAGTAAGTACATCTATCATACCTATACGGCCAAGTGGAGGTCAGTAAGAACCTCCAGCATACCTATACGGCCGGGTAGAGGTGAGTAAGAATTTCAAGCAAACCTATACGACCAGGTGGAGGTCAGTTAGTACATCTAGTATACCTATACGGCCAGGTGGAGGTCAGTAAGTAGATCTAGCATACCTATAAGGCCAGGTTGAGATCAATAAGATCCTCTAGCATACCTATACGGCCAGGTGGAGGTCAGTAAGTACCTTTAGCATACTATACGGCCAGATGGAGGTCAGTTTGAACCTCTAGCATACCTATACGGCCATGTGGAGGTCAGTAAGAACCTCTAGCATACCTATACGGCCAGGTGGAGGTCAATAAGTACCTCTAGCCTACATATACGGCCTGGTGGTATAGCATCCCTATACCACCAAGTGGAAGTCAGTAAGTACCTCTAGTATACCCATACGGCCAGGTGGAGGTGAGTAAGAACATCTAGCATACCTATACGACCAGGTGGAGGTAAGTACCATTAGCATACCTATACGGCCAGGTGGACGCCCGTGAGTACCTCTAGCATACCCATGCGGCCAGTTGGAGGTCATTGAGTACCTCTATCATACCTATACGGCCAGGTGGAGGCCAGTAAGAAACTCTAGCATAACTATACGGCCAGGTGGAGGTCAGTAAGTACCTCTAGCATACATATACGGCTAGTTGGAGGTGTTAGAACCTCTAGCATACCTATACGGCCAGGTGAAGGTCAGTAAGAACCTCTACCATTATACGGACAGGTAGAGGTCAGTAAGTACCTCTAGCATACCTATACGGCCAGGTGGAGGTCAGTGAGAACCTCTATCATACCTATACGGACAGGTGGAGGTCAGTAAGAACCTCTACCATAGCTATACGGCCAGGTGGAGGCCAGCAAGGAACTCTAGCATAACAATACGGCCAGGTGGAGGTCAGGTTTGGATAAATAAGTACCTCTAGCATACCTCTACGGACAGGTGGGGGTCAGTAAGTACCAATAGCATACCTAAACGAACAGGTTGGGGTCAGTAAGTACCCTTAGCCTACCTATGCGGCAGACGGGGGTCAGTTAGTACCTCTAGCATACCTCTACGGACAGGTGGGGGTCAGTAAATGCCTCTAGCATACCTATACTAACAAGTGGGGTTCAGTAAGTACCTCTAACATATTGTCTCAGTAAGTACCTGTAGCATACCTCTACAGACAGGTGGGAGTCAGTAAGTACCTCAAGCACACCTCTACGTACAAGTTGGGGTCAGTTAGTACCTCTAGTTTACCTCAACGGACAAGTGGGGCCAGTAAGTACCTCTAGCATACCTATACGGACAGGCAGGGGTCAGTAAGTACCTCGAGCATACAACTACTGTCAGGACTGGGTAAGTTCGTACCTCTAGCATACCTATATGAACAGATGGGGGTCAGTATGTACCTCTAGCATAAATATATGGACATGTGGGGTCAGTAAGTACCTCGAGCATACATATAAGGACAGATTGGGGTCAGTAAGTACCTCTAGCGTACCCATATAGACATGTGGGGGTAAGCAAGTACCTCTAACATACCTCTACGATCAGGTTGGGGTAAGTAAGTACCTCTAGCATATATCCACGGACAGGTGGGGGTCAGTAAGTACCTCTAGCTTACCTCAACGGACAGGTGGGGTCAGTAAGTACCTCTAGCATACCTATACGGACAGACAGGGGTCAGTAAGTACCTCGAGCATACAACTACTGTCAGGACTCGGTAAGTTCGTACCTCTAGCATACCCATATGAACAGATGGGGGTCAGATGTATGCTAGAAGTACTTACTGACCCCCTACTGTCATTTTATATATTCTAGAGATATTAACTGACTCCTTCCAGTACGAATATGTATGCTGGATGCACTTTCTGACACCCTCCTGTTCGTATATGTATGCTAGAGCTACTTACTGGCTCTATTTCGTCAGTATATGTATTGCTAGAGGTTCTTACTGTGCCAGTCTGTCCGTATAGGAATGCTAGAGGTACTTACTGCCGCCCTCCTGTCCGTATATGTATGGTATATTTATTTCCTAACAACCTCCTGCCAGTATAAGTATGCAAGAGGTACCAACTGACCCCTACCTGTCCGTATATAATCGCTAGAGGTACTTTTTAAACCCAACTATCGGTAGAGGTATGCTAGAGGTACTTACTGACTCCCACTTGTCGGGATATATATGCTAGAGATACTTACATGTACTGACCCCCAGCTGTCTGCAGAGGTATGCTACAGGTACTTTACCCCACCTGTCCGTATAGGTATGCTGGAGGTACTTACTTACCCCCAACTGTCCGTATAGGTAAGCTAGAGGTACTTTAATACCACCACCTGTCCGTATAGGTATACTGGAGGAATTTGCTGATCCCCTCCTGTCCTTAAAGGTATGCTAGAGGTACTTACTGGTCCCCACTGGTCCGTATAGGTATGCTAGAGGTACTTAATGACCTCCATCTGTCGTGTAGGTATGCTAGAGGCTCTTACTGACCTCCACCTGGCCGTATAGGTATGGTAGAGGTTCTTACTGACCTAGACCTGGACGTATAGGTATGCTAGAGTTTCTTACTGACCTCCACCTTGTCGTATACGTATGCTAGAGGTTCTTACTGACAACCACCAGGCCGTATAGTAATGCTAGAAGTAATAAATGACCTCCACCTGGCCGTATAGTTATGCCAAAGGTTCTTACTGACATCCACCTGGCCGTATAGGTATGCTAGAGGTACTTACTGACCTCCACCTGTCCGTATATGTATGCTAGAGGTACTTACTGACCTCCACCTTGCCATATAGTTATGCTAGAGTTTCTTACTGGCCTCCACCTGGCCGTATAGGTATGCTAGAGGTACTCAATGACCTCCAACTGGCCGCAGAGGTATGCTAGTGGTACTTACTGACCTCCACCTGGCCGTATAGGTATGTTAATGGTACTTAATGACCTCCACCTGGCCGTATAGGTATGCTAGAGGTACTAACTGACCTCCACATGGCCGTTTATGTATGTTGGAGGTTCTTACTGACCTCCACCTGGCCGTATTGTTATGCTAGAGTTCCTTGCTGGCCTCCACCTGGCCGTATAGCTATGGTAGAGGTTCTTACTGACCTCCACCTGTCCGTATAGGTATGATAGAGGTTCTCACTGACCTCCACCTGGCCGTATAGGTATGCTAGAGGTACTTACTGACCTCCACCTGTCCGTATAATGCTAGAGGTTCTAACTGACCTCCAACTAGCCGTATATGTATGCTAGAGGTACTTACTGACCTCCACCTGGCCGTATAGTTATGCTAGAGTTTCTTACTGGCCTCCACCTGGCCGTATAGGTATGATAGAGGTACTCAATGACCTCCAACTGGCCGCATGGGTATGCTAGAGGTACTCACGGGCGTCCACCTGGCCGTATAGGTATGCTAATGGTACTTACCTCCACCTGGTCGTATAGGTATGCTAGATGTTCTTACTGACCTCCACCTGGCCGTATGGGTATACTAGAGGTACTTACTGACTTCCACTTGGTGGTATAGGGATGCTATACCACCAGGCCGTATATGTAGGCTAGAGGTACTTATTGACCTCCACCTGGCCGTATAGGTATGCTAGAGGTTCTTACTGACCTCCACATGGCCGTATAGGTATGCTAGAGGTTCAAACTGACCTCCATCTGGCCGTATAGTATGCTAAAGGTACTTACTGACCTCCACCTGGCCGTATAGGTATGCTAGAGGATCTTATTGATCTCAACCTGGCCTTATAGGTATGCTAGATCTACTTACTGACCTCCACCTGGCCGTATAGGTATACTAGATGTACTAACTGACCTCCACCTGGTCGTATAGGTTTGCTTGAAATTCTTACTCACCTCTACCCGGCCGTATAGGTATGCTGGAGGTTCTTACTGACCTCCACTTGGCCGTATAGGTATGATAGATGTACTTACTGACGTCCACATGGCCGTATAGGTATGCTAGATGTACTTTCTTACCTCCACTTGGTCGTTTAGGTATGCTAGAGGTACTTTCTGACCTCCACTGGGCCGTATAGGTATGGTACAGGTTCTTACTGACCTCCACCTTGCCGTATAGGTATGCAAGAGGTACTGACTGACCTCCACCTGGCCGTATAGGTATGCTAGAGGTACTTACTGACCGCCACCTGGCCGTATAGGTATGCTAGAGGTTCTTACTGACCTCCACCTGGCCGTATAGGTATACTAGATTGACTTACTGACCTCCACCTGGTCGTATAGGTTTGCTAGAAATTCTTACTCACCTCTACTTGGCCGTATAGGTATGCTAGAGGTTCTTACTGACCTCCACCTGGCCGTATAGGTATGCTAGAAGTACTAACTGACGTCCACCTGGTCGTATAGGTATGCTAGAGGTACTTACTGACCTTCACCTGGCCGTATAGGTATGTTAGAGGTTTTTCTTACTGACCTCTACCTGGCCGTATAGCTATGCTAGAGGTACTTACTGACCTCCACCTGGCCGTATAGGTATGCTAGACGTTCTTACTTACCTCCACCCGGCCGTATAGGTATGCTTAAGGTACTTTCTAACCTCCACCCGGCCGTATATGTATGCTTGAGGTACTTACTGACCTCCACCTGAGCGTGTATGTATGCTAGAGGTACTTACTGACCTCCTCCTGGCCGTACAGGTATGCTTGAGGTACTTACTGACCTCCTTCCTCCTGGCCGTATAGGTATGCTAGAGGTTCTTACTGACCTCCACCTGGCCGTATAAGTATGCTAGAGCTACTTACTGACCTCCACCTGGCCGTATAGGTATGCTAGAGGTACTTACTGACCTCCACCTGGCCGTATAAGTATGCCAGAGGTGCTTACTGACCTCCACTTGACCGTATAGGTACGCTAGAGGTACTTACTGACCTCCACCTGGCCGTATAGGTATGCTAGAGGTTCTTACTGCTCTCCTCCTAGCCGTATAGGTATGCTAGAGGTTCTTACTGACCTCCACCTGGCCGTATAAGTATGCTAGAGGTACTTACTGACCTCCACCTGACCGTATAGGTATGCTAGAGGTACTTACTGACCTCCACCTGGCCGTATATGTATGCTAGAGGTACTTACTGACCTCCACCTGACCGTATAGGTATGCTAGAGGTTCTTACTGATTCTCAACAGTCTGTGTAGGTATGCCATTGCTACTGACTGGATCCCAACTGTTAGAAGATGTATGGTAGACGTACGTACTGGCTTCCTACTGTCAATAGAGTTATGGTAGAGGTACTGACTGACCCCAAACCGTTTGAGGTACGACAGAGGTACCTACTTGTACCATACTGTCAATAGATCTATATTTAGGGTACCTTCGGGTACAATATGAGTCGACGCGTGACAAAACCAACAATTTGCGTTTCCGACAATGTCAAATGCAAACCGGGCTGCGCAGCCACAGAAGATGGCTAGGAAATTGAAATTTTCACTTTTGAGAAATAGTGGGATTGTACTAACAGTGTAGCAAAAACAAAGGCACTGATCAGCTTCACGGCTACCACGAAGTTGATCTGCGCCTTTGTTTTTGCATATGCAACTTGTTGGTTTTCTCATGCAGTGGCTCTAATTATTTTAAAAAGGGCGTTTATAATTTGTAGTTTTGTTTTTTTCCACTTGGCCCCGTAGGCTCATTGCACCAGTTCTTGATCGTTGCTTGCTATTACTTTTTCAAGGACTGGACGCATCAGTCCCTTAAAAGCAGGTTCTTTAAAATCTTAGGGCAAGAAAACAGGGCTCATCACAAGGACCCACTTGAATCTCCCAGAATTTCGAACTCCTCCGAGATCTCATGGCTGTCCTTGTTACATGAAAGAATGATGAAGATCAGATCTAAAATGTAGGTGCTAGATTGTTCACAACACTTAACAGCCATTTTCAAATGCTCAAGGGCAGGTAACTCCGCAGTCCATGGTCAAATCTCAATAAATTTCAAAGTTATCCGAGATCTTATTGCTGTCATTGTTACCTGCAAAAATGAAGAAGATCCGATCAGAAATGAAGGCGCTAGAGTGTTCACAACATCTCTCCCATTGTAAGTCAATGGGGATTTGCTCAAACGCTCAAGAGCAGCTAACTCCGCAGTCAATGATCGAATCTCGCCGAATTTAGACCTCATCCGACATCTTATGACTGTCCTTGTTGACTGCAAGAATGAAGAAGATCTGATAAAAATGTAGGCGCTAGAGTGCAAACAAGGGTTTTCTCATTGTAACCCTATGGGAGCTATCTGTTGCCATGGAAACCAGAGTTTTGATCCTACCTAGTCAAAAATCTTATGCAGTCAATCCCCCACCACAGTGGTGCTTCTGATGAAGTTTGGTTGCAATCGACTTTCTAGTCTATGAGATATTTAAGTTCGAAATTGTGGACGACGGACGAAGACGGACGACGGACGGACGCCGGACCATTTAGTAAACTATAAGCTCACCTTGTGAGCCTTCGGCTCATGTGAGCTCACTATAATAATAATAATAATAATAATAATAATAATAATAATAATAGGGATTTCCTGTATAAAAATTCATGGGAGGGAGGTAATTATTTTCCAGAAAAAATACTTATTATTTGACCATGACTTTTCAATATAAATTGACACAACTGACTTAGATATGAGACCAAATCATCCGCTTCAAGCAAAACTTTGGGAACCATACTAATTTTCATGATCATGGATTATCTCCTGTGCCAATACAAAATCAAAATTTATTTTGGTCATATATATGTATATATTCTATACATGAATTTCAACTTTTATCTTTACCACAATTTAAGACAGACACTCTACTCAAATGTAACATTTTCCCTTGATAATATGACCCGCTGTCTACAAATATATGCTGAGAATACACTATGCTACTCAGCCACATTGGAGTGAAACAAAGTACCGTGCAGGTTAACCACCCGATCTAGGTACTAGATACTTTGCTACATGTACGTAGCAAAAAGAAGGCACTGTTCACCTACGCATTGTCTATTTCTAGTGAATCGTCTCTTGAATTGTCTACAACCAGGGTACAATTCAAGTAGACACCACTATAATAATTCAACTTGGTATCGTACACACATGCCTTAAGACAGTTTGTGTCATTTTAGCTTTTATTTTGTAACAATGACAATTTATATGCGCATCAATCTTTTAGAACATGCATTTAACTAGCTTAATCACCACCATTGAAAGAGTCCAGAATGCTGGTAAGTCGAACAAAAAGATCGAGTGCTTCTTGCTCGTACTTTGGAACGCTGGCATCAGGCATAATTTCATGTACTATTTGTACAAACTCCGCTGTACATGGGAGACGAGACTCAGGTCGGCCAATACCGTAGATTTCTTTGCATGCTTCTATCTCCTCTAAGTCAGCGATTGTGCCATAGCTATCAGTATGATAGAACTCTGGGTTAAAGTACATAACATCCGGCTTGCCTTTGGGACCCTCTGCATTTCTCTTTGCTGATATGGTATGTGTATTCCATTCTTTTACGACATTGTCGAGCTCGGTCTGGATAATCCCCATAAAACAAAATTTCAAGCACTCACAGTGTAATGGATTCCCGTCATCATACACACCTGAATCCCTCAAATCTTTAAAATATGTTATCCACCAATCAGTGTTTTGCTTCCGCAGAATTGACCACCATGCTTCAATACGCTGATTGGACGTGCTTTTACCCAAGATAATACTGTTCAACCCTGCAAATCTGTCTTCGCAATTATACCTGAAAAATGGCTGTAGAAGTTTTAAGGTTGAATTTTCTGTTCCTTTGTCACATCTCAAAATGCGTGGAACACACGCGTGTTTTTCAACGCATTTTAAATAATATTCTGCTATTATCAATGGATCATTATTTGTTACTGCAACTTGTAACCAAAGGATTCTACGGCTAAATCCATCTATAGCCCCATGAATAGCAAATCCGAAAGGCTTCAATTTATCGTACCCGTCTAAATGCCATAAAAAGTTGGGTCCTGGGCAGCTGTATTTTCTCCTTAATAGTCTTTTAGCTTTCCTCCTGTTTACACCATCAGCGTCAATAAGCCACATAAGTTCTAAAACTGTATCCCTTCGTACTCGAATATCATGCTCATGCATCAATCTCTTCCACATACTGCGGTAACCAAGCCCTTTTCCAGATCCATTTATTTCGTAAATTATGGCAGCTATTACATCGGCTATAGGTGTATATACCCCAAGTCTTCGTTTAAGTCCCATCTGTCGAAGTAACCGTTTGAGGTGTCGAAGACTCAATCTAATTCCATGACTACATAATAAAGACATTAATATTTCTTTATATGTGTAGCCTAAACAAAAGTAACGACGAATAAGTGTTTGGCGGTCTGTTTCATTCAAATATACTGCTGGCTGATAGTCAGAATTCTCTCGGGGAACAGTTTCTGGTACATCACCCATCTCTACCTAAAACAACAATATGAAATAAGTTATATCGAGTATTCGTCCTACAGATTCACTGTGCCCCGTAGAATCGCAGAATGAGATATTATTAAATGCAGATTGAATAAGAAAAACAGCTGAAAAATATGACACAGAGAAACAAATAGGCTTTCAAGAAAACATACAAAAAGTTACCATTATCGCGCAACTTTAATCCCAAATCCGCTCATTCAATGGGCATTGTCTCATTCTGCGATTGTATGGGACACAGAGAATCTATAGGGTGTACATTTTGTAATTTGTACTTCTGATGTAATATTCAAAGTATACATTATGCACCAGATACGAGTCATAATATGAGAATAAACTGAGGGTCTAGATGGAGTTAAATGATTATTGAATAATGGCCTTTATTTTGCAATGCTCATATCACTGAACTGCGGTGCTAAGTGCAAATTTCCCCATTCTCCCAATGTCAAGGAAAGTCTTAGATTCAAATTTTCAAAGAAAAAACGGGTTTCTGGGGGCTTATGTTCCCCAACTCCCCATCATTTAGATAACAATATCACCGGTCTGCGATGCTTGGACTTAAGTCCCTTCCCACTTTACACTTTACAATCATTTAAGTCCCTTCCCACCCCCTCAACCACTCACTATCAAGGAAAGCCTTTAATTTTATTTCTCAAAATGCCTTTATCTCCGAATGCGAAGGGGGTTCTCCTTAATCCCCCTTATATTAACATAGCATAGTCCCTAATACCATTGACCTTTAATGCTAAGACCTTTCCTCCCTTCCCCAGACTCCCTTCTATAGATATAAACTCCACTTCCAGAGGTATACGTTCTAGTATGCCTCTGATCTACTTCTTGTAAATAGTTTTAATGGCCCATCCCAAATGTTTTTCCCTTTGCTAAATTCAAAATTTAGCACCCACCACACACCTGAGGTGATGATCAGAAAATGATCGACTCAGTAACAGAAGATAGATAGACTTAATAACATAGTGCCTCTGGTTTTTGAGGGTCATATCGCCCCACAGAACCCTCTTCTATAGACGTAGCAATGTTCGAGATATCACTGACTTGTGAAGTGTGATGTTAAGACCCAAGTACCTTCCCCTGCCTCAATGTAAAGAAAAGCCATTCACTTTATTTATTTTTTCAAAATACATTGGATTTCGGGATGGGGGGACGGGGGTGCTATCAGTGAGGTCTTTAGTTTGTGACTCCCTTGCACTGTATCGAAGTAAGCTTAAAAGTCTATAAATGCTGAAGACGAACAACACTGCAAGGGTAGGTTTCGAACCCTGCCCCTCGCACTCAAGACCGACTTGAGCCACAGCGCTCATAGGTAATATCACCGATATCTACATTAATTGCTGGTTTACAGCTAGCATAAAATCAATATTGGAAGAGCTGGTAAACAGCATTTGACCACCCCATTATGTGATTGGTCAATAATGGGGGGGGGGGCAGTGGTTAGCTGTAAAAAAATCCAATATTGATTTACTGCACACAGCGAACCAGCTAATTAATGTAGATACATGTATGGTGAATAAGAACGATTGAGTTTGATTGGTTTGGCAAGGGTGAGCTGTAAAACTACATGTTAATGAACAGCACGCACCCTTTATAAAAATGACAACCACATCACATCACTCGGTGCAAATGCAACACCAGTATTGTGTGTTTACAAAAGTCAACATATTCATGGCATCAAAGGTTTCTGTCTTGTCACCGTCAGATCGAGTGTACATGTCGTACAGTTATATTCAGCTGACATGATTAACTTATATGTGTAAACTACAAATAGCTCTATAAGTCATTTTATTCTTAAAAATGCACATTTACCGGTTACTTTGCTGCTCTCTAGCTTCAAAGAGTTGTCTGTATTAATCCTTGATTACCGTCGGCGTCGGCAGATGCAATGATTCTAACCAAATATAGTATTCAATGAGTTATTAAACTGACAAACAATTCATACTTTGATTCATTTGTTTATACAGAAGCCATATTGAATTCTAATGTGGTCACATGACCGGTGTAACCAATTGTTATTAAGAAACCTTGCTCTCAGTGTAAAACAAAAACAGATGTACAAAAGAACACATCTGATTTTAACCAGGTACGCACGCATGCAAACATGCACAGAGCCATGCAAAGACAGACATACGGATGGACGGTATTCTATCTGCGCATGCGTACACATACACATGCTCAAGCATGTATGTCAACATACAAACATAGAAGTTAGAAGTTAGAAGTAAGAAGTTAGAAGTTAGAAGTTAGAAGTAAGAAGTTAGAAGTTAGAAGTTAGAAGTAAGAAGTTAGAAGTTAGAAGTTGGAAGTTAGAAATAAGGAAACACCAGGTCCTACACACGTGCCAGTGCGCATGCACGACCGAGTACGCATGCATACACGCACACATACACTAGCACGAACATACGTACATGCAGAGGTGAATACTAACGAGTATGCATGCAAGCGCACGTGTGCACGCTTGCACGTGCGCCTCCTTTCGGACTTAGGCACAAGTGGATTGGGATGCTTATATGCACATTCTACCACGCGCACGCACGCACGGATGCACAGAGCCATGCACAGACAGACGTACGGACGGACGGTATGGTATCTGCGCATGCGCAAACATACACATGCTCAAGCATGTATGTGAACATACAAACATAGAAGTTAGAAGTTAGAAGTTAGAAGTAAGAAGTTAGAAGTTAGAAGTAAGAAGTTAGAAGTTAGAAGTTAGAAATAAGGAAACACCAGGTCCTACACACGTGCCAGTGCGCATGCACGACCGAGTACGCATGCATACACGCACACATGCACTAGCACGAACATACGTACATGCAGAGGTGAATACTAACGAGTATGCATGCAAGCGCACGTGTGCACGCTTGCACGTGCGCCTCCTTTCGGACTTAGGCACAAGTGGATTGGGATGCTTATATGCACATTCTCACACCCGCACGCACGCACGGATGCACAGAGCCATGCACAGACAGACGTACGGACAGACGGTATGGTATCTGCGCATGCGCAAACATACACATGCTCAAGCATGTATGTGAACATACAAACATAGAAGTTAGAAGTTAGAAGTAAGAAGTTAGAAGTTAGAAGTAAGAAGTTAGAAGTTAGAAGTTAGAAGTTAGAAATAAGGAAACACCAGGTCCTACACACGTGCCAGTGCGCATGCACGACCGAGTACGCATGCATACACGCACACATACACTAGCACGAACATACGTACATGCAGAGGTGAATACTAACGAGTATGCATGCAAGCGCACGTGTGCACGCTTGCACGTGCGCCTCCTTTCGGACTTAGGCACAAGTGGATTGGGATGCTTATATGCACATTCTCACACCCGCACGCACGCACGGATGCACAGAGCCATGCACAGACAGACGTACGGACGGACGGTATGGTATCTGCGCATGCGCAAACATACACATGCTCAAGCATGTATGTGAACATACAAACATAGAAGTTAGAAGTTAGAAGTTAGAAGTAAGAAGTTAGAAGTTAGAAGTTAGAAGTAAGAAGTTAGAAGTTAGAAGTTAGAAGTTAGAAATAAGGAAACACCAGGTCCTACACACGTGCCAGTGCGCATGCACGACCGAGTACGCATGCATACACGCACACATACACTAGCACGAACATACGTACATGCAGAGGTGAATACTAACGAGTATGCATGCAAGCGCACGTGTGCACGCTTGCACGTGCGCCTCCTTTCGGACTTAGGCACAAGTGGATTGGGATGCTTATATGCACATTCTCACACCCGCACGCACGCACGGATGCACAGAGCCATGCACAGACAGACGTACGGACGGACGGTATGGTATCTGCGCATGCGCAAACATACACATGCTCAAGCATGTATGTGAACATACAAACATAGAAGTTAGAAGTTAGAAGTTAGAAGTAAGAAGTTAGAAGTTAGAAGTTAGAAGTAAGAAGTTAGAAGTTAGAAGTTAGAAATAAGGAAACACCAGGTCCTACACACGTGCCAGTGCGCATGCACGACCGAGTACGCATGCATACACGCACACATGCACTAGCACGAACATACGTACATGCAGAGGTGAATACTAACGAGTATGCATGCAAGCGCACGTGTGCACGCTTGCACGTGCGCCTCCTTTCGGACTTAGGCACAAGTGGATTGGGATGCTTATATGCACATTCTCACACCCGCACGCACGCACGGATGCACAGAGCCATGCACAGACAGACGTACGGACGGACGGTATGGTATCTGCGCATGCGCAAACATACACATGCTCAAGCATGTATGTGAACATACAAACATAGAAGTTAGAAGTTAGAAGTTAGAAGTAAGAAGTTAGAAGTTAGAAGTTAGAAGTTAGAAGTAAGAAGTTAGAAGTTAGAAGTTAGAAGTTAGAAATAAGGAAACACCAGGTCCTACACACGTGCCAGTGCGCATGCACGACCGAGTACGCATGCATACACGCACACATACACTAGCACGAACATACGTACATGCAGAGGTGAATACTAACGAGTATGCATGCAAGCGCACGTGTGCACGCTTGCACGTGCGCCTCCTTTCGGACTTAGGCACAAGTGGATTGGGATGCTTATATGCACATTCTCACACCCGCACGCACGCACGGATGCACAGAGCCATGCACAGACAGACGTACGGACGGACGGTATGGTATCTGCGCATGCGCAAACATACACATGCTCAAGCATGTATGTGAACATACAAACATAGAAGTTAGAAGTTAGAAGTAAGAAGTTAGAAGTTAGAAGTTAGAAGTAAGAAGTTAGAAGTTAGAAGTTAGAAGTTAGAAATAAGGAAACACCAGGTCCTACACACGTGCCAGTGCGCATGCACGACCGAGTACGCATGCATACACGCACACATACACTAGCACGAACATACGTACATGCAGAGGTGAATACTAACGAGTATGCATGCAAGCGCACGTGTGCACGCTTGCACGTGCGCCTCCTTTCGGACTTAGGCACAAGTGGATTGGGATGCTTATATGCACATTCTCACACCCGCACGCACGCACGGATGCACAGAGCCATGCACAGACAGACGTACGGACGGACGGTATGGTATCTGCGCATGCGCAAACATACACATGCTCAAGCATGTATGTGAACATACAAACATAGAAGTTAGAAGTTAGAAGTTAGAAGTAAGAAGTTAGAAGTTAGAAGTTAGAAGTAAGAAGTTAGAAGTTAGAAGTTAGAAGTTAGAAATAAGGAAACACCAGGTCCTACACACGTGCCAGTGCGCATGCACGACCGAGTACGCATGCATACACGCACACATACACTAGCACGAACATACGTACATGCAGAGGTGAATACTAACGAGTATGCATGCAAGCGCACGTGTGCACGCTTGCACGTGCGCCTCCTTTCGGACTTAGGCACAAGTGGATTGGGATGCTTATATGCACATTCTCACACCCGCACGCACGCACGGATGCACAGAGCCATGCACAGACAGACGTACGGACGGACGGTATGGTATCTGCGCATGCGCAAACATACACATGCTCAAGCATGTATGTGAACATACAAACATAGAAGTTAGAAGTTAGAAGTAAGAAGTTAGAAGTTAGAAGTTAGAAGTTAGAAGTAAGAAGTTAGAAGTTAGAAGTTAGAAGTTAGAAATAAGGAAACACCAGGTCCTACACACGTGCCAGTGCGCATGCACGACCGAGTACGCATGCATACACGCACACATACACTAGCACGAACATACGTACATGCAGAGGTGAATACTAACGAGTATGCATGCAAGCGCACGTGTGCACGCTTGCACGTGCGCCTCCTTTCGGACTTAGGCACAAGTGGATTGGGATGCTTATATGCACATTCTCACACCCGCACGCACGCACGGATGCACAGAGCCATGCACAGACAGACGTACGGACGGACGGTATAGTATCTGCGCATGCGCAAACATACACATGCTCAAGCATGTATGTGAACATACAAACATAGAAGTTAGAAGTTAGAAGTTAGAAGTAAGAAGTTAGAAGTTAGAAGTTAGAAGTAAGAAGTTAGAAGTTAGAAGTTAGAAATAAGGAAACACCAGGTCCTACATACGTGCCAGTGCGCATGCACGACCGAGTACGCATGCATACACGTACACATACACTAGCACGAACATACGTACATGCAGAGGTGAATACTAACGAGTATGCATGCAAGCGCACGTGTGCACGCTTGCACGTGCGCCTCCTTTCGGACTTAGGCACAAGTGGATTGGGATGCTTATATGCACATTCTCACACCCGCACGGACGCACGGATGCACAGAGCCATGCACAGACAGACGTACGGACGGACGGTATGGTATCTGCGCATGCGCAAACATACACATGCTCAAGCATGTATGTGAACATACAAACATAGAAGTTAGAAGTTAGAAGTTAGAAGTAAGAAGTTAGAAGTTAGAAGTTAGAAGTAAGAAGTTAGAAGTTAGAAGTTAGAAGTTAGAAATAAGGAAACACCAGGTCCTACACACGTGCCAGTGCGCATGCACGACCGAGTACGCATGCATACACGCACACATACACTAGCACGAACATACGTACATGCAGAGGTGAATACTAACGAGTATGCATGCAAGCGCACGTGTGCACGCTTGCACGTGCGCCTCCTTTCGGACTTAGGCACAAGTGGATTGGGATGCTTATATGCACATTCTCACACCCGCACGCACGCACGGATGCACAGAGCCATGCACAGACAGACGTACGGACGGACGGTATGGTATCTGCGCATGCGCAAACATACACATGCTCAAGCATGTATGTGAACATACAAACATAGAAGTTAGAAGTTAGAAGTAAGAAGTTAGAAGTTAGAAGTTAGAAGTAAGAAGTTAGAAGTTAGAAGTTAGAAGTTAGAAATAAGGAAACACCAGGTCCTACACACGTGCCAGTGCGCATGCACGACCGAGTACGCATGCATACACGCACACATACACTAGCACGAACATACGTACATGCAGAGGTGAATACTAACGAGTATGCATGCAAGCGCACGTGTGCACGCTTGCACGTGCGCCTCCTTTCGGACTTAGGCACAAGTGGATTGGGATGCTTATATGCACATTCTCACACCCGCACGCACGCACGGATGCACAGAGCCATGCACAGACAGACGTACGGACGGACGGTATGGTATCTGCGCATGCGCAAACATACACATGCTCAAGCATGTATGTGAACATACAAACATAGAAGTTAGAAGTTAGAAGTTAGAAGTAAGAAGTTAGAAGTTAGAAGTTAGAAGTTAGAAGTAAGAAGTTAGAAGTTAGAAGTTAGAAGTTAGAAATAAGGAAACACCAGGTCCTACACACGTGCCAGTGCGCATGCACGACCGAGTACGCATGCATACACGCACACATACACTAGCACGAACATACGTACATGCAGAGGTGAATACTAACGAGTATGCATGCAAGCGCACGTGTGCACGCTTGCACGTGCGCCTCCTTTCGGACTTAGGCACAAGTGGATTGGGATGCTTATATGCACATTCTCACACCCGCACGCACGCACGGATGCACAGAGCCATGCACAGACAGACGTACGGACGGACGGTATGGTATCTGCGCATGCGCAAACATACACATGCTCAAGCATGTATGTGAACATACAAACATAGAAGTTAGAAGTTAGAAGTTAGAAGTAAGAAGTTAGAAGTTAGAAGTAAGAAGTTAGAAGTTAGAAGTTAGAAGTTAGAAATAAGGAAACACCAGGTCCTACACACGTGCCAGTGCGCATGCACGACCGAGTACGCATGCATACACGCACACATACACTAGCACGAACATACGTACATGCAGAGGTGAATACTAACGAGTATGCATGCAAGCGCACGTGTGCACGCTTGCACGTGCGCCACCTTTCGGACTTAGGCACAAGTGGATTGGGATGCTTATATGCACATTCTCACACCCGCACGCACGCACGGATGCACAGAGCCATGCACAGACAGACGTACGGACGGACGGTATGGTATCTGCGCATGCGCAAACATACACATGCTCAAGCATGTATGTGAACATACAAACATAGAAGTTAGAAGTTAGAAGTTAGAAGTAAGAAGTTAGAAGTTAGAAGTTAGAAGTAAGAAGTTAGAAGTTAGAAGTTAGAAGTTAGAAATAAGGAAACACCAGGTCCTACACACGTGCCAGTGCGCATGCACGACCGAGTACGCATGCATACACGCACACATACACTAGCACGAACATACGTACATGCAGAGGTGAATACTAACGAGTATGCATGCAAGCGCACGTGTGCACGCTTGCACGTGCGCCTCCTTTCGGACTTAGGCACAAGTGGATTGGGATGCTTATATGCACATTCTCACACCCGCACGCACGCACGGATGCACAGAGCCATGCACAGACAGACGTACGGACGGACGGTATGGTATCTGCGCATGCGCAAACATACACATGCTCAAGCATGTATGTGAACATACAAACATAGAAGTTAGAAGTTAGAAGTTAGAAGTAAGAAGTAAGAAGTTAGAAGTTAGAAGTTAGAAGTTAGAAGTAAGAAGTTAGAAGTTAGAAGTTAGAAATAAGGAAACACCAGGTCCTACACACGTGCCAGTGCGCATGCACGACCGAGTACGCATGCATACACGCACACATGCACTAGCACGAACATACGTACATGCAGAGGTGAATACTAACGAGTATGCATGCAAGCGCACGTGTGCACGCTTGCACGTGCGCCTCCTTTCGGACTTAGGCACAAGTGGATTGGGATGCTTATATGCACATTCTCACACCCGCACGCACGCACGGATGCACAGAGCCATGCACAGACAGACGTACGGACGGACGGTATGGTATCTGCGCATGCGCAAACATACACATGCTCAAGCATGTATGTGAACATACAAACATAGAAGTTAGAAGTTAGAAGTTAGAAGTAAGAAGTTAGAAGTTAGAAGTTAGAAGTTAGAAGTAAGAAGTTAGAAGTTAGAAGTTAGAAATAAGGAAACACCAGGTCCTACACACGTGCCAGTGCGCATGCACGACCGAGTACGCATGCATACACGCACACATACACTAGCACGAACATACGTACATGCAGAGGTGAATACTAACGAGTATGCATGCAAGCGCACGTGTGCACGCTTGCACGTGCGCCTCCTTTCGGACTTAGGCACAAGTGGATTGGGATGCTTATATGCACATTCTCACACCCGCACGCACGCACGGATGCACAGAGCCATGCACAGACAGACGTACGGACGGACGGTATGGTATCTGCGCATGCGCAAACATACACATGCTCAAGCATGTATGTGAACATACAAACATAGAAGTTAGAAGTTAGAAGTTAGAAGTAAGAAGTTAGAAGTTAGAAGTTAGAAGTAAGAAGTTAGAAGTTAGAAGTTAGAAGTTAGAAATAAGGAAACACCAGGTCCTACACACGTGCCAGTGCGCATGCACGACCGAGTACGCATGCATACACGCACACATACACTAGCACGAACATACGTACATGCAGAGGTGAATACTAACGAGTATGCATGCAAGCGCACGTGTGCACGCTTGCACGTGCGCCTCCTTTCGGACTTAGGCACAAGTGGATTGGGATGCTTATATGCACATTCTCACACCCGCACGCACGCACGGATGCACAGAGCCATGCACAGACAGACGTACGGACGGACGGTATGGTATCTGCGCATGCGCAAACATACACATGCTCAAGCATGTATGTGAACATACAAACATAGAAGTTAGAAGTTAGAAGTTAGAAGTAAGAAGTTAGAAGTTAGAAGTTAGAAGTAAGAAGTTAGAAGTTAGAAGTTAGAAGTTAGAAATAAGGAAACACCAGGTCCTACACACGTGCCAGTGCGCATGCACGACCGAGTACGCATGCATACACGCACACATACACTAGCACGAACATACGTACATGCAGAGGTGAATACTAACGAGTATGCATGCAAGCGCACGTGTGCACGCTTGCACGTGCGCCTCCTTTCGGACTTAGGCACAAGTGGATTGGGATGCTTATATGCACATTCTCACACCCGCACGCACGCACGGATGCACAGAGCCATGCACAGACAGACGTACGGACGGACGGTATGGTATCTGCGCATGCGCAAACATACACATGCTCAAGCATGTATGTGAACATACAAACATAGAAGTTAGAAGTTAGAAGTAAGAAGTTAGAAGTTAGAAGTTAGAAGTAAGAAGTTAGAAGTTAGAAGTTAGAAGTTAGAAATAAGGAAACACCAGGTCCTACACACGTGCCAGTGCGCATGCACGACCGAGTACGCATGCATACACGCACACATACACTAGCACGAACATACGTACATGCAGAGGTGAATACTAACGAGTATGCATGCAAGCGCACGTGTGCACGCTTGCACGTGCGCCTCCTTTCGGACTTAGGCACAAGTGGATTGGGATGCTTATATGCACATTCTCACACCCGCACGCACGCACGGATGCACAGAGCCATGCACAGACAGACGTACGGACGGACGGTATGGTATCTGCGCATGCGCAAACATACACATGCTCAAGCATGTATGTGAACATACAAACATAGAAGTTAGAAGTTAGAAGTTAGAAGTAAGAAGTTAGAAGTTAGAAGTTAGAAGTAAGAAGTTAGAAGTTAGAAGTTAGAAATAAGGAAACACCAGGTCCTACACACGTGCCAGTGCGCATGCACGACCGAGTACGCATGCATACACGCACACATACACTAGCACGAACATACGTACATGCAGAGGTGAATACTAACGAGTATGCATGCAAGCGCACGTGTGCACGCTTGCACGTGCGCCTCCTTTCGGACTTAGGCACAAGTGGATTGGGATGCTTATATGCACATTCTCACACCCGCACGCACGCACGGATGCACAGAGCCATGCACAGACAGACGTACGGACGGACGGTATGGTATCTGCGCATGCGCAAACATACACATGCTCAAGCATGTATGTGAACATACAAACATAGAAGTTAGAAGTTAGAAGTTAGAAGTAAGAAGTTAGAAGTTAGAAGTTAGAAGTAAGAAGTTAGAAGTTAGAAGTTAGAAGTTAGAAGTTAGAAATAAGGAAACACCAGGTCCTACACACGTGCCAGTGCGCATGCACGACCGAGTACGCATGCATACACGCACACATACACTAGCACGAACATACGTACATGCAGAGGTGAATACTAACGAGTATGCATGCAAGCGCACGTGTGCACGCTTGCACGTGCGCCTCCTTTCGGACTTAGGCACAAGTGGATTGGGATGCTTATATGCACATTCTCACACCCGCACGCACGCACGGATGCACAGAGCCATGCACAGACAGACGTACGGACGGACGGTATGGTATCTGCGCATGCGCAAACATACACATGCTCAAGCATGTATGTGAACATACAAACATAGAAGTTAGAAGTTAGAAGTAAGAAGTTAGAAGTTAGAAGTTAGAAGTAAGAAGTTAGAAGTTAGAAGTTAGAAGTTAGAAATAAGGAAACACCAGGTCCTACACACGTGCCAGTGCGCATGCACGACCGAGTACGCATGCATACACGCACACATACACTAGCACGAACATACGTACATGCAGAGGTGAATACTAACGAGTATGCATGCAAGCGCACGTGTGCACGCTTGCACGTGCGCCTCCTTTCGGACTTAGGCACAAGTGGATTGGGATGCTTATATGCACATTCTCACACCCGCACGCACGCACGGATGCACAGAGCCATGCACAGACAGACGTACGGACGGACGGTATGGTATCTGCGCATGCGCAAACATACACATGCTCAAGCATGTATGTGAACATACAAACATAGAAGTTAGAAGTTAGAAGTTAGAAGTAAGAAGTTAGAAGTTAGAAGTTAGAAGTTAGAAGTAAGAAGTTAGAAGTTAGAAGTTAGAAGTTAGAAATAAGGAAACACCAGGTCCTACACACGTGCCAGTGCGCATGCACGACCGAGTACGCATGCATACACGCACACATACACTAGCACGAACATACGTACATGCAGAGGTGAATACTAACGAGTATGCATGCAAGCGCACGTGTGCACGCTTGCACGTGCGCCTCCTTTCGGACTTAGGCACAAGTGGATTGGGATGCTTATATGCACATTCTCACACCCGCACGCACGCACGGATGCACAGAGCCATGCACAGACAGACGTACGGACGGACGGTATGGTATCTGCGCATGCGCAAACATACACATGCTCAAGCATGTATGTGAACATACAAACATAGAAGTTAGAAGTTAGAAGTTAGAAGTAAGAAGTTAGAAGTTAGAAGTAAGAAGTTAGAAGTTAGAAGTTAGAAGTTAGAAGTTAGAAATAAGAAATGGCCCTACCCGGCTTTCGTAATTCCGCAATAAAAGCTCGAATCACTTAACGCTAAATGCAACACGAATTCCTTGCGTCAAGAAATTAATTAGCTATGTATATAGGTCTGTAGTGAGCAACTTTATTTTTATTTACCATAGTACTGGTTTGATGTGTGCAACAATTTAATTCCAGTCTGGCCCCTAAATATGTGTTTCAGAATGAGGTAAATAATAAATATCATAAATAATAAGAGTGCATTCTCTTCCATAGTTCAATTCTTTTATCAATAGAATGAGCACTTTTATCTACAGTATATAATGCATGTTTTCGTGCCATTGTTAAAATATTCAGTAATCAAACTAGTGACGGTCCGTGTTTCTTTCAAGAGTATAAACAATAATAAAATAGTAATAGAAGACAGTGAATAGGAAATGACACAATCAGAAAGAAATTTCCATATTAAAATACTGGTGGGAAAAACTTTACTTATTTATACTAAGAGAACATATAGTTAGCCGAGTGAGCAGCTATTTCCCAATAAGAGGTCACTCAGTTACCCGAACTTAACAAATAAGCCTGTGATTTGATGTCACCTAACTTTCTGTCTGTTCAGAAGCACTTACCATAGGGATTTACACCAGGAGCTTCACACCAGCAGTAAGTTTAGAAAGAACAATGGTCTTCCGCGATCAGTTTTATTAAAGATCTAACATCCTTTATACGCTTAAGCATTTTATTACAGGGACGTAAAAAGATAGATTGGACAATAAGATAAGATATGTCGTAGGACAGCGTAGCTCGCCTAACTTGTGCTTTGCAACTATTAAAATCTATGAAACATGACCTTGACCTCAATGCCACCCAGGTGGGTGATGTTGGTTCAGCATAAAACTTCAGACAACTATCTACCAGCATGAAAAGTATCTACTTGGTCTATCTACATATTCAAGAGAATATTAGACTTATATATATAAAAAAAAAACTTTTAATCAGAAACCTTAACAGAAAATTACGTTTAGTCCATGACCTTGACCTCAAGATCACCCAAGTGAGTCGTGATGGTACAGCGTACATGTAACACTTCAGACCAATATCTACCAAACATGTAAAGTATAAACTTGATCTATATAAAAATTTAACAAAAACATTTGAGCAACGTTGACGCCATCGCCAACGCCGGGATGAGTGCAATAGCCTTCTAGTACAGGCGAGCTAAATAGGTAACGTCACTTTAAGTCATAAAAATGAATTATATAGATGTCTAATGGAACTGATATGCTTTGGAACTCCGTCACGTCTTGATCCAAGTTTAGCGCGTATTCCTTGTCCTCATAAAATATTGTTACAATATCAGACTAAAAAGTGATATTTCGTCAATTCGAGTGGTAATAGTGGTAATAGAATTGTCTATGAAGAAACAAAATAAAATTAAGAAAACGTAAAACAAAGGCATACACGATTTTTACTAAAAGTATTATACTTCTAATTTAAAAGTAGTAGTAATTTTATGTGAAATGGGATCAACGCTGCTTTCACGCAAAATAGAGTAGTAATTTTCCAAACTTATTTTCAAACAATAAAAATACTCTTTATAGAGATTTAATTACTTAAAGACTGTAACATTCTATTTTCGCATAAAAGGATCTATTTTCGGATTACTAAGAATATGGTTTCGAATAAGCTAAACATCTTTATGATCATTTTGGCGCCAAATTGTCAGAAATATTGCATTTATACAGAAAGTATTTTCATTAATCAAACTAATGGATGTCTGCATTTGAGCCGCCTCGTGGGAAAACCAACAATGTGGTTTCCGAACACGTCCGACACAAACCGGCCTGTACAAGAACAGAAAAGAGCTAGAAGCTTGAAATTTGGGATTTAAGTAGAAGTGGAATTGTGCTATCTTAGTAGCGAAAACAAAGGCGCTGATCAGCTTCGCGGTTACCGCGAAGCTGATCTGCGCCTTTGTTTTCGCCTATGCAGATTGTTGGTTTTCCCATGTGACGGCTCATTATTATTATTAATATAAACAATGATAAGAAAGTGATTATGCTATTTGATTTGATCAACTCATTTGTTAGTAGCACAAACAAAATGTATCATGAGAGCGCAAACTGGTTGTCGTTGTCACGTACTCTTGAGGACCAAATGGCAGGATAATAGATAGACAAATATGTTTACCCTCTCAAAATAATGTACACCTATTACGCAAATAAGAAAGTCGCAAGTTAGCCGTACTTTTTGTTCAAAAATCGATATGTAATCAACGTTCCAAACGAGAAAATACAAATAGACATATGTCATTGTAATCCGTTTTATTACTTCAAAACATATATTTAATTTACCTAAATTGGTTAAATAGAAAACAATAAATAAATAAATAAATAAATAAATAAATAAATAAATAAATAAATAAATAAATAAATACTCAGCTATCGGCGATTCAGGGTGACGTACAACACTGTATTTATATCAGATATTTTATCTACGACTTTCAAAGCAAGGCTTCACTACGTTAACACCTTAAAACAGGAGCTTGATGGTACCAGGGCTTATCTGGAGACATATACTGATGAAATGTCTGTAGTTAATGCTCACTTAAACGATTTACCTGTTAAGTTGTCTGTTTGTGTCAATGCAGACCAAGACAAACTTCCTACGATGTATTGGTTACCTAAGCTTCACAAAAGACTATACAAAGCTAGATTTATTGCAAATTCGAGCTCTTGTACTACTACTGAACTTTCTAAATTATTAACTTCCTGTCTTACTGCTATCAAATCTCATGTCATAAGATACTGTGAGACAGTGTATGAAACTTCAAATAAAAATTGGTTTTGGTCAATAAAGAATTCTGGCGAGGTGCTCAGTAAATTGAAGTGCCACATATGATTTTTCTACTCTGTATACAACATTACCACATAATCTTATTAAAGAAAAACTTTTGGATTTGATAGAGTGGACCTTCAAAGGGGTATTAAAACTATGGTTCACTTTATTTGGCCTGTAATGACAGAAAGACCTTTTTCACTTCCTCTGACCAAAGTCGGTATACATTTTGGTCATGTCAGAATGTGTGCGACGCCTTATCCTATCTCCTGGATTATATTTATACTAGATTTGGGACCAAGTTATAGAATTCCGATGGGTACAAATTGCTCATCTTTCGTAGCTGATTTATTTTATACTGCTACAAAAGAGATTTCGTGGATTCTCTTAACCATGATAATCAAGCTGATGTTATCAAGGCTTTTAATTTGACTTCTAGGTACCTCGATGACCTTTTGAACATTGACAACCCTTATTTTGAAGGTATGGTCAATCATTTATTCACCTGAACTACAGTTGAACAAAGCCAATATCTCAGATACCGAAGCCCCCTTTTTAGATTAACATCTTTCTGTTGCAAATGGATTTGTTTCTTATAAAATTTATGATAGGCGCGATGACTTTGATTTTGATGTAGTAAATTTTCCGTTTTGGGATGCTGACGTTCTTATGGTGCATACATTTCTCAACTTATTAGGTTTGCTAGAGTCTGCAATCATGTTACCGACTTCAACGCTCGAAAAAATTGTTTAACGGCCAAACTTCTCCGACAGGGTTATCGGTATCATAAACTTCGAAAAACATTTTCTAAATTTTATCGTAGACACTATGAATTGACTTCCAAATATAATGTTGGGTTAAAGACGCTTTTAGGTGAGGGCCTTTCGGAACCAGAATTTTATGGTGGCTTGGTTTACAAATTTAAGAAACTTATAGGAAGGAATGAATTTTCTTTTCAGTTCAGAAAAATCATTACACATTACAAACGTACAGGTTATAAATTGAATGTTATGCGACAGTCTACATGCTTAGTTTTTAACCCTGTCATGGTTGATGGCTATGCTGCCTTCTTTAATTGCACGCCGGTGGGTCGGGCGTCAGACTCTATGATGGCCCCGACTTAAAGCTAATCATTTTAGTTGGTTGGGGCCGGAGCTTCTTGTCTGTTGCTTGGCCCACCGGGGTCCAACTGTTGTTTTCCTTTTGCTCCGGAGTTCAGTAAGTTTCACGCCCAGGGATCCCCATCGTCGGGCAGCTTACTAAATCTGTTGAGGCCTCGTTTTTGATTCATCAGGATGTTTATCGTGATTAATCTGTTTGTTCTTGATGATTCATTGACTAGTTGGGGATTCACCGCGGGGACCGATGAACTGGCTGAATGATATGAACCACTGCAGAAGCTTAGGGTGAGCTTATGGCCATGTAAAATCGATTTAAGCCCGCCAGTAATTGTATATTACTGATCGTTCCAAGGCGATACTTCTGTGGTGGCACAATTCCTGTATATGTGCTTTTATTTGTAAAAATATTTGTAAGCCACTTCTTTAAATACGGACCTTGTTGTGTGTCGGGAGCGGCCTTTGTATGACCGGTCTTTATAAGATAGTTTCTCGGCGAATTTTGAGGCACGTTTCCTGACACAAGCCGACACGGCAAGTAAAAATAAAATTGAGATCCTTTACGAACAGCGAGCATATTAATGAGAAAAGGGATGAAATGATACTACTACGTCCAGCATGGGACTCAATAAACAATAAAATATCATTTAGGCGGTGACAGTAGGTTGGTGCAGTGATGTTTGGACATTGGCTTCCGCCAGACTGTACCTGCGGCTTACCGAACTAAATAAGTGTTGTTGTTTTTTTTAATTAGCTATAAACAATGTTTTATATTTTGTAAAACTGCGATATGTATATTCTGTTGGTTGGGGCCGGAGCTTCTTGTATATTGCTTGGCCCACCGGGGTCCAACTGGTGTTTTTCTTTTGTTCCGGGGTTCAGTAAGTTATTCGGTGCCCAGGGATCTCCATCGTCGGGCAGCTTACTGAATCTATTGATTCCTTGTTTTTGATTCATCAGGATATTTATCGTGATTTATCTGTTTGTTCTTGATGATTCATTGACTACGAGGATGATCCAATAATGATTGAGACTTTTTGAATTATTCCTATGTAAATAAACTTGGCTTATTGTGAATATCTTGTTAGCATTGCTCAATGTATTGTGCACACGAGACACTGGTTAAAATTCACACTAAGACAACTGCCTTCTGTTGCTTAGCAACGAGAGAATGCGAGTCAACTGTCCTTGGCCACGTGGTACCAATGCTTATAAAATGGGTTGCCATGGTAACTGGTGATTAAAATTCCAATCATGGCACACTGTTATTTATAGCGTTTATAAATACCTTTATGCTCTGCAAATATCATTTACATACAGCTGATAATTCAAGTAGGTAGAGCATTTTTGCGAAAAAAGTTGTGTTTCAGTTGCGAAAAAATCAATGATTTCGGGGGTAGGGGAGAGAAATATCTTATAACCTGAGTATACATGACACAATAAATTGATTTTAACCTAGAACTGATCAATTATGGGATAAATATTGCACTTGAATTTCAAAAGGGACACTTGGCCCTTTCGTTTTATGTTGCCTAGCAACGATAGAATTTGGAAAATGCTATAAGCCAGATTTCATAGAGGAAAATGGTTGCTAGGCAACCACGTCTCGAGCACTAGAGCAAAACTCGAATTGACCGAAGCAAATTATTTCAGAGATGAATGTTAACACAGGCAATACTCAATTATTATAAGATACCCTTTTTAAAGTTTGTGACATAGCTATATTTATAATTATAGACTATGTTTGTTCGAATGGGCAAATGGTGGCCATAGATACTGCACGAGTGGTTCTTAAATAACCATAGCAACCAAAGTTGATGAGCAAATTTGATAAAAAAAACGCTCCGCAGAGAAATCGGATGTGTATCTAGTGAACGAGTTTAGTTAAATTGAGCCAATCAACAAGGTTTATAAAACAAGAGAAAAGTCTCAATCATTATTGGATCATCCTCGTAGTTAGAGATTCACCACGAGGACCGAAGAACTTACTAAATGTTATGAACCACTGCAGAAGCTGAGGGTGAGGTTATGGCCATGTAAAACCGGTTTAAGCTCCCCAGTTATTTATAACTGACCGTTCCAAGGCGGGACTGCTGCTGTGGTTCATATTTATCCAAGTTATTCCAATAATAAGTTTTTGTTGTATGACTTTGTGGCCACCCGAATATCATTTGGCTGTTCACTTAACCCTCTGCATTTTAATTGTTGAGTCCAAGCTAGCAATGTGACCACCTTACCTGCAATAGCTGCTCACCCTGCTTTCCGTTATACATGTTATACGTTGGTACCTGTATTTTATATCTCTTAACATGATTTCCTTATTGCTTGTTTATATGTGTGTATATCAGAGACACTGCAGAGGATGAGGGTGGGGTTATGGCCATGTAAAACCGGTTTAAGCCCGCCAGTAATTTTGTGTTACTGATCGTTCCAAGGCGATACTTCCGTGGTGGTTCTTTTTGTTTTATGTCTTGGTGTTTAAAAGCTTTTGTGCTGTTGGCGCCGTATGTAAGTTAAGTTTAGGTAACTGAGTGGCCACCTATTGGGAAAATAGCTGCTCATTCGGCTTACGATATGTTTTCATGGTATAAGTACCTGATTGTTAATTAAGTTTTTTCCCACCTCGGTTTTGGAATGGGAATCTTTTTCTGATTGCGCCTTTTCCTGATCTTTGCCTACTTGTACCTTTTTTTAAAGCAAATTGCAAACGATAGTGTCTCACAAGTCCATCCAGACTGGATATCAAATATGGTGTAGCTTGTTGTAAAGCTGTATATTGTGTGTGATCCGGCACTCAAACAAACTACTAAACTGTCTAAAACTTAATGTCATTTCCATAAAATGCACTAATATGGACGATGTGTAAGAATCTGAGTAAACCAAAAACGTTCCTAATATGCGAGAGAAATATCAGATTTAGGTAGACTTACAAGGAAACATTCTGAAACTGTTACAGAAATTAAACATGATAATTGAGCCGCCTCGTGGGAAAACCAACAATGTGGTTTCCGAACAGGTCCGACACAAACCGACCTGCACAAACACAGAAAAGAGCTAGATGCTTGATATTTTTGGATTTAAGTAGAAGAGGAATTGTACTATCCGAGTAGCGAAAACAAATGCGCTGATCAGCTTCGCAGTTACTGCGAAGCTTTCGCCTATGCAAATTGTTGGTTTTCCCATGAGGCGGCTCAATTAACGACATTGAATAACTTATAATGAAGCAGATGTAATATTAAATGGGCGTAGGTTGGCCATATTGTATAATTTCAGGTACTTAAATCCTCATCAGTGACCCTGTACGAATTGGCAACGATATGCTGGATTTTGTATAGTGCTGCAATTTCAAGCATTTACACCAGGGAAGTCAAGACCAAAGATTCGTATTACCAAGGGTAACAAAATACATGTAATCAAAATCTGTGAAGATTCTTAACGTATTAAATATCTGTAAAATACTCTTAATATTCTTACTGGTCTGAAAGGACCAAAATACAATATAGATGATGTACTGGAAGACATTTTAGGACCACCACGCGGCACAACATGAGGAGAAGGTAGGCCATATTGTACAATTTCGGGTAATGAAACTTTATCACAAAGTGACCCAACAACAAACGCCTGACACTAGACCTGCGACCATTCAAGAATTAAAAAAAATAACATCAATTCGAATTAAAGTTTATTTGCTATAGATAACCGTATGAAATCAGTAAGCAATGGGATGACTTGGCTGCATTCGTAACTTTTCACGCTAAAAAAGAGACATATTAACATACATTTCTTTTTGATAAAACAACTAGAGCTGAATAGTTTTCCCGTGCCGATAGAACCTCGCCATATATAGATACATAGTAGTACAGCAATTTTGGTAATTTTCAGATATGATTATACCAGCCCCTGGAAGTTGCCTTTAATTTATATGTAGAAACAAGTTTTTGGTATTAGCTTTGGCAAAATTGCAAGAGTAATGAAAATATTTTCATTAATCAATCTAATGGAGTTCCTCGATTCCATAACAGGTTTTCACTAAATTACTCCAATTAAATTTAGTCATTTCAAGACGAATTCATATCAGGCTAAAATGAAGCAACTGGATTGGAAGAGTCATTTTTGCATAAATACGCGTGTCACACGATATTAACTTTCGTGTATTAATGTGGCAATTCATCGCGCATGCGCTGTTAATACGCCTAACTTATTTATGCTCGTTACCGGGCGCTACGCAAAGCACGTGCTAAAGAATAAGAACTGAAGTTCACCCGTAACGAGCATAAGAATGAAAGCTTTTACGTGTATGAAAATGAAACGAGGCTACGCCCTCGGTTTTCAAGACTACCCACGAGGCCTAGCGAATGTCAATGAATGGGAAACCCTGTTTGATCCCTATAGTATTAAATAACTGGTGGGGCGGGTCACGTTTTATGGCGCACCAACCTGGCTCACCGCTTCTGCAGTCACTGCGCTGCAATCACGTTTTTAAACTATGTCAGATGAAGTCAGAAACGGGACTCGGCCAAACATCAGGAAAACATGTCCGTGTAATATATACCCCCTTATACTTTAAATAGTAAAACTGGGGTTTGCAAGGGTATACCTATTCTTTCTTATTTTTTGCTCCAAAACATAGATTGTGGGTACTCGTTAGAACCGCCTCGGCGAGGCGGTTCTAACATGTACCCGCAATCTATGTTTTGAGCAAAAATAAGAAAAATATATATAAAAAAAATCCATTGAAAATTTTCATTTTTTACAACTTTAAAAATCACTGTATATTGTATGGGCAAGTTTTCGTAATGGTTACGTGTTGCCTGACGGCTGAATGTTCAAATTGAAATACCTCATTATAAATGCCAGACATGAACTATAAAATAGATTTGAACACCGTGACACACACATGCACGCACGCACGCACACTCACACACACACACACACACACACACACACACACACACACACACACACACACACACACACACACACACAATGTTGCTATCATGCCAGGTTTTGTGTTTCGAGACAACTTCTATTCGACAGAACAGTGGTAAGATGCGTGACAACTAACAGTTAAGACTATCCTTAGTTCTGCGAGCCAAAAGGAAACAAATCATAAAACATTCAAATGGATGCTCATTTCCCTTACTCACGGGGACCCAACTGTTAATCGTGATTATTGATGCGACGTGGAATGTTAATGCATGCCATTATGAAGTTTCGTATGCGTCGGCGAATTCGTTACGAATGCGACGTTCCACATCCTCTGTCCTTGGACGGTAAGTACCACATGTTTTGCTCTCGTGAAAATAAACAAAGCCGAGTTTACAAAATCGGCGTCCACTATGATCTTCAAAATTCTTCTATATTCCCACTTGCAGTCAATTGGAATACTTACGGCACTTGTGTTTTTCAGCTAATGGTTTATAAAGTTGACAGGTAGATGCAAGATTGCCACGAATACACATTACATTCTTTAAGTCCTTTTGTTTTTCTAATTCTTGGTCGTAAACTAAGAAGTATAACACAGTCCTATGGGTGTCTTTATTGAAATATGTATCAAAATGGCTTTGTAAATGCACATTTATCTACTAAGCGTGAAAAACAGTAAGATAAGCATCTTTTGTATGCATCGAAGATGAAGGTACGTACTACTAGAATGAGTCATGGAAGAATTAGCATTTTGTTGTGCTCTTACAAAAGTTATTTACGTCAATGCAAAAGCATAATTTGTGCTTTTATCAAGCGCAATATTGCATGGTGTATTGTTTCCTTGTAAGTTACATGTACTTTGTTGAGCGAGCTTCAAAGCATGTGCCACTTTTTTTTGAATGAGGTCACAGAGTGGTTTTCTGATATAGCTTTGTCAACATTCGAGTGACTTCTTGCCTCGAAACAGCAAACCATTTTCGGGCATATCAGTGACATATGTAATATGTTTTCTAACATTAAATGACCACTAAGGCTTAACCAGATAATATTTGATCATTTAATATCGGTGGCTCCATGCATTTTTGATAAGCGGGGGTGGGGGGGGGGGGGGAGAAAACAAAAGAATTAAAGGGATTTGTGAGGGTTTAGGTGCGGTTGTCAGTCAGTTTTCCATGGGAATGATGTGTTGTACAAGAACAGCGATCAACTATGGTTATTTTATTGCAGTTAGAAGAGTCTTTCGGGAGTCTTTCGGGAGCCCTTTGAACCCTCGGCCTCAGGCTAAAACAACTTTCTCCAGCCTCTGCAAATGTTAATACAGTATAAAAACATGGTTGACCCCTTTAACATGTATCTAGAAACTATTAATTGAAGTAAATGCATCATTGTCTCCATATTTGCTTTTTTATTTTACTGATTCATGGGTCTCAATCTTCCACGACGCATTTCTGTGTCGCATATTAAATTTTAACAAAATCTACGATGCATACAAGAGATGCTTATCTTACTGTTTTTCACGCTCAGTAAATAAGTGTGCATTTACAAAGCCATTTGGATACATATTTCAATAAAGACACCACAAGACTGTGTTATACTTCTTAGTTTACGGTCAAGAATTAGAAAAACAAAATGACTTTTAGAATGTAATAAGTTTTCGTGGCAATCTTGTATCTACCTGTCAACTTTATAAACCATTACCTGAAAAACACAAGTGCCGTAAGTATTCCAATTGACTCCAGGTGGGAACATAGAAGATTTTTGCAGATCATAGTGGACGCCGATTTTGTAAACTCGGCTTTGTTTATTTTCACAAGAGCAAAACATGTGGTACTTACCGTCCAAGGACAGAGGATGTGGAACGTCGCATTCGTAACGAACTCGCCGACGCATACGAAACTTCATAATAGCATGCATTAACATTCCACGTCGCATCAATAATCACGATTAACAGTTGGGTCCCCGTGTTACTTAAGCCTAGGTTACATTTGCCCCGATCATCGTACGATTTTTCGGTCTGCGATTTTCTCTACGATTTTTAGACATCGTAGTAGATAGTGGGCTACGACGTATGTGTTAACAATTCATACGGGCATCGTGCAATTTTTTTATCTGCCATTTGTCGACGTTCTCATACAAAAACGCAAGGCGATCGTACGGCAGTCGTATGTCTCCGCAGATAGTACGTAGATATCGTACGGATCTCGTGCGTTGTCCGTACGGAGTCCCTATACGTTTTGATACAAAACGCAAGGAGACCGCACGGTAGTCGTAGGGTCTCCGCAGACTGTTAGTGGATATCGTACGGAGTCCCTTGGACTTCTGACTGATGCCTCGGTTACATTTGGCCTACGATTAGCTTGCGATGATCGTACGATGTCATTTGTTGCATTTTCGTGCGGCCTCCGCAGGGTGACCTTACGATGTCCCTACGATTCTACGACTTCCTACGATCTCCGTAGCCTCTACGATCTTGTAAAAGTTTGCACTATTACAAATTTTGAAATCGTAAGACCGTAGACCGTAGACACGTCGTAGGGCATCATACAGGCACCGTACGGATACCCTGCGATAATCGAGCGGTAACCGCACGATTTTTTTTATGATAATCTGGGAACAAAAATCGTACAGCGATCTTAGGGAGGCCGCAAGGGGTCATGCCTAGTAGGTTACATTTGCCCCGATCATTGTCCGCGATTTCCCTACGATTTTTATAAATCGAATGTGATCATGGGCTACGACGTAGGTGTTTACAATTCATACGGGCATCGTTCGATTTCTTGTTCTAGCTTTCTTCGATGTCCTGAGTCGGAACTGTTTGGAGATAGTAGGGAAATCAAAGGGCCTCCGCACACTTTTAAGTTGAAATCGTACGGAGCCCGTGCGATGGCCGTGAGGAGTCCTTATGATTTCTTGCGGTCTCCCTACGATAGCCGTACGATGTTAGGCGTCCGTACAATTTTAATAAACTTGTGATATAACCGTACGGATGCCGCACGATCACCCTAAAGGTCTACGATTATCTTATTATTTTAGTCCCCAAATTATCATAAAACCGTGCGGTGACCGCACGATCATCGCAGGGTTTCCGTAAGGCGCCCGTACGATGATTCTACCTACGACGTGTCTACGGGCTACGGTCTTACGAGTTTTAAAATTTGTAAAAGTGCAGACTACTTCAAAATCGTAGAGGCTACGGAGATCGTAGGAAGCCGTAGGAAGCCGTAGGAAGTCGTAGTGTTACGACCTAGCGTAACTAGACAGGTACAGCGAAAAACAACCAAGTAATTTAAACTTAACAATATTTAATCAAACAAATAAATGCTGCAAATACATAAAAACAAACAAACAGATAAGTAAATAAATAAATAAATAACTTACAAGTTAATGTCAAATAAGTCCTTGTCCCTCAAATGTAAGTCCACAATCCAGTAACCAGAATATGAGCACATGTATATTTTAATCCACACAAAACACTAGTGAAACAACCAAAATTATATACTTTAAATCACTTCAAATTTCTGAATATCTAAGACTGAATTGGGACCTATATTTATACATCTAAGGAAATTCTCCAGGTTTCTAGAGAATGATATAATAAACTTTTCTCTAGAAAAGAAACGAACTAAACGAAAGTTCTTTTAAATTCTCCAAAGAGAATTTAGAATTCTCCAGAGAGAATTCAAGGCCGCAACGACCATCAAGACTAAACGAGAGTCCACTAGACCCTTCGAGATCTCAGTAGTATACATAGTCCAAATATATTTTTAACTTATGGTAAAAAAAAACACTCACTCCATTTTCATCTGGAATTATCCACAAAGTGCTCATAGAATTTTCTATACTTCTAAATTATATAACAGTGATAAAAATAATCAATGACATTCTTCTACAAAGTTCTAGATAATAAATTGTAGAAACATAAAAAGAAATATATATTAATCAAGGTTACTCCCCTTTGATTATATATATAAATAATAAGTAATAGCTTTAAAAAGAATCAATATTATTGAATCAATTATATATAACAGTAGGAAGCTGTAGAATCGTAGGGACATCGTAGGGTCACCCTGCGTAGACCGCACGAAAATGCAAAAAATGGCATCGTACGATCATCGCAAGTTAATCGTAGGGCAAATGTAACCTAGGCTTTAATAGGACAATCAATTGAAATTCAAACAACTAAAATACTTAATAAAACTGTTATAGGTGATAAAATCTAAGAAAAGTGAGCCCGTTTTAATGCCGAGGCGCTATATTCAGATAAAACAGTGTTAAAACCCTATGGACGGGAACAAATCTAAAAAATGGAGGTAAGTGGTATCAGTGCCACCCGAAAGTATCTTAGTTTTGAAAAGTACTATTTAAAAGTAAGAATAGGCACAGGAAAAAATTAGTATTGAAATAACATTCCAACTCATACACCAGTTGTGAAAGATAGACAGTTTTACATCTCAGAATAGATTACATAGTGTGGCACATTGTTGTCAGTTATTTCTTTACTGACCGCATCAGGAAAACATGTCCGTGCAGTTTATACCAACTTAAACCCCAGTTTTATAATAGAAAAACTGGGGTTTGCAGGGGTATACCTAATTTTCTTATTTTTGATCCAAAACATACATCGTGGGTACTCGTAAGAACGGCCTCGCCGAGGCGGTTCTAACGTGTACACACAATGTATGCTTTGAGCTAAAATATTTAACAAATCAAAAATTTTCAGCTGAAAATTTTCATTTTTTAATGCTAAAAATCTCTGTTTAGTGCATGGGCAAGTTTTCGTAATGGTTTATTCAGTCTCTCATTGCCATGCTAGCTGGATTGCTACATCGCTGGAAATGGACTGCGTGTTGTTAAAATTGTGTTCTTTCTTTCCCACCTGGTATCTTTTGGTATGGATTTTAAATGCAATTGCATCAATCCCTGGTCCTTCAATTTCTCAACCGTCTAGTTGTATATTATTTTCAGAATCAAGTGTAGGCCAGACGATTTAAGACTGAAAATTCACAGACATGCTATTCAGAAATACAGAAAATAGACGATTTATAGACCAAATCACTCTTCGTTCAGCCTGCTTTAATGGGCAATTTATGATTCAGGGTTTATTCTAAATGATGTATCACGCCTTGCAGACAACATGAATACGTTCAACATTTGCCATAGATAGGCAGTTATATTATTTCATATCTTCGGGATTTAGAGGGCGGAATATTACTATTACCATACACTGTGTCTACAAATATGAAGTCATTTCCATAAATGTCACTTCCATTGCCGATATATCAAACTCTTTTTGTCGAAAACGTTCTCGATATGCCAGAAAAATATTAGATTTAGAAATAAAATTAAAACTGAGATCCTTTAAGAGCAGTGAACATATTAATGAGAAAGGGGATGGGCCATACCGCGAAAGACAGATTTGGGACGGGGATCTCCATCGTCGGGCAGCTTACTCAGTCTGTGAGTCCTGGTTTTTGATTCATCAGGATGTTTATCATGATTTATTTGTTTGTTCTTGATGATTCATTGACTAGTTAGAGATTCACCACGAGGACCAAATAACTAACTAAATGTTATGAACCACTGCAGAAGCTTAGGGTGAGGTTATGGCCATGTAAAACCGGTTTAAGCCCGCCAGTAACTTTGTGTTACTGATCGTTCCAAGTCGATACTTCTGTGGTGGTTCTTTTTGTTTTATGTCTTGGTGTATAAATTTTTTTTGTGCTGTTGGCGCCTTATGTATGTTTTCATATTTTTAGTTAAGTTAAGGTAAATGAGTGGCCACCTATTGGGAAAATAGCTGCTCATTCGGCTTACGATATGTTTCATGGTATAAGTACCTGATTGTTAGTTTGGTTTTTTCCCACCTCGGTTTTTGGAGTGGGAATCTTTTTCTGATTGCGCCTTTTCCTGATCTTTGCCTACTTGTACCTTTTTCTGATCAAATGAAAAAAAAGTAAATGGGTGAAATGATTCATCAATTTAAATACAGCATTTTTGACTCAATGCATCCGATCAGAAATGTCAGCCGATGTGATAAAATGAGCCAAAAGGTAATCTACAACGTCGTAAATTTCACAGAATTCACTTCATTTTCATTTTAAATAAAAAGTAAGCTTTTTTACAAAACTCAGGGGAAGATAAACCATGTCAGTTTAGGGTTGTTGGCTGCTGGGCTGGCATAATTATTCCCATCATAGTCAACAAATGAACACGGTAACCAAAGCGATATCCTAACGACTTTGTTCAACCCATTTTCGGATTTACATCTTTCAATTGTTATGGATTTGTTTCATCTTAAATTTATGATAAGCCTGATGGCTTTGATTTTGATACAGTATTTTTTAAATGGTGACGTTCGTCTTGCTTCTTATGGTGTATACAATTCATAGCTTATCAGGTTTGCTAGAGTCTGCAGTGAAGTTGCGGACATCAACACGCAACATAAACGTATAATTTCTTAAGCAGGGCTATCGGTATCATAAACTTTGAAAATATTTTCTAAATTTCATCGCTGACACTTTGAATTGATTTCCAAATTTAACGCTTTTGCATCATGGTCTTTCGGAACCTGAATTTTATGATGACGTGTTACAAATTTAAGAAACTTATAGGAAGTAATGATTTTCTCATCAGTTTAGAATGTTCGAATATTCGCATTTCATACGAATATTCGAATGCGATTTCTGGATTCGAATATTCGCATTATTTTCTAATCTACAATACTGGTATGTATCAGTTTAAAGGAGGACTCAAATCTAACATTTTGACACACTTGCAAATTGAGATAGCTCAATTAACAGTTTGACACTTTGTTGATTCAAGTGACACTTTGTTGATTCAAGTGACACTTTGTTGATTCAAGTTGAGAAGAGCGCATTGCCCGCTTTCAATAAATGTTTTTAAGGTGTGATAGTCCTACAATTTGAGCTGTGTCATGTGAAAACTTAAGATGGCTGGATAGATTGACAACTCAATCCTTTAGGAACAACACAGTCACAACAGACTTTTCACAAAGTACATGTAGGCCACACGATTACAATAGACCCTAAGCATTCTTGGTGGCGGATATCAACGACATGCATGCAGAACTTAATCTTGGCTTGACAGTAATGGTATGTTGTTGCTTTCTCAGACAGAACCCCAGAGATTTGTCATTATTAAACACTTCCAGATTGTCTAGTTTTCTGTGCAAAATTTGTTGATTTTCTTACATGGTGCCATTGGTATAGCCCAGATACGATACCATGCATATACATGTACCTCATATTTTCAATACATGTACCAACAAGTAAGTAATCGTAATAGGTCTATTGGGCATAGATGTGTATATCATTCGAATATTCGAATATATTCGAATATCCTATGCGAATATTCGAATACCAATTTCGGCATTCGTTGACATCCCTAGTTTAGAAAAATCATTATACGAGTATACGTTACAATCGTATGGAATATAACTTAAATGTGATACGACCGCCTGTATGCTTAGTTTTAACCCAACCATGGTTGAATAGTTTGTTTCCCGGAGGGTCGGACGCCAGACTATATGATGTCCCCGATTTTAAGTGTTTCATGTCAGTTGGTTGGGATCGAAGCGTGCTTGACACACCGGGGTTCAACTGGTGTTTTTTCTTATGCTACAGGTTCTGTTGCTACAGATGATGTTGTTTGTTTTCCCAGGGATTTCCAGCTGATGTGCATTGTATTTGTGAGTCCTTGTTTATAATTCATCATGGTGTTTGTTATAATTTATTTGTCTTTCCGTGATGATTCATTGACTAGTTGAGATTCACCACGAGGGCTGAACAACTAACTACTTACCACTTACTACTGCATGAGCAGAGGGTGAATTTGGATACCCGTAAAATTGGTTTAAGCCCCCCCCCCCCCCCCCCACAGTTGTTATATATTACTGGCTGTTTCAAGGCAGTACTTATGTTTTGGTACTTATTGTTTTCTGTTTTGGTGTTGATTCTTTGTGCTATTTACATCTTATGTACGTTTTCATTTATTTGATCATACTGAGTCTATGTAACTGAGTGACCACCTATTGGGAAATAACTGCTGTCTGGGCTTACGATATGTTTTCATTGTGTTAGTACCTGATTGACAATTTAGTTTATTCCCACCTTGGTTTTTTGTTTTTTTGAGTGGGAATTTCCTTCTGATTGCACCATTTCCTGACCATTGATTATTTTTACCTTTTACAATCATACGCTGCAAACATTGAGATGCAACTTTGTCGACAAATGAGCCGCGGAGTTACCGACCAGGTGTTACACAAACCGGCCTGTATAGTCTCAACAGGAGGATAGGAGCCTGACATGTCGGGTTTAAGAAGAAGACATATTGTACTATCTGTGTAGCGAAAACAAGGCGCTGATTAGCAGCTGGTCTGCGTCTTTGTTATAATATAGCCGAAGATCTGGTTTCCTCATGTGACGCGGCTCAAATCTTTTGATTTCCTTCCCGACACATTTTGATGTTTTCTTGAATTTTCTTTCAGACACAACTAATGATAAGAAGACAGACTAAGCGGACATCAGGAATGACAAGATGCTTTCGTGATAGTTAATAGTTAAGACTATCCTCAGTCTGCAAGACGAAAGGAAACAAGTCATTAACCTTTCGAAGTAGAAACATGTCACTAGTTTATAATGCATGCAAACAAACCTCATAGATATAAGGATCTGGCAATCTAAACAGGGACAGAAAATTTCAAAAATTAAAATGGACGGTAGACGCCGGTTAAGGTTCTTTAGAGCATGTTAAGCTTGTCTTAAGGTGGTTGTGCTTTCGAGATTTTCATGAAATGTGTCCCCTATCCTTTTTAGATTTTTATGAAATACGTCCCCTACTGATATAAGATTACTCGGGCGACCAATTTAAAAGTATCACGTATTTTCTGACAGAGGTATCGGAAAGACACAACAAATCATGATAAAAAGTCTCCTTACACAAAGTGATTATTTTTCAAAAGCATTTTCAAACAGAAGAAAAATGGTTGACATTGTACCGGCAGTGACTCACCATAGGCTCACCGTAACAGTTTCTTTTCTAGAATACAAGTAACATTTTTATGAAGCTTTTTGGCACCAAATTGTTAAAACTATAGAATACGAGCGCCGAGAAAATAATTTCATTAATCAAACTAGTCGAGATCTGCGTTTCTTGTTACAGACAATATTAAGAATGATTATGAAACCATCTAATATAAAAAGATTTCTTCACTTTTCTTAGCACAAAGTCAACATAGGCGCAAAAGTGAACAATAATTTCGTCGTAGCAACGAACTCGGCTATCCGCGATTCGCAATAGTGGGGGAAACGTCCAACGCCAGTTAATACGGTATTTATAATAGTCGAGTCTTCTATAAATTATTACCACGGATGACAGTTGCCATACAGATATGCAGTGATCGTTTCGATTTAGCAAGTCATGTAACATACCCCGACCACAAGGCACTAAGAATATGAAATGCATTCATCACAATTATGCATTGATAGTTTATATCTTTTGGGAGGATCATAAACTAAACATGAGACGGAACTATCATACACAAAGTGTCTATAAGCTAATGTCATTTACATAAATAATGCACTTATACTGATGATGTGTCAAAATCTAAGGGAAAAAATGTTCGAAATATGCGAGATAAATATCAGATTTAGGAAGACACATTAGGAAAAAGCTTTGACCCACAAAAGGGATGCAAATGAAGAAAACCTGTACTAAGACAACTTAGCAACGCACCACTTTATTTTCAGGATTTCTTTTCAAAATGCTAGATTCTAAGACTTTTTGTTGATCATATATCATACCAGATGCAACTAACAATGTTTTGCTGAAAATATGGCTTTCATCGCGCTGTTCGTTTTAACGTAATCGCGAGGTTAGTGATTTTCGGTAAATGGTACCTAAAATACAGAAGTTTGTTCTGATTTGCAACACCGTGGTATCAGCATGAAGCGATAAGTCCTTGCTTAAGAAAAAACAAAAATAAGCAGCCATCGTATTTCAGTGAGGGGCTAACTTGATTTTACGGCGCGCCAACCATACCCTCAGATTCTGACCCGACTACAATAGCTAACAATTTGAAAACGAAATGTTTAAAATTTCAAAACTTTACGGAAGAATAAAAGATGCAAGTTCGTCGGCTTTAAATCCCCTCGTCTCAAGGCTTTTTGGATAAAAGACTTTTCGATCGTGGGTAAAAGGTTCCGTGTTTCATGACCTTTTCTATCAGACAGAACAGTAATTAAGTAGCCTAAGACAAGTTGTTTGCGTGACCGATGACTGTTTGGACTATCCTCAATCTGCAAGTTAAACTGAATCGCACATAAAACAGTAAAACATTCTCTCGTTTCCCTTTCTTGACTGACTACTGAGCAATCTTTAAAATACAAATTGCAAAAGCAAAACTTGTAAGCTTTATTTGTTCTAATCAGAGAACATGCTCCGATAATTTCCGCATAAGCGCACACTGAGCGACGAGCATATTAGTATTTTACACAATTTTTGCTGAAAAATACCCTAATAACCGCATTAAAACTTAAGCTTAAATGGACAATCACAATTTTGCAACGACATAAACACTTACATGGCATCATCATAGATTGTTTTGACTTGTGTATTTTCCTTTTGGTCCTTTGAGATCAAAGAGGATATATTGAGAAATCAGAAAATTATTATCGGTTTAGATTCATATTCTAACCAACGTTCAATATATTTGGCCCAATTTTGATTATACTAGTCTTTGTATCGACTATCCTGCTGAAAGTTGAAAAATTACTGTAACACTCTTTGGCTCCATGTTGCCAAATCTAAAGGGTCACTGACGAGGCTTGAATAGCCGAAACCGCGGTATGGCCCATCACCTTTCTAGAAAATATGCTCACTGCTCTTAAAGGATCTCAGTTTTATTTTTATTATTTATCAAGTTAATGTGTCCTTTTGGTTTGTAGTGTGCGCTCATTAGAACGATATTTTGTTATCTTAACTTTATATTATTTTGAAACGTTCAACGTGCTGTGCTCTAATTAGAACGAATTTCGGTATTTCTGTTTGTTTCACCGTTTTCTTTTGTTGCATGGCCGTGCAAGTCAGCATTAGCTGAGAGTAAAAGCGCAATCATTACGAAACAAAAACGCAAATGCGATACACTGATTATTAGGTTTGCTAGAGTCTGCAATCATGTTACGTATCTCAACGCTCGAAATTAATGTTTAAAGATTATTAGGTCATTCGTGTTACGTATCTCAACGCTCGAAATAAATGTTTAAAGGTAAAACTTCTCCAGCAGTGTTGTCGGTATCATACACGTGAAAAACATTTTCAAAATTCTATCGTAGACACTATGAATTGATTTCCAAGTGTTGGGTTAAAGACGCTTTTACGTGAGGGCCTTTTGGAATCAGAATCGTATGGTGACTTTGTTTACAAATTAAAGAAACCTATTGGAAGGAATGATTTTTTTTTTCTTTTCAGTTCCAAAATATCATTAAATGTTACATACGCATAGGATGTCATGCGACAGTCTGCATGCTTAGTTTTTAACCCAATCGGTGTTGATAATTATGCTGGCGAGTGCCTTCTTTAACCGGTGGGTCGGGTGTCAGACTCTATGATGGCCCCGTACACAAGCTATTCATTTTAGTTGGTTGGGGCCGTACCTGTTTTTCTGTTGCCTGGCCCACCGGGGTTCAACTGGTGTTTTTCTTTTGCTCCGGATTTTCAATTTGTTTTTGTTTGTTTGTTTTTTGTTGTTGTTTTTTTTTTGCGCCCAGGGATCTCCATCGTCGGACAGCTTGCTGAATCTATGAGTCCTCGTTTTTGATTCATCATGGTGGTTTTCATGGTTTAATTGTCTGTCCTTGATGATTCATTGACTAGTTAGAGATTCAACACGAGGACCGAACAATTAACTAAATGTTGTGAACCACTACAGAAGCTGAGGGTGGGGTTAGGCGCCTGTAAAATCAATTTAAGCACGCCAGTAATTTCACGTTACTGATCGTTCAAAGGCAATACTTATGTGGTGGTTCTTATTGTTTTATGTCTTGTGTTGAATTTTTGTGCTGTTAGCACCTTATGTATATTTAAAAGACCCATACCGAATAGTCGCATTTGACGATTCTCTTGTCGTTAATATATCAACAACATGTTTCTTATTAGGCTAGAAAGTCAAATTTTCTGATGTTTTACCTTTTGAACACCTTTTTATCGAAAACAAAAATGCGCTTTACGCGGTGTCGGAAAAGGGCCGAAAAATCAAAGGGGAAAAACTCTAGCGAGACCAAACCGGAAGTGACGTTTAGTCGTACAAAATATTAGCCATTTAAATGAAAGGCACACAAAGTAAATGCTTACACAAAATATTTATCACAGATTTTACACCATGCAACGCCGACGTTTTACTTTTTCTTGTTCTTTGATAATTATCAACGTTATCGGAAACATTTTATAAACAAAACATAAAAGGAAAATAAATTTTGTTACATTACTTGCATGTGAAAATAGCATTTCGCATAAAGTCCCGCATTTGAACCAGTTTTTATCACTGACAACTTCTCGTAGTTCATAATCTATTTTTTTTTTTTTTTTTTTTTTTTTTTTTTTTTGTGACGGCCGCTAAAACAACAAATTTGAATACCCGACACTTTTATTACCTTATTACCTTACCTTACGCGGTGTGTATGTCGGTGATCTATGATGTTTTTTTTTTAGTGACACACGCCGACACACGCCGCTAGATTGCGGCATATATCACTCGGCGGCACGTGGCAGATACTCAAAGACATTCCAATCTCATTGAGTAAACGAGTCTACCGACATTGACTTTTGTTCTAGATATCCTAGACTACTATTATTTTGATCTTTCTTTCTACATTTAATCAAATGCACACGCATTTATTATGATACGATTTTTAAGTAAGCGCCGTCATGAGAAGAACTGCATAAACCAAGGTGGAATTCCTATGATTTTATGTTACGAATGTATAAGTTGTATTTAAAATGGTAGTAACCCCATACAGTCACGACGCATATGCGCATGAGACGTTCAAGCGCAGACACCACGTAATTCATTCATCCCGCCCTTCCTGACCTTTATTTATATTTTCAAAAAGGTAGAGACGATGACCGGCTAGCTGTTAAGTGCCGGTCCCACGGAATTGTAAGGAATATTGTAAGTTTATTGATAAGACTGCGTATGCAAAATATGTATTTTCTTTTCCAACGTGATTCTGCCTTCTTAATTTGCACATCGGTGTCAAAGAAATGATTCCCAAATTAGTATTAAGACAATCGTAGAGCAATCTTAAGAGCAGTAGGACCGGGACTTTACGCGGCTGCATTAAAATATTAACACACACACACACACACACACACACACACACACACAGAGAGAGAGAGAGAGAGAGGTATGTGGTTCGGAAAACACGGCATATGACTTACATGAACAAGTATATCGTAATGTTTTCTTATGAAAACATGATGAGCGCTCATACACCCATATTTGCGGTTTTGCTTCTTGATCAAAACATTGTTGTCGATACGTCTAATTGTTAACTGAACTTCTGTATATAATGATGATTGTTTTAACAACTACATGTACTTTATTATTGTGCATAACCCCCAAAATAAAGTACGGATCAAATCAGGTCCCTCGGGGCTTGTGTTTTATTGGTTACCCGTGTTGATTGCACATGATTTGTATTTGTTGATTAACATAAATATTTGCAAATTTGTCCTTAAAGAATGAACGTACTTGAACATCTTTTTATTCGCCGGAATGGAAAATGATGTAAGTGATTTGTACACTAGAGAGAGAGAGAGAGAGAGAGAGAGAGAGGGTTTATTTTCGATTTGCAAAACTTAGTCGTCACATTGGCAAATGCATGTCATGAGATAATCTCTAATTTGCGAGTAACGGCGCTTACGCTGAATACTTTCGTTCAGACGTTGATCTCTCTCGCACACGCGCATGCCGCCAATAAGAATATTATTGCGTGTATTCTTACGCAACATAATCAGCATAACGCGGACAATGGTATCAAAACAAGTTTGTGATCGCGCAATTAATGAAAAAATATGATAAAAAAACAGATGTTTTATCCTTCATGTCACATGTGAAACAATGAAAATTTAATTATTATTTTCCCTAGATTTTAATTTTATAAGAACGGGTAAAAACGGCATGTATTCCTTATTACTTTGATAATCGGATCTGAAATAATTGCCATTGGATTAAGTGCTAAAGGCCTCATGTGTGTGAATGTAGAAAGTGTGTTATTTTTTGTCTAGATTTTTAAAACAGCATATAAAATCATTTCGTAACAAAACAAAACTACATAATATATGGTCAAAATGAACATAATCATGACACGAATGGCCTTGTTATTACGTTATCCAATGGTCTGACTTTATCGGACTTGTACGAGATGACGTCACAGATACTAAGCCACGCCCACACAGGTAAGACAGCGGAAAAACCCGGAAACAACCGATAATTTGGTTCCGTACTGCAATATTAAAAAGTCATTAATTTGTATACCCGCATATGAAATATTGTTTTTTGGACATGGATCGATATATTAATATGATTTATTTTGATTTTTAATCGAAATAGTACGTGGAGTATCGTCTTTAAGGGTGACTGAGTGTCCACCTATTGGGAAAATAGCTGCTCACTCGGTTTGCTATATGTTTTCTTAGTATGAGTACCTGATTATTAGTTTTTTCCCACCTCGGTTTTTGGAGTGGGAATTTCTTTCTGATTGCGCATTTTCCTGTTCGATGCCTTCTTGTACCTTCTTTTGTTGCATAGCCGTGCAAGTCAGCATTAGATGGGAGTAAAACCGCAATCATTACGAAACAAAAACGCAAATGCGATACGCAGATTTTTCTTGCACTTGTAAAATGGAAAAAGATCTTATTAAAAATGTACACCCCATTTTTTTACTTTAATGTGACGTGTAAGGGAATATAATTTACAAGGGCATGTTATTTTGATGTAATGTTATAACAAATTTACGCCAGTATTCAGCTTCTACTAAAATATATTGCACATAATTTCCAATATCAATTGAAAGCCAGACAAAGATCTAAGGCTAAAGATTCACAGACATGCTATGCAAAAATAAAGAAAGCAGACAATTTATAGCTAAAATCATTTTTTATTCAGTCTGCATGTAATGGGTTTATGATTCGGTGTTGGTTTTCTTCTCGATGGTTTATACCGTCTTGCAGACAACATAAATACGTTCAGTATTTATCACAGTGTCTACAAGTATAAATTATTTCCATAAATGCCACTTTTATTGAAATTTGTAAGAAGAGCTCCTAATAAGCAAAAACATACCCGAATTAGGAAGACAGAATTGGATGATTTCTGATCAAATGAATAAAATATAAATGGGTGAAAGGATACTTCAGTTTGAGATTCAGTGCTTCCGATCAGAAACACATACGAACGATGCAAGAAGGAAAATGTTAGCAAAATGACACGTGTCGCCTCAAATTGTTATCATGTCCCAACAGCTATCATAGTGATCGCTTCTGGTTTGTTCGGGTCATTTTACAGCCAATGGCAATTCCACAACATCGGACATTCTGTCGAATTCAGCGTATTTTCATGCTTCTCGTAGTCCACATATTGTTTTGGTGCCATCAAAGTTTAATAAATAAATGAAATATGACTTCAAGTGCCATTGAAATGGTCAGCAACACAATACTGAGAGGGTCAGTTAAAGGGTTCATCAACCTCCCCGCATTACCAAATAAAACACAATTCAAAACCATGATAAAGCAATGCCCACTCGACAGCTTTGAAACATTTTAACGAAATAAACTTACATTTACATCAAGCATAAGTAGCAAACACAGAGATGCTAGTTCGTCATCATAAGTTTGAACATCCTAGGTAGAATGATTGGGCTTTAGACATTAAACATTAAATGAATGATTGGAAGCCAAGGTCACCTTTGAATTACAATATGTTTGTGTGATAATTATGACCATCCTCAGACTGCAAGTCGAAAGAAAACAAGTCATAAACCTTCTAAAATGGACACATGTCTGTAAAAATGTTCAGTCACAATATTCAAATGCACGCAAAGAAATTTATCCCAAGTTTAAAAAAGATCTAGAATGCCCTATAAAATCATTTACGGTACTTCATGGACAGAAAATGTCAGTAATAAATTGGAAGATAAATGCCGTTAAGGTAATTTCAAAGCGAAAAGATTGTCTAAAGGTGCTACTGTCTGGTAACCATGTCTCTTCTCGATTAAAGTTTAAAACACGGCTAACCATAACATGAAGTTTTCGTACTTATAAAACATAGAAGCAGACCTGGAAATTGGATCTGTTTCGGTTCGTTTGGTGAAAAGGTTGTTTATAAAAAGCAAAATTCTGTAAAGAAAAACAAAACTAAAACAAATGATATCGGAAGCTCGTAACAAAAGTACATTTATATTTCTCTGAGCAGGTGCTCTTGTGTGCTGTCGGGTTTTAACATTTAACTTTTATCCTATTCGTTTGTAACGTATAATGATTTTTCTGAACTGAAAACTTAGAAAAATCATTCCTTCCTATTAGTTTCTAAAATTTGTAAACCAAGTCACCATAACATTCAGGCTCCAAAAGCCCTCACATAAAAGCGTCTTTAATCCACATTCAATTTGGAAATCATTTCATAGTGTCTGCGATATTTAGAAAATCGGACCAGGAAGTAACTTGAACAAAGCTGATATGCATGTTGCTGAGCCCTCTAGAGCTGAGTTTTGGGGCATAAAATAATCTGTATTGGATGTTTGAATGACTCATAAAAGAATGTTTCAAGAATATCCAGTCTCCTTGGAAAAAATGTCATTTTTCCTTATACAGGTAAAAATCATACAAGTATTAGATTTTGACAATTGACATCTCCTTAAGTCGGGGCCATCATAAAGTCTGACGCCCGACCCACCGGCGTGCAATTAAAGAAGGCAGCATAGTTATCAACCATGATTGGGTTAAAAACTAAGCATGCAGATTGTCGCATAACATTCAAGTTATAACCTATACGTCTGTAACGTGTTATGATTTTTCTAAACTGAAAAGAAAAATTAGACTACCTATAAGTTTCTTAAATTTGTAAACCAAGTCACCATAAAATTCTGGTTCCGAAAGGCCCTCATTTAAAAGCGTCTTTAAACCAACATTATATTTGGAAATCAATTCATAGTGTCTACGATAAAATTTAGAAAAGGATTTTCGAATTTTATGATACCGATAGCCTTGTTGGAGAAGTTTGGCCGTTAAACATTTATTTCGAGCGTTGAAGACTGTAACATGATTGCAGACTCTAGCAAACCTAACAAGTTGCGAAATGTATACACCATAAGAAGCACGACGAGGAACGTCACCATCCAAAAACGGAAAATTTACTACACTGAAAAAAAGTTATAAGAGGCCACCTCATATTTTGTCTCCTAGTTCAGAAAGTAAAATACGATCAATTAAAATTCATGATCATATGAATAGACCAATGTCTAACAGTGGCTCTGTGAGTTTCTGCATTCCAAAATGCGTGATACTTCTCACACAGACGAAGCATGTGTAAAGGTACCCTATTTCAAAAAGTCACACTTTATTAACATCAAATTAAATGTCATATTATGACGTTGTGTTTTTACATTTTAATTTATTTGAAAGTGCTACTGACTGCCATGATGCAAGATAAAATTAAGTCAAAAGTGTTGCTGCAATAAGAATCTTCGTTTCTGTTTTGCACATGCAAGAAGACAACAACCTGAATAACAGGAATTCAGCTTTTGTATGCAATTTGCATACCAACTTTGTTCTTCTCCAGTTGCGTTATTATCAGCAGCACGGCATTGAAATTTTCAGCGATTATTTAGGTCAAATACTAGACTCTGATAAACTTTGAAAATTAAAAAAATCGTCAACAAATTTTGTTTTTTTGTTCGTTAAAAATTGGCATTGAAACCGGAAGTGTGCGGCAGCCTTGACCTGTTGGTCCTCGAAAATGGTCAAAAACAGTTCAGTCGAATTATATCTCTAATTTCCAGGCCTCATCAAGTGAATTTAACAGGGGTCAACATGTTTAAGAGGCACATTTATGAATTTTTCAAAAAATCTCAAAATTTGCGATTTTTAAAAATGCATAAAAATTCTACCAGTAGAGAAAATTCGAATGTTTGAAGTTTTTCCGAGCCGTAACGACCCCTTTGATGACACCCGTTCCTAATTTCAATAAATGGTGTGCTGTATCCAATTTTTTATTTAAAAACATTGATTTTTGCATTTTTACTCCAAAAACGCCTTTAGTAAAAGAAAATTATTTCTTAACACTTTGGAACTTTACTTACTTGAAAGACACGTCTTTTGGCAAAAATTGTGCAATTTTCAACTTGGCTTAGAAACAAAAAATGAGTTTGAAAAGTGGCCTCTTTATAACTTTGTTTCAGTGTATATCAAAATCAAAATCTTCTGACCCAGAAAATAAAGAAACGCAACATACGCAACAAACACTTTTGGTTATTGTAGGCTTGGTTTGTAATGCAAGCCTGCGGGTATATGATCTTATAACATGAAAGCAGTATCCAAACGACAAATTACAGCTGATAAAGCCATTATGTCGGTTACATATGCTTGATGGCATGTGCATAACCTCACTGACCCACATTAGCGTACCCTGCATGGAAACATGATCAATTAAAGTCAAACGCATACCACTTTCATTGTTTTCAAATCTGCAAAATGTGATTGCAAATGTAACCAATGACCTGTTGGTAGCATTAGGTTATCATTTGGAACGTTTAACGTCACCAACGTCCGTGTCAAGACAAACGATATACGTCCCTTCCCTACGGTACCTGTGATGTCAGTTTTGCTTGTAAAGCATGTCCGGTTGTCTCCGTAAACACAGTTCAGTAAATACTGTATAAGCACAAATGACCCACATCAAATAATCTACATCAACGCAGTAATAAAAAATATCGTGTTTAAAACTATGATCAGATGATGTAACAAGGAGTAGGACTCAACCAAAGTAAAGCGTTGCTGGACACCTAACTGTTCAACATTACAAAAAATTGCCTGTGCAATATACAACGATTATTTTATTATTATTATTATTATTATTGTTATTATTATTATTATTTTTCTGAAAATGAAAAATTCAGTAGTACATATTGATAGTTTTAATATATTTGCTCGAAACATTGCTTGTGGGTACACGTAAGACGAGTACCCACAATCTATGTTTTGAAGCAAATATAAGAGGGGGAGAATGTATACACATACAGAACCAAGTTTTACTATATAATAGTGCGGTTTTAAGGGGATACGTGTATACATTTGAGCCGCCCCATGGGAAAACCAACAATCTGCATTGGCGAAAACAAAGACGCAGATCAGCTTCGCAGTAACTGCGAAGCTGATCAGCGCCTTTGTTTTCGCTACTCGGGTAGTACAATTCCTCCTCTACTTAACTCCAAAATTTCCAGCTTCTAGCTCTCTTCTGTGACTGTACATGCCGGTTTGTGTCGGACCTGTTCGGAAACCACATTGTTGGTTTTCCTACGAGGCGGCTCATTTCATGGACGTGTTATCCTGATGCTTGTTAAGAATGACAGGCATGAACCGAAAAAATGAATTTTATTTTCTAGATAAACATGTACATAAAAGATGTTGCCATCGTTCCAGGTTTCGTGTTTCACGGAAGGTTTATATTCTACAGAACAGTGGTTACGTAGCCCTAGGTGACAAGTTCTTTGCGTGACAACTGACACTTTAGACTATCCTTAGCCTGCGAGCCAAAAGGAAACAAGTCATAAAACATTCAAATAGATGCTCATTTCCCTTACTTAACAGGGCAATCAATGGAAACTCGAATAGCTAAAAATAAAACTGTTTTAGGTGATAGAATCTAAGAAGAATGAGTCCGTTTTATGCGCTTTATTCAAATATAACAAGTGTTAAACGTAACGCATACAAATCGGTTTCCGCTCAAATTGAAATTCATTCTGTAATTTGATAACCATAAGCGCCAACATTCTGATTTTCATATTGCATAAAAAACGAATGAAGGAACGGACGATCTTTTCATCAAATTTTAAAGTCAAAAATTATTGAAATAAGTTTTTCAAACCTGTGTTGGTGTTGCGAAACTATTACATATTGTGGCGCATTGTTGTCAGTTATTTCTTTGCTGACCGTTTATTCAATCTGTCTGTGTGTTGTGTTCGTTGCCTTTGTTCTTTGTTGATACATTGAAGGGAATGGCCTGTTTGAAGGTAAAAACTTTTGAAATGTATTGCGTTCTTTCATTCCCACCTGGTATCTTTTGGTGTGGATTTTAATCAAAATGTATCAATTCCTGGTTCAATCTTCAAGTTGCACACCATCATTACGAAAACTTGCCCATGCAATAAACAGAGAATTTTGAGCTTTAGAAATTGGAAAATTTTAGCTGATTTTTTTTATATTTTTCTTATTTTTGCTCAAAACATAGATTGTGGGTACACGTTAGAACCGCCTCGGCGAGGCGGTTCTAACGAATACCCACAATCTATGTTTTGGAGCAAAAATAAGAAAAATAGGTTTACCCCTGCGTACCCCAGTTTTGCTACATAAAAGTGGGGTTCAAGGGGGTATACATTACACGGACATGTTTTCCTGATGATTTTCAGAATCAATTGTATGCCAGACGATTTGAGACTGACGATTCACAGACATGCAACTCTAAAATGAAGAAAGTAGACAGACGATTTATAGTTTAAATCACTTTTCGTTCAGTCTGCTTGTAACAGTTTATAATTCAGTGTTGGTTTCCATCTCAACGATTTATATCGCTTTGCAGACAACATGAATACGCAGATATGGTGTAATATTATTTCATATCTTCGAGAAGTATCAAATGACGAATTTAGGGAGCCAATAACATTATTACCATACGCAGTGTCTACAAATATGAAGTCATTTCCATAAATGCCACTTCTATTGCCAATATGTCAAACTCTCTTCGTCAAAAACGTTCCTAATATGCAAGAGAAATATCAGATTTAGTAAGACAAATTTGGATGGTTTCTGATCCAATGAATAAATGTAAATAGGTGAATGATACATCAATTTGATTTCACAATGTTTTACTCAATGCTTCCGATCAGAAACCCATACGAACGATGTAGGACAGAAAATGTTAACAACACGACAATACTGAGAGGATCTTATTAAGCCAGGTCAGTAAAATCAGCCCCCCCCCCCCCCCCCGCCCCAAACATGAAATGAAACACAATTCAAAACTATGATAAAGCAATGCCAAAGAATTTCCTTTCATTTTAATGAAATAAACTGTACACTTACATCAAGCATACTTGTAAGCAGCAAACACAGAGATGCTAGTTCGTCGTCAAAAGTCTGAATAACCTTGGTAGAATGATAGGGCTTTAAACATTAAACATTAAATGAAAGATTAGAATTCAAGGTCACCTTTGAATTACAATATGTTTGCGTGATAATTAAGACTATCCTCAGTCTGCAAGTCGAAAGAAAACAAGTCATAAACATTTTAAAATGGACACATGTCTGTAAAAATGTTCAGTCGCAATATTCAAATGCACGCAATGAATTTATCCTAAGTTTAAAAAAGATCTAGAATGCCTCGTAAAATCATTTACGGTAGCGTAAAGGGGCCAGTGATCGATCAAAAATAGCAATGTTTGATAGATTTGCGGATCAGACATGCATTGCAGAATGCATGTGTACATACCATATCGAAGCTTGAACCTTCGCCATGTTTTTCAATATGTCAATTTATGACGTCATCACGTCACGTTCTCAGCGACGTCATTTTAACACACCCACCATCATACAGCGTGAATCAGGGTCAGGTGGACCAGTGATCGATCACCTCCTTATTCTCTCCAACACCGCGGCTAACTTGGAAGGTATGTACATTTTAGAAAGAATAATCATCGTTTACCGATAGCCATGAAACAAAGTTTTGAAATTTTCATTGAGTTAAAAGAAATAAAGCAGCGAAATGAGGTGGTCGAAAAGCATAAATGCCCTTTGAAACAATGGAAAACTGTTGAAAAACTAGCTCGAAAATCACAGAAATCGTCCATTAATCGCAGCGTTATCCAATACATTTTGGAATGTGGATCAGATTTGTTTAGTATGCAGTAAAGTTAAAAAATTTAGCCAGTCGGAACGAAAGCAGGTTGTTTCAGCTTGAAGGATTTATTCAACAATCACCGCTTTTAAGCAGTACAATTAAGAACCCCTCTTCGTAAAGTGCTAGAAAATTCAAGATAGAAAAGCTTTCCAAATAAATTTAAATTAGTGTATGTAAGGTAATATATCGCGCTTTAAGTTGGGACTAGCATAATATTTATTTCAGGTATCCTTTGAGAATTAATAGCCGATAACCACTAGTTGATCTATCACTGGTCCCTGATCGATCACTGGTCGCCTTACGCTACTACATGCCTTGGACGGAAAATGTCAGCAATAAATTGGAAGATAAACGCCATTAAGATAATTTCAAACCGAGTAGATTGTCTAAAGGTGCTAATGCCTGGTAGCCATTTCTCTTCTTGGTCCAAGTTTATATCATGGCTAACCATAACCCGAAATTTTCGTACTTCTAAAACATAGAAGCAGACCTGTAAATTGGATCTGTTTCGGTTCGTTTGGTGAAAGGATTGTCTATAAAAAGCAAAATTCTGTAAAAAAAAAAAAAAAAAAAAAAAAAAGGGATTCAATTACTTCGGCACAAGCTCCGCCTATTTTCGAATCATCAGAATGCGTGGCACATATCATCTATGTGAAGCTTTTTCGGTGCCACATTGTCACAAACATTGTATGCATACAGAAAATACTTTAATTAATCAAACTAATGGAGGTCTGTGTTTCTCATTCCATACATTCCACAGTTCTAACAATTACAATCAATGAGGTGTCATCAATTTTATTTTTTATCAACTCATTTGTTATAGGGGCACAAACAATAGACATGTACAGAGAGCACAATTATTATGTCGTTGTCCATCAGGAAAAGGTGTCCATAAAAAGTATACCCCCTTGAACCCCACTTTTATGTAGACAAACTGGGGTATGCAAGGGTATACCTATTTTTCTTATTTTTGCTCCAAAGCATAGATTGTGGGTACTCGTTAGAACCGCCTCGCCGAGGTAGTTCTAACGTGTCCCCACAATCTATGTTTTCAGCCAAAAAAAAAAAAAAAAAAAAAGAAAGAAAAAAGAAAAAAATGTCCAAAAAATCCACTGAAAATTTTCATTTTATACAATTTAGAAAAATTTGTATACTGCATGGGCATGTTTTCGTAATGGGGTTTCGGCGGTTGAAGGAAACGTCCAAATCAGTGAATTTATTGTTCTTATAGGTTATACATTCATATAACAATATAAGATGCAGTACAAACAAGCAGATATATCAGACTTCAGACGTGATATTTACAAATTGTTAAAAGGGAAATCATTTGTACAGATTTTCATTGAATTTTGTCCATTTCCCATGTTCTAGAGCTCAATAATATGACCCTTTGAATACGTTATGCGTTTATTCTGTTTGCCTATGTCCCAGGCTTAAATGAGTTAATGCCATATCCACAAAAAACACTTATATTAACGATGTGTCAAAATCAGAGAGGAAACCGTTCCTAATATGCGAGATAAATATTAGATTTAGGAAAAGCTTTGACCCACACAAAAAATGCAAATGCAAGAAACCCGTGAATGAACAAAATTGAATTCATGGTTGTTTATTTTAGAAAATCATGTTAAATCAGTAAGCAGTGGAATGACTGAATTGCATTCGTTTTCAAACATTATGATCATGAAACGCATCATACTACATATACACTGCGCATTATGTTCGTGGCATACACTGTATGCTTTATATAGATGCTTCATTTTTATTTGTATTTGCTAAAAGTGAGACTTTCATATACACATGTATTCTATTATACACCCCTTTATGACAGAACATCAGAAGCTGAATGATAAATTTCACATGCCGATCGACCCTATCGTTACAGTGGTCGCATTGTTTATTGCCACCTCCCCGTGACCAGCATTGTCCCGTTTTCAGCGTTTAATTATCGGAACACGGAACCAAAATGATCTTTGCAACGAAATGTTTACAAAATGGCTTAATGCCCCTGTTCATTTTTGGTATATTTTGGTTACGATATCATCCCATGGTTGTTGCATCTAATATATTTGACAAGTTTCGGTATTAAACTGCTTTTTCGGGATTGCAGGAGTAATGCAAACATTTTCATTAATCAAACTAATGGTGTTTCTGGTTTCATAATAAATTGAAATGACTCAAATTTGATTAAATTATTTGAAGACGAAAATCAGATCTTGCTGTAATGAAAGTAAGCAATGACCAGGAAAAGGTGAACCAAGAAAGAAATTCCCACTCCAAAAATCGAGGTGGGGAAAAACTACATGTAAATTGACAATTAGGTACTTATACTTAGAAAACATATCGTAATCCGAGTTAGCAGCTATTTCTCAATAGGGGGCCACTTAGTTACCCGAACTTAACTAAAACTATAAAAACATAAAATAAAAATCTAACAGAACAAAAATTCGACTCCAAAACATAAAACAAATAGAACCACAACAGAAGTATCACCTTGGAACGATCAGTAATATAAAATTACTGGGGCTTAAATCGGTTTTACAGGGCCCTAACCTCACCCTCATCTTCTGCAGTGGTTCACAACATTTAGTTAGTTGTTCGGTCCTCGTGGTGAATCTCTAACTAGTCAATGAATCATCAAGGAAACAAATAAATCATGAGAACCACCATGATGAATCAAAAATGGTGACTCACATATTCAGTAAGCTGCCCGACGATGGAGATCCCTGGGCACCGAATAACTTCCTGAAAATCCGGAGCAAAAGAAAAACACTAGTTGAACCCCGGTGGGCCAAGCATCAGACAAGAAGCTCCGGCCCCAACCACTAAAATTAGTAGCTTCAAGTCGGGGCCATCATAGAGTCTGACGCCCGACCCAACGGCGTACAAGTAAAGAAGGCATCACAGTTACTGTAGACCTGGAAATATTCGCCAGAACTCAATTTTCGCTAATATTCGCGAATTGGTTGCCTCGCGAATTCAAAGTTCTCGCTAATAAAGGGTCGCTATAAAGTTTATAGAATACATGGACATTCACTCGCGAATTCAAGAACTCGCAAATAATTCGAAAATAGAAAATTCGGGAAATAAAAGTCACGCGAAAATTTCCGAATTTACAGTATCAACCATGATTGGGTTAAAAACTAAGCATGCAGACTGTCGCATAACATTTTAGTTAAACCTTATACGCCCGTAACGTGTAATGATTTTTCTGAACCGAAAAGAAAAAATCATCCCTTCCTATAAGTTTCTTAAATTTGTAAACCAAGTCACTATACATTCTGGTTCCGAAAGGCTGGAAACATCTACCTTGGTCAAGTCAGAGAACAATTATTTGGGGAAGGGGATTGACCAGACTTAACGGCATGCCAACCTAATCTCAGACTCTAACCCAAGCAAAAATTTTGTTCCTCACTAGCCAAACATTTAAAATACGAAAATATGTTATTAAACTTAACTGAAAAATAAGATGCAAGTTCGTCTACGAAATCTTCTCATCTCCAGGCTTTCTACATAAAAGACGTTTTCATCGTTGTGCGTTCCGTGTTTCATGATCATTCCTATCAGACAGAGCAGAGATTTTATTTAAAAGTATTCCCACCCGTCAGACAAGCATATCCCTTTGTGTGCCTGTCTGAGATATTTCTGTCTCAGTACTAGTAGATCTCAGCTGTCTCAAAATGCCAATCATTTCTGTATTTAGCCAATAGAAATGTACATCTTCATGTGTACTTCCATATAAGGAAATGATAAGCCAGGAGTCAAATGTCAGTTTCAAAAATAAACTTGGAGATGTTAATTTCAGGAAGTTTACAGGAGTAATTGTAGTCTGCTGCTTTGATCAAAATCTCAAAATTTAATTTTGCTGAGCATTTTATGCACAAAACAAAATGCTGATTGAATCTTTGTAAGATTAGTACATATAGAAAATTATTTTTATTTTTCATTGGTTAATTTGCGTATCGTTTCATGTGAAAACAGCACTTGTAGCCTATTCAGAGTCAAAATGCTTTAGCTAATGGGTGAGAAAAATAATCAATGATGATGTTGAGGCCTCAACACGGACATCTCAGGCTCGTTTTCAGATAATTCGAGTCTCATGCATCCTCGGCAGAGCCTCGGATGAGACTTGAATAATCTGAAAACTTGTCTGAGATTTCCTTGACTCGGCCTCAACCCCATCATAGATTCTTTTAACCTAAGACAAGTTGTTTGCGCGACGTTTGATAGTTAAGACTATCGTCAAGCTGCGAGTAAAAAGAAACAATAAAAGCACACTAAAAAAAAAAACAAAAAAAAAAAAAACAAACAAACAAAAAAAAAAAAAAACAAAAAAAAAAAAAAAAAACAAAACAAAAAAAAAAAAAAAAAAAAAAAAAAAACGTGCAATGCACACGGCTAACAAACCTTTAAATGCGTAACCGCGGTTAAGAAAAGAAATCCGATTCATGTCCTTCCGGTTTCGCATCAGATGACCAACAAAAGGTAAACAAACTTTTGCAGCTCGTGTTTCCGAGTAAAATATTTCGATTCGAAGACAAATATTATAATTCTCTCAATGCTATTTCATTAGTTAGACATTGCTATATTTGGACCCCAAAGGATTTCCAGAAATTTTTCTTTATAATCATAATTTTTATTCCCTACCCCAAAACACATGTTGGGATTGCATTGTACACGACGAAAATGTGGGTCAGTCGCAGGGATATTTTTAGATTTCCGCTCATTACGTCCATATTAACGGAAAGCAATACAGTGCGCAGATGAGTTTAACATTGTGTGAGGTCTGGTGACAGTTTCGTTGCCTCTGGCCAATGCATTCTATGCATATGTGGTTAAAAGCTGTGTCAACATTTCGGTTACGAATTTAATCATTAGAATGATAGCAATATAGTCATTATAGAACACATGTATTAATTTAAAAGTTTTTGTTTTTGTTAATTGTTTTACGCTGAAGATTATTGTCACATTCTCTCGTCCTTTCTTAATAGTTGCTTACTCAAATTTGGTGTGTTTGTGATATTTGCAGTGAAAATGTTTGATATAAAATAATACAAACTGTCTATGAAATACATGTAATACAATAGTTCACATGCATGATATTCCTGTTCATGAAGACGATTTTACAGCATTCTGTATACTTTAATTTGTTTTCTCTTGGTTTTATGTCTTTCAAAACGCTTTACAGGGAAATAAATACCATAACTTGAACAGGTTGAGGTTTTCAAACGTATCTTGAAATATATCCTTCATAGTTTAATGATTAAATGCGTACCCATCTTTTCCTTCCCTTCAAATCGATAATGACGGGCACTGACACAACGAAATACTGGCACAGACATCAGATGCAGTTTAGTTAATACATATCTGTAAATTTGTCGTAGAACAATCACTAAAATTTGATATTTACCAGCAAATTGTCCAATTTTTAGTTGTATTTCGCCGACTTTGGCCTTGTTGGAACACCAGGTTCGAAGAAGGGAATTATTAACTCAAAGACCATCAAATTATTTTGCGAGCTACTTTGGTGCTGAGTTACAATAGTAAATAAGTGACAATATAGCATTCATAGATAATCGATATATTTCTGTACTAAAATATAATCATCAATCGATCATAGTAGTGTATGTTTTGTTTACCTTTTCTTGGTCTTCATATGCGGAACCGGAAGGGCGTGAATCGGATTTTCTTTCTTAACCGGCGGTTACGCATTTAAAGGTTTGTTAGCCGTGAATGCATAGATTTTTCTCATTACGAAAACATGCCCATATGATAAACAGTATTTTTTTTTTTTCAGGTCAAAAATCGATAATTTTCAGAGGAAATGTTTTTATATTTTTCTTATTTTTGCTCAAAACATAGATTGTGGGTACACGTTAGAACCGCCTCGGAGCAAAAATAAGAAAAATAGGTATACCCCTGCATACCCCATTTTTACTATATAAAAGTGGGGTTTAAGGGGGTATTTATTGCACGGAAATGTTTTCCTGATGTTTCGGCTGTAAAATGGAAAATTTTAATTTAAAATGTACTTCTCAGTTTTTACTTTAATATCGTATATTTTCTAAGGACATGTTATATCTGATAAAAGGTTAAAACAATTTGTTTCCAGTATTAACCTTTTGTTTGTACATCATTTCGAAAATCATTTGTAAGCCAGACAACGATCTGAGGAAAAAGATTCACAGACATGCAATCCATAAAGTCACTTTTCGTTCAGTCTGCTTGTAATGAGCAGTTTATGATTCAGTGTTGGTTATCATCTCTATGATTTATACCGCCTTGCAGACAGCATGAATAAGTTCAGAATTTGTCTGACATAGATTCACTACTATTATATCATATCTTTGGAAGGATAAAATGACAAATTTAAAAGAGCGTAAATACAATATTACCATACACTGTGTCTACAAGTATAAAATCATTTCCATAAATGCCACTGACAAACTCTGTCGAAAACGCTCCTTATATGCAAGAGAAATGCCAGATTCAGTAAGACAGATTTGGATGGTTTCTGATCCAATGAATAAAATGTGAATAGGTGAAATGATACACCAATTTGAATACAAAATGTTTAACTAATGTTTCCTATTATATATAAAACCCATACAAACTAAGAAAGAAGTGAACGAAATGGCATATTTCACCTTATCCTTGTGAGTCGAGACTGAATATAAACCGATGACTCATATTTTTCAGAACTCTCTCACTGAACTCAAAGGATATAAAGGAATACGTGATTTAGACGGTGATTGGGGGGGGGGGGGGGCTTTTGACGGCTGTCACACGACACAACTCCAAATGCAGTAATGCAAATAAAATTCCTTTAAGCAATGATGATACTACTAAATGAGAAACGAGTCAGGCCATACCGCCGGTTTGGCTGGTCTCGTCAGAGAGCATTTTTTATGTAAACTGATCTGATTTTAAGATCCCACAGTTTAAGACAAGTTCAGGTCAACGACATTTAAATTCTTATCATGGATGAGGTCGGAAACTTGACCCCTCTTTGGTCAACTGATAAGAAACTTTCCTTTCCTGCTAGTTATTATCTTTTCACAAAGTATAGAGCTTCTTTCAAAATGGTGGTGATCTTTATTTTTGCAGCGTTGATAGCCTTTGCTCAGGTAATTACTTTCTTTATTTCTTAACGGTCATTTTTAAAAATCTTTCTCGCTGTTTAAATTGTTAAACATAGACATCTAGTAACTTTGATAATCTTAAACTTCGTCTATGTGTGTAGTGCTAACAAAGTCACAAACTATCCAATCCTTAGAGCCTTACAAAGCTAGCATAGTGGATAGCAAAATGCTTCCCGCGACAATTCAGGCAGTCTCAGATACGTTTGCAGCCTTTAATTTGCATTAAGTCGTTGATTTAGGCTACTTTGAGTCGTCACATGCACAGTACGGGTGTTACCTCGGTGTAGAACCGGTCTTGCTCCCGGTTCTACCACGGTGTCGTCACTGTGCAGGCCGGTTTGCTCCGGTTTTACTATGGTAAAGCCCGGTGTTACCCCGATTGTCTACGGTGGGTCACTTTGACTGCCGGTCACGCCACGGTTATGCCCCAGTGTTTCGCGGTATTGAAAATGATAGCAACCGGGGTGAACTGCGACGCTACCGTGCACCGGGGTGAACCGGGACGTCACCGGGGCAAACCGGAGTTCACCGTGGCAAAATCTTTAAAGCCGGTTTGCCCCGGTGGCGTCCCGGTTCACGACGCTGAAGTCTTGGCGAAGCCCCGGTTTGTGCCGGGATAGCCCGATGTTGTCCCGGTTACCCAAGGTTTACGCTTTTTTTCAGTCGTCAACGACGCCAGCCGGAGTTAAATGTCTAAAAGACAGCGAATGTACCATTGGGGAGTGTTGTTACAAGAAGCATGACGATCTGGTTGTGAGCAAACGACAGGGAACATTCGAGGGTTACCCTTTCCCTAATTTACACCATCATGATTATTCTAACAGGACGGGTAAGTGTCTAATCACATGATTGTTCGGGCTTCATTTTGTTTAATCACCAATTAATGCATAAAATACACGTTTATCCCAATAATGTACATTTTACCACCCAACCCCATCCCCCAAAATAAATAAATAAATAATAAATAAATAAATAAATAAATAAAAATATGGAAATTCCACTTTTCCGTGATAAGATTGATTTAACCGCAATACCTAAATATTCGTTTGTACCCGAGATATGTTCGTTTTTATCAATCTATACAAATGCCTTTAATGACACTGCACCTCATATATCAATGCTTTCGATTTAAGACATAAAGAAAACTAGATTTTCACATTTCCTACATTGATCTAATGTCTATCCAGGCTTTTGCCAAAGTTACAAGATGGAAGGTGATTTCTGCAGCATCTATGACGCGCAAAATGGCTACTGCAGTTGTAACACCAAGCTGGGAATGTCGTGTAAATATGTGCATGAACCTGTCACTATCAACAAGCGGAAGGTCTATGTCCCAGGATCTGGTTCTTTCAAATGCACTAGCGAACTTCTGCTTTCGTAATTGGGATTTTATCTGAATATTATGGCATTTTATTGTACTATTTCGCAGAATTAGAACTGTTAAGCTAGTTGTACTTGAATTTAATGCAATTGTTGATCAACACGGGTGTATACTATTCAGACTGACTGTAATCCGTGCATTGGAAATTCAATACATATATATGACTTTAAATGACGCAAAATATGTTTTGCTTGTTGTTTTTTTTTCCTTAAAATAATCAGCCATATTAACTAGATAGAAAGTCAGAGGACCAATGGTGCTGCATGTAGCAGAATTCTCATCACCGGCAGTTGTCGGATGCGCGCAAAATTTTATATGGAGCGTTATCGGGAATGCTTATTTAATCCTTAATATCTTTTTTGCTATTAATCCTATCATACCTGTGCGAACAGTTATGTAAAGCCCATTCATACCCCTTTAAGATGAAGTTAAAATTAATTTTCTATCTTATGTAAAAAATAGTCTGTTTGTTGAAATACTACAGGTACTATCAAAATGTAATAAATATATAGTAAATAAGGAAATTTCTACATCATTTCTGTCGCTTTCACGCTTATTTGCATCAAAATGCATCATACTACAATTAGTGTGCGAACAGCTTCTATTTGTACAATGCATCTTCTTTTTATTGGTGCAAATTTTAATTTTGTATTTAAATATTAAATTAGTCTGTTTGGATAATTCCATTAGCAGGTAATAGTTTCAGTTTCCGCTCGTGCGTTTTCGGATTTTTCCGTACCGTCACGTAGTTCAGCGGAAAACTTAATCTCTTAACAGGTAAGGTATTAGGTATTTTTATTTTATGACACCTCCTGTCATCCGTTGCTATAGCGGTCAACAATTTACGAGATATTAGGAAGTATTTGATAGTTTACTTGATATTGTTTATGATAAATTTCAATGCTAGTTTGTTATAGCTACGACAGCGCTATTTATATAGTTACAGAATAAATCGCGGAAACAAGATTAATCGAGCGGAGCGATTATAAAGTTTGCTTCGTTCACTGATAAATTTCTGTTTTAAAGGTACAAAAAGTCAAACAAAGAAATTATGAAGTTACGCAGTTAATTTAAAACATTAACACCGTTCAATTCAAGACATAGCCACACAATAAAAAATAATTACCAATTAAAATCCAAATATAGATTAATTGTTATATGAAAGTAAATTAAATGAAACGGAACAGAATTCAGTGCGGAACATGAAGGTGCGATCTACTTATTCTCAATATATTACTCAAAATTAACTCATTTTTAAAGCATAACTGACATGAGATCTCCAGACCAATCGTCTAGTCCATTAAAGTTACCTAAACATGGCTCGAACTTGAGACTCGTCGACAGCAAGAAAAGAAACAAGGAAAATAGTCTCTCTCTCTCTCTCTCTCTCTCTCTCTCTCTCTCTCTCTCTCTCTCTGTGCATATAAACATTTTAATAAATTTAATTATTTGTAACGTGAAAGCTATCGAGATCAACAAGTTGAACACAAACCAGGCTGCACAGGTACGCAGTTACTTTGCATCTTTCATCATTGGTTTCGCATATGAAATAAATAAATAAATAAATAAATAAATAAATACAAAAATAAATAATTAAATATTTATATAAAATGCGATAACATTGACAGAGTAATTTAATCATTTTCATTTTGAGCAGGCAAGAATACACTGATCGGTCCATAAGAACAGAAATAAGCTAAATGAGTGAAATTAAACAGAACTTAAATTTCGAAGCATGATTCGACTGATATCTATATCAGCGAAATACATAGAATGGATCAGTCTGCGGTAGCGCAGAACATCTGTGTCATTATAGTATAGCCATAAGCAGGGTTTCATATATCACCCCGACAAGTTTTAATCGCAGTGTTTTCATAAGACAGGTGTGACACGCGTCCTGTGGCAATATATCACAACTTTTATCAAAACACACAAGCTAGACACAGACCAACGCGAAATTGCATTTTGTAATAAGAAGAATTGGTTTGTCAACTTGCTAGCGCAGTTTTCGGCGTTTAATTCAAAAATATAAACCATTGCGAAAACTTGCCCATGCTATATATGTAGAGATTTTTAAGAAGCAAAAAAAAATTAAAATTTCATTGAAAATTGAAAAAAAAAAACTTTTTTTTTTTTTTTTTTTTTTTTTTTCGCTCATTACATAAATTGCGGGTACACGTTAGGACCGCCTCGCCATAATGTATGTTTACGATGAAAAATAAGAAAAATATGTGTACCCTTGCATACCCCACATATAAACGTGGGGTTTAAGGGGGTATATTTTTCATGGAAATGTTTTATAGTATTCAGTGCGCAAATGTACAGTTGTCACAGTTACAAAACACGTCTCGGCTAAGTTGAACTCTTCAAATACACGCTCTTTTCTTCATTTGCTTGTTGTATGTTTGAACTATCAAAAATCTACAGGTAAAATTTTAATCTCCTAGCCTCGGGCCCTTGATCGACCTGCCAGGTACACTATCGGAAAATCACGGAAATTTACGAAGATAACTTTACCTGTCTAGATGCGACTGTCACTAATCCCTTAGTTTGATAAGGCCAATATTGGATGATGAGATTTTTTGGGTATGAAAACGCTCACCTGAGATCTGCTATATATATACCGAAAAAGGTGTTTGAATATGATGGTAAATAGCCCCAGTGTAGGGTCAGATGGACCCTGGGGTCATATTTTTACAATTATCAATATTCTGTCCTGTTGCCAATTTTCTGCATGTTTTCCCTTCAAATGACATTTTAATTAGCATTCTCCCTAAGAATCATGCAGGTCCTATGGAAATGGTGATAAGTGACTAGTCACAGAAATCGTTCATTTCACCTTCATTTAATCAGACATGATGAAAAACTTTCACAAAACAAAGCATTCCTTTTTTCTGACAGCGGTTGCCATGGAAACCAAAAATCAAAATTTCACGGAGATTGGCAGAAAATCCTTAAACGAAAAAGAGCAAATTGACACTTTTTGAGGTGGTATTTGAGCTATGATTATTGTTTAGAATGTCTATATTAGTACTCATATCAATAGCATGTCATGACTTTTATTTAAAATTGTATTGAAAATTGAAAAATGAAATTTGCATTTTGTTGCCTAGCAACGTAAGTACCACCACATAAATCAAATTTTCAAACTTCCGATTTTGGACATTTTCAAACCAAATTATCTCCTAACAGCATGAGTGTATACCAGTTATACATATGGCGCCTTAACAACCAACACTTGTTTTTGAAATGCAAAGAATAAAATAACTCAAAATGTTTCTATTTTTTGTAACCATGGCAACCAAACTATGGAACCGTCAGCAATTTTGCAAAAAAGGACAATTTCAAACCAAATTATCTCCCAACAACACATGTGTATATGAATTATGCATGTAGTGCCTTCATGATCGACACTTGTCTTTCAAATGCAAATAATAAAATAACTCAGAATGTTTTCATTTTTTGTAACCATGGCAACCAAACAATGGAACCGTCAACAATTTTACAAAAAATGACATTTTCAAACCAAATTATCTCATAACAGCACAAGTGTATATGAATTATGCATAAAGTGTCTGAATCATCAATACTTGTTTTTGAAATGCAAAGAATAATATAAATCAGAATGTTTCTAATTTTTGTTACCATGGCAACCAAACAATGGTACCTTCACCAATTTGACAAAAATGACATTTTCAAACCAAAATATTTCCTACCAACAAACAAATACATGAACAGTGTATATGTTGTCTTTATTCAGAACTGTTTTTTTAAAAAAAAAAAAAACAAAAAAAAAACAACAACAAAAAAAAAAACAAGCAATAAATAACTCGAAATATTTCTGACTTTTGTAACCATGGCAACCAAATCATGCATGGCAACAATAGAACCGTCAGCAGTTTTGAAAAAAAAAAAAAAAAAAAAAAAAAACATGACATTTTTAAACCAAACTATCTCCTAACAGCACAAGTGTGTATGAATTATGCATATAGTGCCTTAATAACCAACACTTTATTTCGAAACGCAAAGAATAGAATAACTCAAAATGTTTCTATTTTTGTATCCATGGCAACCAAACAATGGAACCGTCTGCAATTTTGCAAGAAATGGCATTTTAAAACAAAATTATCTCCTAACAGCACAAGTGTATATGAATTATGCATATACTGCCTTAATAACCAACACTTGTTTTGAAATGCAAAGAATAAAATACCTCAAAATGTTTCTATTTTATTTTGTAACCATGGCAACCAATGGAACTGTCAGAAATTTTACCAAAAAATGAAATTTTCAAACCAAATTATCTCTAAACAGAACAAGTGTATATGAATTATGCATATAGTGCCTCAATAACCAACACTTGTTTTTGAAATGCAAAGAAAAAATAACTTTGAATGGTTATAATTTTTGTTACCATGGCAACCAAACAATGAAACCCTCAACAATTTGACAAAAATGTGACATTTTCACACCAAAATATTTCCTAACAACAAACAAAAATATGAACAGTGTCTATGTTGTCTTAATAAAGACCTTTTTTTTCTTTTTAAACAAACATAAAATAACTCAAAATATTTCTGATTTTTGTAACCATGACAACCAAATCAAGCAGCCATCTGCGATTTTGCAAAAAGTGACATGTTCAAACGAAAATATCTTTTTACAAACAAAAGTGTATATGAACAATGTTTATATTGCCTAAATTGCTGCCATTTGGCAATTTAATGCCAAAAACAAAATAACAAATTGTTTCTTTCTATTTTTGTAACCATGGTAACCAAACAAAGGAACCCTTAGCGATTTTGCAAAAAATACATTTTAAAGACAAAATATCTCCTGATAACAAAGGTATATAAGAACAGTGTCTGTATTGCAATGATGACAAACGTTTATTTTCAAAAGCATGTAATGAAATAACTCAAAATGTTTCTATTTTTGTAACCATGGTTACTAAACTATGGAAATTTCAGCGATTTTAGAAACAAAATGACATTTTCCAGCAAAATTATCTCATTGCAGCAAAGATGTATATGAGTTATGCATATAGTGCCTTAATAGCCAACGCTTGTTTTTGAAATGCAAAGAATAAAATAACTCAAAATGTTTCTAATTTTTGTAACCATGGCAACCAAACAATGAAACCGTTAGCAATTTTACAAAAATTACATTTTCAAACCAAATTATCTCACAAGTGTATATGAATTATGCATGTAGTGCCTTAATAACACTTGTATTTTAAATACCAATAATATAATAACTCAGAATGATTATAATTTTGTTACCATGGCAACCAAACAATGGAACCCTCAACAATTTGACAAAAATGACATTTTCAAACCAAAATATTTCCTAACAACAAACAAATATATGATCTGGGTATATGGTGTATTATTATTATTTTTATTTATTTATTTATGTTTTTTTTTTTTTTTTTGCAAAACCGCTAAGGTTTGGTTGCTATGGTTACAAAAATTAGAAAGAAACGATTTCAGTTATTTTGTTAAATTACCGAATGGCAGCAATTTAGGCATGTTATATACATTGTACACATACAGTTTTGTTTGTAAAAAGATATTTTCGTTTGAACATGTCACTTTTTGCAAAATTGCCAATGGCTGCTTGATTTGGTTGTCATGGTTACAAAAGAAAGAAATATTTTAAATTATTTTATGTTTGTTTAAAAAGAAAAAAAGCTTGGTTTAAAAAAAATGTTCTTAATTAAGACAACATATACACTGTTCATATATTTGTTTGTTGTAAGGAAATATTTTGGCGTGAAAATGTCATATTTTTTGGCAAATTGTTGAGGGTTCCATTGTTAGGTTGCCATGGTAACAAAAATATAACCATTCGAAGTTATTTTATTCTTTGCATTTCAATAACAAATGTTGATAATTAAGGCACTATATGCATAATGCATATGCATACATGCATAATTCATATACACTTGTTCTGTGAGGAGATAATTTGGTTTGAAAATGTCATTCTTGTAAAATTGCTGACGGTTCCATTGGTTGGTTGCCATGGTTACAAAAAAAAGAAACATTTTGAGTTGTTTTATTCTTTGCATTTCAAAAACAAGTGCTTTGTTATTAAGGCACTATATGCATAATTCATATACACTTGTGCTGTTTGTAGATAATTTGGTTTGAAAATGTCATTTTTTTTCAAAATTGTAGACGGTTCCATTGTGCTGTAGTGTTGCCATGCTTTATTCGGTTGCCATGGTAACACAAGTCAGAAATATTTTGAGTTATTTAATGTTTGTTTGTTTAAAAACAGCTAAGGTTCTGAATTAAGACAACATATACACTGTTCATATATTTGTTTGTTGATAGGACATATTTTGTTTAAAAATGTCATTGTTGAAGGTTCCATTGTTTGGTTGCCATGGTAACAAAAAATAGAAACATTCTATATTTTATTCTGTGCCTTTCAAAAACAAGTGTTGATAAGTAAGGCACTATATGCATAATTCATATAAACTTTTGTTGTTTAGAGATAATTTGGTTTGAAAATGTCATTTTTTTTTGTAAAACTGTTGACGGCTCCATTGTTTGGTTGTCATGGTTACAAAAATAGAAACATTCTGAGTTATTTTATTCTTTGCTTTTAAAAAACAAGTTTTGGTCATTAAGGCGCTATATGCATAATTCATATACATATGTGCTGTTAAGAGATAATTTGGTTTAAAAATGTCATTTTTTGCAAAATTACTGACGGTTCCATTGTTTGGTTGCCATGGTTACAAAAAATAGAAACATTTTGAGTTATTTTATTATTTGCATTTCAAAAACAAGTGTTGGATGTTAAGGCGCTATATGTATAGCTGGTATACACTCATGCTGTTAGGAGATAATTTCGTTTGAAAATGTCCAAAATCGGAAGTTTGAAAATTTGATTTACGTGGTGGTACTTACGTTGCTAGGCAACAAAATGCAAATTTTATTTTTCAATTTTTAAAACAATTTCATGTAAAAGTCATGACATGTTATTGATATAAGTACTAATATAGACATTCTAAACAATAATCATATCTCAAATACCACCTCAAAAAGTGTCAATTTGCACTTTTTCGTTTAAGGATTTTCTGCCAATCTCCGTGAAATTTTGATTTTTGGTTTCCATGGCAACCGCTGTCAGAAAAAAGGAATGCTTTGTTTTGTGAAAGTTTTTCATCATGTCTGATTAAATGAAGGTGAAATGAACGATTTCTGTGACTAGTCACTTATCACCATCTGCATGATTCTTAGGGAGAATGCTAATTAACAGTTTTTTTTTTCTCATTCAAATGCATGAGCGACATATGGTGACTTTTCCGTAAAATAGGTGAAGGTCATCTCAGGGTCATGATTGATAATACATTGTAGTCTTTAGTCACCGAAGCTACATAGTAAGTTTAGTTGGAATCGGTCTTTTTGAAGGGGGTTTACCTTATATGGACATGGCGGCCATCTTGGTAATGTCACCTGGATCGTTTATGAAGACATGGTTTCCTCCTTCTTATAACTGCTTCATGTAAGATTTGGTTTGGCTTTGATTGGCTAAGTGGTTTCAGAGAAAAAAGATCTTTTGGTTAACGACGGATGGTAAAGGGCGGACGCCGGGTGTCTGCCTATTCAATACGCTTACCTGTGAGCATTCGGATCAGGTGAGCTAAAAGCAATGAGATGGCCAAATTAAATAACACATTTTGAATCCATGGTTTATTTATAAAAATACAAAAATACGACTAAATGTAAGTAAGGAAGTAAGTAAGTATGTTTGTATGTATGCAAGTTAGTAAGTAGCCTCATGAGTTCGCGGCGATCTTTTTGTTTATCCAAGATAAGAATTCTGTGACCTTTGTGTAAACACCTGGAGCATTGGGGACGGCACAACCTTCGCCGAATGACGTGATACCCATAAGTGTGTAGGTGCCTGCAATTATATGATATATAGATTTAATTTACTTTTGCCAACATAAAACCGACAGTGCACTATCTATATGCCAAACAACGGCATGAGTCGAATTGCTTTAAGTTTAATACCAGAATTATTAGAATGCACTAGATTTTGGATAATATTCAGTAGTGCATAAACTTTGCACCCCTTAAGAAAATAATACATGTATATCAGAAATTCAGATTTGTCTTTTTATTTAGTCCCTTAGATGACCCAGGTAAAAATAAAATTCGCTGCACCCCGAGAGGTACCAAGGTTGCTATATACCACATTGTAGGTATTTTTATGCTGAATTCAATGCACAATGTTGTCAGTCTGGCAACCTGTGCAGAAAGTTTGTAAACACTAATTTTGTGGCCAGGGTATGACAAAATCTATTTTTCCACCAAATATGAAAACGCGATCATGGTGCTTCCCTGTTTCATGTCTGTAAGTTACTGATAGGTCTAATGATAGGTCTAATGACTCTTAAAGTATTAGAAGGTTGGTTATCTGTGCAGGATGTTTGCAAACACACTTTTATATGGCCAAGGTATGACAAAACCTAATTTTGTACCAAATATCAAAACTTGTTGATCGTAGTGTTTCTTTGTATCATGTATGTCACTTGCTGATGGTTTTAATGACTCTAAAACATTTGAAGACACATGATAGCACTAACAAAAGTATATGACAATGAGTTGTTATGTTTCAAGGTTGACATAGGGGGTACCACCCGTTGAAACATATTGGTTTTTGGGTGAAAATCGAAAATAACACAAAAATGGCTAACATATTTAAAACAATTTATGCATTTATAGTTCCTATATATGGCTTTTCATTATGCATAAAATAACAAATAACATACTAGTCGCTAATAATAATGATAATAATAATAATCATCAAATGAACACAATTGCATGTACGTGTATATTCAATACCTAAAACAGAGTAATTAACACATGAATCATTGCAATTATGAATGGAATGTTTTGACAACCTCAGTGACTACAAACAACTGTTCGATACCGTTCTTATTTTACAAAAAATCCCAATATTTAAATAATTGATTTGCATATTCATGAATATTAACCCATGTTTTGAGAAATGGACTTTCCCACCATTATCATTTGGGTGAGCTCATTTCCAATTGCAGGGGCATCAGCAGTGATTTTGTTTTCATTTTCAATGAAATTCCTTTTAACAAACAGAAAAGCCCCACACATGGGGTGGTACTTTTGGGGCTATACTATTTGCATATGTCCCAAAAGGGACAGCAGGCTTATACTGCATGAATTAATATACGAAATCGGAAAAGAGTAGCAGAAAATTAGGGGTACATACAAAATGGCATGTTTTAACTTGCTGCAAGGACATAGCAATTTTACATTAATGCCTTTTAAATCATTTAATTTGTAGATTCATGAAAATTTATATTAAAAATAAGCAAATGGAGAATCAGCTGGCCAAAAATAGGGGTACTACTTACACAAACACTTGTTCCTGGGCTGTTTATAGACCCGGGATGCTGAAAGTGGCATCAAATGAATCCTATGGCAATGCACTATTGTCTTCAAAACTGGTATGAGAAGCCTCAGATTTTCAGTTCATGGATACTAATGAGAACTATAGTAATTGGAGAAAAACACGTCAGTTAAATGTTTTACCTACAAAATAACTTGTGTATCTAGTCGAAGACATACTGATAATTGCTGAAACTGGTATAAAGAGCTTGATAGGGCAATATAATATCACCATGTATGTCATTGGATTTTTCGATATATGAATAAAATCTTAAGAAATTGGAGAAAAATATGAAAGAATTAAAGCGGTATACCTATAAAACCACATGTGTATCTTGGCTACCGATAATCCTAGACAGTTAAAATTGCTATCAAATGAATGCTATGACAATGTACAATGACAATGTTGTATAAAATCTGATTCTTTGTTTCACAATTATTTATAAGAATCTTAGAAATAAGAGACAAATCACGGAAAAATGAAGTGGATATACCAACAAAATCATGTATAACATAACTACCGATATACCCAAAGAGCTAATATGGGCATCAAATAATTGCTATGACAGTGTATCATTGCCATGTGGTCAAATATACACAGTTTATAGGATATCAATCAAGATACATGTTATTCTGACGAAGGATAATATAAAAAATTCTATTTATACCAAAACATTTTGAAATTGTATGCAATAATCACAAAACTTTATCTAGCATGGTTTCTTTTATCAGACGAATGGACAATAATGCATGATCCTAGAACTTTTTGCACCATTTCAGCCCTCTAATGCTACCAGCAGTCGAAATCGGAGTGATCTTGTTAGTATACCCCCTTCATTTTTTGTGTGAGTTTTTTCAAGGTTCTTATAAATATTCATCAAACAAAAAAGAGATAACTATATCGGATACCATGGTTATATTGAACTGTCCTAGCATTACTTTAATACTAATTCCGCCTCTCTAGGACTATCATTAGCCAAGATACATGCGGTTTTATAGTTACACCAAATTCTTCCGCATTTGTTCTCCAGTTTCTAGAATTTTTTTTATAAATATTCATGACACGAAAATCAAATGACTTATATATTAAAACGTAAGGTGATACAATATAACACAAGCATATTCCTGATACCATTTTAAGCCTTTTAAAATCTTTCTTTGCTCAGATATTAGCCTTTTAGAATCTTTTTTCTCCCAGATATAAGTTGTTTTGTAAGCGAAACTGTTAATTGTTTCCATTTTCTTCTCAAAGGGGGTGTTACAAATGTGCCCACGCATGGATTTTCTTTAAATTTTACAAATACGTAGGTCATCATATATGAGCTACGAAAATGTATATGTTGAATTAAATAATTAATTATAGGACTCAGGAGGCAACCTTGGCTCACTCCCACAATGACATGATACCCGCCCTCATCTTTGTGTGTCCTAAAATTTAAGTTTTATAATTTTCTAAGATTTGTCAAGTGGATTGGCTCGAGAACATCCCAGGCATTATACTTATACCGTAAAATCATTTTACAGAAGTATTATATTGATTTCCTGATTAAATAATTATGAAATTTCTCAATTTTTTCTCGAAAATTTACAAAAAATACCAAATTCAACTTAAAAGATAAATATGTTCCAGTCTTTGTCAAGATACCATATTTGCATAAAAACATGCCATATATATCCTCTTGATATGAGAAAAATTTCATGATAATTTAAAGCCGGTAACATTGTCATTTTTTTACGTTGTATACATGTAGGTCACTTTTCATAATTTTAACAAAATGTTGAAATTGCTCCGAATCATCGCAAAAAGGTTTTGGATTATGACCATAATGCATATTTCTGACGCACATTGTGATAAGACAATCCTGAATGGCATACATGTAGTTACATTTATGTAACTGAGTGGCCACCTGTTGGGAAATAGCCATTCTCTTGGCAAACTGTACATTCTCTTTGTACAAGTAACTATTTGTTATTTCGCTTGTTTTCCACGTGGGATTTTAGGTTGAACCCTGGTTCTAATTGCAGCAGCTTCTGGTCATTGCTTACGTTTGCCAAAAAGATGTTATTTATGATGGTTTTCTACCATCTGTTTTTCACAGTTGACTGTTTTCTTTAGGTTTAGAACGATATAAAGTAATTCTAAAATAGCAGTGAGACCAAATGGCTTACAGTTTGCCTTCAGTTGAATCAATGCTGAAAGCTCTGGACTCCGAATTATTCTACTGAAGAAATAATAGAGGATGTTTAACTTTGTTTAACTGATAATCATATGTTATGCTTCTCGTATAGGAGTGAGACAGGGAGGTCCATGTGGAATTGTCTCGTAGTGATAAACTGAATCTGATATTATTATTTCTCACTCTTGGACCAAATGTATTTTCTTGTAAAAGACACAAGTGGAAATATAGACAAATGTTCACTGTATATTACTTTATCATACTGTACCAATTCCATGTTTTAATTCTTTAGAGGGAAAGCTAGAGTACCTGACCTCCTATATCTCTTACTGTACCCAAATTTTATAACTTTGATTTTCAACAAACGATCTGATTTTGATCTTAACATGAGATTAAAACAGACATAAATTCTGTAAAGTCATATGCCATAAGTATTTTAAGCATTTAGCCTTCAGTCAAATGCAACATCTCTGCATTACATATGTTACCCACATAAATGCTTGCAAAATATACATCAAACCAAAATCTCCTATAAAATGTATGCATTTAGGCTGATTATGAAGTAGGTTTCATCGTTAAAGCAAGTCCACTTCCTATATTCCAATTCCTATGGATCTTATTCAGCATATTCAATGTATATTGTACGTTACATACATTACATCATTCAAAACTGAATATAAGTTTATATTTTAAAAATAGGTTTAATAAAGTACGTTCTGTCATATCATGACAAACGTCTTGTAGACAAATTAGTTTCCTTTCATACAAATACAAACATTAATCTGCATATTATGCGTTCTTATCGGTTGCACAAGCCTGCAAAAGTACTAAGATAGGGTGGGTTTGCATTAAAATAAAACATTGAATGATGAATAAATGTCAGAAAAACAGATTGGGTTATGAGCTTATAATCTTTTCTTGAGATTAATATCGCGGTACATGTATTGTGATGTTCAATGAAATGTAATTTCTTAATTTATAATGTTGTAACATGCTAATTAAATAAGGATAAGATGAATGCAATTGAACAGCCTCATGATTTAGCATGTGTATTAACTAGTTACATATAACATCCTTTTAAAACAAGAAGAAAAAGTTCAGCATTTAAAGATCGTATCATATGAAAATTGTTCACAGTACATGTTTGCGCTAAATGTAACATATGTTACAAATGGAAAGGGTTCTGAGAGACAACTTCTGAATTCAGGAAGATCAATAATATTGCATTTTAAACCCTGCAGTTATACTAATGTGATGTTTAAACACAAAACTTTATTGAAATCTTTAAATTATTTTAAGTCTGTCCAAATGGTAACTTATGTAACAGGGTATAAGGTCTGTGTGTTGGGTTTCATTAAAAGCATGCTATAATAATATAAATGACTTATAATAAGCCTACAGTAAAACTCCTACAGTCATAAATCATTTATTAAAGTACTTTGTAATTATTAGTGAACAAGTTAACATTTTGATGAATAAGGGTCATGTGTAATGAATGTAACAAAACACCATGTTACCGGTCCACGATTTTCGTGGAATTTCACGAATATATTTCTAACATATGTGGGCAGTTTTTATATTAAAATGGTGTCTTGACAAAGACTGGAACACAGAAAAATTTTAATTCAAATTCTACCTCTTTTAAAATAAGCAGGTGAAAATTGGGGTTACATGTACATGAAAATGATAGCTCCGCCACTATCTTGATACCAACAAAGTCATTAATAGTATCAGCAAACTAACCAATGACTACTTTATTTCTGGAAAGCTTCCAACATTTGCTTCATGAATTGTTGGTCACCATAGAAACGTTTAAAGCGGGGTGCCCTTAGCTATCGTAGTGACGTCATATATTACGTCATAATTTGCCAGTGGAATTGAATTTATAAGGGAATACACCATTATTATAGCAGTCATAACCAAAACAATTAATGCACATAATTTCATAAAATTCCATGCGTGGGCAAACTCCCATGTTAATTTCCCATACCCTGTAACAGGCCCTTTCTCAAGCTAATCAACTTTTAGCATCCCCGGGTCTATAAACAGCCCAGGAACAAGTAATCAAGTTTTGTAAGTATAACCTCTAATTTTGGCATTATTTTCTCTGATTTCTTATGTTTTATAAATTCTCATGAATTTGCAAATTCAATTATTTCAAATATTAGGCATGAATGTAAAATTGCTATGTCCTTGTATTACTATTATACCAATAATAGTATTCTGGAGCATGTTGTTGCTTAGGATATGAGTAATTTGTAGGCACATTCAATTCTTTAGAATCACATTGCGGGAAACTGTGGAAAGTATTCAATTTTGCAAATGTTTTCATTGTTGAGGACAGTATTTGTTTGCATTTAGGCGGTCCCTCTGACCAATCTAGCAGCCATAAATCTTGTGCCAGGTATATGTTTTATTATCCACCGTAACCCTTCAATGGCAATAGTCTTTCCTTTGTTTTTTGTTTTCTGTAATTTTCAATTTTTAAATTGATTTTTACCATTATGAAAATGAGAAAATATCCATTTAGGCCCATGGCATCAATAAATTTGTCAATGATATTACTGGTGTAATAACAATGTGTCACAATCATGATAGGTTGGGCCTGAAATTAGTTTATAAATGATATTAATAATATATGGGCCACAACGTGAGAAAATGTACCTTCAGACAAATTTTTTAGTTTAAGAAAAACAAATTACTTTAAATGTTTAATGTTTCTTGAGTCTATTAGTCTTTATTTGACCAGATTATTTAAGTTATTTTGTGAGTTATGACCAATACACTGTATGAACCCTATAGACGTCATTTTCCTGAAAAATGACGTCAAAATTGCGTAATGCATTTCTGCATGGTAGTAGAGCTTACAAAACTCGATGTATTTGCTTGAAACTGTTTACGCACTGGCCAGAACCTTTTGTTAAGATAGAAGCAAACCATCCTTACAGGCAATCTGTCGTAATTATTTTGTCTATGGTTATGATGATGCGGTTGCTATGGTTACCGTTTAACGATAGATAATGGAAAATTATAAGTATTATGTGCTAAAACAAGGGCAGATAACTCCAAATATTGAAAAATAATTTGCTTTAAAACTCATTCATTTGGTAGCCCAGTGTTCTAAGATTACAAATACAGTGTTATTCCTAAAACGTTCATTACATCATTTTTCCACATTTTACTGCTTTCTACTAGTAATGACAGAATGTCCGAAGGTACATTTTGTCACGTTGAGGTTCATATGTGTTATTCTAATGATTTAACTAAATTCATGAATATGTAAATTGAATAAACTTACCATAGGCTTCTATAATACCAAATAACACGAGTGTTAATTTAACCTTCCCTGCACACCAGGATTTTTTTTTCGTAGCTATCAAATTGATCATTGTCCATGTAATGCAAAATAGATTTGTCCTCAAACATAAACTGCACTATGTAAAAATGTGCGATTTCCATAGCAAACATCAACAAGATTTTCGATAATAGGGATATACCTACCAAAAATGTTGGTATCTTCATGGTTGCTTACCATAGACCACTAAACATCACATTTTAGAGCTTTGACATAGCCATTTCTTTTTGTTGAGAATGACATATCAATGAATCCGTTCATAACTATACTGACAGAGTTTCCGGCAAATGCATTTTAGCAGACCGATAACACCAAATAAATAAATAAATAAATAAATAAATAAATAAATAAATAAATAAATAAATAAAAATATTTTATTTATTAATTAATCATGTTTAACGTTATACATTTACAAACAAAGTTCAATCCAGCAGCCAAAACTATATACCGAATTTAATTCAAACATAGCCCCAATACTTGTATGTTAATCCCAGAACGACGAACTTTACATCTATAATTAAAGGAGGTATATATGCATACCGACAAGACTTGTGAATATACTCTGGAGGGAGATGGTCAGTGTAGAAATAAAATTTAATGAACCAACAGACTGTTTCCATGCGTTAACAAGAACAAAAATGACAAATTAAAAATCCTATTTTATTGTGCACAAGTTACCCCACAAACCAAAGACAAATTAAAGTATTTTGGTATGGTTTCTGAAATAAATCGATCGAAATGTGTTTCTTGTTTATTATCTAACCATTATCATAACAGCTTTTGTAAATTTCAGTTCATACATCCAAAAGAACATTGTTTGAAGACAATGTTCGTTCAACCTATGGAATTCACATACTTTATATTTTCTCGCACCCCTTCCCTGCATTTGCGTGTTTACACGGAACCTGCACAGGTTTACAGCTTGACAACATTGTGCATCGTGTTCAGCATGTTTCAAGCTTTAAAATGATGTATAGGAACCTTGGTACCTCGGGGGGTGAAGCGAACTCCGTAAATAGCCCACATATTTGATTTCATCTAAGGGACTAATTCGCATAAATATAAATCAGGCACCCTGTAAATTGTGATCATTTCTCAGTGTAGTAGAAGAGACAACTAAAATTATGTGTTCTATGAGCAATGACAGACAACGATTCTGATTTTAACATAAAACATATAATACTTGATTCACATACCTTCGATTTCACAAACAAACGGACCACCGCTGTCACCAGAACAAGTATCTATTCCACCAGAAATATAACCACCGCACACCATATTTTCTGTTATTTCCCATTTGTACAGTCTATTACACGTCAGATCGTCCACAATGGGAACTCTTGCAGATTTTAAATACTCACTCTCAATTTCTGTAATTGAGAGAAACTTAATTATTAAATTATAGTCTAGCGCTACTCATTTTAACTTGAAAAAATATCATAAAAGGGAAGATGTCGCTTTACCATTTTCTAAAATTACATGTAATTGCGAATAACATCAAAGCTATTTCATTTCATTGGTATTAAAGTAAAATAAGCAACTGAAATTTCTAAGCGCTGCTTACTTGACGAAATAACTTCCGATGCATGTGTATATAGTGTAAACATCAAAATAAATGGACCCTTGAAAAGCATTCCATAGATTAAAAAAATACCTTTTTGTTTGTTTGTTTGTTTGTTTGTTTTAGAGAAGTATCGAAATCGAATTTTCTTGTCTAGAGAAAAGATCTGATTCGAATTACTATCGGATTTAATAGTCTACCTTCTTCAGTTGTTCCCCAGCCAGAAATATGACATTTTTTGCCAGCTTCGTAGTCCGTTTTAGGTTGCGGGAGGCAAGCCGGCTGTACATACTCGTTAAAGATGATGCCGTGGTTATTGTTCGGTTTCAACTTAATCAAAGCTATGTCGTAGTCATATGTTCTATCTGAAAAAAATATTGAGACTACCTTGATCAATTTTCTAAAATAGGAAATGTTAGCAGTACGTGCTGGTCATACAGCCACTTATATATAGTTACAGTTAAGCAGGTATAGTAAGGAAACAATGTGTAGATTTTCTAAAGTAAATTTTAAACTCCAACCCAGACAATAGACGGAGAAAAGGACAATGCAATACACCTTTACATTTTTAACAAAACTCATGAATAGTAAGGTTAGATTGAACTTATGGGACTACTACATGTATGGTAATGAGCTTACACATTACGAAAATATGCCCATGAATATTCTAAGAGCTTCACCGCTGCAAAAAATTACAAACAAGCTGATATTTTTGTTCTGTATTTTTGCTCAAAGCATCGATTGTGGGTACACGTTACAATCTGTTTTGATCAAAATAAAATAAATTGTCAACTCCAATTTTACTATGGTAAAATTTGGGTTCAATGGGGTATATATTACACGGACACGTTTTCCTGTTTAATCCGGATAAGTTTAACATACGATTGTAGCCAGCATGCATGATTATGTCTTCTGCTTCAAACTCTTGCTCGAACTGGTCCCTTATACCATTGTGGTGGTCCCCAGTTCGGATGAGAATCCTGTCTGTTCGTAGGCCCCTGGATATAAAGAGATAAAGACAGTTTGAAAACAACCTGGTCAGCTTCTGCGCCTTGCCCAGTGCACAGGAGTTCACTGACAGCTACAATTTGTAGGCATTTTTTGTGTACACTGAAGAAAAATTAATGTTTTTTTTTCCGGATGACTTTATGCCGAAGCTGATATTTAAAATCCAGAGGTATTCAAACCAACAGCAGTACTTAACTTCTTGCGAGTAATAAAACATGAATCAACAATAACCTAAGTTTTGTAAGACTATCTCACCTAAAACAATGGGCCGCACTAAGAACCCAATATTCATCAATAATTGTCGCCCCACATTTATGAGCATCTGTTCCCCGGGATCTTGACAGCACCGTTCTGATTCCAGCCTGCCAGGGGTGCATACCATAATCAGCAATCGATCCGCCCATTATCCGACCCATTTTACGATATATCGAGGTATCGATTTCTTCGTCGTCCTCGTCGTCTTCGCTGCTTTCGTTGTTAGATAAATGTTCATATTTGTCAGTTACGTCGCGTCTTAATCGACCGGCTTCCACCGGTCGCCCGCCACATGTTATGTTTTGATTCTGCATTGTTCTGAATACTGAAACCATCAAAATAGTTTAACCAATATTTGACGAATGGATTTTCCAATCATTATAAATTGGGTGAGTCCACTTTTATTTTTCGGGGTAGTAGGAGTGATTTTTAAATTTTATTCAATTTTTCGATGAAAATTCTCTAAGCAGAATAGCCCCAGATGGGACGTCGCGTTCTGCGGCGTCCCATCTGGGGCTATGCCGTTTGCTTATGTCCCATAAAAGGGACGCCAGGCTTCAATGAGTTAAATTGCATCTACATGTATTTGGCCATTTTCAGAACAAAAGTTCTCCCATTTGCAATAATCATGCATTTGAACATCGTAGCTGTCAAGCATTCTCTTTGCGAAAAACTTTTAAATATTTAAATATGAATCTTACTAAATGTACGTAAAACGTAAGTCTCCAACGTACCTCCACAACTTGGTACATGACAATACCCCCAGCGAACGTTTTTATCTTTGGTATAGCACCACGGCACAGTATCATTATCTGGAGCTCGACAGTAGTTTTGAGCGGCCTCAGTGCTGCCGTCAGGGAACGTCTTGTCATCGTGGTACTTATGCTTGTGCGGAGAGTTTTTCCTCCAGTACTGACAGTCGTAGCCGGTCTCAGTTTGGGCAATAGTCCCTCGGTACTTTGAAGCTGTACCATAGCAATCTGTAAGGAAACATGCATTTTAGTTTCAGTCAGTCAGTACGTTGATAAAGACACTACCTTGACTGTACTCCGAGTGGTTGATTGAAAGCGTCGAAGACGGCTATTCTGTGTTTATGTCAGGGCGGAGCCAACGCTCAATTGGTATTGAACTATAATTATGGGGAATACATGTTTCTTGCTCAGCATAGCAGAATTATCGGATTGGATAGTTTTCACGGAAATTGGCATGGACCCCAACAGTAGTGTTATAAAGAGGTTGTGGTCTAATTTAGACTTAACGGTTTTAACAGGAAATCTTCAGGCTGCAATGCAAATTATGAGATTCTTATCTCTACTCATCGCACTTTTCCTCGCAGAATTAATATCAATTATCAAGATGCTATTGCATCAAAACAAACAAACCTGTTGACCCTATGTTTGTGAGAACTAACCTATATCGGCCATTTGTTTAGGTCTCGATGTCGTCAACATTGTGGTACTACTTGTAGTTTCTTTATGCTGTGTGGATAAACCAGATCCTGTAAAAGTTGATTCTGAAATAGACGTTGTCTCTTCATATGACGCCGTTGTCGTTGCCGCATTATCAGTAGCCTCATCGTCAAAGCACAACACTCCAGCGTCTTCGTCATGGGTGCAGTCATTCACGAGCCAGTCTGATCTAGCACAATCAGCTATCGAGTCTTCATTGCCTTTGCACTTAACATCGTCAAGAAGGATATGAAGAGAGTTGTCCCCAGCTCCAAATAAAGTATCAATATCGGCGAAACCATCACTAAAATGTCAAAACAATCTTCGTTAACATTTTTGTTTTTCAAATGTTACAATTCTAATTGTTATAATAATTAGAACAATTATGTTTTAAATGAAATCCTTAATTACACATTTGAAAAAATGTATTAATTTTCTCTTCTTTATTTCGCAATCCATCACTATTTCATGTTTACATATACTTACATGTACCTGAGAATTTGCTCGCGTGGTCTACGTTACAACAGGGTGAAACTAGAAGCAATATTTCTTTTCACATATGCATTTAAGTATTATCCTCTTTCTAGCATCAATTCTGTTACTGATGTATTTGAAAAATATACTTCCAATAATTAACATTTATGTCCTCACTTTCTGAAACTTTACGTTTGAATGTTTTGAAATTCATATCAGGCTAACATTTCAATGAAATGTATAATCTATTGCTTACTAAAAACGTAGATTGTGGGTACTTGTTTGAACCACACCTACATGTATACCCTTATAAACCCTATTTAGGAAAACAACTAATTTAAATTTTGTTTTCATTTGAAAATTTTTAATTTTAGGAAACACATGTTTCTTATATAGCCGTGTTTTTTTTAAAGTTACCCGAAGCCCAACATTCTACAGATGACACTAGCATCTTTGTCATCCCAGTGATCATTACAGATAGTTCCTCGTAACCCATCATATACCAGTTCTACGCGCCCTGACTGTGCATCAACCCCATCAACCAATTCAACCTGGAGATCTACATAAAATGATAATAGTACACGGTCAGTGTTTAATTTTACAATGGCTTCATGGTGCTGTTTTGTACAACAAATGTTGCAGATCATCCAACCAATCTGATGCTTGAAAACGTTTTACCGTGCATATGGAATCAGCGTCAAAAGACCAGTTTCGTAAACCTATGAGTGCTGTATGAAATCAAACATGTTTGAGTAAGACAATTATGCTTGTAAAAGGATGTAGCTGAAATTTAGACAAGAATTGAAAGGTAGGCACTTGTGGTGTACAAAGAAGTAAAACACGCAAAATAGAAAAGACATCAGACAATCCACAGTTACTAGACTTTGAAGCTTACCATTTATAAGAGAGCATTCTACTCCGGCAACTTCCCACTTAAAACAGTCGTGCTCTGTCCAACCACTGTGGCGGCACTGTTCTAAACTACTTTCTGTCCCGTTACAATGAAGCTCATCTAGTAGAATTCGACCATGGCCTGACCCATAAAAAGATCCGGCGACGGCTCTAGCATGCCTTGAGAAAATAAAAATCGTGAAACGACACTAACGCAGTTTATCTTTAATTTCTGACGGAGGAGATTTTGTTGTGATTCTGGAACAGAGTAGTGGCTGCGGCCTGGGTTCGAAGCCAGGTATAGGCATATGGCAGGTAAGTGGTCGCCTCCGTTGTCCTCCAACAGGTAGGAACACAAACCGACAGATTCGTATTAGCCTTATGGCTTCTTTCTGAACCTCATTTTGTATTTTTTATTGTACAGGTGCGTTCACTTATTAATATACCCCTGCGATATTCACAAATAAATTGACAACTTTTCTTGTTTTTCAACAATCGTCACTGGCAAGAAATAGACAACTGGGTGATTTTTTTCATATAATATATTAAGGATGTCTACAAACATTTACTCTGTATATAAAACTTCCAGATCGTGTGATGCTGTATCCCTAAATTGATTACATAACATATGGAGCCAAATTTTTAAGTAAAATTTCGCTGATAATCGACTTTTAAAGATTCCACAAGGAACCATGGTTAATGGTTTTTAATTTTGTTTATAAATTATGAAAGAATAGCCATATTTGTACAAAGGCTGCAAATTTGGTGTCTTTATTAGCACTATATACAGAGTTACACCCTGATTTTCATATATTATACAATTTTGAATTTCATGATCAAGCGGTTGTTACTATATAAAACTAAGCATGTTAGTATAATTTTGCAAGAAAACAAATATTCTAGTAGGGCGGTTATTCGACCAAAGCTTTCTAGTGGGTTCCTTGATGAGGTAAGCATGTCTTAAAGCACTATGGAGTCACCCATGACTTTTTATTCTGCCAAAAAGTGGGTTGGCATTTTATCATACGGTTCATGATTGTTTCCTACGCACCGAGGGGCTAAGTGGGCTGAATGTTTTGTTGGACAATGACTCATAATTCCTCTTCATGATATTCCAAACCTCTTCTATAGCGATTAAGTCACGGAAATTAATTAACATGCCAATAAAGGATGTCAAACAGGTATTTATGCAAAGCAAATGTTCTTTGTATTCATCCGTATCATTGATATTAGAGGAAAGTCTGTCTTTGAATGTCCTGGTGATTTCCTTGACTTTGTGCCTTAACAAGAGGATTTAAATATCATGCATATAAGCAGTGAAAGATAGCCTAAGTATGAAAATTTCTCTGTGAAACTCCAAGTCCCGTATGATATTCTGTGCCGAGAAACAAACCATGAATTGTATGATGACATGTCAACCCACGTTTTGGCAGAATACAAAGCCATTTGTGACTCCACAGCGCCTTAATGCATGCTTACCTCATAAAGGAACCCACTAGCAAGTTTTGTTCGTAAAACCGTCCTGGTAGAATATTAGTTTCCTTGCAAAATAACACTGACATGCTTAGTTTTATATTGTAAGAACCGTTTTACTACGAAATTATAAAAAGCACAATGAATGAAAATCAGAGTGTAACTCTGTAAATAGTACTCATAAAGACACCAAATTTTCAGCCTTGGTACAAAAATGGCTATTCTTACATAATTTGTAAACAAAATTACAAACCCTTTACCATGGTTCCTTGTGGAATCTTTGAAACTCGAATATCGGCGAATTATTTGTTAAAAATTTGGCTCCATATGTTATGTAATCAATTAAGGCATACAACATCACAAGATCTGGAAGTTATTTTCAGAAATAATATTTATAGACATACTTAACATATTATATGAACAAATTGATCCAGTTGTCTATTTCTTGAAAGTGACGATTATTCAAAAGCAAGAAAAGTTGTCAATTTATTTGTGAATATCGCAGGGGTATATTAATAAGTGAACGCACCTGTATATACATGTACAAGTAATAGAATAAATGTTTAAACCAACACAAACAGACAAAATCAACGCGCCTCCAAGAACTAAGAGCTAAATTTCTGTGCAATGAAAGAAATAGCGCTGTGGTTTTCAAAAGGTTCTAACCTAGTTGGTAAGCGGCTTTATTATCCACCCATCTCCCAACTACACCAAAACAGTGGCGTCATACAAAAAACATAACTACGACATTTAAGTAAACATACCCTTCAAAACCAAGCATTCGACAAATCACCGCAGCATCTCTGTCGTCAAAGCGATCATCACAAATGACTCCCGTTTGGCCTAAGTAAGTGACCTGCACTGTTCCAGAGGATTCTCCACCACCTACTAGACTGACTTCTACTGGGCTGCCACTGGCTAGAATAGGAAAACACAAACATTGCCAAAGCAAATAGATGGCGACCTGGTTTATCTTGAACTTTTACATAAATTGAGGTGGACAATGGTTCGCCGGGTGTTATAATTGAAACAGGGCCCGTTTATACCCAAATTGAACAGAAGCAATTCAATTTGAGAACATCTTCACTAGCATAGCAAAGTATTCACGGGTGGTTTGGTTTTTAGGTAGGCATTGTTGTTAAATGATTTTTTATAGATTATCAAAGTTTGGAATGGTCCTTAATTTTCAGTTGAACTACTGGATCACGTGATTATATTTTGAACACAAACGTAAAGAAACATACCACATTGATGCTCATCTGTCAAATCTTTACACTCATCTTCCCCATTACACACTGAGTCATTCTGTATACATCGTCCATTGTTACATTTGAACATACCGGCACAGTCATCTAGGGTATATGAAAAAATATAAATGTCAAGAAAATTCAAGAGATACGAGACACATAAAGAGTGACAAGTGAATGACCTGCTGTATGTTCCAACAACAAAGATAATTCTAAACATTAATGGATACGTCCATGAAAGATTTCGATAAGCTAAACATTAAAAGTTATATTATTGACATGATTTAATACTAAAGAACTTACAATAACTCTTTCTCTGTAGATGCTTTATTAATTCTGAAAAATGATATTGCCATATAGATTACATATTAGAAGTCCATGCACTTCAAAGGAAACCAAACAGAGATTATTTTTGTTTCTTACTCATTCAAATACAACTATTATTACCAAGGTAATACTTGAGTTCATAGTAATCTTCCCTTCTAGATGGATCTGGGTCGACCATCAACGAGTTCTTGTCTGAAAGCCGGCATTCTCGAGTTCTTCTGGTGAACGAAAATGACCGACAAACAAACTTCTCCGCACTTACACACAGCTTTGCACACTGAAATGAGAGTGGAGATCAACGATTATGATTGATCCATAGTAAGCTTTTTTTGACTTCCCTGATGGATCAAATATACTATATCGCTACCTAATAACTGGTAAACGTTTTGCCCTTGCCATTAATAATGATATTTTCCAAAACTGGAAAGGAATAAAACTGGAATGCAAAGGAACGGCAAGGTACGACCTCAAACTAAATATCATTAGGCTTTATATATTTACCGATTCATTGGTCTGGCCAACGTAGGTTTCTACAGCGTGGTGCCGTATAGTTTTTCTTTCTGTCTTCTGAAACTGGTGTAATTTATAATCTGAAAAAAATGGGGATAGAACGATTATGCTTATCAATGATGTTTTACCATCACCAATCTACAATATTTTGGTACATACAATAACATGCTGACTTGAAGAACCAATAACCTACCAGTGACAACAAAGTATGAAATAACTTCAACTGGAAATATCAGTTAGTCTGTTAATAAATATTCAAAAAGTTAAACAGTTTTACCGCATTGTAGCTCATCGTTTCCGCCCGGACAATCGGGTTCCATATCACAATGCCAGTAGGACGTAATGCAACTGAAAAACAATCATAGGGGATTATTGTATAGATGAGAACCATCATAATGGACACTCAAGTAAACATTTCATTGCTTAACACAGTACCAAGTGAATTGTTCATTGTGCCTGACTGAGGACAAAGACATTGAACACATGTTTATCCAGTGTTCCGTATTAGATTCGACAAGAAAACTGGCCCTTAGGATCTTAAAGGATTATACCATTACTGTGGTGGCATATTCTGTTGGTGACGGGTGTCAAGATTCGATCCACATAACGATATACAGATACGCGAGTGCCGCGCGGCGTCAGCAGTTTTAAGAAATGCGGTGTTTGAAACAATCGCTCGATACTTTCCAGCTGAATCCGCTCGACGGTTTGAGCATGTATACAACATGTTCAAAACTTGTCATCGGATGTAAGAGGGAATGCATTCGCTGAAACATGAATGGGCAAACAAGAGGAACGAGCAAGGAATACATTTATTGAAGAAAGACCCAGTCTCTGAATGAGGATCGGAAAGACGCACGTTCAAACTGATCGCTAACAGAAAACTTTACCCGCACCGTCTAGGTGTTTGTTAATGCTATTCGAAGACACTTGCCACCTATGGTCTACCAGAATGGTCAAAATGACCAAAGTTGTTAACCAATCAGACAACCGATCGGTCCATGCATATTCTGAAATAAGTATGCACCCGCAAATATAGGGGTGCACCCGCATATTTAGAGGATCACCTCTATTTTAATGATACGGGTCAACCTGTATACTAGGGGTTTACCTGTGATTTAGATGTATATGCCGATTTTAGAGGTGCGTGCCTATTTTAGTAGTGGATCCAAAAAATGCAGGTGCACCCTTATTTTAGACGTGCATATCTGAGGGTTTGGAGCGGGTATAATGATTAATGAATAATGGCCTAAAATTTTTAATGAGAGTGAATAAAGAGCAAAAAATTTAATGATTAGTGAATAATGAGGTCCTAAAGAATAATGAATGAATGTAAATTTTTAATGAATAGCAGAGTAATATAGTGAATAGTGAATAATAACTGTTACATTTTAAAGAATAATGAATACGCTAAAATTTGGCTATAGAATTGTCTTAGATGGCCTCCATGACATTCCAGAATCTCAATTTTTTTCTGGGGTCTAGACGCCCCCAGACCCGATTTAGTTCAAATGTTGTATTCATATTTCAGAAATGCTTGAATGTTTGGAAAGACATATGTCTGGAAGCAAGCATGTAGGGGCTCACCTCATGGACCAATTGAGAAAAAGACGGAAATGTGTCATTTGAAGCAGAGAAAAATAAATCATTCTGGATGTTAAATGAGCCAGATACTATTTCACTGTTTTGTTTGCTTATGTTATATGTATTTTCTTTTTATTCTATTAGCCCACTTTGTCCTTATTATGTATGTTCCGGTCCTATAATGATAACCTTTTCTGTGGATGGACATCATCTTGCTATTTTATATGACAGAACATAATTATAGTGTCTTTTGCAATCAGAAACAAGGCGGCACTAAGAACGTTAATGCAAATCTATCTGGCAATTTATATGGCGCTACATAATTTTTCCTCGCTCGCTTCGCTCGCTCGGTATTCAAGATATTAATAAAATGTATTGTACAATCAGGCACAAGCACAAATCCATACATCACATAGTACTCATATGCTAACTAGTTTACTAAATAAAAACAACACAGCATTTTATCATAACTTTTACCCCTAAAGTTACTTTTTTTCTTAAATAACCTTTGGTATTCATTTTAAAGTGAAGAGAAAGATTCAGGGTAAAACTTAAGGCGTATTCAGGATTTACTAGACCTAGGGATGCCTTAGGTAGGGAACACCTATTTGCTTATGGATATTAGCTGGGTGAAGAAGGCGTGACTAGTAATTATCATATTTAATGAATAATCGAGCTAATTTTAATGAATAAGCCAAAATTTTAATTACAGTGAATAAATGGCTATTTTTAGTGATTAGTGAATACCAGTACCCCCCATCCAGACCCTCATATCTATTTTAGCGGTTCACCTCTATTTTACAGATTGACCCCTAAAAGTACGGGTGCATGCCTATTTTAGCGGTTAACCTATTTTCTAAAATAGGCATGCACCGCTATTTAGGGTTTCATCAGCAGTCTATATTAGGTGTGCACCCTCATATTTGGAACGGGTAAGGGGGGGGGGGGGTAAGGGGGTAAACAATTCATGGGCATGTTATCTTGATGATAAAGTACTTACGACTGATCAGAGCACGCAAATTCGTCTTCTTTGCAGGAGCCACTTTTGGTCTCTGAAACGTAGTTGCAAGATAAGACGATTCATTTTTACCCTCTATGTGGTTATAAACCAAAAAAGTCTTTAAAAACGGTAGTCATCTGTGCAGTTCTTGCGTCAAAATTAATGTGTAATTACTGAGTTAATGGTATTACATTGAATGGTCTAAGCATTCGACTATTTTATTATCAGTGGAGACACTGCAAAGTGATAATCTGCTGTTTAGTTACACCCCTATTGACCATTTGCAATGAACATCTGTCACCAATACGACATCCAGGTATCGTTCCAGCAACCTTCTGATTGCTAAGCGAATACACACTATCAAAGGTAGACGAATAGGACGCCTTCATGGGCTTTTGACACTATCCATGACTACCGTGATAATTTTAATCAACATGGTGACCAATCTACACAAATGTTTATAGAAGCAGAAAGCTTCACTTACCAGTTTCCAACTGTCCCTCGTGTTGAAGCATAACATTCATATCGACAGCGCATCTGGGGATCGAACAAAACCCAAACTCTCCGTCCTGTGACGTCCAGCACCACGGCCTGTCATCTTTGTCAGGATTGCGACAAAAATTATGGTCCCCTAAACCCTGAAGTATCATGGTAGGTTTGTCTTTGTTACTTTGAGCTCGGAGACATTATATAGAAAAGTGATATTACGATAAAATATAAAAGTTTGATCCTTTGGAAGCAGTTAAAACATTCAAAGGGAGGTATAATGGGCCAAATTCAAAGGGAGGTATAATGGGCGAGTCTGCTTTTTCTTATACCTGGAAGAAAACTTCTTATCTTAGAACTGTTGATTTTAGAATAAAGTACAAATGCATGTTATGATTCAACAAAGAAATTATGTGACTCTAGCAAGCAGGATACAAGAAAACAGTTTAAAAACATAACTGACATTGCACTATATATAAGACATTTTCGAGAATCGTTTATAGATCCGTTTATATCACCATTTTAATCAAGTTACAGATTGCAATGCTTTATTATCCTTTGAAATAACTGGCCAGAATAGTAGAAATTCTGCAATTTATTTCCCGATTATGTTTCAATTTTCCGCATTTGTTCGAGAATGACTAAACTTAAATCCGTACCATATTCGGATAAGCTGTGGGATTTATATCCGGAGCATCAGTCCAGTTGATACATTGTACACCCTGGTCTGTCTGTGTAGCATTTCCTCGATAGTCTCGACCATCATTGCTGAAGCAACCTATATCAAAATATTAAAGTAAAAAATGCTGAAAAGCGTGTTTGCAAGAGCGCATGGTCCAATTATTGCTGAAAATGCGCGTGCTATTTAAAATAAGCTTTGAAGAAATATCTATGATCTATGAGGATGGTAACGTATACATCTAAAATATAATTATCATTGTTTTCCTCATTCGTTCTATTTGATAGCTCGGCAGATGTGGTTATGCTGCACGTCTAATTTGATCTTTGTATGTTTGTCGAAAGCGTGTTTCACCTTGTCTGAATCGAAGTCATCTAGACAGCTATGTAATTATATTGCTAAACCTTTGAAACAATAAAAATACATCCCACTTATAAATGACAAATGGACTAGCCCATCATTATCAATTGGGGGAGCCCACTGTCATTTTTAGGGGCTTCAGGTTTCATTTTGAAATTTTATTCCATTTTTCGATGGAATTCCTCTAAACAAATAGAAAACTTCTCCATCTGGGGCGATTCTATTATAAAATATGACAACAGGCTTTAATGAATTAAACACGTTTTCATCTCACATTAGACCTGCTTACCATGTAAAATTATATGCATGCGGAAAATCACTTACCAACGTCAGCATTTTCACGTGGCCTTTCACAGATAAATTTGAATCCAGAAGGCATAGTTTTCCTGGTACTTTTACAAAGATTGGCCCCCCAGAAAAAGGAGTCATTGATTATATCGCTCCCATTTGGGTGACGAAACACGTTGTTGAGAAATAGACAGCGGTTTCTCATTAATGACGAGGGTTCACTTTGTCCGTCATTCCAACCTGTCGTGGGAAATGCATGTCATAAAAAGAGGGCAGAAAAAATTACTGCATGGACGTTATAAACGTCCGACCCAAAGCTATGCTCGAATTTACTGAGAGCCGCCATATGAGAAAAACAATCTGCATGTGCGAAAGCAAAGGCGCAGAACAGCTTCGCGGTCATCGCGCCTTTGTTTATCTACACGGATACTACTATTTTTCTACTCTTTCTAAATCCAAAATTTCCAGCCTCTAGCTGTCTTCTGTGCTTGTACAGCTCAGTTTGTGTAGGACTTGTTCGAACTTAACTTGAATTGTTGTCACCGAACGGACGAGTCAGTGAAAATGGAAGACAAATTATTGTTTATTGAAGCAAATTCTTCAGTATGATATTATGAGCATTAGGTACCTGGAAACCATTTGAAATATCTGACAGGCAAGAGATGTGTTGAGTAGGTAGTGTCTACATTATGTCCATCAAGTAATGTTTTATCATTCGGTGTTATTTGTTTCCACACCCAAGTCCCGTTCACTTTTTCTCCTCCAGTCAACAGTGGTCCTGAAAGAAGAAGAGGTTAAATATTTTCCGAATTTGATCGTAGCTTCTGGGTTACATATCCACACAAAGATTGTCAGGACAACTATTTTTTTTCTAAACGCTGAAGCATATGATAAACACAATTCATTAATAATTTTAAAACTATTCACATAACATTGAAAATTTATTGCTTCTCGTGAAAGCTACATGTAAGATCTCACTGGCATGCGAATTTTGTCGCGGACTTTCGCACGACATTCGTGCTAGTGTCGCACGAGTGTCGTGAGAATTTTCATGTGTCGCGAAAATTTTTTCGCCAAAATATTTCGCAAGACTGTCGCGCGACTGTCGTGCGACGGTCGCGCGACGTACGAGTGCGAGTGTCGCGAAATTGTCGCCGCGAAATTATGGCGAATTTACAATGCGAAATTATCGCGACACTCGTACGACAGTCTTAAGAAAACATGCAATAACCTCGCGACTATTTGGCGAGAAAATAAAACTAAGCGACATTCGTACGAATGTGGTGCGACACTCACACGAATGTCGCGCGACTGTCGTACGAATTAAAACGAAAATAAGCTTCATTCGCGGGAAAGTCGTGAGCCATTCTCACGAATGTCGCGCGACTGTCGTGCGACAGTGGCACGACTATCGCGCGACAGTCGCGATATATATTTTCAAAATTAGACCGAAATTCGCGAATTTGTCGCATAAATGTCTATTCAATGAGACTGCAACGTGAAAGATGTGTTTATATCGTTAATCTTTGTCGCGAAATAGTCGCGAACTAGTCTCCAGTTGTCGCATTCCAATGAGATAGGGGCTTAAGGAAGCGGCTAAGAATTTTAGAGAGAGAGAGAGAGAGAGAGAGAGAGAGAGAGAGAGAGCATTACATGTATAAAGAACGGATACCATTTAAACCGCTTGCAAAAGCATGTGACAGGAAGTGATTCTCAGCCTCGCTCTCGATGGCCACAAGATAGCCTCCACGTAAAGCACATCTTTTCACAGCAAAGTCTCGGTTCGTGACGAAACCCTTGGACAGCTGATAACAACTTGATGTTCCTGCTACCCAGCCTTCAGGACAACCTACAATTGGAACAAAATGTGTTGTTATGGTTCTTCCAGTGAAAGCAATTGTTTGTCACAAGTTGAGCAAAGGTCCACTGCAACTAAAATTTCAATCTAAGATTCTTTGTCACCAAGAGCTTATCTCTTGCCATTCTAGCTTATTTTTTTTTTTTTTTTTTTTATATTTTATTAAGACATCTCTTCAATCGCTTTTGCATGAGTTTCCTTTCATATTTTCGATACAATCAAGTCCAACACCGTTGTTGAATATGCAGATATTTGCATAACTTGATAAATTATAAACTTCTTCTGAGGCAATGATAATCTACTCAGTTTCATCAGATATATTGATATTAATTTCAAAACCGTATTAAAAGAAAAGACATGCTTCTACCTCCCTTTGAACGTTTTCACTGATTCCAAAGGATCAAACTTTTATATTTTATTTGCTGTTAGGCGTTTGCATTTGATTTAGACTTCCCTTGTGTATTTTTTAAATTACAGTATATTTTTATCTGGCTATCGTCACAGGTTTATAAAGGCTCACTGATGTGGGTTCAGTACCCGAAATTGCGCAATATGCTCAATACTTTACCTCCCTTTGAACATGAACGTTTTTCACTGATTCTAAAGGATCAAACCTTCATACCTTTTGCTGTTACTGTAGCTGGCGTTGTGTCGTGTGGCGGTCTCCCCGTACATCATCCATAGTGCAGATTATATCTTTCTGATGGTCCTTTGAGATCAGTAAGAATATTCAGATTCAGTACCCGAAATTGCACAATATGACCCATACTACCTCCCTTTTAACATTTTCACTGATTCCAAAGGATCAAACTTTTATATTTTATCCAGTACATAGGATGAATAGAAAGCACAAACCTGTCTTTGGTTTACTGTTACCGGTGCTCCTCTTTGATAAATGATTCCAGGGATATTGTCCACCATAAGCATAAAAACGTGCACAAACAAATAGAAAAATAAATTGTTTCAATTTAATCACTGACGACTCCATGATTTGAAGCGAAATGAAAGACTAACGGTAACTTGGTCAATGCGTCACCAAATTAGTAATATTACATACATGTAGATCTATACTGTTATAAATTAAAAGAGGTAATCTACATTTTATATATACTTGTTAGTTGTGTGGTTAAGCTACTTTTTGGTAATGCTTGTATTATAAACCAGTGTTATGGGCAGTTATTGTATCTTGATCAAGGCCATAACCTGTCGCCAGTTGGGTTTCAACACCCGACCTCTCGCTCCACAGTCCGACGCACTAAACATTAGGTTACAGCGCCCCTCTACAGCAAAATTGAGCCGCGTCATGAGAAAGCCAACATTTTGCATCTGCGAAAACAAAGGCGCCGACCAGCTTCGCGGTAACTGCGAAGCTGATCAGCGCCTTTTGTCTTCGATACACGGATAGTACAATTCCCCTACTTTCTAAATCCAAATTTCCCAGCCTCTAGCCATCTGTGCTTGTGCAGCTCGGTTTGTGTCGGACCTGTTCGAAACCCACATTGTTGGTTTTCTCATAACGCGGTTCATATCTATTGCTCTTTAAAACTTCAAGATGTATTCCTCTTGCCGGTTGCACTGTTACAGCTTGGATATTTAGAGGAAAAATCTTTTCGCGTGGCTCTTACTTAATGTGCTACATCACAAAGGCATTAACGAATAAGTGACCACTCTTATTTCCTTAAGTATAGTTTGCTTTTTCATTGGAGTGAGTATTTCCTCTTTTAATGACATGTCAATGAGATTTATTTTATAAACATGGACACTGAATCACTTGAACCCTACATATTTGTATCCATTGCTCTAAAGTGATAAAATATATAAAGAATCTGGAGCGACCTATCCTTGAAAGTGCAGTCAAACATAAAATCGCACTCACACATTAGTGTTTAAGACAAACGCGCGCCGGGCATTTGAAAAAAATCTCAACACGCTGAAGATTTTGGACGTAATTACTTTAACTTCAGTATGGTAATTCGAATTGGGACCCTCATTATGACGGTCCAATATAGAGGAATTGGAAATAAGAAAAGGCGAGCAGCTACGGAAGGTTTGTAATCATAGCCATGAAAAAGGATGTATGACTGCTGCCCTAAAATCGGAATCTCTGCAGAAAAGACGGAAGGATATAAATAAACAGCTGATTTATTATGTGAAAGGGAGAGCCAAACTTCCAGTTGATGACTTTATCCCAAAGAATAGCGTTGCAGAAATCAACACTCGTTGGCATTTCAAATACCCTTAGCAAGAACAATGCATATTTACGGACTGGAATACCCTCCATGATTCTCTAATCTAAACTGCTGAGATTATGTCAGATGATTGCGAGTCCAAGTTCGCTTCGCTTCTGAGAGCTAGGGACTAATCTCCTCCGACCAAGCCCCGTCCCCTGGTGTGGTATTATCAGATCTGATTCTGATCAAAGATCTGTACAAAAGATTCAAACCGCTACAATAAAATAAAGTTTTGGCGTGCCACACGAGGAAGCTCGCTATCCTCCTTCGTAACCAGTACTGATGGAACATGTTATTTGATGGTACCTATACATGTGCAATTGCAGCATTATAGATGCATAACTTTCCTTGTACTACACTAAACTAGATTGGAATTACTATATTGCACGAAGGATTATACGCTCGTATCGTCAGAATGCCAATTTAGCCATATAAGGCATTTTACATTTATTCATTCATTTACTGCATATGCTACAAAACAAAGGTCAAACACAAATTCATGATGAACAAGCTGATGGCCTTGACCACGTCATCAGCAGGACAATTAAGCATATTTTGATTGACTCGAATAGTGTGCTGTTTATGTTGGGCAATAAAACATAAAACCGGACTGGTGATACCATTAAAACGATCCTCATTAGTAAGCCCACTAACAATTAATTTTACCCTTGAAATGAGGGCAACGTCCTGACACCCTGTTGAAGTATTATCAGTTTGGCGAGTCACCAGTAAACTATTCAGCTACAGACATGGAGGGGCGTTACCGCAATTATTATATATGTTTTTTTACCTAACATTTGGATGTCATGACATTCAAAATTTGCTTCAAAAGTAAACAGCTAAGGCTTAAAAAATATTATGTATTGATGTTTGACTAAACCACTTTTCCTAGTCCTAAGCTGTTAACCTGTAATCAGATGGTCAATCAGTAGGTAGTAAGTTTGCAGCCCATCTATTCCTATTTTGGGACCCGATAGGGATTTAAAATTCAACCGTATCAATTCCTGGACTTTCTGTTTTAACTCTCGTCTATTCGGTTTCTGAAGAGTAAACACTAGTCTGAGAATGCGCAGATATACTGATCCGAGTCCGCTGAACAGCTCACACAGATTCTCGGTCGAGATAGTTATATTGCTCAGTAAGTCGATACAACACAACGAATGAGACCATTGCAGAAAAGCATGTGTATCGAAGCTATGAATCACGATGATAATTTATTTGGTTCAAACTGAAGCCACAGTTTTTCAAACTCCTGAAAGTAACTAGTGACTAGTTTCTGGTTGTCGGTAATTATGAGATTCTCTTGGTTCCCGGCAATGGCCTGTCGTGTCCAGTTAAAGGATCCATTGATTAGAATTTTCTCGTCAATCAGCACGAACTTGTGGTGCATCAAGTAGGAAGAGCTGTCCGTACGTACGTTGATGCCTGAAATGTACATGTAAGTATGAACAAAATTATATTACATTGTTAAGAGTTAAAACTGACACATTTCAATCCAGTCAATGTAATACCAGCCAGCAAGCTACTAAGACTGGCTATTACAAATGATTAAAGCTAGAGATGACTGGTTTTAAAATGTTCCCTGCAACACCCTATTATTATCATTGTACGCGTTGTAACTGTTGGTTTACATTGTAGTAAAATAGATGTTCAGCCAACCTACCGTAAAAAAGTATGTACATAGCCATTTGAGACAGTCTGGTGATAGTGAAAACAAGTGGAACGCTTTACTTCTTCTTATTAGAAAATTTCTAAAAAAAATGTTTTAATGGAACAGTCACTAAACTGAATCAATGCCGATCTAGTCTTTCCAACAGAACCAATCGAACACAGTCTGTGTATGAAATATAAATAATTTGTGAAACAGTGTCCAACTGAGCCCTGATTCCCGTCTAATGCTGAGTCAGCAAATTCTGGTTCGGAGTTGCATACGCGTAATTAAACTACACGGCTGCACTGAATGGACTGAAGAAAGAACCAGTTCAGCTTACCTTCTGATCTCATTCTCCAGATCTGTGACCCTGTAATATCTACTTGCTCGTCGTCACAGATTACTCGCACTTTTACCCCACGTCTATGTGCGTCAATAATAACATCCCCCAGGTCTGCACAACATATGACGAATACACACACATTCAGAGACGTCCTGGCGCTAGCTAAATATTTGTATAATGAACTTAATGAGTTCGGCTCATGAGTGAACCTGCATCTCAGGTTACTGCAACCGTGGTCCCCGATGAAATGATCCTTACATGCGATCATGCGGTCTGGAAAAAACAGGACTTCACATAGGCTACTTTCGGTTCTACTTTCGGTTTCGCGATGTCTTCGTTTAAACCACAGATAAGTCTGATACAGAATCTCTGAAGCCAAACCGACAGCTAAAACAATTCCACCACCTTTCGCGATTCTATGTATCATACTTTCATTCAACTTTGACTAATGATTTAGCTACGAAATAAAAGGTTGTAAAAGTTGCTTTAATTCATGTCCTCGATGTTTACATTTTAGCGATTTCCGGTATCTGCGTTCGGTTTGTGACTTTGATGCCAGAGTACACAGCAGTTAATGTTAACGTCCGTCCACATTCAGGGACTAGCCGACAAAAAGTGTTTAGTTTGCTGCAAAAGAATATATATTCGAGAATGATGATCAGCTTGACCACCGGCTATCAGCGGTTCACCGGAGATTCAGTTATTGTGACAAAGGGCAACACATGGATGAACCGATTGGAAATCCGAAAGTCTAAGGTTTAATCCTGATTTTCAAGAACATTCAAGAGAAATATGACATAGCCTCTTATCGTGTAAATATCGATGGAAAATCCCTTCTATCTCGTCACTCGTCACAAATTACGTGGTATTATCGATGTTTTGTTCTCTGTGTACCTTTGTGTTTTGTGTTTATGTCTTCAGTCATAGTCCATTGTTACGATTGTTGGTGAATGAACTTTCTGATTCCTGAAAAGCTTCATTGAATGCGCCTAGGACCCATACATAAAGAACAGCACCAAGAAGCTTGAGATGGTCCAATGACGAGCTGCTTGCTTTTTAAGAGAGACTATGATATAACTGACGAGGGTAGGGTGCGGTGGGTACATTGGGATGGTGGTGTGAGTTGGGTGGGGTGGGGGTGGATCGGGCGTTTGGGTGATATAGGGTTTGGAAGGGTAGGGAAAGGAAGGGTTTGGCAGCGTAGGGCAGTGCATGACAGAGTATGTGGTGGTGGAGTAGGGTAGAGATAGGATAACGTGGGGTATGGTATGCAAGGGTAGGTGTGCATTTCAGAAAAACAAATATTTGATTAGTACTCGGATCCAATGGGATGGGTGGGTGCGCATGCGCACGTTCGTGACGCTTCCTGTTTTCAGGAACCTATTTTGGCTTTTTTCTCTGCATTTGGGCTGAGTCATTGGACTATTTATTATTTATCCTTCTTTTCAATGTTAACCCTCTCCAACTTTAGTATCTGTCCCAATTTTTGTTGTTTATTTAGAAGTTTCTAATTTTTATTGTCCCGGATAAATTACACCGGATAATTTAGGCCCACTCACCGGTTTCAACACTTCCGGAAGGATTGAACCTGAACACAAACATTGAAAAAATTAAATAAATGTAGGTAACCTCCCAAATTAGGATTGTACTCATTGTTGATTTAGTAAGATAGGAGAATTTCCCAGTAATCTACACCAGTCAATTGCCCCTCATATCGCAAGAGGTCACAAATAGCAAGAAGATGAAGCACTTCTTATTTGACATGCTATTTTCTGTTGCTGGCTTGCTGTTGGCCATCAGATTGACACATTTTTGGAATACACAGGACAATGACATTGGAAGACTTCCAGTTAACTTGTTTCCAGTTTACTCCAGCATACACGGAACAGCAATTGACCAACAACTTATGGCTCACGTACCACACTTTTGCAGTGTTTCTATTCTAAGGGCTAGTCTCAGGTTTAAAGATCACCGCTCTGGTAAGCTCATTCATTTATACATTTTTACTCTTCTGATAAGTAACTCCTGGGACACCGAAACAAATCCTGGTCCAAAACCCCTTATTGACAACTCTCACTTTCCGTGTGGACTGTGTGATGTCAGTGTTGGATGGCATGACCGCGAGATTTGTTGCGACTCATGCAACATCTGGTACCATATAGACTGTCAAGGCATGACTTCAACTATGTATGGGATTTACAATAAATCACTTAGCAAAAGTATAGCATGGGAATGCATACGTTGTGGAATGCCAAACTTTTCCACTTCGTTGTTTGACACTACAGCTTCTCTTGAGATATCCAACAGATTTGAGTCCCTTTCGTCCCTGTCCGAGCCCGACAGTCCGATACCAGACAATATTGGCCCCCCAATGCAGCTTCTTCGCCTATTGTGCAAACAAAAGAAGCAAAACCCAGGACCAAAAGGGCGGTCCTGAACCACCCCTTGAGAATTTTGATCATGAATTGTCAGTCAATTAAAAATAAAAAGGCTGAAATTCACACTATCATAGAATCGGCTAAACCTGACATCATATTCGGGAATGAGTCATGGTTAACCCCAGACATTAAAAACTCAGAGATTTTTCCAGATTCCTTTGATGCTATCCGGAAAGACAGAGCTAGTGATGCGCATGGTGGTGTCTTCATTGCTTTTAGGCGTGATCTTCTCTGTACTGAAGCTCCGGAATTGGACACCAAGTGCGAAATAATTTGGTGTAAGTTGAACATTATTGGATGTAGGACTTTGTACCTTGGATCATTCTATCGTCCCCCTAGGTTCCCAACTCAGGAGCTTGAACTGAAATATCTTGAGGATTTTAATACTTCACTTTCTCGGATTATGTCAAATAAAAATGCCCATGTTCTTGTAGGCGGTGACTTTAATTGTGGTGATATTGAGTGGAGCACAATGCAGGTACCCGAGGGGGTCAAAAAGAGGCCAGTTCAGACTAAACTTGTGGACATAATACAGGATCACTGCCTCTCCCAAATGGTAAATATACACACCCGAGAAGACAAGACCCTTGATTTACTCCTCACTAACTCGCCATCCCCAATTAACCGTGTTAAAGGGATGCCCCCGATCGGCAAAGCAGATCATGACATTGTCTATATTGAATATGACATAAAGGCTAAACGGATTCAGCAGGCCCCGCGTAAGATTTTCCTATATAAACGAGCGGATATGGACGGTCTCCATGACCATCTAGCGCGCTATAGGGATTCGTTCCTTTCAACTGACCATAGTCAGGTGTCAGTCAATGACATGTGGGTCAGTTTTAAGTCGGAGGTTCTCTCGGCTATTGAAAGGTTTATTCCATCAAAAATGACCAAGACAAAATATAGCTTACCATGGATCGATAGCTCGATCAAACGCTTGATAAGGAAACGTGATAAACTTTACTTTCGTGCTCGCAAGTCAAGCAGCCCTGACATTAAGAACCATTACAAACGGTTCAGAGCACATGTTCAAAAGAGCATTAGAGATGCATATTGGAAGCATATTACCAATATCTTCTCCTTTGAAAATGATAACCCTGATCCCGATTGTCCCCGAAAAAATGAAAAGGCAAAAAAGTTTTGGTCATTTGTCAAGTCCCTTAAAAAAGACGCGTCTGGGATCAATACTCTTAGAGAAAATGGTATCTTGAAGACTGACACTTTGGATAAGGCTAATATTTGTAATAGGCAGTTTCAGTCAGCCTTCACTCGCGAATCAGATGATGAAATCCCCTCCAAAGGCACAAGTCCTTTCACCGCTATGGGTGAAATTACAGTTGACCCCAATGGGGTCATTAAACTGTTGAATAATTTGAATATACATAAGGCGCCTGGGCCAGATGGCCTGAGTGCTAGGGTGTTGAAGGAATGTAGTTCTGAAATTGCTCCTGTACTGACCTATATCTTCAATGAGTCGCTTGCTCAGGGTGCTGTACCAGACGATTGGCGACAGGCAAATGTAGCCCCGGTATTTAAGAAAGGTGAGAAATACGATGCAGCTAATTATCGACCGGTGTCGCTTACTTGTATCTGTTGCAAAACTCTAGAGCATATAATAGTCACAACATAAACAAACACTTGGCTCTTGAAAACATTCTTGCTGACTGTCAGCATGGGTTCCGAAGTCAAAGGTCTTGCGAAACCCAGTTAGTTCAGTTTTATCATGATTTGGTTAGTAATCTGGACCGAGCAGTGGGTCGTGGCCACAGGCAGACGGATGTGATTGTCATGGATTTCGCTAAGGCCTTTGACAAGGTCCCACATAAAAGGTTATTATACAAACTTGACTTCTACGGGATTAGAGGATCTACACATAAGTGGATCGACTCGTGGCTCTCTGAGCGCTCTCAAAAAGTGGTATTAGATGGCCGTGCCTCAGACCCAGTCCCGGTTCTTTCTGGTGTCCCACAAGGATCGGTCTTAGGACCGGTCCTATTTCTTATTTTCATTAATGATCTTCCTGACAACATCAGGTCATCTGTTCGGCTATTTGCTGATGATTGTGTTTTATACAGAAATGTCAAGTCACCATTGGATTGTCAAATTTTACAAGATGACCTGAATAGCTTGGCCAAATGGGAAATGGATTGGCAAATGAAATTCAATGTTAGCAAATGTCATTCAATGAGGGTGACGCGGCTACATCCAAGCAGGCATATAGATTTCAATTACACACTGCATCAGCAAACATTAGAACAGGTTCAGTCCGCTAAATACCTCGGTTTAACTATCACAGAATATCTTGATTGGGGTCAACACATTTCTGAAATTACATGCAAGGCAACTAAGACTTTGGGTTTTCTTCGGCGCAATTTGGCACTGGCACCTCGGCATACTAAGGAAGTTGCATACAAAACATTGGTTCGGCCTCAACTTGAGTATGCAGCTCCTATTTGGCATCCCTATCATGAAACTCAGATTGAGAAGGTGGAGAAAGTGCAGATGACTGCTGCCCGGTGGACCTGCAGGCGATGGAGGAACACCAGTAGCGTCGGTGAAATGCTAGACGAACTTGAGTGGCCATCCCTGGAGTCTCGCAGGGAGCGGTCCTCCTTAACCTTCTTCTACAAGATACACTCTGGTACAGTGTCTCTTGATAAAGACAAATACCTGACCCCGGCACCCAATCTAAGGCATACTCGGGCATCACATGAATCACAATACACAAGACCATTTGCCTATAGTGATGCCCTGAAAAATTCCTTTTTCCCCAGAACTATTCCGGTTTGGAATAGTCTCCCTTCTTCAGTGGTCCCATCTAAGACCATTGAGGAATTTAAGGCTTCTATTTAAATCATTAGCCCAGAGGCATGCGTTTTAGTATGCCTCTCATCTATATCTTGTAAATAGTTTTAATGGTCCACTTCAAATGTTTTATTTTCCCTTGACTAAATTCTAAATTTAGCCACCCACCCCACACCTGAGGTGATGATCAGAAATTGATCGACTCAGTATCAGAAGATAGATAGATAATTAACCCGTATTTTGGTTCCGAGATCAAGAGTTTCATAGCATCATGGCATGCCCGTTCTAGTCCATACTATTAATGAAAGATATGTGACTATCCACTGGTAATATAATCCTCACACAACTGAGGGCACACCAGTATACCGATAAAAGCAAAAAGAAAAACACGGACTGGGGCCGAAATGGTTATTGACCTGGTGGGGCGGTATAGAGGCGGGTCAACTCTGCCCGATACCAACTTGGTCCGTGAGTCAACTCGGCCTCGGGTGAACTCAGTCGGATCAACTCGGCCCCTTAGTTTTTCCTATTACAGGAGGGGTATTTAAGCTCATTATTTTTTAGATATGACTAAAACACCGCTTATCCGCACGACGGTCGTGTCGATAAGCGGCGTTATCGGCAAGACGGTCGTGCGGATATCCAGTGCTACAGGTATCGGTCATCGGCATGACGGGAGTGTGAGATTTTTTAACAAGCTTACGTATATACTAAATTATTAATTTGTTATCAAATAAATTAATTATGTGTTTAGCTATATTGAAATACATTGAAATGCATTCAAATTTAATATTTTTGTTAAGTATGAATGAGAAAAATAATTTGATTTGATTATTCCATCTGATGTCAACTGAATCACATTAGATTTCTAACAGCGGAGAAAAATATATAACCACTGTAAATAATCAAAGGTTGTGTAGTCTTTGATTTACCACATTCTTTGATTACATGTATTTAGGTTACGATAATTACTTTCCCATTTACGCATACGCATGGCTGATTTTTATAGGTAAATTCACGGGTAAGCAAAATTCAGCAAAATCATAATTGTGATTTATAATTAAAAAGTAAAATTTCATGCATGGGTAATATTCTGATTAAATTTTGAAACCAATGCATTATATTTATCAACTTAAAATCTGTATCCATTTTCTAAGGAAACCAGCCGATTAATGTAACATTTGTTTGTCGATTTCCCTGTCGTGTGGATAACACCACTTCTCCGGCTGATGGTCATGCCGATAAGCGGCGTTATTGGCACGACTGTCGTGCGGATAGCCTGTGTCTGCCAAATAAGAGCTTCACACTCTAGCTGAGGACGAATCAGTGTTTTGTATGCAGCTTCCTTTGTATGCCAAGGTGCAAGAGCCAAAATATGCCAAAGAAAACCCAAATGGCTTAGTTGCTGTACAAGAAATTTAAGAAACATGTTGACTCATTCCAAGTTGTCGGTGATGGTAAGTCCAAGGTATTTGGCGGACCGAACCTGTGTTGATGTAGAGAGTAGTTGAAGTGCATTTGTTTGTTTGAGAGGTGCCGGGTGACAATATAATGCTACCATAGTGCAGTTTTCACACCTAAAACAGTACAGCAATTAAAGAAAGAGCATTTGCTTTTTGGTTACACTCAATTGCATCTGTAGAAAGGTACAAGTAGGCAAAGATCAGGAAAAGGCGCAATCAGAAAAAGATTCCCACTCCAAAAACCGAGGTGGGAAAAAACCAAACCAACAATCAGGCACTCACACCACGAAACACACCGCAAGCCGAACGAGCAGCCACTTCCCCAATAGGTGGCCACTCAGCTACCTTAACCTAACCAAAAATACGAAAGCACACAAGGCGCCAACAGCACAAAAAAAAAATAAACACCAAGACATAAAACAAAAAGAACCACCACAGAAGTATCGCCTTGGAACGATCAGTAACACAAAGTTACTGGCGGGCTTAAACCGGTTTTACAGGATCCTAACCTCACCCTCAGCTTCTGCAGTGGTTCATAACATTTAGTAAGTTCTTCGGTCCTCGTGGTGAATCTCTAACTAGTCAATGAATCATCAAGAACAAACAAATAAATCATGATAAACATCCTGATGAATCAAAAACAAGGACTCACAGATTGAGTAAGCTGCCCGACGATGGAGATCCCTGGGCGCCGAATAACCTACGAACTCCGGAGCAAAAGAAAAACACCAGTTGGACCCCGGTGGGCCAAGCAACAGACAAGAAGCTCCGGCCCCAACCAACTAAAATGAATAGCTTTAAGTCGGGGTCATCATAGAGTCTGACGCCCGACTCACCGGCGTGCAATTAAAGAAGGCAGCATAGTTATCAACCATGATTCCATGATTACTGTATTTAATTCTTATGTATATTAAGGAAGAGACGGGCGAAAATAACTGGTTAAATGAGAAATATATACAAGCTGTATCTGTATCTGTATAAGGGGTTCCACCCTTGATAGGGTCACCGTAGCATATACGTATCTTCTTGAGTTTTCTTAACTTTATACTTTTTAACATTACATTTACGAGGCAGCATTTATAGTTCAGCACTTGAGACGCATTAATCTCTCAGGGCAACAACTAAGGGCAAGACCTCGCGGCTACAGAATAATATCCTGTTTACAGGTGCCTTTCAAAAATATTGTTCACATAACTAATTTCTTCAAGTCCAACCCCGCTATTTCACAGAGTAGGCTAAGGAATCTTCATAAACCAACAATCCCTAGTTCTGTTTTCCTCCCAGTGACATCCGCGTATACAATCTAGGACGTGGGGACACAATTAATGTTAATCGCTGGATCCTCGGTCGAGAATACTCTATTTCCACCATGCAGTATGCCGACTTGGACAATGGCCTCTCAGAAGACGGGTTACCCTCCACCTAAGTCTTAACATATTTACAATATGCACATTAAACCGTGTCAACCAAGGAGACATTGCTCAACTACAGCATAAAATATGTACATAAAAACCTACTTTATAAAAGACTTTATTAATGCTTACATTACTTTAACCTATGAATACAATTCAGATCTTTAATATAAAAGGCCCTTAAAATAATTAATGCTTACTACTAGAAACACCTCAACCTACTGAAAAGGAAAAAATGGTAATCCCTAATTATGTTCACTCAGTAATGTGGTTCTTTTCAGATGAAGAGCAAAACAAAGGTTTCTGCTCACAGCTTCCATATCATTAACAAACCCCTCCCAAAGGTCACCACTGACCGCATCTGCCAGAATCGTACAGTCCATGATAACGCAGCACAGCCGTTCCTTATTTGTCAGCATCTGTGCCGCGTGATCAGGGACTACACACAAAAGGATTTGCTCAATGTCATGAATGTAAGTCGATCGAACAGACTGCAACCGGGAACAGTCAAGCAAAGTGCTTCAAATCCTCAGGCGCAACCTTACAGAGCAAGCATGTATCCGAAATCGCGCTCTTACTAAACTTGGAACGACTTGATTGTAGGATGTATGACCCTGCTAGAAGTTTAACCTTAATCTGAGCTCTACGAACATCTCTAGTACTGTGACTTGTCAACTTCCAGACATTATGAACACTGCCAAACTTACAATGGTCAATGTTGAGGTACTTAAAGGTTGATTTAGACTGAGCATCCTCATGTCATTGGTGCTGAACATACTTATCCACCCCCACCCCCCTTGAAATTGCTTCCTTTAAAGCCCCCTTTGTCTGAAAGCTATCCTTGATAAGATATGCATTTGACAGCCCATATTTATGCAGGAGCAGGTTATATTGCATGAACCAACTGTCTGAGTTAATATCTTTCACTGCAAACTGCCGATGTGCAATTTCATGTTCAAGTGAGGCTTCATCGAACATCACGGTAGCAAACAAGCTCGACTTCCTAATGTCTAGTTCTTGTTCAATAGGGCGAATAACTAACAGTCCGTAAACAGCAACAATAGCCACTCTATCAGGTAGACACTGAATCCTCCTCAGAATGCCTCTTTGGGCCAATTCCAACTGTTCAATGTCAGACTGGCGCAGATTACACACATCGTCCATAACTCACCATAACTCACCATACTCGACATCGTAGTAAGTCATCTCACTTGTATTGATGCTTGTCGATACTGTGTGCGAATTCCTCTAGGTGGTTGGCCAGGTTGGTAACAGGTTGCCTCAAATTTGGTTGAGTGCCCGTGCCAGTGTTTATTCAGCCTACTCTTAAACGCGTTTACGGAGGGTGCATTAACTACGTTTTCGGGTAAATTATTCCAAGTGTCCACTACACGGTTACTGAATAAGTTTGCTCTAACGTTTAGTCTTGATCTTTTTTCTGCAGTTTAAATGAATGTCCTCTTGTGGCACTATATTGAGCCATTGTAAACAGTTTATCCTTGTCAGCATTGTCGATCCCATGCAGAATTTTATGTGTTTGTATCATGTTTGCCCTCTCCCTTCTATATTCCAAGGTTGGTAGTCCAAGTTTTCGCAATCTTTCTGTATATGACAAGTTCTTGCACGATGAAACAAGCTTTGTTGCGCGTCTTTGGACATTCTCAATGATTATTTTGTCCTTTTTCTACAGAGGGGACCAAATTGGTGTAGCATATTCAACATGCGGGCGGATCAAGCTTTTGTATAGATTCAGGAACATCCCTTCATCTATATAGGTGAAGGTCCTAAATATGATACCCAAGTTTCTGTTTGCTATGTTGACTTTAGATGTGATGTGGTCTCGAAAGGTTAAGTTCTGATCTATAATGACACCCGTCTTTTTCATTTTTGACCTTTTCTAGTTCAATTTCCTCATTTTCTGATACCATCGTATATCTAGTCCCAGTAATATTCTTCCCAATGTGTAGCATTTAATTATATTAAATATCATCCTCCAAACATTAGCCCAGTCAACTGCTGTATTGAGACTGAATTGAACCCGGTTGTCGTTTTCACTGGTAACGATAGAATACAGTTTTGCGTCATCGGCGAATAGTTTAATGAGCACATTTATAATATCCGGAAAATCGTTAATAAAGACTAGGAATAACACTGGCCCGAGTACACTGCCCTGTGGGATACCACTGGTGACGTTTTTCCAAGTTGACTGCGAACCGTTTACTATGACCCTCTGTTTTCTGTCGGTAAGAAATTCTTGGACCCAAGAATGAACTTTGCCACGGATGCCATATGCATAAAGTTTCTGTAAGAGCCTTCGATGTAGAACTTTATCGAAGGCCTTACAGAAATCAAGATATATTATATCTACTTCATCATTATTGTCAATGGCTTGGGTGATTTCTTCCATAAATTCTAGAAGTTGGGTGACACAGGATTTACCCTTTATGAAACCATGCTGAGCGTTAGAAAATAAATTATTTTCAGTCATGTGGTTCACGATTGCATCCCGAACAAGTTTTTCCATCAATTTACATGGGATGGAGGTTAGACTTATAGGGAGATAATTTGGCGGTTTTTTCTTTTCACCTTTTTTGAAAATTGCGCTTACATTGGCCCTTTTCCAAATTGGTGGTGTTAAGCTCTCGTCCAATGATTTTTGAAAGATGGTGGTTAGTGGCTGAATGATATAGTCTTTTGTTTCTTTCAGAAATTTTGGGTGTATCAAGTCAGGTCCCTGACTTTTGCCTGGCTTAAGTGCTGCTACTGCTTTTTCAACATTGTTTTCATTTATTATCAGATTGTCAGTTATATAATGGAAAGGCCTGTCTTCGAAGTTAGGCAGTGGGTCATCAGGCTCGATTTCAAATACTGTTGAGAAGTATTCATTTAATGTATTGGCAGTTTCTTGGTCATTAGATGATAGTTCCCCATTGGGCATTTCCAATTTTGAAACAACAGACTTTGTTTTTGTTTTGGTTCTTACATAGTTCCAGAAGAGTTTATTGTCAGTTTTGATTTTCGAAGCTAGATTCTTTTCAAAGTCATATCGTGCTGATCTTAGTTTGTTGGTTACAATGTTTCTTGCTGTTTTATATTTTCTGAAGTTAACATCTGATTTAAGGTATTTATACTTTAACCAGCATGTCCGTTTGCCATACAACATCCTTGGTAGTGCAAAAGTTTTCCATATCTTGGATGGCACCAAGGGATTCAGACCTGAGTTCCCATATGCGCCTGCACCCATCAAAGCGTACATCGTTCGCCGTCCAATATGCGCCTTCTTCTCTGCATTTCCATTGCCCTTTAGATTTTTATCCACTCCGAGATGCACTGTATCACTCTCCTGACGGATCGGAATATCATCAAGTGTCACTTGTTCCATATCTAAAAACTTCTTAAATAGGCTAAGCAGGACCTCAACAGACTTTTGTGCATTTATAAGATAGCGCTCCCTTCCTTTATAGAGCCACACAACGTACAGCACTGTCTCCTTTCTTGCTAAAACCATTACTATATATACTTCCGAGTTGACATGTTATGTCATGTTATAGGGGAAGGGCTGTAGCTAAGGTTGGTAGAACTTGTAGCCCGACCCCATTGTTTGTACTTATTATGTATATAGGCAATTAAATATGTTTAAACTATTCCGAGTTGACCCGGCCAAGCTGACCCGGCCGACTTGATCCGAGGCCGAGTTGACCCGGATTCGACCTACCGCAATTACTAGTCGAACGCAACCGTGATATCCGCTTCCGTTTCCAACATGGCAGAAAAATAATTAGTTTTGGACTTAATTTTTCGTTGTCAATTCTTGATGTTATTTGACTTTTTAATTTTAATTCAAAGACAATGAATCAATCAGACGATGTTGTGCTAGACTTCGGTGAAGAAGAATTTGATAGAGAACGCACATTGAAGTATGTCATTATGATAACTGCTGTCACTTTTTTTTTCTTTTTTCTTTCCAGCAATCCAGGCTCTGCTCAAGCCAGTTTTTAGGTCGGGTTATGGTCAACTCGTACTTTTTCCAACTCGTCCCTAGTCAAGTCGTACTTTTCAATTGGTCAACTCGTACTGACGTAAACTCGTACCTTTAGTCAACTCGTACTTTTTTTGGTCAACTCGTACTTTTGAAATAATCTTATATATTTTATGAATATTTATTTGACAAATATGATGTTTTGCATTTTATTGTGCCTTTTCTTGAAAAAAAAAAGATGTGATCACAAGCACTACATGCAAACTATCACGATTTACCGGAACGGACCGGACCGGATCGGAACAGACCGGAACGGGCCGAAACGGACCGGAACGGGCCGGAACGGACCGGAACGGACTCCGAAAATAGCATAACAGACCGTTTCGAGGCCAGTTTTTGTCTACTTGCTAAAATATCATGGCAAGAACGACCAGAACGGGCTTAGAAAATAGGAAAATGGGCCAGTTTCTATCTACTTGCTTAATTTATATGACCGGAACGGACTCTGAAAATAGCAAGAACGACCGGAACGGGCTTAGAAAATAGGAAATTGGGCCAGTTTCTATCTACTTGCTTAATTTATATGACCGGAACTGACCGGAACGGACTCTGAAAATAGCAAAACAGACCGTTTCAAGGCCAGTTTTTATGTACTTGCTTAAATAACATGACTAAAACGACCAAAACTGCCGGGACGGGCTTAGATAATAGCACAATGGGTCAGTTTTATTTATTGGTCCAGAACGGGCTTAGGAAATAGAACAACAGATCGTTTCAATGATAAGTTTGCATCTACTTGCTCAATTTACATTACCAGAACGACCGGGACTGACCGATACGGTCATAAGAAATAACATAATTTCCCACGCTAGTGCAAAGTTACAACCAGAGAAAACCGGAACCTTCCAAAATGCGCCAAGAAAATGACTTAACTGTCTATGCAAGTGCAAAATTACAAACAGAGAAGACAGGAGCAGACAAAAAAAACACACACACAAAAAAAAAAACAACAACAAAACAAAAAAAAACTGTCCATGCGAGCGCAATATGTTCCAGTCACAGAATGCCAAACCGGCACGTTCAAATGCAAATTATTCATTATATATAAGGCCGTCTCGTGGGAGAACCAACAATGTGGTTTCTGAACAAGTCCGACACAAATCAGGCTGTACAGTCACAGAAGCAGGCTAGAAGCTTAAAATTTCGGATTTAAGAAGAAGAAGTGTACTATCCGTGTATCGACTGTCGAACAGGTCCGACACAAACCGGTCTGCACAGTAACAGAAAAGAGCTAGAAGCTTGAAATTACGGATTTAAGTAGAAGAGGAATTTGTACTATCCGAGTAGCGAAAACAAAGGCGCTGATCAGCTTGGCAGTTACTGCGAAATTGATCTGCGCCTTTGTTTTCGGTTATGCAAATTGTTGTATTTTCCATGTGGTGGCTCATATGTTTGCAGCTTTGTACTCCACAGAAACAATTACTGAAAACCATATTAAATAAAATATAGTTTGAATCTTTGGAAGCAGTAAAACATTCAAGGGAGATAAAGTGGACTATATTGCGCATTTTCGGGTAATGAACTCTCACCAGTAGCCCTGTTTACACCGGCAACGCAAGCCAGTCTATCATGCTGCAATTTCGAAGTCTATATCCAAGACACATTCCTAAACGTGGTCAAGTGAATAACTAAAACATTGCTTGGAAGTACATGTATGTTTCTCAACTTAAGTGTTTTGAACACTCTGAATACCTTTACTGATCCCAAAGGACCGAAAAAAAATATAATCTGCATTATGGATGATGTACAGGGAGACTTTTTAGGGTCGCACAGGGAAAAAAATCACAAACATAAAATCTTTTGTTTTCTACTTTATGTCTGAAATAGACATAATTATTTTTATTATTACTAATATTATCAAAAATATTTTGTTTGGGATGATGTTTTATGTCCATATTATCAATGGATGGAGCTTATGCTTCCTGAGCACTAAACCAGTACCCGAGTGAGCTTGGTAGAACATGTATCGATATGTATATTGCAGCATAGGTTTCCATCCCCCTTTCCTCTGGTTCCATGGTCTACCATCGCACCATCGTGCCCCATATACATGGGTGGTTCCCGTCTTTTATTTGTTTCATATATTTTCAATTCTAGAGAAAGAACTGAGCTTTAATTATAACAGTTCCTCACCATTTCTTACTTTAAATATGAAAATTATATCCTACTTCACGTTACGAGACATGTGAAGCGGATAAAGCTTATGATGTTGATTCATGCACATTATAAATGTATAAATTATATGTGAATGAAACTGGAAAATATTTGCAAAATGTCTTGTAGTCTCCATTGATTTCATAATTAGACATTGAATTTCGAAATAGCGAAGACATTTTGGGGAATCCAGGAATGGAAAAATCTGTATTTTTTATTTTTACTCTTTTTTTTTCTTAATTTATTTACTGATGGTTCCGGATCGAACGACAAACTCCAGTTGCCTTAAATAAATTGTTCAAAGGACCATTTCGAAAACGTCCATGCAATTATATACAGAAAATATTTTGGTAGTAAGATGATGAAAATTTTCAATGAAAATTATTTGATATTTTTGCTCAAAACATAGATTGTAGGTACACGTTCGAACCGGTGCACGACACTTTGCCGCCTCGGCGATCTATGGTTTGGGGCACAAATAAGAAAAATAGGTATACCCCTGCATACACCAGTTTTTTCTATATAAAAGTGGGGTTTAAGGGGGTATACATTTCACGAACATGTTTTTCTGATGCAATGTGCGAAAAGCAATATAGTCAAAGCAATGATTAAAGCGTTTCAGCGATCAAGTATAAAAGTTATATCGTCATGATTGATTATGATGCTCCTTTACTCAACTATACTAGAACTACGATTCAATTATACCTAATTATACAATTATGTTATTATGCTACCTTAATCTTAAATATATTTGTTTATGAAATTTGTATGATCAAAGAATACATTGGTCTTTCATATTCTGATAGCCCCATTATCACGTTAATCAGTGTTGTCAGTCTTTCTCTTATTATATGGATGAGGGATGGACAGAGACTAGCCTTAAGATATATGAATTCATTACGTGTTCTCATGTTGTTTACATTAATTGTTAAACTGAGAGAGAATTAGAATGAATATTTTGAAATGAAATGAATAAAGAAAACACAGAAATACAAACAGACACAAACACAACATTGTTTTCATGATGATTTCAGTTTATGACACTAGTAAGATGACACCTCTATATATTTTTGTAGATTCTGTCCAAATGACACTAGTCAGGTGACACCTCTGTATATCTTGACATAATAAACACCAAATGATACTATCAATATGACACCTCCGTATAGTATCGTAAATTTCTGATTTAACACCAAATGAAACTAGTAAGATGGCACCTCCGTACTGATTAAACACAAAAGAAACTAGTAAGATGACACCTCTGTATATTATCGTTAATTCTTTTTTAACACCAAATGACACTAGTTAGATGACACCTCCGTACATATTGTCTATTGTCATTATTCATGACAAAATAACACAAATGACGTACCAGGGACAAAATCTTCATCATTGCGAAAACTGCCCATGCAAAATACAGAGATTTTTTTTAGTTGTAATAACTGAAAATTTCGTTGGAAATTTTTTATATTTTAAATAAAGTTGCTCAAAACTTTAATTTGGGGTACACGTTAGAACTGTCCCGCCGAGGCGGTTCTGACGAGTACCCACAATATATGTTTTGGACTAAAGATAAGAAAAAATGATATACCCCTGTTATCCCCAGTTTTACTATATAGGGGGTTAATATCTCACGGACTTGTTTTCATGAGGTGGTTAAGTATGACCAAAATCATTTCCGTGGATTATCTATTTTCGTGATCATCATTGCGAATGCAAAATTCCAATCCTAAATTCAACTGGCCATTTAAACTAGTTTCAAAGTTTATTTCTCCCAGTTACATGAAACATGTGAAGTCCGTTTTGGTACTGTCTTATCAAGGAAAGTTAAGGTTCTCGTCCATTGGGACTTTGATTAATAGATGACCAATTTGTGCCTCCAGGCAAAACTTGTAAAACTGTCCAGCAAAAGGTGCTTCAAGACGAACGCTCATATAAGCCTTTTTTTTTGGTTTACTTACGTTGGTATCCAAGCAGATTTTAAATGTATGTCTGTATACCAGAGAACCAATGGTCTAGATTTTGCTAACCTGAAATTTTGTCTTTGACAAATATCCTTTTTGTCTAAGGTCATGTTGGTCAAGGTATAAAGTAAACTTGCCTCTAATACATAAGTATTAACATTTTAACTTTCTGTAAGTAAGTTCAGGTCACAGGCTACAAAACTTCTCGGAAAATCGAATGTTTCCACTTTTTCTCACTGAAGAGCCTATGTAACAGTATCTGACTTTGCTCTTAAATAGGCCAAGGTCAATCCAAGATCATACTTTCTGTAAAAAATTGTTAGGCCAGAGTTCCAAATACTACATGCCAAGTTTCATTGAAATCAATTGATTCGTTCCAAAGAAAAAGATTTTTCAAGATGTTACAATATATGGGGTGATATCGTCGGCTGAGTGCTATAGTGTTCTATCTCCATTTTTCAAAATTTTGAGAACATTGGGTTCAAAGGTTCGAGACCCTCAAATAAGGTCAAAATGTTCATATTCACAGTGAGTATACATTATGAACATGTATTTCTGTATAAATAGTAGCGGTGAAAATAAAGTAATTTTGGGGAAAAAATAGGAATCTTGTGATCATAGAACAATTTGCATAAAAAATGTCCTTATGTGTTTTTCATGACCCGGAGATAGTACATCTTGGTGACCCAGATTCCATAGCAAGCAATGCAGCATTTTCTCTTGTTTATAAATGCAATAACTACAATAAAAATATAAAATAATTATTCAAAGTAAGCCTTAAAGGCTGAATACTAATTATAAATCTATTTATCTCAACATACCCTTAAATTTCTTCATTGTATGTATCCTAGATATCATATAATACGCCCAATACCTAATGAAACCAATGACATGGTAGTATGTGACCATGTGGCCCAAAATGTCACGTGACTGAATTACTCAAAATGCAGACATCTCATTGGTCAAAATGGAAATAGAACAATATAACATTAGAGTTTCGAGCCATTTTGGACATAGAACATAAAAGAACTGCGAATAACAAAATCTATGCAGAATATCAACATCTGACTACACTAGGAGATAGAACTATTGATTCCGATTCCAACGGTACATCACACTTAATATGACCCAAATATGGAGATAGAACAGTATAGCACTCAGCCGACGATATATGGGCATGGCGGCCATCTTGGTTATGTGAACGTGACCATTTATATAAACTTTTATTCCCCTTTCTTAAGGATACTAGATCTACATCATATTAAAATTGGCTTTGATTGGTCAAGCGGTTTCTGAGAAAACTAAGTTTTACATTTAACATGTAAATGGCCTTTGGCCAATGTCAAGAAATCACCTTGACCATGATTACTTATACAACTTCATTAGCTCAACATGCTGTCTGTATCTACCAACTTTCAGGTCACAAGTTACAATACCATATATGGACATGTAAATGTAGCAAGTAGTTACAAACTTGGCCTTGAAACGATCTGTTTTGCTATTTTCTAAGTCCGTTCCGGTCGTTATGGTTATGTTAATAGATAAAAATTGGCATTGAAATGGTCTGGGTTATATATATTTTAGTCCATTCCGTTCCGTTTCGGTCCGTTGCGTTCGTTATGGTTATTTTAATAGATAAAGACTGGCCTTGAAACGGCCTGTTTTGCTATTTTCTGAGTCCGTTCCGGTCCGTTTCGGTCGTTAAGGTTATTTTATTAGATAAAACTGGACTTGAAGGTTGCATTTCACTATAAGGTTTTCCATAGGTGACAATGTTAACGTTTTGTCACCTAGCTCGAAAACTAGACTCACAAAATTCACAAGACTGGTCTCATTGTAAACGTTCATCATAGCCCATCAATTTAAATGAAAATTATCCGCATTTTTACCTACTGAATTCAAAGCTATCCCCCGTTAAACGGATGCACCCTCAGAAATCATGTTTCATCATGCGGGTGGGTCTTCAGAGGGGTTCATGGCGAAAATACGTCCCGTTCCCATCTGATACCGGGATTTATCGGCTAAAACATGGTATTCGAAACAGCGCATGTCTGTTGTTTTGCTATTTTCTGTACGTTCCGGTCGTTATGGTTATGTTGATGATAAAAACTGGCCTTGAAACAGCATGTTTTGCAATTTTTGAGTCCGTTCCAGTCCGTTTCGGTCTTCAAGAATATGTAAATGATAAAAACTGGCATTGCAACGACAAGTTTGGCAATTTTTGAGTCTGTTCCGGTCCGTTTCGACCCGCTCCGATCGTTATGGCTTATTAAATTGATAAAACTAGACTTGAAACAGTCTGTTTCTGAGTCCGTTCCGGTCCGTTCCGGTCCGTTTCGGTCCGTTCCGGCCCGTTCCGGTAAATCGTGATACCCCTACATGCATGACGTATTTATGCTTTAGTTAATTAAATCATTGACCGTGTGAGCAGAATTTATCTGAATCTCATATTCAGGCTTAGACATGCATGACGTAAATCATCACCTGAGTGAGCGGATTTTACTACATTAAACGGTTAATTGAATATCTTACCTACATGGCCATGCAGAATGAGAACGACTGCGTCTTTTAAATTATTTTAAATAAAGTTTTATCAGTTTTATGATTTTATCAATTTTAACATAAATGGGGAATAAAAGAAAAAATGAAAATTGCATTTCATGCAGCAAAAAGGTGACGGGGAGACCTTCACCTTAAAACTTTTTATTTAGAATTAAACATTTTTTTTATCTTAGAAAACGCACTTTTAATTTTTGCAAACCCGTTTTAGCTAGAAACAAATCAATTTTAAAATTGTGCCCTCCAAATTGTTTTATAAAAATAAGATTATTTGTATGATTAATTGCATTACACATTTATTAGTTTGACATTTTATTATTATTTGTTTAAACTTCAGTAGAAAATAATGCTAATAAAGCTATTGTTGTACATTTTATGAAGTTGCTTTGATCTTTGTAACCAGTTTTGCAAGAATTAAATATATGAATTAATTCTTACTTGCTTTTATGTCTGAAAAACGTAGTCTAACTCACTGATTACTCCATAATTGGATACAATTATCTACTCTAATTAACCTCAAGATAACAAAAGGGATGCGATTTGGCAAAAGTACGACTTGACCAATTATAAAGTACGAGTTGACCAAAGTAAAAAGTACGAGTTGACTAAGGTAAAATGCGGTACGAGTTTTTTTAGTACGAGTCGACCACAGTACGAGAAAAAAAAAGTACGAGTTGACCAGCACCCTTTAGGTCTATACCTCCCTCTAGCTTTGTTACCTCGATTGAGGTTTGAAAATGTGTATAATAATTCTTATTTTGTTAGAAGCGAATACGATGCAGTCTGGTAACATTGGGCACCTTAGGTATTTCACTGACTAACATCACTTACCATGAGACATTTTAATGATTCAATAATTAAAACATCATTGACCCGGTCGGTAGTCTACTCTTTCGTGAGAAAAAAACAATATTGGTTACCGGAACTGCACCTTTCCCGCCTCTTCGCTCATTCGGCCAAGGGTACAACTGGGTCAATATCGTTGTGATTTAATCATTTTTTAGTCGCTTATATAATCATAATTTGTTCAAAATATAACAGGGTTCATACCTTGAGTTGAAGAAATAATGAAGATCTAATACATGCAAAGCTTTTATCAATATTTTTATTTTGTTTTCATATTTTCTGCTTTTAATTCAGTATGGTTACAGCGATAAACACCGAGTGATTCACCACGTACGAATGACCTATGACGTCACACCGAATGAATAATGTGAAATGATAGCAATTTCTATCAGCTTTTGGAAATATTGTGGCTTAAACATATGCACCCCCGTGAAAAATATGGAAGCAATTTGTCCCCTAAACATGCTAACATTGCGCACTGCTAAATCAAATGTATATTTTACAACAGCCTGCAATCTACCCACAGCTCTTGTATTTCTGCCAATACATATGACACCCATGTGACACAGTACAAACAAGAAAGTTCAAAGAAAATCATGCCGTGTATGGTGGCACAAAAATGTCACCACACAGTATTTCAAAATTAAAGAAAATCTCATAATGGTGCTAAATTATTCAATCAGAAAGGAAGATAAAAACATATTTGTCTTTGAATTTATCTTGTACACTCGTGTTGCTGTAACATGAGAAAAAATAGCATTGGTAGCCCAATATTGTCTGAAATCTGGTTGACATGCAATATGCGCAATGTTGGGGCCGTGCAATGTTAGCGGACCCGACTGTACTTGTTTTCAATTTTTTAAAACTGAATTTCAATTTATTTCAGTATTATCCAACATCAAATAGAGATAGGAAAATAGTTTTGAATATATAGAAAGCATAGGCAGCAGAAATCTTGACAAAATATCCAAATTCATGTAGATATTTTTCTTAAATCTCAAAAATTACACCTTCCACTTTATGAAATGGGATGCTTTTGCAAAAAATTCACTGACAGATTTTGCTGCGAACAATTTATTTAGATTGCTGCGCATTTTGCTAACATTTTTGGCCAGGAATGTTTTTGCAATTTTCACATAGCTATTTGTTTTCCTCAAAATAAGTAATCGAGGTTACAAAGCTAGAAGGAGGTTTAGATCTAAAAACTGGCTTGAGCAGAGTCTGTTTTCTGAGTTTTGACTATCTCATTGACATGCCACAGCCACGCCAATGTTTTACGAATTGTGTTGCAAAACTGTTTTCCAACCTTCATACTAGTGTTGCAAACTGATTGTGTGGTCTCCGATGGAAATTATAAGTTTTAAACATTAAAATTTTTTAGCAACAAAAATTCAAATATTCGTCAACCCGTCGCAAACTAATTTCGAATCCATCATCGCAAACTAATTGAGAATCCATCAAAAATCCCTGGCAATGCTGTTGTCGTGAATTTTTAGTGTTTTCAAATCTGTCAAATTTGTTACCCCAGCACAAATGTTGTATGATTATCGTGCGATGGTCTTGAGAATGAAATGCGAGAAAATATCCTGCGAATGTCCTACATCAATCTCATAAATGTCTCACAACTATTATACGAGTGATTATAAAACTAAGCGACATTTTGACATCTCCCCAATGTCTCTCAACCAGAGTTCAGGCTATTCCAAGTTTCAAGCAAGCCACTGTGTCTCAAATCTAGAAGATTTTTTTACCAATATTTTCTCATTACAGGCACCCAGTTGCTGTGTTCTTCCACCTGTTGTTCAAGGTTGGGACCATTGTTGTGTACCTGTTATGTGGCTGGTTCAGTGACAGCTTCATCACTAACTTTGTTGTTATCGTCATAATGCTCTCCATGGATTTCTGGACAGTCAAAAATATTTCTGGTAAGACTAGTTAATGAAACTTGTCACAATTTTTTGACCTTAGTTTAATACCTTATGTTCTTTACTGCCTGTAACTTTTCAGTAAACTTGGTAATATCAGAAGAACGAATTTGTTTGAATGAAGTTAAATTTTGGCAATGCTAATTAAATAATGGGGTAAGAAAGTAGTTATTCATTTTATAATCAATACCATACACAGAGATCTCGAGGACGCCAGATTCGGCGTCCTGGGACGAGAAAACTCGTGCTCGGACGCATATTTCTGCCAAGAGATGATTCCCGGGATGCAAGATTTTTTCGCCATGAGACGTCCCAAAATTCCCATCTTTACCTTGGCTTTGTTGTTTATTAGCTCCAAGAATCAATTATCTCCAATCAAGATAAGGATTACTCAAATTAACGTGTTGTCCAAATGCAAATTAGACATGCTATAAAGTTTTGCGCCTCCGGCGTCTGATCAATGTGACGGTCGCGTTCAAAACACGTGTCTTTGTCTAAACATGTTACGGTTGATCTAGACTCGCACACTCAGCTGATGAGTACAATCTCCATGGAGCGAAACGTCTCTTCACCATTCCGAATGTACTCTGAAGAGATATGGAACATATAATGTGTAATATAGCGGAGTGAGATCTCACAACTACGTTTGATCGATCAGCTACAATAAAACAATTAAGTCTTAAACAGTCATAAAATCTTGTGAAACCCTAGCGATTTTCATTTAAAGATCAATTGAATTACATAAACAATTAAAAAAAGCAAAACTTTTATACTTTTGGACCGATTTTTGAAATGTCATCAGTTTTCGCGACTTTAGAATTAATTATATAAAAATCGTGATTATTTGTTTGTTCTTCTTGCCTCTCAATCATAATTTGTTGGTAAAACTTTGTTTAAAGTGTTCAAAAGAGGTTTAGTGTCCATATTTTAGTAATGAAGAATGCAAGCCAATCTTATCATTCTTACCAAATTGACAGTAGGAAATGCAGTCTTTGAGGGGTCACCCCTCATTGACCCCAAACTCAGTACTGAACAGGCGAAAGTAAATTATATACACCTAACATTATATGATAGACAGATGTCACAGAAAGGCTTTGTTTACAAAAGGAGCTAATTTTGGAGTGCATTACACACATTTCTTTGTCTTGCCTAGTAGAGTAGACCCCCCCCCCCCCATGTACCTAACCAGTGTAACCACACTACTAAGAATGTTTCATTTTCTACCATCAGGTGAGAGTAAGGTTTTGACAAATGCCGTGGTCAATATTATTGTCTTAAGAAATAGATGCCCCAAACCCTGTAAAACCTATAAAGAGGTAAAATAATTATGATTTTTTTTGGTCGAAAAAATTAGGATTGTAATTGAGTTTCTATAGTGGGACTCCTAAATTTTGTCTGGGACTCCTACTTTTTCTTTTGGAGGAGTCCCGGACTCCTGTTTTCAAAATCCTAGTGAGATCCCTGCCATACATTTTCATTTGTAACATTGGGTAACCCTGTAAATGATATTTGTAATGCCTCATTACTTCTTATCTTGATAAATCTGCCAGCAATAAAAGATTTAATAACCACAATGATTCAATATACATGTATATGCATTTCTTGCAGGTCGTTTACTAGTAGGTTTACGATGGTGGAATTATATAGATGAAGATGGAAAGAGTAGTTGGATGTTTGAATCTCGAAAGGTAAAATATGAGCCACCTCGTGGGAAAACCAACAATGTGGTTTCCGAACAGGTCCGACACAAATCAGGCTGTACAAGCACAAAAGATGGCTAGAGACTGGAAATTTTGGATTTAGAAAGAAGAGGAATTGTACTATCCGTGTAGCGAAAACAAAGGCGCTGATCAGCTTCGCGGTTACCGCGAAGCTGATCTGCGCCTTTGTTTTTGCCTATGCAGATTGTTGGTTTTCCCATGGGGCGGCTCATATTTGTGTGCATGATTATACTTAGTTATGATTACAAAGACAACAGGGGCGGATCCAGGATTTCTGAAGAGGGGGTTCAAATGTAGAAACGGGGGGTTTGTTTGGCTAATTTTACTCACATTTCTTGAAATTCACCATGATAATGAAATAATTTGGGTTGAGAGGGGGGGTCGAGCGAACCCCTTGAACCCCCTTTAAATCCGCCTCTGGAAATCTTAACTGTTGTTTCTTACAATTAATAATATGCTTTTAAACAAAAGTATAGACAGTGAAAATGCATGTAAAATCCCTTTGAAGTGAAAGCTTCCAAGTTTGATCATTACATCTTTGGATATGTGTTTTAAGAAGCTTAGCTAAGATCCCCATTGATTCATTTTGTTTTCTGAAAGACATTGAGCATGTTCCATGGAAACATTAATGCATTTGATAACTACTTTCAGGGTCGGAAGGCAACAGTAACTGTTACAGAATCCCGAATATTCTGGTTGTCTCTAGTCATTTGTCAAGCATTATGGATTGTCTTCTTCTTTGGGTCTATATTTGCTTTAAATTTCAAATGGGTGGTAAGTTCTTACTATAGATTTATTAAATTTTATTGAGATAGTCAATTTTAGCTTAGCATCACATATACAGCATATTCTGATATTATTCTTTTTAAAGATATAAATGCCTAGTCTAAAGGCCTTGTCACACCTAAGCGAAAATCCCTTGATGTAGACTTGCATTTTATTATGAAAAGAAATTCTTGTTTGTTTGATTTATTGTTTTATGATCCTTTCAACAGCTAACTTCCCAAAATGGCCATAGCTTTTGACCATAGCTGTTGACAGGCATGTTAAGCAATAAATAAAACAAAATTTTGCAATCAAACGCAAGTCTATGTAGAGAGATTTTTAGTTTGTGTGACGAGGCCTTCACTACTTAGAAGCTGCATCAAAAGAAGCCCTGCATTTCACAAACATATCGTAACATATACATGGGAAACTGGCTTTGTGCATAAGCGGCTCAGCTCTCAGCACCTTTGTTTTCACTAAAGGATAATAGTACATTTAATCTTAAATCTGAAATTTCCCACTTCTAGCCTTATGCTAAGACTCTACAGCCCAGTTTGTGTCAGACAAGGTTGAAAACTCTGAAGATCGGTTTTCTCACATCGCGGCTCAAATGATCCTATTTTCAGATGGTAGCTTTAGTGGGAACTATAATGAATGGTGCTAATCTCGTAGGCTATATAAGATGTAAATGGGGTAGTGGACAAAAGATTTCCTCAGCTGCTAAGTCTTTCCTCTCTGCTCAGTTCATCAAATCTGTAAGTATGCAGTGGTTTTAGACTATTTGGCCCATTCAGCTGCAGGCACAACTTTTTAAACTGTGAGGCTAGCTATTAAGATTCATTCAAATTCAAGTTTTACATGTAAAACTATTGACAGAAATTGTCCGAAATATTACTAAAGACCAAGAGCGACAAATGGCCTCAGACAATAATTGTTTCTACAGTGTATCTAATACCTTTGTTCAAAAATATGCACTTAGTACTAGCAAAATGTTTTTTTTTCTGATAAGCTTACCCAGGGCCTAAGAATGGTGTGGTTAGGATAAATGGCATAATTTTAGATGTCAGTTTACTTATTCACCAAGTTTTTCTCTTTTCCAGATGTTCACATCATCAACACCAACAGAAAAAGGCCAACCAACATAGTATTAGGTTTCTGGTCCAAATTGTTAAACTGTGATCATTTGTGGGAAACAACGTGTCATATTCATCTTAATGACATAAGCTTTCATTTGTTGGGAGTTGAGGACATGCAAACAGCTTGGCGTTGAGGATTGATGAAGAAAACATTCCTGCATTTACTTGTTTAAGATAAGTTGTTATTGATATGCCAAAATATGCACCAATGGCTAGTTAAAGTCCGGGAACTTGGTGGTTGGGTAACTGATATGCTTGGTAAAACTTTGTTACCTAACATGCTGCTATGACCTGTAAAACTCATCCACAACCAAACAAAATCTTTAGTATGGCCTAAGTAAGGAACAGAACTGGTTTTATGACTTGCCATTGCTACTTACATATATGAGCCACGGCACTAGAAAACCTTTTGGGGTTTCTGACAAGATCCAACACAATCAGCCTGTACAATTAATAGAAGAAGGCTAGAAGCTTGAAATTTTAAGTAGAAGAGGAATTGTACTATCCGTTTAGCAAAAACAAAGGCGCTGATCAGCTGTGCAGCTACTGCACAGTTGATCTGCATCTGGTTTCGCATATGCAGGTTGTTGGTTTTCTGATGCGGCGGCTCATACTGTAATAAACAGCTATTATGATTTTGCTGCGGAAATGCTGCTTAGTGTTAAAGCAGTTGTAATACATGCAAAATTTAAGGGGGTTAATACGTCTTAAGAATTCCATTTCTGTTTACCATTTTATTTATGCATCAAATGATTTATGTATATATTTGTATATATGTGGCTACTTCTTGTACAGTTTTTGGATTTCATTTTGAGTATACATTTTAATTTATTTTATTACATAATGATAAGCAATACTGTTTGTTTTGTATCCAAACTTTATTTTATTCTGGACAAACACTGAAAAGTATAGTGTTTGTCTGTTGCTGTTACTAACATAGGATGCAAGTTTGTTTGAATATGTGTTGATTTTGTCCATGTCTCTCTAGTAGATGTCTGACCTGGTTCAACACTGTTCATTAGTTTTTAAATGCACCAAAGGAGAAGGATTGTCTTTGTTGTTTCGGCCCAGCTCCACAGCCATTAGGCTGTACAGCCACAGATGACGAGGTGTCAGCTCAGTGAACCATTTAGCAAAAAATTTTTGCTATGCGAAAACAAAGGCGCAGATCAGCTTCACGGTAACCGCGAAGCTGATCAGCGCCTTTGTTTTCGCTACACGGATAGTACATTTCCTCTTCTTCTTTAACCGAAATTTCAAGCTTCTAGCCCGCTTCTGTGACTGTACAGGTCAGTTTGTGTCAGACCTTGTCGGAAACCCCGAAGACCGGTTTTCTCGCTCATATGTGCATGATGTATAATACAAATTAAGGTCTCATGATGGTAATTTTAGCTTCAGGTATCTTTTTAATCCTGATAAGACTGATTGCTACATACCAGACAAGGTTTTCTATGCCTTTTGTTGTTTGAATGTTGCTGTCAGAATCATGTTTGCAATACTGCAGCTCAAATGAAATAACTTACAATAAATAAGCCTGCCCATGACAAAACCAACAATTCCTCATTGCTGTCAGCAAACTCAGACCTGCATAGCCATTAATATATGAGCCGCCCCATGGGAAAACCAATAATCTGCATAGGCGAAAACAAAGGCGCAGATCAGCTTCGCGGTAACCGCGAAGCTGATCAGTGCCTTTGTTTTCGCTACTCGGATAGTACAATTCCTCTTCTACTTTAATCCGAAATTTCAAGCTTCTAGCCTGCTCCTGTGACTGTACAGCCCGGTTTGTGTCGGACCGGGTCGGAAACCACATTGTTGGTTTTCCCACGAGGCGGCTCAAATAATAAGCCTGCCCATGACAAAACCAACAATTCCTCTTTGCTGTCAGCAAACTCAGACCTACATAGCCATTAATATATGAGTGGCGACTTGAGAACCTGTCTCTGGGGTTTCCGACCAAGTCCGACACAAACTGTCCTGTACAGTCTTAGAAAAAGACTAGAAACTTGGAATTTTTGATTTAAGAAGAAGAGAGGAAAGTACTATATGAGAAACGAAAACAAAGGCATTGATCAGCTGTACAGCTGATCTGCTTCATTGTTTTCGTATGGGCAAGAAGCCAGTTTTTTATTCATGCGGTTCATATTGTCAAGCATATGACAACAATGGTCGATATAGCATTGAAAATTACTATGCTGGTCCAAGTATAAATTGTTGCTTTATCATGGTTTGGCTTTATAAAATATGTTACAGATTTATTTACATAAGATTGTTTTGGCTTTAATGAAAATATGGGAAATACTCAAGATAGTTTGATCTTTTCTTTTAACACCCATATGATATGGATTTAATTTGCTGGTGCTATAATGTATATCAGTCATCTATACATATTTGGTTTATCACAGGAACATTCATACAAGAATGCTGCAGAGGTCGATATAGCACCTGCATCGGGCAAAATAACTAAAAACGTGAAAATTTATAGGCCGAGGGCACCAGGACAAGGTGTGTTCTGAAAGGGTTTGCCAAGGAAATTTACTGTGCAAGGTTTCACACTCGCATCTATCACAGGTTAAGAGAAAACCAAACTTCGACGTAAAAATTAACTTAGTCATTGGACCACGAAATATAGGTCACGGTGCATGCTCGAAGGGCAGGTCAAGGACAATTACTATGCAAGCTTTCACACTTGCAGCTATGACTGATGCAGAAAAAAACCCAACTTCGACGTGAAAATTAACATAGTCAATGGACCGTGAAATATAGGTCAAGGTTAGCGGGTCAAGGTGCGTGCTTGAAGGGTATGTCAAGGACATTTACAATGCAAGGTTTCGCACTAGCAGCTATCACTGATGCAGCGAAAACCAAACTTCAACGTAAAGTGAACAAAGTCAATTGACCGTAAAATATAGGTCAAGGGCACTGGGTCAAGGTGCCTGCTTAAAGGGTATGTCAAGGACAATTACTATGCGAGGTTTCACACTCGCAGCTATCACTGATGCAGAGAAAATCAAACTTCGATATAAAAATTAACAAAGTCAATGGACCGTGAAATATAGGTCAAGGGCACCAGGTCAAGGTGCGTGCTTGAAGGGTATGTCAAAGACAATTACTATGCAAGGTTTCACACTCCTAGCTCTCACTGATGTAGGGAAAACCAAACTTCGATGTAAATGTTGACGGACGCACAGACATTTGGACTCCTATATCGCACCCTGCTATAAGCAGGTGTGATAAAAATCAAACCTTGTATAAAGGTAAAGTCTGGCATAGTGATTAAGGCACAAGCCTTGATAAACAGGTCACAGGTGCAACAACTTTCAAGACTTGTTTTAGTGTTTAATGTATTCAATAAAGATGGATGGTGATGTAAAAAATTAACTAACATCACAACGTTACATCATTGCCATCACAGTACAATGGAGGATATTACATCAGGTTTCTACCAGGGCTTTTCTAGTCTTTTGGATGAGATTTTAAACCATGCCCATATCCGTATGACCGTAGCTGTTAGATATTAAAACTTGTACTTAGGTTACACTGTTAAGCTTTGACAAACCATCAAACATTATTCTTAGCTATTGCAAGACTACTGACCTGGCTCTATGTCCAGCTTTGCATTTGGTTCTAGACTATACATTGAGCTATTCATAGCAACAGGAAAAGGTGTGGTAAAAATAACATTTGAGCTGCGTCATGAGAAAAGCAACATTTTGCACATGCAAAAACCAACCTTTTGCTTATGCAAAAACAAAGGTGCACATAGCTCCGCAGATCAGTGCCTTCGTTTTCGCTACATGGATGGTACTGTTTTACTTTCTAAATCTGAAATTTCCAGCCTGTAGCCATCTTGTGCTTGTACAGTTTGGTTTGTGTTGGACCTGGTTGGAAACCACTATGTTGGTTTCTCGTGCCGTGGCTCATTTAGGGAAAATCAAGATATAAAAATGAAACAATTGTCGTGTGTCTTTTTTTATTTTCTCTAAAACAATATATCATATTTCAATTCGTGTGCATGCATTTTCATGCTGACGTGTACCTCTGGATATGCAAATTACAGGTCAACCTCATTATAACACTATCTTTGGGGTCAAACCATGTTAAAAATGAAACCATGTTATAATGAGGTTACTAACAATAAACTTATAGAAAATAATCATTTTGTGAGCCATGACATGGCCATGTTATATTTAAACCACATTACAGAAAGGCGTGTTATGATAAGGTTGAACTGTAATTAAATCAAATAAAACTCATATTATAAGAGGTTGAACTGTGATTAAATAAAACTAAGGCTGATTTGGTGTTTGACCATCTGATGGTTCCGAAACACTCAAAACATGAAAATCTATTATGATGGCAGACCAAATAATATTATGTAGAATATTCTAAGAAATCATACAGAGTCAAAAATCTATTCCGATATCTGAATTTATAGAACACAGTGTTCTGTTTGTTCACTCTTGCACAATACCATGTTTTCTAAAAACTAGAAAATTGGCTAGTCAATTTTCAAAGTACTGATGTAGCATTAAACATAAACAAACACAATCACTTTAACAATTTGAGATGTACAACTGCAATAAAACAAATTCATAAACAAATATCTCCATGTACATGCATGTTGCTTAATCTTAAAATGAGCCGCATCGTGAGAAAACCGGATTTTTGCCTAGGCGAAAACAAAGGCGCAGATCAGCTTCGCGGTAACCGCGAAGCTGATCAGCGCCTTTGTTTTCGCTACTCGGATAGTACAATTCCTCTTCTACTTAAATCCGAAATTTCAAGCTTCTAGCTCTTTTCTGAGCTTGTACAGGCCGGTTTGTGTCGGACCTGGTCGGAAACCCCGAAGACCGGTTTTCTCGCGTCGAGGCTCAAATAATTGTGCCTCACTCTGACCCAAAGTCTTGCTATCAGATTGTATAAAGCAAGAATGTTCACTAATCACCATGCACATAAAAGCCGCCTCATGAGAAAACTGGATTTTTGCCTTTGCGAAGACAAAGGCGCAGAATAGCTTCGCAGTAGCTGTAATGCTGATCAGCGCCTTTGTTTTCGCTACACGGATAGTACAATTCCTCTACTACCTACCTGTATATCCGAAATAAATTTCAAGCCTCTGGCTATTTTCTGTGCTTGTACAGCTTGGTTTGTGTCGGACTTGTATGGAAACCACATTGTTGGTTTTGTCATGACACGCCTGATATGTTAACGCTCCAGATGTGCCTGGATGCAAAATACCAATCTGGCTTGATGAGTCTCTTATACAAAGTAAAGATATGATAATATTTAATAATTCCCTGCACATAATACTCAGTAATGAGGGAGTCACAATATCTATAGGTAGATATGAACACTGATTAGAGGCTATTTCATTGCATTGTTGTTGCTAAGCAACTATAAACAGGAACAAAGTATTACAACTAGATCAGTCTTGTAATGAAAAAAACACTTCTTCAGGGAGTTCTAACCAGGCCTCGAGGTTATAAAACTTTTTTCATGCTCAGCTCAGCTGAGACTAAAATTTACAATTGTTGGCATTTTAACATTTATTAGCAGGATAAATTACTGGCTTCAGTGTTCTAAACCTTCAATTTCAATATATTTGGGCTATTTTTGTATTTATGAGCAGTTTAAATTTTATGCTAAGCTCAGCTGAGCATGAAAAAAGTTTTATAACCTCTAACCAGGAAAGAAACCAACTAACACAGTGAAAGGCCTTGTATTGACTTCCATCTGCATGTACATGCAAGGAGTCCTCTAATTTAGGCTCCGAATAGATTTTAATTTTGTTTGTATTAGGTTTTAACGTCCCTGTCAACAATGTTTCAATCATATCGGGACGGAGCCAACCTTCCTGGGTTAACCAGTACTGTTGGGGGTTAATGTGCCTTGCTTAAGGACAACACAATGCTTAGATTTTAATGACTCAAACAACTACAACCAATAAATTTTGAATTGTGAAATGTCATGGAAATTAAAATTCAGATAAACATTATGTGTTGTTTTAATGAGCATGTAAAGAATATATAATTTTCAGGCCTGGTCACAATCCACAAGAAAATGTTTTCTCATGACATGACTGAAACTATGAATAAATAATAGAATTGTTTTGTAGTATACCTGTCTATTTGATATGCACAAACTTACAAACATGCACTATAATAAATAAGTTATTCTTTCAAAGAAATATACACTCAACATGAATACATGTACCACTCAATATCTTGCACAAAACTGAGCAGTATACCTATTTCTACAAGATATATTTAGCTCCATTACATTCAGATGTATGGCAAACTGAAAATATCTTTCACTTGCACAAAATATCCTTCATTTTCACAAAATATCCTTCACTTACACGCAAAATAAAATCCTCCAATTCTGCATATCCTTCACTTACACAAATGACCTTCACTTACACAAAATATCCTTCTCCTACACAAAATATCCCTCTCTTACACAAAATATCCTCTTACACAAAATATCCTTTTCTTATACATAGTTTTACTGATAATCTTATGCATACAAAAGATAAAGGGCTGCAATCATGCTTTACCTGAATATCACTCTTCACGTGAGAAAATCAACAATATTGGTTTCCGACCAAGCCCGACACAAACTAGGATGTTCAGTCACAGAAACAGGCTAGAAGCTTGAAATTTTGGATTTAAGAACAAGAGGGATTTTACTATCCTTGTAGCGAAAACAAAGGCGCTGAGCTGTGCAGTAACTGCACAGCTGATCAGCGTCTTTGTTTTTGCATATGCAGAATTTCTGGTTTTCTAATGCGGCTGCTCACTAAAATAACCAGTTTTAGTTTGTTCTTATAATATCTTACAATTTTACCCAACTGTCATTTGTAACCACAGCAGACTGTACCAGCCTCAGTTTGTGTGTGTGTGTAGGGGGGGGGGCTGCAGTGCAAATACCATGGGATTGTGTTATATGTTGGTATAATGGGCAGTCAAATGTAGACATGGCCACAAGATTCAGTTGGTGGTGCACATGGCACTCATGATCATAAAATTGAGCCGTGTCATGAGAAAACCATCAATGTGGTTTTTGCACAGGTCAAACACAAACTGAGCTGTACAAGCACATAAGATGGCTACAGGGTGGAAATTTTGGATTTAGAAAGTAGAGAAATTGCACTATCCGTGTAGTAAAAACAAAGGTATGATCAGCTCGGTTACTGCAATGCTGATCTGCGCCTTTGTTTTCGCATATGCAAAATGTTGATTTTCTAATGATGTGGTTCAAATCATTATGCTTAAACATTTACATAAAACAATGAAAGCACTAGCATCGGTAAAACACTTGCAGTATTTTTGAAACCATGAAAGACATTTAATTCAACACCTAACATACTTTATATAAATAACAATTACAATACTTAATATCAAAAAATAATTCTATGGACCTGATTAATGTGTTATCTCCATTTCGCCAAGATTACGAGCAACTTTTGAAATGTGTTAAAGCAACTTTAAAATTCAGACATCAAGGTCAATACGTAACACCATCATAGCATATAAACAATGGCAGACCCACTTTGGTTAACCCATATTTGACGAATGGATTCGCCCATCATGATTAATTGGATGGGTCCACTTTCATTTTTAGGGGTGTTAGGAGTGATTTTTATTTTTTATCTCATTTTTCGATGAAATTTCTCTAAGCAAACAGAATAGCCCCAGATGGGAAGCCGCATTTTGCGGCGTCACATCTGGGACTATACTGTTTGCCTATGTCCCATAAAAGGAACGCCAGGCTTAAATGAGTTAAAAGTCCAGGTGACCAGGCCCCGAGGTTATAAGAAAAATCCATGCTCAACTCAGGTGAGACAAAATTTACCCTGCTCATAAATGTTAAAATGCCAAGTATTGTTGGCATTTTAACATTTATGAGCATGATAAATTACAGAATATGGTGAGCTTAACCTGAAATTTCAATTAATTTGAGCTCTTCCAATAATTATGAGCATTTGAAATTTTAAGCTCAGCTGAGTTGAGCACAAGTAAGTATTTTATAACCTCAGGACCAGATAAAGGGATTTCAACATATTGATATACATGTATCCCTCAAATCACAGAATGCTCTCTCTCATGTCTATCATAATGATTGTAGATGTTTGGAAAGCTTTGAGATACCAGTGTAATTTACACATTTTTGCTGGCTTGTTCATTTCATTAAAAGAGGTCCCAAGGTTACATTTTTTTTCGTGTTCAACATAAATGAGCATGGGAAAGTTAATTGAATGTAAATATCAGAAAAGTCTAAATCTGACAGAAGGTAATGTTTAACAAACTTTGGGTGTGCTATTCTTGATGCTTAACAACATTTAAATGCCAATAATTGTAAAATGCTAGATCTGATTGCACCAGTTCCTGACATGATTACTGCTTTCCTCTAACTTGTAACCTTGAGGCCTGCTTGTTTTGTGAGCCACATCATGAGAAAACCCGAACAGGTTAGACACAAACCCAGCTGTACAAGCACAGAAGATGGCTACAGGCTGGAAATTTTGGATTTAGAAAGTAGAGGAATTGTACTATCGGTAACCGCGAAGCTGATCAGCGTCTTTGTTTTCGCCAATGCAAATTGTTTGTTTTCTCATGATGTGTATCATGTGTATGATGGCAGTGTCTAGATTATCACAGTTTCACAAGCATTTTGATGCTTCAGCTATGATAAAATAAATAAATAATGTTCTTGTGCTTTTATACATTATACTGTGTAATGTAAATAATACGTAATACATACAGATTTTGTTCTTTAGCATGCATCTATCAACAGTATCTATCTTTAACAGTATCTATCAACAAAGCGTCTTTGACTAAATGTAAATCCTTAACTAGAATTTGTTTTCTATGTGAAAACTGATGTCTCCCCCCTTTCTACGTTCATGTCCAAAATATGCAAGCAAGAGTTAAAGTTCTTGTGCATCACATATCCTGTCATTCTGTTTTATAAGTGTACCAAGTTTCATTGAAATATCTCTTACGGTTTTCAAGTTATAGAGGGTGCAAGAAAGTGTTTGGAAAATAATCAAAGGGAAATAACTCCAAAGACATGAAAGCAAGGGTAATGAATCTTGTGCATCATGCTTTATAAGTGTACCATGTTTCATTGAAAAATCTCTAATGGTTTTTGAGTTATAAAGCAGACACAAAATTGTATGAAAAATAATCAAAGGGAAATAACTCCAAAGATATGCAAGCAAGAGTTATGGTTCTTTAGCATGACACATCATCTCATCATGCTTTATAAGTGTACCAAGTTTCATTGAAATATTTCTTATGGTTTTCAAGTTATAGAGTGGACATGAAATTGTATGGAAAAATATTCAAAGGGAAATAACTCCAAAGATATGAAAGCAAGAGTTATAATTCTTGTGCATGACACATCGTCTCATCATGCTTTATAAGTGTACCAAGTTTCACTGAAATTTCTCTTATGGTTTTCAAGTTATAGGGTGGACACGAAATTGTATGGAAAATAATCAAAGGGAAATTACTCCAAAGGTATGCAAGCAAGAGTTATGGTTCTTTAGCACGACATGTAATCTCATCGTGCTTTATAAGTGTACCAAGTTTCATTGAAATAACTCTTACGATTTTCGAGTTATAAAGCGGACACGAAATTGTATGGAAAATAATCAAAGGGAAATAACTCATAAAATACTCAAGCCAGAGTTATGGTTCTTGTACATGACACATCGTCTGATCATGCTCAATAAGTGTACCAAGTTTTATTGAAAAATCTTAAACGGTTTTCAAGTTATACAGCAGACATGAAATTGTATCGAAAATAATCAAAGGGAAATAACTCGAAAAATACTCAAGCTAGAGTTATGGTTCTTGTACATGACACATCGTCTCGTCGTGGTTTACAAGTGTACCAAGTTTCATTGAAAAATCTTTAACGGTTTTCAAGTTATAGAGCGGACACGATTTGTGACGGACAGACAGACAGACAGACGGACAGACGCACGGGGAAAAACAATATGTCTCCCGACCCTGTCGGGAGGAGACATAAATACCATGAAACTATTTCTCCTCAAATCATTCACCAAAACAATTAAGGGATAACAGTATTAAAATTTTTCATTTTTGGTGTTATCTCCTTGGATATTCGCTCAGAAATTTTGTTTTACAGCAACACATTAGAGGGTATAAAAAAACTTGAACATTGTTATCCCCATTCTAATGTGCGTTTTAGCTATAAACAACCAAAATGCATTGTTTTTCACAAAACATAAGTGTCACAAGTGACATATAACCAGGACATTAACCAATCTCAAGTATGTTGCTCATAACATCGGGTTTCTCATGGTATATTGCGGAACATACCGTCACAATTTTTTTACGTTCCAATCAGATGTTGCGTTACATTCTCAAGTGCATTAGAATGCTATATTTGTGTCCTTCAACATTTAAATTGCTGTGATTTATGTAACAAACATTGACTGACAATCTATCTACATTTTCTTAACATGTCACAAACATGAGCTCTGCTGTGACATGGCATGTTCGATATAATGCTACTGGAATGGATAAGAAGGACTGAGGCAGTGATAACAGCCTGTGCATGAGAAAACCAACAATTGTTCCAACCAGGTCCAACACAAACCAAGCTGTACAGTCACAGAATAAAGGTAGAAGCTTGAAACTTTGAATATAAGTAGAAGAGGAACTGTACTATCTGTGTGGCAAAAACAAAGGTGCTGATCAGCTGTGCAGTAACTGCACAGCTGATCTGCGTCTTTGTTTTTGCATATGCAAATCGTTGGTTTTCTCATGTGAAGGCTCAAAAATATTCTTGCAGTGTAGGGAAACAAAAAACGTGTTTGCTATCATTTGTGTAAATGTCTTACAACAGAGAGCACATTCGTACTGCACATAATTTAGGAAATCACTTGTTGCTATATTTATTTAAGAAAAATGTTTTACACGTATCATTCATATGCAGCATTTTATAATCACTATTTAGTAATATTTTCTTTCGTTGAAAAATTTGTCAACATTTAGAACACTTTGGAACTTTAAAGTTTCTGAAGTGTCTCCGCGACCAGATGAAGACGTGGAAGTATTTACAATTATACAACCAAAATGTGTGCTGCATATCATAGGATAATTATGTAAAATATTTCACAAATAATGGCACCACAAATTTTCTGAACTTGGGTTTAGTCCAAACTGTTGAATTTACCTTTTATATCACTAACGTGTACACAAATGATAGCTTACATGGACTTTGTTTCCCAACAGTGTTCTTGGAAGAGCTAACTCAATTGTAAACATGCCTTTGATTCTATGACTAGGTTTCATGACATTACTAACTGGGTTGTACAGCTACAGAAGATCCATCAGGAAAACATGCCCGTGCAATTAATACCCCCTCAAACCCCACTTTTATATAGAAAAACTGGGGTATGCAGGGTATACCAATTTTTCTTATTTTTGATCCAAAACATAGATTGTGGGTACTTCGCGATAGAACCGCCTCAGCAAAGCAGTTCTAAAGTACCCATGATCTATGTTTTGAGCAAAAATAAAAAAAAAATATCAGAAAAATCTTACTTAAAATTTTTAAGTTTTACAACTTGACAAAAATGGGTATACCACATGGGCGTGTTTTCGTAAAGGCTAGAAAGTTGAATTTGGGATTGATAAAGAAGTGTTGTACTGCTTCTGTAGTAATAATAATGACCAAAATTATCCAAATAAGGATAACGTGTCTGTGCCATGTATACCCCCTTAAACCCCACATTTATATAGTAAACCTAATACCTATTTTTCTTATTTTTGATTTAAACCATAGATTGTTGGTACTCGTTAGAACTGCCTCTCGTTAGAACTGCCTCGGCAAGGCAGTTCTAACATGTACCCACAACCAATATTTTAATCATAAATATTAAAAATATCAAACTTTTTCCAATGAAACTTTCAATTTTTAAAGCTGAAAAAACTCTCTGTATATTGCATGGGCAAGTTTTCGGAATGAGTTTCTTCTGTGGCTGTACCAACCCAATTTGTGTAGGACTAATTAAATACCCCAAAGACAGAATTTCTCATAATTATGTAAAATAATGTACATGTATATACACCTTACTTACTCTGCTTATCATGTTTCATAATAATGATATAAAAATACCCATTAAATTAACATTTTTCAACTACCTTTTATTTTACCTGAGTAACTTTTGACAGTAACTTAGAGCTCTGTTCAAAGATTGTTACTAACATCATAACATGTGTGCCCAATTGTTACGATTATACGAGTCACGACGCGAGAAAACTGGGCTATGGGATTTCCTACCAGGTCTGAAACAAACCAATATGTACAGTCTCAAAAATAGGCTAGAAGCTTGAAAGTATGGATTTAGATAGAAGAAGGATTTACGATCCAAGTAGCAAAAACAAAGGCGCTGATCAGCTGTGCTGTTGCTGCACAGCTGATCAGCGCCTTTGTTTTCGCACATGCAGATTGTTGGTTTTCTCATGTGATGGCTCATATGGTTACAAAATTTGACCACTTTGCAATAACTTCCACAGCGAATTTAAGCTATAGTAAAAGTGAATCACAGTGATAACCACTATTACCAAACAACAACTCTAAAATCTGCAACATTAACAATCCTATAACAATCCACATGAACTGTTCCTAATGGCTTTCAATCAACAGATTTGATGTTAACACTAACAAAATATGAGCTATTAAATATATAACACCACTTTAAAAAAAAATAGCCTGTCCAACATGTATCCATCATGTTAAAAATCTGAGATTCAGTATGACACAAAGATGGCAGCCTTATTTGGCCTTCAGATAAATACCCATAATGCACCAGATGATATCACTTCCTCTTGTGACAAGGTCAATGTCATTCTTTGTATCTCATCAACAAACCTGAAGCTGTCTCAACACTGAAAGAATGATAAGGAAGATAAGTAATATTGCAGTTGTCCCGATACATGAACCCATTTCATCTAATGTTGAAAGAGAGAAATGGAATCGCTGAAAGTTCAAGAGGCTCAGGACAAATATAGCAGTTGCAAGAAAAATCTTTAAAATTTAGTTTTCCTACCAACAAAGACTCCTGTTTACAAACTCAGACACTTTTCATATTTAATTCATCAAACTGAGCAAATACCAATAATAGAATGAAACTTGAGTCAGTTTTGTTGCATAGAGGCTCATATGTAACCAGAGGACCAACGGTCCTGTAAACGCTCACCTGAGATCTGCTATATTAACCAAATATTTATTTAAAAAATTTGCCCTTTATGGGGCCCCACCAACCAATCAAAGTAAAGGATTAGGACAAAAGTCAACCAAACTGTAGAGGACTAATCTATAAACATTTCTGCAAAAATAGAATTCAAATATCTGCGATTGGACCAGAAAAAAATGGCCAATTTCCACTTTTCCCGTTTTAAGTCTATCGAAACTTTAAGTTGCCATAGCAACCAGACTTCTTATCCGATTGAAATAAAAAACACAAATTATGCAGAGACTCCTGTCAGGAACATGTATACAAAGTACAGGCTTCATGCCGTAGACAATTTTTGAGGAGAAGATTTTTAAATGTTTTTCGAAATTTTACCCTTTATGTGGCCCCAGCAACCAATCAAAACAAAGGATTAGGAAAAGAGTCACATGAAACATAGAGATATACTCAATAAATATTTCTGCAAAGACAAAATTCAAATACCTACAATTGGTCCAGAAAAAATAGCTAATTTCCACTTTTCCCATTATAAGTCTATGGAAACCATAGCAACCAGAGTTCTTATCCGACTGGAATGAAAAACACAAATTATGTAGAGGCTACTGTCAGGAACATGTATACAAAGTACAGGATTCATCCACTTGACAGTTTCTGAGGAGAAGATTTTTGAATGTTTTTTTTCAAAATTTTGCCCTTTATGGGGCCCCAGTAACCAATCAAAATAAAGGATTAGGACAAAATTCACAAGAAACGTCAAACACTACTCAATAAACATTTCTGCAAAAACAAAATTCAAATGTCTACAATTTTAGCGGAAAAATAGCCGATTTCCACTTTTCCCATTATAAGTCTATGGAAACTTTTAAGTTGCCATAGCAACCAGAGTTCTTATCCGCCTGGAATAAAAAACACAAATTATGTAGAGGCCACTGTCAGGAACATGTATACAAAGTACAGGCTTAATCCCCTTGACAGTTTCTGAGAAGAAGATTTTTGAAAGTTTTTCGAAATTTTGCCCTATATGGGGCCCTTGCAACCATTCAAAATAAAGGATTAGGACAAAAGTCACATGAAACGTAGAGGACTATTCAATAAACATTTCTGCAAAAACAAAATTCAAATATCTCCAACAAGACAGCAAAAACTGGCAATTTTCACTTTTTTCCATTATAAGTCTATGGGAAGCATAAGTTACCATAGTAACCAGAGTCCTTATCCAATCAAAACATAAAACACAATTATTCTTTCCCCCTACCTGTAGATGGTGTATGTGTAATATGAGAACAATCAGCCCATCGGTTTCAGAGAAGAAGATCTTTGAAATTGTGGACGACGGACGGACGCCGGAGCATGGGTATACTATAAGCTCACCTATGAGCCTTCGGCTCAGGTGAGCTAATAATATCTTAAGACCTTACCAGACATTTCTATTCCATGATTTCTATGATTCTTCCCCAAACGTAAATTTTGTAGGAAGCACAATAATATGGTGCTTTCAAGCATATTTGTTTTAGAAGAAAGGGCAAAATATCCTTCCATCATCAAACGCACACACACACACACACACACACACACACACACACACACACACACACACACACACACACACACACACACACACACACACACACACACACACACACACACAAAACCCCTGTTGTTTGAATTGCAGCAAACTTACCAGTCAACAAGGTCAGCTCCTATGATATCATGGACATGATACAGTAGACCAAGCTTGGCTAACTTGGGCCATTTTCTTTGTTCTAGATCCTGGCAAAAATAAGGAAATAAAATATACCACATCATAAAAAAACAAGCATTTTACATACATGAAAACAAAGATGATGATCAGTTCTGCAGTAAGTGCACAGCTGATCAGCATCTTTGTATTTGATCCTTGGATAGTACAATTCATCTTCTTCTTAAGTCTGGAAGTTCAAGTTTCAAACCTTCTTCTGTGGCTGCACAGGCCAGTATGTGTCTAATGTGGCCATAAACCCCAAAGACAGGTTTCCCTGTGATGTGGCTCCAATAATCCAAGGCATGAAAAAATCTATTTTTGTTTTGAAAAACAAATATATAGATCAGCTGTGTAGTTTTGCTGTGTAGAAAGTGTAAAATTGATCATCAGATTCTTTCGGTTGGTAGCCCTCCATTTCCTAAATCAGAAACTGGTTACTCAACAAATTTTGTTGTCTATGACTCTGCTTCCTATGGGCGCAAGGAATAATCTACTTATTAGCTATGGTATTGTACTGTGACAATCAGTGGACCTTTCATATAACTTTTATTCAAGCCTGTAGCGACCTGTGGTTGTGCAGCCTGACATGTGTCCAAACTGGTCAAAAATGCTAATAGGGTATTTATTTTCCTAATGATTTGGTGCTCTATATGTACCAACAAGCAAGGTATCAACTAGATCCATCAACATATTCAAGAGACACAGACTTATAAAACATTAACCAAAAACTTTAACACAAAAATTCAAAAGTCCATGACCTTGACCTCCAGGTCATCCAGGTGGTTTGTGATGGTACAGCATAAAACTTCAGACCATTATCTAGCAACATGCAAAGTATCAACTTGATCAAGAGATATAGACTTATAAAAACTTTAATCAAAATTTCAGCATTTGAGAAACACTGATGCCGATGCCAATGCCGAATCAGGCCTGATTGCAATAGCTCTTCCTGTACTTTCATACAGACGAACTTAAAACTAAAAAGGCAACTTCAAACTTAGAACTGCATAAACCTTTTTCTATGAATGACCTTTGTTAAATTCCTGTGATGTCAATCAAGTGAAATGGGTTAATGAATATAGTGCTAATCGCTAAGGTAATTTAATACCTGTAATTTTTATATCTGAATTTCACAACTCTGACAATCCTGAGAAATATTGTTTCTTGTCAATGCTAAAACAAGGGGCTAATCTGTTGAAATCTGTGTTAAACTGATATGACAGTGCCATGTGAAATTACTTTTTACTGCCTATCTAGTAAATCTATAATTAGTTTGTATATTGAAATGTCAAGCCTCTATATAGCTCCTATGATTGCACAGGTTCTTTTTGGACTATGACCTAGACTATGTTTTAAACTAGGTTTTCTCATAACGTTTTCTCACATTCAGTTCCAAGTGACATCATTTGAGCCACCTCGTGGGAAAACCAACAATGTAGTTTCTGAACAGGTCCGACAAAAACCGTCCTGTACAAGCACTGAAAAGAGCTAGAAGCTTGAAATATCGGATTTAAGTAGGAGAGGAATTGTACTATCCGAGTAGCGAAAACAAAGGCGCTGATCAGCTTCGCGGTTACCGCGAAGCTGATCTGCGTCTTTGTTTACGCCTATGCAAGTTGTTGGTTTTCCGATGAGGCTGCTCATTTATTGACTTTCACAGTTTTACGACAAAGTTGCATGTCAGAAAATCTGAGAGGAATGTCATTTTTACAACTCATAGTATTTCTCAATATGGAAACAAAAGTTGAATTTAATCAATTTACCACTTAATACAAAGCCTGAGTGAAGCTTGGCAAGCCCATCTTTGTAAAAAAAATCAAAGCCTCGCACTCTAAACCGCAGGAAATTTGGTGTTTTATGGCACTAATGTATTAGCCAAATGACCTAGAACACCTAAGGCTTTTCGACCCAGCAGCAATTCAGAAGGAGGGATTCTATAGCATTTTGGCTATTTCTTTTGCTTGAACACACCATACTCAATTGATGCAAATGCACCGTGCTTGAACCAAGAAGTGTACCCGGACCCACACCACACCTACCTACATGTACCCACAACGAATGTTTTGAGGCAGAATATAAAAAAGTTTAATATTGATATTTTTTCCAATAAAATTTTGTGCTGCCGCATAGGAAAACCAACAATCTGCATATGCAAAACCAAAGACGCAGATCAGCTGTGCGCCTTTGTTTCCTCCCATGACTCACCTTTCTAAAAATTTCTCTGTATTTACATTTTTTCACCATAGTTATCACAGTTTTACGTCCCCTGGCGAGACTCTTTGTAAACATACACACATTGGGTAGGGAAAACCACCAACTTTTCCGGTCTTTTTCCATTAAAACACAGGCATTGACTAGATGACTGAAACACAAAAAAAAATTATTCTCGACAAAAGAGAATGTTTTCTATACAATAAACCTGTTACAATGAAAATAAGAGCTGTCGCAGGACAGCGTGCTCGACTGCTTCTGACCTTTGTCAAGCATAAGGCCAAACCCGACCAGTAACCCAAAGCATTATGCTCACATCTTTTTGCCTTGATGCAATAAGGCAAAATCACAACCATGAAAGTTAACTATAACTACCTAAGATTTAAAGGTCTCACTCATATTGTGAAAGAAGTGTGTTCATATACCAACTGAGTGCCAAGACACAAGGCAAAATCACTGAACCGTGAAAAAAGGTCACACTGACCTATAAGTATTGCAGGGTCAACGGTCTAGTGATACTTACTCATAATGTGAAAGAAAAATGATCATATACCCATTCAGTGTTGAGATATAAAGCAAAATCACTGAACCATGAAATTAGGTCATATTGACCTATAAGTATGTTTGGGTTAAAGGTGTGGTCATACTCATTCATAATCAGAAAGAAGTATGAAAAAATACCAACTGAGTGTTGAGATATAAGGCAAAATCACTGAACCATGAAATTAGGTCACAGTGACCCAGGACTACTTTATGGTCAAAGGTCTTGTCATACTCATACATATTGTGAAAGAAGTATGTTCATATACCAATTGAGTGCCGAGATATAAAGGAAAATCACTGAACCGTGAAATTAGGTCATATTGACCTAGGACTACTTTAGGGTCAAAGGTCTTGTCATACGCAAACAAAGTGTGAAAGAAGTTTGTTCATAAACCACTTGAGTGCAGAGATATAAGGCAAAGTCACTGAACCGTGAAATTAGGTCACAGTGACCTATAAGTATATTGGGGTCAAAGGTCTGGTCATACTCACTCATAATCTGAAAAAAGTATGAAAATATACTAATTGAGTGTCAAGATATAAGGCAAAATCACTGAACCGTGAAATTAGGTCACAGTGACCTAGGACTACTTCAGGGTCAAAGGTCTTGTCATACGCAAACATACTTTGAAAGAAGTTTGTTCATAAACCATTTGAGTACCGAGATACAAGGCAAAATCACTGAACCGTAAAATTAGGTCACAGTGACCTATAAGTATATTGGGGTCAAAGGTCTGGTTATACTCACTCATAATCTGAAAAAAGTATGAAAATATACTAATTGAGTGTCAAGATATAAGGCAAAATCACTGAACCGTGAAATTAGGTCACAGTGACCTATAAGTATATTGGGGTCAAAGGCCTGGTCGTACTAACTCATAATCTGAAAGAAGTAAGAAAATATACTAATTGAGTGTCAAGATATAAGGCAAAATCACTGAACCATGGAAAGTAGGTCAACCGACCCTTACCATCATGACACACAAGTCAGTGTCACAAAGTCAAAAGATGAATGACCAACCATCCTCCTAAGTTGTTTCTATTAAGAAATAAAAAGAAAAAAAAATCGAGGAGTTCTAGATTTTGACCTCTAGCCCCGCCCCCTGACTCCGACCCAGAGGTCCGATGTCATGGAACCTAAAGTGTATGAAGTAGGGATGTCATTCAGTGTCAGATTTAAGGTTCGGGCGTTCGGAAACAAACATCCGGATGGTTCGAACGTTCACATTTTTTTCGGATCAGGTCATACTATTACATTTACATGTGTGTTAATCGAGTGCTCCCTTGAAAGAACATCCATAATCAAGAGTTACTGGGCTTTGCATTGTTTCCGTTGATGTGACGCACAAACGAAACGCCATGCAATTTAGCAAAATTAATAACAAAAGTAACAAACATCACGCTAAAACAGCATTACTCAAAACTAACTATATAATGCAAAATTAAATTATGTCATTATCAAAAATTCAGGAACATTCACCGATTTCCCATTTTGTCGAACTGGAGTCACATTATACATGTACATGTAGAAAATCTTATAGTATTCTGAATTTGTTTGTTCTTTGCATAAACGGGGCAGCTTAAGAATCCGCCTGGTAAGCATACTTGTTTTGTATAATCCCAAAATATACCTGTCAATCATCTGACATGTTGTTTTGCTGGGCAACGGTCTGTATAATTATTACTTTTAAAACTTGATAAGTGTGAATCATATCGTTTTCAAAAGGAAACAAAAGAGGCCAATTATAATCTTTAATCCTTTGTTTGTTTATTATCGCTTCCCCTTGACCTGCATTGTCCCGTTAATCTGTTACACTAGTGACCTTTGACACTACATGTTTAGAAATTCGTATTTCATATTCTGCTAAGTAGATATTGCGTATTTTTGTCATATATCAATGGAAATTTACATAAATATTGGACATGTTGATTTTTGAGCGAACGTTCGGATGCTAAATTTTGGATCCGAACTTCGATACGAGATCCGAAGTCCGAACGTTCGGACTCCGGTTGACATTCCTAGTATGAAGTATGAATGCTTTATGATAAGTTGTTGTCAAGATATGCCTCCTTGTAAAAGTTACACAGCAGTACATCTATTTTTTAGTGTTCTAGTTCTTAACCTCCAGCCCCACCCCACAGGCATGGACCCAGGGGCCCGATGCCATGGAATGAAACTCAACCCTACAGGGTACCTATGGTCCAAGTATGAAAGCCCTCTGATAAAAAGTTTTCAAGATATAGACTTCTAGAATACTATATCACAGAAAAGCCATTATTATTAATGGTGTTCTAGATTTTAACCTCTAGCCCCACCCCCTGGCATGGACCCATGGAATGAAAGCCGACCCTACAGGGTGTCAATGGCCCAAGTATCAATGCTTTCTGATGAGTGGTTGTCAAGATTTGGACTTCTAGAAAACTTTAACATAAGAATTGCCATTTTTGAAGGTGTTCTAGATTTTAACCTCCAGCCCCACCCCCTGGCCTGGACCCAGGGGCCCGATGCCATGGAATGAAAGCTAACCCTACAGGGTATCTATGGTCCAAGTATGAATGCTTTCTGATGAGTGGTTGTCAAGATATGGACTTCTAGAAAACTTTAACGCAAGTGTGACGCGCACGCGCACGCGCACGGGAACGCGCACGGGAACGGGAACGTGGACGACCGGGGTGACTGCAATAGCTCTATGCACTTCGTGCAGTCGAGCTAAAAATGGTTTATTTTTTGTACATTTGTTTGTTCGTTTTGTGGTTTAACATCCCAGTCAAATTTTTTTTAGTAATTTCAGGACAGAGCCACCACTTTCTGGTTTCAACCAGTACTTTGGGGAGTTAATGTGTCTAGCTAAAGGAAGCAACTCGGCACCAGTAGGATTTGAATTTCTGACCTCTCTCAAGTTTGACAATCTAAACAGACCACCATGCTCCCAACTTTGTACACTTTCCTAGTGTGGAATCAAAATATACAACAGTTTAGTCTGCAGTCTATTTCGCTAATTTTTGTGTAAAATTATTGCAAAAGAAAGCCTTCTACTTTGTGACCTACCAGATTTCGTCCTCCTTAAAGCGACAATCTTTGACTAAGGTTTCCCGTGTTATATACAGACCATTGCACTTCTTTATCACAGACTGAACAAACTTCTCTGAAACAACAATGTAACCATATGAGCACCCCCAAAGAAAACCAACAATTTGGGTTTCCGACCGGTGCAACACAAACAAGACTGTGCAGCCACAGCAAATAGTTAGCAGCTTGAAGTTTTGCATTTAAGAAGAAGAGGGATTGTGCTATCCATGTAGCGAAAACAAAGGCGCTGATCAGCTGTGCAGTTATTGCACAGCTGATCTACAGCTTTGGTTTCGCATATGCAGATTGTTGGTTTTCTCATGACACAACTCAAATGCTAGGAATTTCACTTAAAAGTGGATTAACAGGTTATAACACAATTCATTGAAGTTTTGCTACCAGTATTTTTTCCTGAAAAACATTTAGTAGCAGGCATTCACTGAAAGCACTGTGGAACTTGCACTCCAAAAAATTTTTTTAACCATATTTGATGAAACCTGACATTTCTTATCCTTTTATCCATAAGTTTTCCTGACTAAAGATTGATGGTAATTTTAGAGCACACGAAAAGAATCCTGTTCTCTATATTTCCTCTTCAAAGAGTTTTAATATCCGGATAGTTTAAGATGAGGTTATTTTCTAGCTATTTCTTAAAAAAACAAACAAACATGAAAATCAGAGAAAAATCTTCAAACAGAATCAAGAAAGGTAAGAAATCAATTTGAATTACCGGTAAGATGCTCATTAATAGATGAGCCGCATCGTGAGAAAACCGGATTTTTGCCTAGGCGAAAACAAAGGCGCAGATCAGCTTCGCGGTAACCGCGAAGCTGATCAGCGCCTTTGTTTTCGCTACTCGGACAGAACAATTCCTCTTCTACTTAAATCCAAAATTTCAAGTTTCTAGCTCTTTTCTGAGCTTGTACAGGCCGGTTTGTGTCGGACCTGGTCGGAAATCCAGAAGACCGGTTTTCTCGCGTCGAGGCTCAGATATTATACATTGTAACCCAATCCTTACCTGTAATTTCTTTGGGAATGTTGATTTCTGTCATGGCACATTGTGCATGACTGCGGTAGTCTTCAGTGAACACAATAACATAGTCATCTTCTTCTGTACCCAGTCGGAATATTTTGATTTCTCCTTTCTCTCGCATCTCATTCTGGAATACACATACAGTACCAGTACCACATTATAGCACTATCTTTGGGGTCCATAGAAGCAGACTGTGTTATAAATTTTATAAGTGAAACTTTGCTATAGTGAGGTTACTTGCTATACATGTATAGACATATAGCAAAATAATCAATTTGGGAGCCATGACATGGTTGTGTAATATTGAAAACCGTATTGAGGCGCATTATAACGAGGTTGAAGTGTATACACATTACCAAAACATGCCTATGCCATGAACAGCATTTTTTAAGGTGGGGGGGGGGGGGGTGTCTGTAAAAACTGTTTTTTATATTTTTTTCTTAAAGCATAGATTGTCAGTACATGATAGAAATGGCTCTGCAAGGCAATTGCAATGACACCCATAATCTATATTTTGAAGCAATTATTAGGAAAAAATGTATAAATATTCAGAAGATACAGATAATTGCAAACAAAGTAAAGCAGATATTGAACAGACTGCCTGACTAAGGTGCAGACTGATTACATTGCAGTATGCCAACTGGGTCCAGATCCTGCAAACCCAGACAAGACTACTCCTAATTCTGTTAGAGGAATGATCCATGTTTTTTATTGTTTGCAAATTATGGTCCTATTACATGTACAAAGTTGGGGTGTCTGAAAAAGTTCATATGCTACTACATGTATAGAGAAGCTGAAACTTACGATGATTTTATCTACAGAAGCTCTGTTCGAACACAAACTGTACAGCTGAGTTTTCATGATTATGGGAGGCAGGCGATGTTCAAACTTCTCCACTGGAAACAGACTTCGGAAGAACTGTAGTGAGGTTTTCACCGGATTTGAAGTTCCATTCTTACCTAAAAAGAAATAGAACTTTGGAGGTTTTACATATTTGTGTTACATGTAAAGGCCCGGTCAACAATTCTTAGTTATTTCAGGACAGTTCACCGCTTCCTATATACACGTGATTCAATAATAAGCATGGAGAATAAGAGCTGTCGCAGGACAGCGTAGCTCGCCTGACTTGTGCTTTGTCACTTAATCTATTAAAATCTATGACCCATGACCTTGACCTCAAGGCCTCTCAAGGGGGCAGTGATGGTACAGCATAAAACTTCAGACCAATACATCAGCTGGGGATAATTCTCAAATATGGAGACAATCTCCATATCGGGGGACTGTCTCCGTTTTTAGGAGACAAGTTATGTTAAAAATAGTTGCATCCCCCCAAAAATTAGATGTCCCTCCATCAGAAGAATGTCTCCCATTTCGGAGACTAAACAGGTCTCCGATTTGGGGGACATTCTCCCCATCGGGAGACAGTATGAAAAAATGTCATATTTTAGGCATTTTCAGACTGTCTTGCACATTTTACTACGAAAACGCGCATGTTAAAACAAGTTGGGAAGACACCAGTCCATCAAGACCTAAATTCAATCCGTTGCATCAAAGAAATTCACCGTTGCGATTAGTACAGAGATGCGGGACAGACCATGGTATAGTCACTAGATTAAAAGCTTGGAAGAATTATTTATTTTCTTGGTGATTTTATCATTAAGCATGGTTACTTTTACGATAAATTTTCAAGCAGAAGGTACAAACTTTAATCTGAAACTTTTTATTTAGGTCATTTCCTGTCTCCCGATCGGGGGACAAAATTTTAACATATTGTTGATAAATTTATCAAAATGCATTAGACTCTATGGCAGTGTCTCCCGATCGAGAGAATGTCTCCATTTTTGAGAATTATCCCCAGCTGTACATGTATCTACCAACATGCAAAATATCAATTTGATCCATCTACGGTACATATTCAAGAGATGTAGACTTATAAAAACTTTTACCAAAAACTTTAACACAAAAAAAAAGTCCATGAACTTGACCTATATGTCACTCAGGTGGGTCATAATGGAACCAATATCTATCAACATGCAAAGTATCAACTTGATCCATCTACATATTCAATAGATACATATACCTAGACTTACAAAAACTTCAATCAAACACTTTAACACAAAATTTCTAAGTCCGTGACCTTGACCTAAAGGTCACTCAGGTGGGTTGTAATGGTATAGCAGTGATTTATCTACCTCTGCGTCGCGCGTATATTACGCAAGAAAATACGTGATGACGCAAGATTTTTCCTGTCGAGCGTACGTCCGACGCATCGTTTTTTGATCCGGTACCTTTAAGAGTACCGGATTTTATAATGAGTACTGGGTTTTATAACGTCCGTCGAAATTCGGTCTTTTCCGCCGTTTTCTTCCGTGCGGTACGTAAAATAGAATCTGATTGGTCGAAAGATCCGCAGCAATCCAATCGTGTGCATCCTAACAAATATTCTTTGGGTAACTCGCCAAGATGGCGTCGGCCGAAAAAAGACCGAAAACTGTCCAACAAAAACTGTTTTTTCGAGAAGGCATCATCTCTATCGGCAGATAAAGATAGATGGAGCTGAAAGGGATGCATTTGATTTTCCTGCAGCACTCCACAGTTGGAAGACTTGCAAGGATAGAAGGCTGTATGAAATCAGCTATTTCAAATAAGCAATAGCATATACCTAATCAGAGTGAAATGGGGAGTGGCTGCAATTCTTGTCAAGCTAAGTCCTTGCAATTCTTCCAATTAAATCAAATGCATCCTTTCAGCTCCATAAAGACTGGAGGTTGTCAGCAACTCACCTTTACTGAAGGTCAGCATGTCTTGATAGTGTTGAGTTTTAGTGTTTGTATTTTGTCTTGATTTGTTCATGGCACTGAGTATTATAACACTTTTCACACTATTCATCCAGCTCATAAATGTTAAAATACCAACAAATGATGTCATTTTAACATTTATAAGTAGGATAAATTGTTGCCATTCAATTTCATTGATTTTGGCTTTTTTATATTTGTGAACAATCAATTTAATGCTCAACTGAGTTGTGTATAGTTATACTACCTCTTGGCCAGGCATTTTGCTTATGAATTTGAACTCATTGCTTATACCCTGCCTGTTATATTTAAAGGTATATAGTTAAGAATTTTTGTTCAAGAATAAATTATGAAAACAAATAGACTGTTGTTTTTTTTATTTCCATTTATTGATCCTGAATACTAAAAAGTGAGTCAAACATAAGAATATCTAAAGTCGGCAAAATTGACTCACTCTTTTGGAATTTGACTCACCATTCCAAACTCAGTGAGTCAATTTGACTCAACCAGATCCAAAGGTAGATTAATCACTGCCACCCCCACCAACAAGTAGCCCAAGGGCAACAATCGCTCACCTGAGAGTCAACAAGTACAGTCACAGGACAAAGTGTTGATTTTTTTTCATATATGGGTATGACAGCCATCTTGGTCATGTTTCAGGTCTATGGCTGCAATGGTTTCCATAGGATCATTGGTCCTGTAAACGCTTACCTGAGACCTAGTTGTCACTTTTTCCCATGTTTCCATGTTTGCCTATGTTTCCAAAATTGACCTTGACCTACATTAATCACATACCTTCATCTACTCTAGTACTTGTTTGCATCTACCACTTTTCAGGTCTCAGGCTGCATTAGTTTTCCAAATATCCATTTGTTTCACTTTTTCCCATGTAAATGCACATGTTTCCAAAATTGAAACTGCCGTAAAATAGGTCAAGGTCATCCTAGGGTCATCATTTGATCAAACTATAATGGGCTGGAGTCCCAAATGCAACATAGAAAGTTTCGAGAAAATCGGCATGCCTGTTCTGGAGAAGAAGATTTTTGAGTGGTATTTACCATATATGGGCGTGGCTGCCATCTTGGTCATGTGACCCTGATTTTGTGATCAAACTTTTGTTCCCCCTATCCATGCATGCTCCACATAAAATTTCACTTTGATTGGCCAAGCGGTTTCAGAGAAAAAGATCTTTGAAAAGTGTGTATGAATGAGAGACCAACCAAGGTCAAGAGATGTCCTTGACCTAAATTAATTACATACCTTCATCGACTCAATTAGTTGTTTAGCATCTACCACTTTTCATGTCTCAGGCAGCAATTGTTTTCAAAAAATCCATAGTTTTCACTTTTCCCATGTAAAAGCCTATGTCTCCAAAATTGACCTTGCCGTAAAATAGGTCAAGGTCATCCTATGGTCATCATTTGATCAAACTATGATGAGCTGGAGTCCCAAATGCTACATACCAAGTTTCGTGAAAATCGGCCTGCCGGTTCTGGAGAAAAAGATTTTTGAGTGGTTTTTACCATATATGGGCATGGCGGCCATCTTGGTCATGTGACCCAAATTTCGCGATCAAACTTTCGTTCCCCCTTACCAAGGATGCGCCACATAAAATTTCACTTTGACTAAGCGGTTTCAGAGAAGAAGATCTTTGAAAAGTGTGTATGGACGACAGACTGGCCAAGGTCAAAAGTTGACCTTGACCTAAATTAATTACATACCTTCATATACTCCATTAGTTCTCTGCATCTACCACTTATCAGGTCACAGGCTGCAATAGTTTTCAAACCAGAGGACCATTGGTCCTGAGAACGCTCACCTGAAGCCTGATCTAAGTATTAAGTCATCATGAAATGACCTTGACCTTGAATACTCACACACCTTTATTGACTTCATAAGTTGTCTGCATCTGCAAAGTTCCAGGTCTCCGGCTGCAATAATTTCCAAACCCAGTGATTTCTGAGAAAACCATATTTTTTTTTATATTTAATTGACCTTTGGTCAAGGTCAAGAAATGACCTTGGCCTTCATTAATTACTTACCTTCACTGACTCCATTAGTTGTCTGCATCTAGTAACTTTCAGGTCTCAGGCTGCAACAGTTTCCAAAATTTCCATTGTTTTCGCCTTATCCCATGTAAAAGCCTATGTTTCAAAAAATTGACCTTGCCGTAAAATAGGTCAAGGTCATCCTAGGGTCATCATTTCAACAAACTATGATGGGCTGGAGTCCCAAATGCTACATACCAAGTTTCGCATAAATCGGCCAGCCGGTTCTGGAGAAGATTTTTGAGTGTTTTTTACCATAGTTGAGCATGGCGGCCATCTTGGTCATGTGACCCAAATTTCGCAATCAAACTTTCAATCCCCGTACCCATGGACGCTCCACATAAAATTTCACTTTGATTGGCCAAGCAGTTTCAGAGAAGAAGATCTTTGAAAAGTGTGTATGGACGACAGACTGGCCAAGGTCAATAGATGACCTTGACTTAAATTAATCACATACCTTCATCTACTCCATTAGTTGTTTGCATCTACCACTTTTCAGGTATCAGGCTGCAACAGTTTTCAAAAAATCCATAGTTTTCACTTTTCCCATGTAAAAGCCTATGTTTCCAAAATTGAAATTGCTGTAAAATAGGTCAAGGTCATCCTAGGGTAATCATTTGATCAAACTATGATGGACTGGAGTCCCAAATGCTACATACCAAGTTTCATGAAAATCGGCCAGCCGGTTCTGGAGAAGAAGATTTTTGAGCGGTTTTTACCATATATGGGCGTGGCGACCATCTTGGTCATGTGACCTGGATTTCGCGATCAAACTTTTGTCTCCCCTACCCAAGGATGCTTCACATAAAATTTCACTTTGATTGGCCAAGCAGTTTCAGAGAAGAAGATCTTTGAAAAGTGTGTATGGACGACAGACTGGCCAAGGTCAATAGATGACCTTGACCTAAATTAATCACATACCTTCATCTACTCCATTAGTTGTTTGCATCTACCACTTTTCAGGTCTCAGGCTGCAACAGTTTTCAAAAAATCCCTAGTTTTCACTTTTCCCATGTAAAAGCCTATGTTTCCAAAATTGAAATTGCTGTAAAATAGGTCAAGGTCATCCTATGGTCATCATTTGATCAAACTATGATGGGCTGGAGTTCCAAATGCTACATACCAAGTTTCATGAAAATTGGCCAGCCGGTTCTGGAGAAGAAGATTTTTGAGCGGTTTTTACCAAAGTTGGGCGTGGCGGCCATCTTGGTCATGTGACCTGGATTTTGCGATCAAACTTTCGTCTCCCCTACCCATGGATGCTCCACATAAAATTTCACTTTGATTGGCCAAGCAGTTTCAGAGAAGAAGATCTTTGAAAAGTGTGTATGGACGACAGACTGGCCAAGGTCAAGAGATGACCTTGACCTAAATTAATCACATACCTTCATCTACTCCATTAGTTGTTTGCATCTACCACTTTTCAGGCCTCAGGCTGCAATAGTTTTCAAAAAATCCATAGTTTTCACTTTTTCCCATGTAAAAGCCTATGTTTCCAAATTTGACATTGCCGTAAAATAGGTCAAGGTCATCCAAGGGTCATCATTTTATCAAACTATGATGGGCTGAAGTCCCCGATGCTACATACCAAGTTTCGTGGAAATCGGCCCACTGGTTTTTTGAAGTGTTTTTACCATATATGGGCGTGGCGGCCATCTTGGTCATGTGACCAAGATATCACGAACAAAATTACAATGCCACTACCCAAAGAGGCTCCATATAAAATTTCAACTAGATCGGCCAAGCGGTTTCAGAGAAGAAGATCTTTGAAATTGTGGACAACGACGACGGACGGACGACGGACGGACGCCGGATCATGGCCATCCTATAAGCTCACCTTGTGAGCCTTCGGCTCAGGTGAGCTAACCAGAGGACCAATGGTCCTGTAAACGCTCACCTGAGATCTGCTGCATATACCAATAAACATGTTTGAATATTATGGTATTTAACTCCAGTGCAGGGGCAGATGAAGCCCTTGGGCCATTTTCTTTCTTCAGACAATATTCTGTCCATTTGCCAATTTCCTGCTGGCTTTTCCCTTCAAATGACATTTTAACAGTTTTCCCAATTCAAATGCATAGGCAACCCATGTTGACCTTGCCATAAACTTGGTCAAGGTCATCACAGGGTCTTGATCTATATATACATTGGAGTACTTTAGCCATCGATGCTTCACGCCAAGTTTCCTTGAAATCAGTTTATTGGTTTCAGAGAAGAAGAATTTTGATGGGTTTTTACCATATATGGGCATGGCGACCATCTTTGTCATGTGACCTAGATTATTTATATACACATTGATTCCCCAATTTTATAGATGCATTACATAAAATTTGGCTTTGATTGGCCAAGCAGTTTCAGAGGAGAAGACGTTTGAATATTATGGAAATATACATGTATACTGCCCCGGGGTGGGGGCACATGAGCCCCTGGGGTCCAATTTTTTTCAGAATCATTAATATTCAGTCCTACTTCCCATTTCCTGCAAGACTTTCACTTTAAATGACATTTTAAAAGTTTTCCCCATTCAAATGCATTGGCGACCTATGTTGACCTTGCCGTAAAATAGGTCAAGGTCATCACAGGGTCATGATTTATATATACATTGTAGTGCTTGAGCCATCAATGCTTCATGCCAAGTTTCGTTGAAATCAGTCAACCGGTTCTGGAGAAGAAGATTTTTGAAGGGTTTTTACCATATATGGGCATGGTGGCCATCTTGGTCATGTGACCTGGATTATTTATATACACATTGGTTCCCCCTTCCCATAGATGCTTCATGTAAAATTTGGCTTTGATTGGCCAAGCGGTTTCAGAGAAGAAGATGTTTGAATATTATGATAACATACATGTATATTGCCCCGGGGTGGGGGCGGATGAGCCCCTGGTGCCCAATTTTTTTCAGAACCATTAATATTCAGTCCTACTGCTCATTTTCTGCAAGATTTTTCCTTTAAATGACAATTTAACAATTTTTCCCATTCATATGCAAAGGCGACCTATGTTGACCTTGCTGTAAAATAGGTCAAGGTCACCGCAAGGTCATGATTTATATATACATTGTAGTACTTGAGTCATCGATGCTTCATGCCAAGTTTGGTTTTAATCGGTCCAGTGGTTCCGGAGAAGAAGATTTTTGAAGGGTTTTTACCATATATGGGCATGGCGGCCATCTTGGTCATGTGACCTGGATTATTTATATACACATTGGTTCCCCCTTCCCATAGATGCTTCATGTAAAATTTGGCTTTGATTGGCCAAGCTGTTTCAGAGGAGAAGATCTTTGAAAATGGTGGACGACGGACGACGGACGGACGGACGACGGACGGACGGACGACGGAGCATGGGTATACTATAAGCTCACCTTGTGAGCCTGACGGCTCAGGTGAGCTAAAAATCCATAGTTTTCACTTTTTCCCATGTAAAAGCTCATGTTTCCAAAATTGGCCTTGCCGTAAAATAGGTCAAGGTCATCCCAGGGTCATCATTTGCGCAAACTATGATGGGCTGGAGTCCCCGATGCTACATACCAAGTTTCATGGAAATCGGCTTGTGGTTCTGGAGAAGAAGATTTTTAAAAATGTGAAGACTTACCTTCCTTCCCGTCTATGAGACCATTAACCTGGCCTACCAGTGGTGCTACTCTGGGCCTCTTCACTTGTCGAAACATGTCTGTTAACAGGGAGCGCTTCCGACCACTCATCTGGGGAAAAAAATCATAAACAACTGATCTTTATATTGAGTCTATAAGCTATTGGTATTACATGTATTTTTAAGGTGGATGACTTTATATTAGAAATGAGAGGAAAAAACAACATCTGGGATGGGCAGCTAAACTGAAAACAAAATCAAATTGAAAGTTTTCACTGATAATGATTTACTAGTCTTAGCACTCGCTAATTCAAGACCTTGCCATTAATTCTGAAACAGAAAAATTGCGTAGACACAGCAAAATTTCAGTATTTTTCTTTGCTTACTTTAAAACATTTACACATCATTTTTAATCCACAATAATAAGAAGTTGTCATGTCTTGTATGGTCAGTTATCCTTTAATAACATGTTTTCCTCGTCAGGCCTATTAAACCAAAGAAGTCAACCAGTCCTCAGCACCAATCCTTTTTCCAGTAAATGAGCCGCCTCATGGGAAAACCAACAATCTGCATAGGCGAAAACAAAGGCGCAGATCAGCTTTGCGGTAACCGCGAAGCTAATCAGCGCCTTTGTTTTCGCTACTCGGATAGTACAATCCCTCTTCTACTTAAATCTGAAATTCCAAGCTTCTAGCTCTTTTCTGTGCTTGTACAGGTCGGTTTTGTCGGACCTGTTCGGAAACCACATTGTTGGTTTTCCCATGAGGCGGCCCAAATGACAGCCGATACGATACAGGTCATTCGAACCTGTAAATTACATGAGCCTGTGCGTGAGAAAACCAACAATTTGGGTTCTGACAAACCGGGCTGTACAGTCTCATAAGATGGTTAGAGGCTGAAAATTTTGTATTTAGAAAGAAGAGGAATTGTACTATCCTTGTAGCGAAAACAAAGGCGCTGATCAGCTTGGCAGTTACTGCGAAGCTGATCTGCGCCTTTGTTTTTGCCTATGCAGATTGTTGGTTTTCCCATGCGACGGCTCAAATTTGCAGACTCACACAATGTATGCTAATGACACCCCTGACAAGACCAGTGGATATGTTGAGGAAGAAGAGTGATCTTTACATGCTAAATGACTCAGGTGGAAAAGGTGTTTATGTTTTATTGGATAGTCAAAAAAAGACTTGGTACTTGAAACCAATGTCTGATTCCCAAGTGGGAGAGGGAGTACATGAAGACATCAGTCCTACAATACTGTGTGAAGTAACAAAGGGAGTGTCCTCTTGTCTGATATCTGGGCCGCATTATGAGAAAACCAGATTTTTGCCCATGCCACAGCAGCACAGCTGATCAGTGCCTTTGTTTTCGGTACTTGGACAGTGAAATTCCTCTAAATCCGAAATTTTAAGCTTCTAGCCTATTCCTGATACTGTACAGGCTGGTTTGAGTCAGACCCGCTCAGAAATCCCTTAGGCCGGTTTTATCATGACTCTGGGCTCATTTATGTAGAGAAATAGCAAGGGGCCTAACATAGTACTCTGTCGGACATGACGAGAGCCAAGGTGGATGAGGAAGACTGCCCTTTAACACTACTTGCTGGCTTGTCTCGTAAAAACTATGGATCCAAGTTATAAGAGATTGCTTTGAAATTAATGTACCAGTCATTTGTAACCACGGCCCCCTCACCTACTGGGAAAGGAAAGGGATAGCCAGGCTAAGTGCATGGCACATACTACCTACCATTGATTTGTTTAGTTTCTCTTTCGTATGGGAAGAGATCGAATGCTGTGTAATTGATTGATGTTTATTAATTGTTTTGATTCAGTTGATGGAAGAAAAGTTTACATACATGTGATACCTCCCTCATCATCAGGGAGACTCCAGGAAACATGGGAAATGAGCCATAAAATTGGTCGAAATTCTTCTAAAATATACCTATTTTCCAAGCAAAATTCAAAATTTCCCTGAAATGAATCAGGAAGTTTCCTATATATATTCTATGCATTTTTCAAAAATCTCCCTGAAACTCCTTTTCAACTCATCACATTGACAGTTTAAAATGGGCAAATGAATATTTTCAGGTAGTTCAGAGTCGGCTTTGCATAGTTTGGCATGGTTTTGTACATATTTTGCATTTTGGAATCTTCAAACACCACACTGGTAAACGTAAACGCACTGGCTAAGGCACGAACGTATAGGCTAAGGCAATTTCAACGCTATGGCTTAGGAAGAAAATGGCGGATAGAGAGACACATGTGCAGGTTTGTTGTTGTTTTACAGTTTCATTTTCCGGTTATCAATGATGACAGCTACTGGCTTGGCGGCGTGGGACCCACAAATGAGTCACAAACTTACGTTCCATGGTACAATGTCGCCAGCTGCAGCCAGTAAAAGTGTAACCTCTGCAATGTGGAGACACTGAACCACGAAATCTCATGATTTTTCATGAAATACTGTTTTTCTTTGATATTGTACGCTTTCTTGTAGTTTATACATATGCAAATGATAAATCAGACGCCTTTGAGCATGATTCATGAAAAAAAAGAATGAAATTGAAGGGCCCTCATCGTGTGCCAATACTTGAAGTTCCATTACAACGCTATTGGCTAAGGAACTGGAAACAACGTAGTGGCTAAGACCCCAGAGTTTCAGATGTTGTGACCATGCTTTGAGGATATGCATGTGGTTTGGATATAATCCTCAGATTAAATTTTTTCACTTTTTTCGCAATTTGAACTTAGCCATTTTTCGACATTTTCACAATGAAAGTGAATGGGCAGTGGGTACCTTGTGTGCGCAACTCCTCCTACAGTTTCATGCCAATTCATTTAAAACTTTACATGTGTTATGGGCATGGTCTGAGGATATGCATGTGGTTTGGATATAATCATTGAATTATTTTTTGTCATTTTTTTCACAATTTGAACTTAGTCATTTTTTCGGGCATTTTAGTGAATGGATAGAGGGTACCTTGTGTGCGCAACTCCGCCTACAATTTTATACCGATACTTTTGAAACTTTACAGACATTGTGACCATGCTTTGAAGATATGCATGTGGTTGGGATATACTCCTCAGATTAATTTTTGTCACTTTTTTTACAATTTGAACTTAGTCATTTTTTGGACATTTTTACATCTTGAAAGTGACTTACCAGTCGGGGGCATAGTGTTTCATAAACACATTTTCTAGTTTCATGAATCATGCTCAAAGGTGTCCGATTTGTCATTTGCATATGTATAAACTACAACACAGCGAAAGATATCATAGAAAAACAGTATTTCATGAAACATCATGAGATTTCGTGGTTCAGTGTCTCCACTTTGTCGAGGTTACACTTTTACTGGCTGCAGCTGGCGACATCGGACCATCGAACATAAGTTTGTGACTCATTTGTGGGTCCCGCGCCGCCAAGCCAGTAGCTGCCATCATTGATAACTGGAAAAATGAAACTGTAAAACAACAACAAACCTGCACATGTGTCTCTTTAACCGCCATTTTCTTCCTTAGCCATAGGCTAGCGTTGAAATTGCCTTAGCCTATACACAGGTACAAACACTACGTCATAAACCACGTGGTCTATAAAATCAAGGTAAGTCATGTGACCTTCACGTGACCTCTTTTCACTTCCGAGTGGCCAAAAAAGCAACCTTTGGTCAATGAATGTGTAATGAATTGTAATGTTTTGATGTATAAAAGTGTAAAATAATGACAAAACATTACTTATTCATAACAAATTAATTTCCAAATATGTTTGCTTGTTTGATATTTAGTATTATAAGTATTTAGCGTTTCTTCCCGTGCGGAATTAGAAAATATGAATTTAAAAGGTTAAAATAGATGAAATATTTACACGGTAGAAATCAGAAAATCAGATATCAACGTTAAATAATTTCCATGTTTGAATCAAGTTCAACTTAAAAAAACAAAACAAAAAAAAAAAAAAAAAAACGGAAATTAAAACAAAAAAACAAAAAACGGGAATATCTTAAGCCGTCAGATGGGTGCTCTCTCTCTCTTTCTCTCTCTCTTTCTCTCTCTCTCTCTCTCTCTCTAGAGCAAGCAACTTAAACTTGTCTTGCATGCACTGAAATAATAAAACCACTTACATTATTTTCAGTCCGTGAAACAAAACTAATTTATTCACAAATTAAAATTACTTTATGTTAAGTGTATCTTTTTTTTTTTTTTATTTACTACACTGGAATTATAATTATCTTTTGCTAATCCATTTGATTTCAACACCTGTTATGACATTTCGACTGACTGAACACACAAGCCCCGGGGGGACTTCATTAATCCCTTTCAATCATATTGTACCCCAAGAATGTGTCGTTTCTTTGAAGAGGGTGTCATGTATAATAATTAAAGAAGCCGATTATCATGATTATGATCAATTATGGGCATCGTAATTTGAGATGTGTCATAAAACTGGCTTCAGTGGCTGAAACCGCGTTTCTTTCAAATTGATTATTATTATTAATATATGTATTAGCCTTTTAATAGTTTTTATTTAAACTGGACCAAGTAATATTTCAATGGGATTATTTGAACATAATGTGATCAAGAGTTGATCTTCTTAAGAATGTAAAAGATGGAGAAAAAGAAGGAGACACTTTCGTACATAAAAAGCGCTTAAATAAATGCGCTTTTATTTCTAATTCGGTACAAATAAAGTTGAAAAAAGAAGAACAAAAAACTAATTATTTATTTAATTGTTTATTACCTATTTTTTTCCATTAAGAATGATTTTTTAGTCTGATTGCAGAAACATGGCCGTAGGTTAGCGCAAATTGTAAATCAATTATAAGTTATATCTATGAAATACATATTTTTGTTCGCGTGGATCCAATATCATTTAGGATGCCCAAGAAGGAGTGAGAAATGAAATTAGGTGTTTTAAAAGAGCAAACAAATCAATGAATACAAATGCCAAAAATTATTTGTAATTTTGTTGTCATCGTCGTTCCGGCTGATTGGGATGGCACCACTCATTTCAATTTAATTCTAACTCAGTAATGTATATAAACAACATTGTACCGGAAGTTTTTTTGCCACCTGGAAGTGAAAATTGTAACCACAATGCAATGCACACTACGTCATAGAGGTCAAGGTCACATAATGTAAACAATAACATTGTACCTGTGTATCGTTCGTGTCTTAGCCAGTGCATTTACGTTAACCAGTGTGAACACGAACCTAGCAGCTGGCCGCCAAATTAATAACTCTAAATTAAGAAAAAACAACTATGATCACCCTAAAAATTACCCAAAGGGCTAAGATGTTAATTTGACCATAAACACTCGTTATGATTGCTAAAATGAGTCTTTAACATCAATGAAAAAATAGGTCTGATCTGGTAATCACGTCCAATCCGGTCCGGTCCGATCCGGTGACTGCACACATATATAATTCCTGCAACGCCCTGCAGATGATTTGTGCTTGTTGCTTTTGCTCAGTGACATTGCTCAGGGAGAGCAAAAATACCCACGGATGACCTTATCCCCAAAAATAGGCGTTGTAGGAATCGACACTCCTTGGCATTTCAGATACCTTCAGCAAGTACAAATGCCTATTTACACAGTTTCTTCCCCCAGACCATTAGAGATTGGAATGAACTCCCTGATTCTCTGATCTCCTCTGCTGAATTGTCAGATGATTGTGTGTCTAAATTTACTTCTCTTGTGAGAGCTCGGGACTAATCCCCTCCGGTCAAGCCCCATCCCCCCTGGTGTAGTATTGTCAGTTTGACGTTTCACCAGTAAACTATTCTGATTGCCAGGAAAATTCCCTCAGGCTCTGCAACTCATTTGGATCGCTATGCGCAGGATGCGGATTCGTTTCTAGAATAATTTTCTTCAGAAAAGCAAAACAAATCGCATGTAATTGGGACGCTAGCTAATTTTTTATTTTATTTTTTTTCTCAGCACCAGATAATTCATGATTTCAAAGGAGGCCCTCACTAATCCTACTGCCACGCCGAAATTTATTCCCCACCCACGTCATTTCGTGTTATGTGGTCCACAAAGAAAATGAAAAATTTGGCAATCTTGGCCACATATTTGTGTAAGACATGAGGTAACTGAAAGTTAATAATTTTTACCTTCTTTTAGTCCTGTATATTTTATTCTTTTGTTCCAAGATTGATATATTTTCACGTTTTTCTGTTCACCATCTGCGAACTTAATGAACCTTTTGCTACATGGGCGCATCCATTTTTTCTCTCTGCACATGCGGAAAAGCAAGATTTTGATTGGGCAATATTTTACTTCCGGGTTCAGTTTGTAAACAAACCAGCATGGTTCATGGATGGGAAAGAGGCATCTAAAATGAATTTGAAACGACATATAGATGATGATTCAAGAGTTGATTCCGGGAAAAGACAGAAAAAGGACATAGAAAAGACATACCATGACTCAAATAAAACAAGATTCACACTAGGTCGTGTTGAAAAATATGATTTTAAGTTCCCATTCTTTAGACAACCTAAAGAGATAGGTTACATATCACTGGACATCAACAGACAGTTCAGTAATGACAGAAGTCAACTAAGATACTATGTAAGGCCACACAGCATGAGTAACATTAATTTCGATTTGAGAGTAGGTTACAAAGAAATGATTAGAAAAGACGATAATGTAAAAGAATATATTGATGACATACTTCGATGGATAAATGCCAACGTGGAGAAATTTTCATTACAAAATGACAAGAACGAACAGACGGATGATCTTAAATGTCAGTCTTCCCATTTAAGGTGAGTTATGCTAAAGGTCAAGGCTTATTTGTAATATTCTGGCATTATTGCTTAGCAAGACTTGCCACAAAACTTTAGAAGCTGACGTTCAGCAGAATACTCATAATAAACTTTTATGATCCATGGAACGGTACGTGGGATAATAAAACAAAGTGACAGAATTGGGATATTTTCTGATTTCTATGGTATGAGATACCATTTATTAAAGTACTAAGTTTATGTTTCACATAGGTCTGCAAGAAATAGATAACCTGTCATAGTTTAACAATTAAACATTTTTTTTTTAATTCATTCACACATTTTGTTTTGATTTTTATCTTTTATTTTATTTTTATTTATTATTATTATTATTTTTTTTTCTTATTTATTTATTATTGAAAAATTATTATTATTTTTTTTTTGTTGTTGTTGTTACATGCTAGAATTCAGAAATAACTTTAGGATACAGAAATGAATTACAGTAACTATTTTCGTGAGTAATGTTTTTCTCTAAAATGTTTTCTATATTTATTTAGGTCTTTGTATATTGAGTTATATTTATTTAGGTCTTTACACACTGACTTTATATGCTGGCGTGGGCTGTTAACTAAGTTGTTGGTCACGCCTTATGAAAATAGAGATGGTTGGAAGATCGGGGTAACATTGTTTAATGGGACTTACTATCTGTGTGAGTTTGAAACTGAAGAGAAGAAACAACAAAGGGAGACAACTACACAGAGACAAGATGAAATGTGCTGTTGGGGCTGGAAGTTTGAACAATACCTCACAGCAGGTATGTTTGCAAATTTCCTGAAATATTAGATGTGTTTAAAATTTGCTGTAATGATTCTTAAAAATTTTAACAGAGAAAATTAGCTACAGCAAGGAATAGATTTTTTGAAGTTCAGATTCAACTGCTCTGATCAGATACATTTGTACATGTAACATGTTAATTTAATGTTTGTTCCCTTCATTATTGATATATACTTTTGAAATATGTTATTCTGATGTTCTAAGTCCTGTCATTTTTAAAATTTTAGCAAAGCAGCAGTGACTGCATGTTGGTCAGCACCTTCATTCATTAAATATATGTATTCTTTTTACACTTAAATCCAAAATTTCATTATGGCCTTATTTTATGTCATACATCTTTGTTTTTGTCAGGCTTGGGCGGAGACCACAAAGTGTGTCATTTCCATTTCAGATAGCCCTACAGGAACCCCTGATACAAAATCTCCCTACAACAACTGTGAAGCCTTCTGTACTGTGGTGAGGTCCAGGCTCAAGGATCACTCTTTTGGTAAGCCTAGGGTTTCAAACAGATATGCTTTGCTCTAACAATCCTAAAATGACTGTCTGATCAGGATTGACAGTTTTTGCCATTCTTTCTTGTAGAGTGCAAAACAAATAACAACACATTCCTTAATGAAATTTAATCATAATCACAAGAAACCATTTGTATATAAAATATTTAGGACTTTTATAATACATGTACCTATTTCAACATTAACGAGCCACTGCATAAGAAAATCGACAACATGCATATATTCAAAACCAAAGGCGAACATCAGCTATGCAGTAACTGCAAACTGATCTCTACCTTTGTTTTCGCTACTCGGAAAGTACAGTTCTTCTACTCAGTTCCAAAATTCAAGCTTCTAGCCTGCTTCTGTGACTGTACAGGCTGGTTTGTGTCATACCTAGTCGGAAGCCCCAAAGACTGTTTTCTCGTGTCGCGGCTCATTTAGGACTTTTATAATTCCTTTTTCAACATTTCAGTGTTTGCTGGTGAAGTTGATGGTGTCAGTGTGTCAAGCAGAGATGGTAAAGAACACCAGCATTATGTTGAGATGAAAACCACACGAGAGATAGACAACCAGAGACAAGATGTTAACTTCAAAAGGTAAAATAAACTGTGAGCTCTGATATGAGTCTGTGCGTGAGAAAACCAACAATTTGGGTTCCGACCAGGTCCAACACAAATCAGCCTGTACAGTCACAGAAGATGGTTAGAGGCTGGAAATTTTGGATTTAGAAAGTAGAGGAATTATACTATCCGTGTAGCGAAAACAAAGGCGTGATCAGCTTCACAGTTACTGCGAAGCTGAGTTGCGCCTTTGTTTTCGCATATGCAGATTGTTGGTTTTCCCATGTAGTGGCTCATATTTGATAGTTGCAGATCAGTCTGTGCATTGCCTACTTGCAAAAAACAAAACCCCTTTTTCAGTATATTTGTGACAAGATTGTTTCACCTAGAACTAAGATTGTACCATTTCAGGTTTTTGAATACCACTAACATAGCAAATCTTATTTGACAATTGTCAGATTGAATTTGTTAGAATAGACATTACGAAAACTTGCCCATGCAATATACAGAGATTTTTTAAGTTGTAAAAAATGAATTTTTTAGTAGAAAAATTCTGATGTTTTACTTATTTTTGCTTATTTTTGCTCAAAACATAGATTGTGGGTACACGTTAGAACCGCCTCTGCGAGGCGGTTCTAACGAGTACCCACAATCTATGTTTTACAGCAAAAATAAGAAAAATAGATATACCCCTGCATACCCCAGTTTTACTATATAAAAGTGGGGTATAAGGGGGTACATATTACAAGGACATGTTTTCCTGATGGATAAATTTGTGGTGAACCTTGGAACTGTTTTGGTATTTCTTTACATTATGGACTCCTAAACTTGGACATTTCTATCCACAGGTTTAAGTTGATCAAATGGTGGTTGCAGAGTTTCCTGGTTGGAATCCCTGAGATTATCTGTGGGTATAGAGATGATGATGGGGTAGTTCACAGACTGGAATCTCTTCAGACTATGAAAATACCTGATATGATTAAAGTGAGCCATACAGATTTATAACACACACACACACACACATAAAAACGACAACAAAACAATCACTTCTCTGATAGATATATGTAGAGCTAAAGTTTTATATGAACCTCATCTCATACAAACCTGTCTACCAGTATACAGTCTCCTTTGAAAACTCAATTCAGAATGCACAGCTGCATCAGGCTTTGACTTTTGTTTTTCCTAGAATTATGTGAGGCTTTCTGTGACTGGTTTTGATGGAGCACGCTTAAATGTTAATTGGATTTTGAAATATGATATGACTATAAAGTGTAAAATCTTAAAGACAGATGTACGTAATTGAAAACGCTCAAAGGAACGTGCGTATCTAAGGGTCGAAACGTCATTTTTACGCTGCATTCTTAACGTCAGTTTTCGCTCGAAACGTCATGTCTAGCGTCAATTTACGTTCGGAATACGAAACTATATCCATACAATTATGCAGAGGAATTCAGAAATGTAAAAAGTTTGATATTTTTTTATTATTTTTGCTCAAAATATAGATTGTGGACATGTTATTTCGAAGAAAGCAACATTTCCGTGACAGTTAGCAATATTGAATACTAAACAGTGTCGGAAATTTTGGCGCAAAATCAACGTCGCGCGTAAAATGTACTGAATTCAGCAACGACTGCCTCTCTTCGCACGCCTATAGCAGGAAAACGAATCCGGTAACTAAGGGCTTTCTCGTTATCTATATGTAGTTCAGGAATTTCTCTAATGCATATCAGTTTTTTAAAAAACCCTACCGTGGATTTTTTTTAAATATATCAAGAAAATTAACAAAAAGGGGGTCTAAAAATCGCATTTTACGTTGACGTTAATGTATTTTCGCTCTCAAATTTGACGATTTTGAAGGCTGATATCTCGAAAACAAGCTCGGAACAGTATAGATTTCTTTTCATTTTCGTATATAGGACATCAAAATACACTCACATGCAAAAAATAAAAAAAAATCTACCGTGAGGTGAATTACGTACATCTGGCTTTAAGTTTATATAACTTAAAGATCTACATACAGCTAGTGGCTAAGACTACAGGACATTGACGTTTGGTGTGTAGAAGCGAAATAAATAGCCAGAAATCCCCTCGAAACCCCCTTTCTGAATCTCTGAGAAATTCAGAAAAAGGGGTTTAAGGGCACTTTGGACCTTTTATTTTGCATGTAGATATCAAACATCAATGTCCTGTGCTAAGACTGTCAGCCTGCACATTCTCTAGTCAAATCTGATCCAGACCCTCAGTCAGGTTCTCTGTTGTCAAAGCTCTTTTATATTTTTTTAAGTTCATGTTGTATATTGTAGACACTCCGTGATCCATGGAAGCCAGCAGTTTGTTTCAATTTCCTTGACCAATTTCTCACCTTTATCAAACAGACTGTTATAGAGGACAACTTCAGGTAAACACTTTATGAGCCGCATCATTAGAAAACCAGATTTTTGCATAAGCAAAAATAAGGACACAGATCAGCTGTGCAGTAACTGCTCAGCTGTTCAGCACCCTTTGTTTTTGCTTCACGTACGAGCTAAGTCATGAGAAAACCGAATATTTGTCTAGACAAAAACAAAGCGCATATCAGCTGTGCAGTAACTGGAAGGCTGCTCAGCACCTTTGTTTTTTTCTACACGGATAGTATGATTCCTCCTCTTCTTTATTCAAAATTTCAAGCTTCTAGCCTGCTTCTGTGGCTGTACATGCCGCTTTGTGTCAGAACTGGTCGGAGATCCCGAAGACCGGTTTTCTCGCGTCGCAGCACATATAATACAACCCCTCGTCTTCTTAAATGCAAAATTTGAAGTGTAACGTGCAGCGGAGCTGAGCAACAGCAAACCCCATCGGTGGATAAGCATACTCATACACAAAGGGTTGTTTACTGCGCTATATAGTCAACACTTACTCGCTTCACAAAGTTTCGAGTTTCTAATTTGCATATTACTAGCTCTCTAGATGCCGCTAATATGCTGCACCAACGTATTCTACCAAGGAAGGCTATCCAATCACAGGAGCTTCTAGCCTTTTTTCAGAGATTGTTCAGGCTGGTTTGTGTCGGATCTCATCCAGAATCCTTAAGACCCTTTTCTTGCATCATGGCTCCTATGATGACTGGGGTTTTTCTGTGTATCCCCAGGGGCAGAAAAGAGGCCCCTTTTCCAATTGAAAGGTTGTTTAAAATCATGCGAAATTCCCAATTTTTGCAACTTACACCCAGAATTTTCATTCCAAAACAGCAGAATATTTCCCCCAATTTTAGAAAATAAAGGCCCGATTCCCAAAATACCTGGATAAAGCCCTGGATAAAGGGCGGGCGGAGTTAATTTTTTATTTTTTTATTTTTTTTTATTTTTTTTTTTTTTTTTTTTTATTTTATTTTTTTTTTTTTGTCTAGTTTTCTGTATTTTCTAAGACTGTATCTTGGCTAATTAATTGTTACCTAAAAAAACAACAACAAAAAACACCCAGTTTGTATGGTATTAGCATTACACCCCCTTTCACTCGAGTTTGCCGTTTCAGCACTTGAATTACACAAGAAGACCGTGTTCTGAAGATCTGAGTTTCTTTTCATGTTGTCCACACAGACATACAGCCCCTTTCACTCGAGTTTGCCATTTGAGCATTTGCTCAAACGAAGAAGACCATGTTTTCTGAAGATATGAGTATCTTTTCATGTTGTCTGAAAAGACATCTGGATTGATTGATCTGCTGATTTGAGTGACAGTTTCAAACTAAATGACCTTTAAAATGGCAAACTCAAGTGAAATTTTTATTTTACTATGTGGAATTTTGGCCATGTAGATACCTATATGTAACTGCTAAAATTGATGAAATTCTGCTTTTGTCCTTATCCTATTTCAAATATGTGTTCTTCATATGCATTGAATATGTTGTGCAAAGAATTTTGAAACAAAAATGTGCTTTAACCAAACAATTACAATGCTTTTATCAGAAGTGGTGACATCATTACCTAAAGATAAATGCGGAATAGATTTTAAGAACACCTGGCACCTGGGACACTGTTTCAGTTTTAAAATAGAATAAAAAGTTACCTGATTTACACACAAACTTGATTAACCTAAATGCTCAAACGGCAAACTCGAGTGAAAGGGGCTGTATGGATTGATTGATCTGCTGATTTGAGTGACAGTTTCAAAGTAAATGAACTTTAAAATGGCAAACTTAAGTGAAATATTTATCTTACTATGTGGAATTTTGGCCATGTAGATCACACTGATAGGTGACTGGTAAAATTTATAAAATTCTGCTTTTGTCCCTATCCTATTTCAAATGTGTGTTATAAATATGCATTGTATATGTTGTGCAAAGAAATAACAAGTAGCCCAAGGGCAACGATCGCTCACCTGAGACAAAGTATTTTTTTTTTTTTTTTTTACCCTAAATGGGTATGACGGCGATCTTGGTAATGTTTCAGGTCTATGGCTGCAATATTTACCATAGGATCATTGGTCCTGTAAACGCTTACCTGAGACCTAGTTGTCACTTTTCCCCATGTTTCCATGTTTGCCAATGTTTCCAAAATTGACCTTGACCTAAATTAATCACATACCTTCATCTTCTCTGTTAGTTGTTTGCATCTACCACTTTCCAGGTCTCAGGCTGCAATAGTTTTCAAAATATCCATTGTTTTCACTTTTTCCAATGTAAAAGCCTATGTTTCCAAAATTGACCTTGCCATAAAATAGGTCATGGTCATCCCAGGGTCATCATTTGCGCAAACTAGGATGGGCTGGAGTCCATGATGCTACTTAACAAGTTTCGAGGAAATCGGCCCGCTGGTTCTGGAGATTTTTGAGCGGTTTTTACCATATATGGGCGTGGCGTCCATCTTGGTAATGTGACCTGGATTTCGCGATCAAACTTTCGTTTCCCCCCTACCCATGGATGCTGCACATAAAATTTCACTTTGATTAGCCAAGCGGTTTCAGAGAAGATCTTTTAAACATGTGTATGGATGACGGACAGGCCAAGGTCAAGAGATGACCTTGACCTAAATTAATCACATACCTTCATTGACTCCATTAGTTGTTTTGCATCTACCACTTTTCAGGTCTCAGTCTGCAATAGTTTTCAAAAAATCCATGTTTTCACTTTTTCCCACGTAAACGCCTATGTTTCCAAAATTGACCTTGCTGTAAAACAGGTCAAGGTCATCCTAGGGTCATCCTTTTATCAAACTATGATGGGCTGTAGTCCCAAATGCTACATACCATGTTTCGTGAAAATCAACCTGCCGGTTCAGGAGAAGAAGATTTTTGAGTGGTTTTTACCATATATGGGCGTGGCGTCCATCTTGGTCGGTCATGTGACCTGGATTTCGCGATCAAACTTTTGTTACCCCTACCCATGGATGCTCCACATAAAATTTCACTTTGATTGGCCAAGCGGTTTCAGAGAAGAAGATCTTTGAAAAGTGTGTATGGACGACAGAAAGGCCAAGGTCAGGAGATGACCTTGACCTATATCAATCACATACCTTCATCTACTTCATTAGTTGTTTGCATCTGCCACTTTTCAGGTCTCAGGTTGCAATAGTTTTCAAAAAATCCTTAGTTTTCACTTTTTCCCCATGTAAAAGCCTACATTTCCAAAATTGACCTTGCCGTAAAATAGGTCAAGGTCATCGCAGGGTCATCATTTGCACAAACTATGATGAGCTGTAGTCCCAAATGCTACATACCAGGTTTCGTGAAAATCGGCTCGCCGGTTCTGGAGAAGATTTTTGAGTGTTTTTTACCATATATGGGCGTGGCAGCCATCTTGGTCATGTGATCAAGATCCCGCGAACAAACTTTTGTTCCCCCTACCCATGGATGCTCCACATAAAATTTCAGTTTGCTTGGCCAAGCGGTTTCAGAGAAGAAGATCTTTGAAATTGTGGACGACGGACGGACGCCAGACTGATTGGTATACTATAAGCTCACCTTGTCGAAGGCTCAGGTGAGCTAAAAATGTGCTTTAACCAAACAATTACAATGTTTTTATCAGAAGAGGTGACATCATTACCTAACGGTAAATGCTGAACAGATTTTAAGAACACCTGGCACCTGGGACACTGTTTCAGTTCTAAAATAGAATTAAATTTTACCTGATTTACACAAAAACTTGATTGACCTAAATGCTGAAACGGCAAATTCGAGTAAAATACTTGACCTAAATGCTGAAATGACAAACTTGAGTGAAAGGGGTGTAACATTTGTTACTTATGTTCATCCAGATTTAATAAGCAAAATTGCAGTGTATTGCATAGACATGCTCACTTAACTCCAGTCTTATATCACATTACAGGGTTGTCTACCTATGTCAGTGGCGACCACATGAAGACATAGCTTGTGAAAAACTGCCAGCAGATTCAGAGTACAAGTTTTTACCCAATTGGTACACATCGCCAAATGTTACATAGAGCATCAACAGGAATGGATGTTGGAAATGTTCAGGAAATTGCTCATACATGAACCCGTACATATTATAGGAGGAGAGTAACTTTGGATTTATTGTCCAAAATGACAGGGTAAAATCTAATGCCATTTTAATTATTATACCTGGGGCCAGTTGTTCAAAGCATCGTTAGCTTAACGATATCGTTAAGACATAAATTTGTTAAGCAAATATCAGCTAAAGTTACAAATACACTGTTATTTTTTGTTGAAAAAATGTGAGAATCCTTTGCAGTGCAAAGGATTCTCACATTTTTTCAACAAAAAATAACAGTGTATTTGTAATATTAATGTTTGAAATTTTAACGAAATGTTAACTAACGTCGTTAGTTTTGAACAACTGGGCCCTGGTTTTCCCAAAAGAACAGATTCTGTCTAAAGAGCTGTTACTTAATCATTCTTGGTTGAGGAGGCATAGAATTTCTATTTTTAAACATGGCGGGGCTGAGCCATAATTATTCTGAATGTTTACTTGTGAATTATTGAAATACTCATTAAAGGTTATGTCCACCATTTAAATTTATGCCCGGTCAGTGTTATATTGTATTAATCAAGTATTATGCTGAATACATGTTTAACATTTGGCTTATAAACTGGGTTAAAGGTAGAGACAAACGCTATATGAAACATTGCTTTATTTTCTGTCATTTAAAAAGGCATGACTGATGGCACAGCCAAGATTTATACTCAATATTAACAGTTGAGCCAAGTTGTAGCAAAATTAACAATATGGAACATACACCCAGGAAAAACTCAGTATGATCCAGGCAAATACATATAGTTGATTTGTATGCTATTTGCCTAAATGAAGTACACATAGTAGGTTAATATTAGCTACCTATTACCTATACAGGTTCATATAGAGATTTAAGTGGGCTTTGAAGGTAGTCTTGTCTCTTTGATTATGGTTTAACGTCCCAGTAAACAATTTTTCATTCATTATGGAGAGAGCCAATGATTGCCGATGAAACACCACTACAGAAAATTAATGTGTCATTCTCAAGAACACAACCCTGCGCCAGTGGGATTTGGAGTTTCAAGCTTTACCCTAAACCACCACACTCCCCAAAGGTAGTTTGTCAAATTTACTAAGATAACACTAGAGTTTGTGGGTACTCATTAGTTCTAAGGCCCTTCTGATCATGTAATTGTGTTTCTAGCAAGTTTATCAGTAAATTATCACAAAGTTATGTGACATTAATCCGACTGTGCTGGCTCATATTCCACTTTGTTAGTTTTGCATTATGTAGGCTCATTTATATACATTTATAGCAAAATGTCTATCCAAAGTCTGTACATGGAACTATTAGATGACAAAATGTGTATAAAAATGTATGCCTGTATACAAATGATGTAAAATGGGCGGCATCAAGAGAAACCAAAATTTGGGATTGCGAAAACAAAGGTGCAGATCAGCTTCGCAGTAACTGCAAAGCTGATCCACACCTTTGTTTTCCCTACATGGGTAGTACAATCCCTCTACTTCTTAAATTCAAAATCTCAAGCTTCTAGTTTGCTTCTGTGACTGTACAGTCTGGTTTGTGTCAGACCTAGTCAGAAACCCAAATTGTTGGTTTTCTCATGATGTGGCTCAAATGATGTAAAATGATGCCATAACAAAAGATCAAGGGCACAAGAAAGCAAACAAACCATGTGACCAACATGAACCATGTCAAGAGAAAACCTGTTTCTAAATATGCAAAGATTGTACACAGAGATCAGCTGCCCATTCACAACTGATTTGCACTTTGTTTGTTTTTTTTGCATACACTATTTAAAAGGCAGATTTTCTCTATGACATAGCCCATTCTTTTCTTGTGCAGTGGCTATTTTATTTGAGCCGCGTCGTGAGAAAACCGGTCTTTGGGGTTTCTGACCTTGTCTGATACAAACCGGTCTGTGTAGCTACAGCATATAGCTAGATGCTTGAAATTTCGGATTTAGGAAGAGGAGGAATTGTACTATCCCTGTAGCGGAAACAAAGGCGCTGATCAGCTTCGCAGTTATTGCGAAGCTGATCTACGCCTTTGTTTTCGCAGGCAAAAATCCGGTTTTCTCATGACGAGGCTCATTTAACTCTGTGGCAATTCACACAAATTGCTTCTTGTTTCATTGGTTTATTTATAAACCCTTCTGTAGTAAGTGATCATAAATACATGTTAGAATGTGTGCATATGCTTTTATTCAGACTTTCATAATTAGCACTTATAATATTATGCCTTGCAGTCTGATTCCTACTTGAAAAAGTGAGCCGCATCATGAGAAAACCAACATTTTACCTGTGCGAAAACAAAGTCACAGATCAGCTGATCAGCGCCTTTGTTTTCGCCACATGGATTGTACAATCTGTTATTCTAAAGTCTGCTATGTCAAGCTTCTAGCCTTCTTCCACCATGTCCATGACTGTTCAGGCCGGTTTGTCGGACCTGGTCAGAAATCCTGAAGACCAGTTTTCTTGTGTTGCAGCTCAAGTCTGTTCTTATCTCTTTACAATCTCTAGTCTCACTGAATATCTTGACTATCATAAAAACCAATTAAAGCCTACTTTCCCCAGTCCAGAGTAGGGGAAAATACTTTACCCCAGTCCAGAGCTGGGGAAAAATACAACACAAAAAGCCAATCCAAGAAATTCTGAGCTGTATCATTCTCAAGTCAATAAATTCATATTCCGTTCTGAAAATCATAGTCAACAGTTTTTCAGTCATGTCAGGAAGGAGCCATCGTTTCCTGGGGTTTAACAAGAACTGGGGGAGTTAAAGTGTCTTGCTCAAGGACACAATTTGGCACCAAAGGAAATTGAGCCTAAAACCTCTTGATCAGGCCCTGAGGTTATAAAACTTTTTTCATGCTCAGCTCAGCTGACACTAAAATTTATCCTGCTAATAAATGTTAAAATGCCAACAATTGTTGCATTTAAAACAATTGTTGGCATTTTAACATTTATTAGCAGCATAAATTATAGGCTTTGATGATCTAAAACTGAAATTCCAATTTATCTGTACTATTTCGGCATTTGTTAGCATTTTATGGGGCCAGGTCTGACTTTCTAACCATAAGGCCCTCACACTCCCCATAGTCAATGAAGTGGAATGATGTATACATACAGAAAAGGACAAAAACAGCGAGCATTTGTAATTTAAGTGATTTAAAAATCCATGTGTAAAGTATGAGCAGAAATAACAGTTCATGCTGATGATTTTTTTGCTTATTTTATTTTTGGCCGGCATTTTCCATATTTGTTAAAATCTTGATCAGAAACCAAATTTCATTTTGTTTTAAATGTGTTAAAAGTATAGGTTTTAAAACTATTCATGCATAAAAGTATCCAACAACACTGCTTTGAAACAACATTAAAATCATACAAAAATTCTAAAAGCTAGGCTTAGAATACATCAACCAATTAACACAGCAGTGAAAGGTGCAGAAATTTCCTTATTGTTGTTAGGTCTGAATTTATAGTTACAGTTCAACCTCATTATAACAAGCCTCACTATAATGCATCTGTTTTGCATCTACCACTTTTCAGGTCTCAGTCTGCAATAGTTTTCAAAAAACCCATGTTTTCACTTTTTCCCACGTAAACGCCTATGTTTCCAAAATTGACCTTGCTGTAAAACAGGTCAAGGTCATCCTAGGGTCATCCTTTTATCAAACTATGATGGGCTGTAGTCCCAAATGCTACATACCATGTTTCGTGAAAATCAACCTGCCGGTTCAGGAGAAGAAGATTTTTGAGTGGTTTTTACCATATATGGGCGTGGCGTCCATCTTGGTCGGTCATGTGACCTGGATTTCGCGATCAAACTTTTGTTACCCCTACCCATGGATGCTCCACATAAAATTTCACTTTGATTGGCCAAGCGGTTTCAGAGAAGAAGATCTTTGAAAAGTGTGTATGGACGACAGAAAGGCCAAGGTCAGGAGATGACCTTGACCTATATCAATCACATACCTTCATCTACTTCATTAGTTGTTTGCATCTGCCACTTTTCAGGTCTCAGGTTGCAATAGTTTTCAAAAAATCCTTAGTTTTCACTTTTTCCCCATGTAAAAGCCTACATTTCCAAAATTGACCTTGCCGTAAAATAGGTCAAGGTCATCGCAGGGTCATCATTTGCACAAACTATGATGAGCTGTAGTCCCAAATGCTACATACCAGGTTTCGTGAAAATCGGCTCGCCGGTTCTGGAGAAGATTTTTGAGTGTTTTTTACCATATATGGGCGTGGCAGCCATCTTGGTCATGTGATCAAGATCCCGCGAACAAACTTTTGTTCCCCCTACCCATGGATGCTCCACATAAAATTTCAGTTTGCTTGGCCAAGCGGTTTCAGAGAAGAAGATCTTTGAAATTGTGGACGACGGACGGACGCCAGACTGATTGGTATACTATAAGCTCACCTTGTCGAAGGCTCAGGTGAGCTAAAAATGTGCTTTAACCAAACAATTACAATGTTTTTATCAGAAGAGGTGACATCATTACCTAACGGTAAATGCTGAACAGATTTTAAGAACACCTGGCACCTGGGACACTGTTTCAGTTCTAAAATAGAATTAAATTTTACCTGATTTACACAAAAACTTGATTGACCTAAATGCTGAAACGGCAAATTCGAGTAAAATACTTGACCTAAATGCTGAAATGACAAACTTGAGTGAAAGGGGTGTAACATTTGTTACTTATGTTCATCCAGATTTAATAAGCAAAATTGCAGTGTATTGCATAGACATGCTCACTTAACTCCAGTCTTATATCACATTACAGGGTTGTCTACCTATGTCAGTGGCGACCACATGAAGACATAGCTTGTGAAAAACTGCCAGCAGATTCAGAGTACAAGTTTTTACCCAATTGGTACACATCGCCAAATGTTACATAGAGCATCAACAGGAATGGATGTTGGAAATGTTCAGGAAATTGCTCATACATGAACCCGTACATATTATAGGAGGAGAGTAACTTTGGATTTATTGTCCAAAATGACAGGGTAAAATCTAATGCCATTTTAATTATTATACCTGGGGCCAGTTGTTCAAAGCATCGTTAGCTTAACGATATCGTTAAGACATAAATTTGTTAAGCAAATATCAGCTAAAGTTACAAATACACTGTTATTTTTTGTTGAAAAAATGTGAGAATCCTTTGCAGTGCAAAGGATTCTCACATTTTTTCAACAAAAAATAACAGTGTATTTGTAATATTAATGTTTGAAATTTTAACGAAATGTTAACTAACGTCGTTAGTTTTGAACAACTGGGCCCTGGTTTTCCCAAAAGAACAGATTCTGTCTAAAGAGCTGTTACTTAATCATTCTTGGTTGAGGAGGCATAGAATTTCTATTTTTAAACATGGCGGGGCTGAGCCATAATTATTCTGAATGTTTACTTGTGAATTATTGAAATACTCATTAAAGGTTATGTCCACCATTTAAATTTATGCCCGGTCAGTGTTATATTGTATTAATCAAGTATTATGCTGAATACATGTTTAACATTTGGCTTATAAACTGGGTTAAAGGTAGAGACAAACGCTATATGAAACATTGCTTTATTTTCTGTCATTTAAAAAGGCATGACTGATGGCACAGCCAAGATTTATACTCAATATTAACAGTTGAGCCAAGTTGTAGCAAAATTAACAATATGGAACATACACCCAGGAAAAACTCAGTATGATCCAGGCAAATACATATAGTTGATTTGTATGCTATTTGCCTAAATGAAGTACACATAGTAGGTTAATATTAGCTACCTATTACCTATACAGGTTCATATAGAGATTTAAGTGGGCTTTGAAGGTAGTCTTGTCTCTTTGATTATGGTTTAACGTCCCAGTAAACAATTTTTCATTCATTATGGAGAGAGCCAATGATTGCCGATGAAACACCACTACAGAAAATTAATGTGTCATTCTCAAGAACACAACCCTGCGCCAGTGGGATTTGGAGTTTCAAGCTTTACCCTAAACCACCACACTCCCCAAAGGTAGTTTGTCAAATTTACTAAGATAACACTAGAGTTTGTGGGTACTCATTAGTTCTAAGGCCCTTCTGATCATGTAATTGTGTTTCTAGCAAGTTTATCAGTAAATTATCACAAAGTTATGTGACATTAATCCGACTGTGCTGGCTCATATTCCACTTTGTTAGTTTTGCATTATGTAGGCTCATTTATATACATTTATAGCAAAATGTCTATCCAAAGTCTGTACATGGAACTATTAGATGACAAAATGTGTATAAAAATGTATGCCTGTATACAAATGATGTAAAATGGGCGGCATCAAGAGAAACCAAAATTTGGGATTGCGAAAACAAAGGTGCAGATCAGCTTCGCAGTAACTGCAAAGCTGATCCACACCTTTGTTTTCCCTACATGGGTAGTACAATCCCTCTACTTCTTAAATTCAAAATCTCAAGCTTCTAGTTTGCTTCTGTGACTGTACAGTCTGGTTTGTGTCAGACCTAGTCAGAAACCCAAATTGTTGGTTTTCTCATGATGTGGCTCAAATGATGTAAAATGATGCCATAACAAAAGATCAAGGGCACAAGAAAGCAAACAAACCATGTGACCAACATGAACCATGTCAAGAGAAAACCTGTTTCTAAATATGCAAAGATTGTACACAGAGATCAGCTGCCCATTCACAACTGATTTGCACTTTGTTTGTTTTTTTTGCATACACTATTTAAAAGGCAGATTTTCTCTATGACATAGCCCATTCTTTTCTTGTGCAGTGGCTATTTTATTTGAGCCGCGTCGTGAGAAAACCGGTCTTTGGGGTTTCTGACCTTGTCTGATACAAACCGGTCTGTGTAGCTACAGCATATAGCTAGATGCTTGAAATTTCGGATTTAGGAAGAGGAGGAATTGTACTATCCCTGTAGCGGAAACAAAGGCGCTGATCAGCTTCGCAGTTATTGCGAAGCTGATCTACGCCTTTGTTTTTGCAGGCAAAAATCCGGTTTTCTCATGACGAGGCTCATTTAACTCTGTGGCAATTCACACAAATTGCTTCTTGTTTCATTGGTTTATTTATAAACCCTTCTGTAGTAAGTGATCATAAATACATGTTAGAATGTGTGCATATGCTTTTATTCAGACTTTCATAATTAGCACTTATAATATTATGCCTTGCAGTCTGATTCCTACTTGAAAAAGTGAGCCGCATCATGAGAAAACCAACATTTTACCTGTGCGAAAACAAAGTCACAGATCAGCTGATCAGCGCCTTTGTTTTCGCCACATGGATTGTACAATCTGTTATTCTAAAGTCTGCTATGTCAAGCTTCTAGCCTTCTTCCACCATGTCCATGACTGTTCAGGCCGGTTTGTCGGACCTGGTCAGAAATCCTGAAGACCAGTTTTCTTGTGTTGCAGCTCAAGTCTGTTCTTATCTCTTTACAATCTCTAGTCTCACTGAATATCTTGACTATCATAAAAACCAATTAAAGCCTACTTTCCCCAGTCCAGAGTAGGGGAAAATACTTTACCCCAGTCCAGAGCTGGGGAAAAATACAACACAAAAAGCCAATCCAAGAAATTCTGAGCTGTATCATTCTCAAGTCAATAAATTCATATTCCGTTCTGAAAATCATAGTCAACAGTTTTTCAGTCATGTCAGGAAGGAGCCATCGTTTCCTGGGGTTTAACAAGAACTGGGGGAGTTAAAGTGTCTTGCTCAAGGACACAATTTGGCACCAAAGGAAATTGAGCCTAAAACCTCTTGATCAGGCCCTGAGGTTATAAAACTTTTTTCATGCTCAGCTCAGCTGACACTAAAATTTATCCTGCTAATAAATGTTAAAATGCCAACAATTGTTGCATTTAAAACAATTGTTGGCATTTTAACATTTATTAGCAGCATAAATTATAGGCTTTGATGATCTAAAACTGAAATTCCAATTTATCTGTACTATTTCGGCATTTGTTAGCATTTTATGGGGCCAGGTCTGACTTTCTAACCATAAGGCCCTCACACTCCCCATAGTCAATGAAGTGGAATGATGTATACATACAGAAAAGGACAAAAACAGCGAGCATTTGTAATTTAAGTGATTTAAAAATCCATGTGTAAAGTATGAGCAGAAATAACAGTTCATGCTGATGATTTTTTTGCTTATTTTATTTTTGGCCGGCATTTTCCATATTTGTTAAAATCTTGATCAGAAACCAAATTTCATTTTGTTTTAAATGTGTTAAAAGTATAGGTTTTAAAACTATTCATGCATAAAAGTATCCAACAACACTGCTTTGAAACAACATTAAAATCATACAAAAATTCTAAAAGCTAGGCTTAGAATACATCAACCAATTAACACAGCAGTGAAAGGTGCAGAAATTTCCTTATTGTTGTTAGGTCTGAATTTATAGTTACAGTTCAACCTCATTATAACAAGCCTCACTATAATGCGGTTTTCAATATAATATGGCCATGTCATGGCTCCCTAACTGATTATTTTGATATATATATCTAAGTTAGTAACCTTACTATAACACAGTTTCACTGATAACGCGGTCAGTGTCTATGGACCCCCAAGATAGTGTTATAATGAGGTTGAACTTTATCTACATGTTGGATAGTGGTTATTTTGTTGAGATACCATAGCCACTGCCTTCAGTTTTTAGATACTGTAGAAAAGACTTTTACATGTATTCAATCTAGGAGTGGCTCTCCCCATATCTTCAAAAAGGCACCATAAAAAGTCTTAATGCCTTTTCAAATTCAGATCTACAAATAAATGTACATATACTCTTCAACTTCATTTTAACACCCCTCACTATAGTGCAGTTTTTAATATAACATTAACACGACCATGTAATGGCCCCCAGATTATTTTGCCATATATCTATTGTAACTAACCATATTATAACACAGTTTCACTTATAACATGGTTTGTTTCCATGGACCCAAAAGATAGCAGTATAATGAGGTTGACCTGTGCTCTTATTTTCCCCTATTCAAAGGAGCAGATGTGCAATATTTTCTATTTGTGGAACAGCTGTACTGAGTTCAGTACAAAACCATGACATTAAGGTAAACCAGCAGTATGATCATTGCGAAAAAGCCTTTCCTTGATAGCATAGAATTGTGAACCTTAATAATAAGGCTATTCCGAGCATTCCCTGTATCAAAAGAAACATATCAGCCTTTTGATGAGGAAACTTACTTTTCTTTTTGTACACAGTAATCACACTCTGCATGCCAATTAGCGATATTCAACCAACGCCGGAGTGAAATAGCTAACTCCGAGGCAATAGCCAACGCCTGATTAACAGTGTGTGAAGGGTCCTCAGCAAAACTATGAAATATTTTAAACAGTAAGGGGATAATGTATTTGTAATGACAAGTTAATGTTGTAAGATGGTCTTGCTTCCAAATAAAATTTACATACTGTTACAATACTTTGACTAGAACATATAAAATACAAGAAAACATGCACGATTTTGTGGTTTTGACTGTCAAGATTGATTTAGAAGTCAACAATTCTTTAAAGTCTAAACTTTTCATTCTCTATTCACGCTATAATTCATAACTCATACTCGCTGTGCAAACTGTTTTACTTAAAACTCGTTTCTGATGAAGCATTTAGACATTATTCGCCATCAGAGACCCCTTGTGGAAAAAAGAATGGAATCGCCAACGCCGGAGTAAGGTTACATATGGACATGACCAACGCCTGAGGATGATAACATTTGCACAGAATGTTGATTCAAAACAAAAACTATTTTTACTCGACTTGTACTTGATAGAGTGGTAGCAACAGTATTTGGCAGCTTTAACTGTATAATGATACATACATGCACGGTTATGGAAACTTCCCGCGATGCATTTTCTTCCCGTTTTAAGCACATACGACTACCCATTACCGTTTTTAATAAAAGTATTACTATTCGTATTTAAAAAGCATGACATGAACATTTAAGTTATGCATTGTAACAAAAGATTTTCTGAATATGAATGACTCGACCGAGTGAAATTGTACAATCTGTATGTCTGCAAAAGAAAATAAATCTGTGCTCTTTTAGTGCATGTTGCATTGCATATCTGTGGCGAATCAAGCAAGCCATGATTTTGTTTCAATTATTGCTCGATTGTATCTTTGTGTACAGAAATATTTGTAACGTTACTAAGGATAAACTACAAATTTGAGACAATAAGTGTAGCAAGATGTCCTCAATTCTATGTGTAACAGAAACGTTCACGCGCGACCCCACGCCACAAGGTTAGCATCTTGTAGGAGATTACAGGCATTACAGACTATTATAGGGTGAAAAGTTAACATGATTTCTTGATAAAAAGACCATCAAATCGGGCATCGTAGTTGGTCTTGTCTCTTCTCTAACATTTCCTCCAGCTGCAGTCGTATCTTACTCCGGCGTTAACGTTACCCTCATTTCCTCACTAAAGAGGGTCTGTTGATTAAATGCTTGAAAATGTTCAAAATATACCAAATACAAGCGTGCTTTGGCTCTATTAATGCCAGATATAGATTGTCTCTTGCATATGCACAATTTCAACCACTATCTTCGTACAGAGTCACACGTGTAGCTGTTTAAATTAGGTTGTTGTAATAACGTAAATCTTTTATAAATTTATCAAGTATACGAATATCTTTGTGCGTCTACAATTGACTCCTCCGCCAGCAAGGTATAACCACGCCCACCCCTATTTCCTTAGACAAAAACTGTGTTTTTGCACCTATATTTACCTGTAAAAAACATGTGTTGGTTTGTTTGTCTAACCCCTTGTTGTCTAACCGTCATTGACCGTTAGCTAATGTTCTGATTTGAATGGTCAATTTAAAAATGAATACTAATGATGGGTGGTTTGACGGAGGACTCAATTGCTTTGTCATTGTCATTAGATGATACAGAATTAGCGAAACTGAGTAAACAGTGTGTTTTCCAATTTATTTGACATTTTTTGAAGAACAACACTCTATTTTCCTCGGGCGTAGGCGTTAACCTCGGAGTTGGCTATCTCACTCCGGCGTTGATCAAATATCGATATTGGCATGCAGAGTGTGGTAATGGAAAACATGAACAACTGTACCCAGGAAGCCAGATGAGCAGTTCTGTTATTTGAGCCACTGCATAAGAAAACCAACAACATGCATAGGCAAAAGGCGCATTTTTTTGTTTTCGCTACACAGATAATTACACAGATAGTACAATTGCTCTTCTACTTATATCTGAAATTTCAAGCTTCTATCCTTCTCCTGTGACTTTACAGGCCAGTTTGTGTCAGACCTAGTCGAAAACCCAAATTGTTGGTTTTCTCAAGCGAAGGGGCACTTGATACATATGTAAGAACTACTTAATCCGTTTGCTGGACTGTCTAGCTTGTTTCTTACCTAGATGAACCCAAAAAGACAAGTTTTCTCATGATAAGACTTATCCACCCTAAGCATACCCTTGTCACTTGTTGATTTCTTTGGTGGATCATTTGTTAAGATGTAGTGCAAAAATTGGAGAAGTCTGGTGCACTCAGTGGGATAAAATTCATTAACCCTGGTTTGCATAGCATGTGGCCACGACTATCTTCAAAGGCTACCTCTAAAGTTAATTTTGACAAATAATCAACACACATCATGAGAAAACTGGCTTTTTGCCTATGTAAAAAACAGAGACAGATCAGCTGTGCAGTATATGCACATCTGATTAACGTTTTTGTTTTCGCTACAATGATTGTACAATCCAACTTCTTGTTAAATCTGAATTCAAGCTTCTATCCATCCTCTGTGACTGCATAGACCAGTTAGTATCGGACATGTGGAAACCCCGATGACCCATTTTCTCACATGCGGCTCAAGGGCATGCAAAGACTTAAAAGTATCACTAAGATGTCACTATTGTTATGAGGATTGTGACTGTTCTAACTGTGAGGCGTCGGAGACCTGATCTAGAATGTGATTTACGTAGGCTGCTGTGTCGACCACTAGCTCCTGGTACCGTCGTATAAATGGGTGTTCCTGGAATAAAACGAGCAGAAAATACATAAAAATTTAACAAGATACCTCCTTATAGCAATGAAGAAAGATGCATATGAGCCACCACATGGGAAAACCAACAATCTGCATAGGAGAAAACAAAGACACAGATCAGCTTCGCGGTGACCGCGAAGCTTGATCAGCGCCTTTGTTTTCGCTTCACAGATAGTACACTTCCTCTTCTTCTTCAATCCGAAATTTCAAGCTTCTAGCCTGCTTCTGTAAGTGTACAGCCCGGTTTGTGTCAGACCTGGTCGGAACCCCGAATTGTTGGTTTTCTCATGCACAGGCTCATATGTTCGGTATTGATAGCCCAAAGTCATAGAATAGCAAATGTCAAAGAAAGAATGAGCAGACCTGCTTTTTATTGTGCAGAAACAAAGTTGGAAAATTTATCTTCTAGCTCTTCTGTACTTAAGTCAGTCAGGTTTTGACTTTTGAGTCAACAAAGTTTTTTTCTCTTACCAGCAATTTGTTATATTTTGGTCTGTGCCTTTCGTCCTTTGTCAAACTGAAAAGAAATGTTTTAAGGTGATACTATTCCACTTGTAAAATCTTTTAATATACATGAATTATCAAAAGAACACATTTTTTATCTTCACATGAAAACACACAAGATCGTTTGCATTCTCTTGTTTTAGTTAAGTTAGAATGGAAATCTGCAGAAGTTGAATGTTTTAACCTTTAAAATTATATGAAATATGGCTCAAAAGTTTTGAACAAACTCTACACCATATGCACTCAACATTTTGTATATGTTTGACTTTCCATCTGCCCCTTTATCATCTTTATGGCTATATAGGATAAAAGCTTTGTATGTTAACAGCAATCGGAAGAAAAATCAGGCCATTCAATTCATAATTTCTATTGCCATTTCGAGACCATTTACTTACCAAGAATTGAGAAAGTTGACAAAGTCCTCTGAGAACCTCCCCTCTGAGTGTTTGAGCTGAGGGGCGGGACCTTGGACTACCTGTGTTAGCTGGTCAAACACGCTATTCCATTTGGGGTACGGGAATTTACCAGTGGCTAACTCCATCTAAAATAAATACAGTTGTGTTTGTTTCTCTTGTGGTTTAACATCCAAGACATTTTTCAGTGAAGTCTGGAAGGTGCCACCACTTCCTTAGTATCATCCTGGGTATAATCCAGTGCTACATGAAGTTAATGCGTCTTGCTTGGACAAGGACATAACCCTGTGTCAGTGGGGATTGAGAACCTGAAGTCTTGTCTCGGAGTCCAACAAGAAAACCACTAAGCCACTGCACTCCCCTCCAATTTTTTTAACATTCTTCTAGAAGATTTACTAATTTTGAAATTTCCAATTGTTAATCAACTTACTTTAGGTTGGTAAAAAGTGAGTTTTTTTCTGTTTTTTGTAGAATCGTGCTACTTGAAGACATTTTATATGTCGAACAATATTCAGTATTATGGGTAATCATTTCGAATGATTCCAATATTTAAGTGAGCCAAACAAGAGAAAGTGTCAAGGAACAAAACTCTTAACTTACCAGAGTAATTCCTAAACTCCAAATGTCTGAGCGTACATCATAACCTTTACTGGAAGCTCGCGGGTCTATCCGCTCAGGCTGTAAAATAATGCATACAACCTTGCTGAAACATTACGAAAACTTGCCCATGCAATATACAGAGAATTTTTTCAGTTGTAAAAAATTAAAATTTCACCAGAAAAATATTGATATTTTTTCTTATTTTTGCTCAAAACATAGATTGTGGGTACATGTTAGAACCGCCTCGCTGAGGCGGTTCTAACCAGTACCCACAATCTATGTTTTGGAGCAAAAATAAGAAAAATAAGTATACCCCTGCATACCCCAGTTTTGCTATATAAAAGTGAGGTTTAAGGGGGTACACATTTCACGGACATGTTTTCCTGAAAAAAGGGGTTTGGTTCTTACCAACTTCTTTACAGCAGATTTGCAAAGTATATTTTGGAGTTTGTTTTTCATTGGAGAAACTGTGTAACTCGATTTAAATAGCATTTTTCAAATGAATTTATGAATCAAATGTGCTAAAAGTTGAGCTGTCTATTTCTCAAGCCTAGTGAGATATACTGCAATGGGGGATAAATCCAGACAAATATTGATATGTATTGTTTTTTTTACTAGGAATCCATTAATTTTTAAATTTTGAAAACATGGCTTATCGGCCAACCTATAACATGATCAACATTTGAGCCGCGACTAGAGAAAACCGGTCTTGGGGTTTCTGACAAGGTCTGACACAAACCAGCCTGTACAGCCTCAGAAAAAAGACTAGAAGCTTGAAATTTCGAATTTGGGAAGAAGAGGAATTGCAGTATCCTTGAAGCGAAAACAAAGGTGCTGATCAGCTGTGCAGTTACTACAGCTATCTGCATCTTTGTTTTTGCATTGGCAATAATCCTGTTTTCTCACAATTCGTCTCGTATTTACTTACCGCCATGTAGGGTCTACACCCTGCATCCCTACTTTTGGCTATTGAGTCAACTAACTGGCCGGATATGCCGAAATCACAGAGCTTTATATTTCCTTTTTTGTCCAATAATATATTAGAAGGTTTTACATCTGGAAAAGAAAACTAGAATAGTAAGCTTGTAAAGCACTATGCCCCATCCGAATACTTGCCGCTAACCTGACACTGTTTATCATGGTCAATGTAAGAGACGTAAAATAATTGCTTTAAGTTTGTTTCAACAAATAGCCAATATGACTGCAAATGTCAGAACTGTCAGACCTTAGAGCATTTGCCAATGGTGGAAGAACCCCTAATGATCCTGTTTTCCAGCCACAATTTCAGCAAAATTAAGGACTTATTAGATAACAGATTTCTGGCACACCAGATAGAGAAATCCGACGTTTTACCCCATGTGAGAAATTCTTATCTCACCCTCGTTATCTCACCCTGGTCGCACCCTGCGTTCGCGTGTTCCTTTTTAACATTGGTCGTATAGGACGTCACGTAACTTTGTCGCTAAGCGCACACGTCACGATGAAGTCAAAACGCTTTAATTCAAAATGGCGGACGCCGCGATTGTAGCATTTTTCTAGGTAAATAACATAAAAATCAAGCTTTGCCGCATTAAGGCGTGCAAGAAAAAGAATCCATCATTTGTGTAAGGTATGGACAGACAAATCTGTCCCTCAGGTCACAATTTGGCATCACTCGGCGAGCCTCGTGATGCCAAAATGTGACCCTCGGGACAGATTTGTCTATCCATACCTGACACTCATGTAAGATTCTTATAGTACACTTAATAATATTATGAAGCGAAATTGCATTCCCTGTTGAAGTTGCTGCATTATCTCTGTTTTGACCTAGATCCATGGCTTATTGGTTAAACAGAATGCAGGCTTTTGTTAACGAGTAATTTCAAAGGACCGTAATTCAAAATTAGATACGCTGTTACCAGAAAGTGTGTATCCGTTTCCAGTCCTGCTTCAATAATCATACAAAAAAAAAAAAAAAAAAAAAAAAAACCTCAAGAATTCGTTTATTTTGTGGTTTAACATTTCAGTCAACAATTTTTCAGCCATGTCGGGGCAGACCCTTTCCTGGAGACATTTGCGATTCAAAAAGAGGAAAATAGAGAGAAAAAAAAAATGTTTCCAAAAAATTGAACTTACCTCGATGGATGATTTTTAACTTTTCTTTTAAATAATTTAAAGCTAAAACAGTCTGAAACAAAGATAGAAAATTAACATATACTAAAACATGAATGAAACGCAACATTTCATATCAGCTTTTTTGGTACTTAATTCATGCAAGATCATTATCAATAAGAGCTGTCGCAGGACAGCGTAGCTCGCCTGACTTGTGCTTTGCCACTAAATCTATTAAATCTATGACCAAAGACATTGACCTCAATGTCACTCAGGTGGGTCGTGATGGTACAGCATAAAACTTCAGACCAATATCTTCCAACATGCTAAGTTCAACTTGATCCATCTACATATTTGATATAGACTTATAACCTAAAATCTAAGTCTGTGACCTTGACCACAGGTGAGTCAAGATGCTACAGCATAATAAAAGAATAATATCTAACAGCTAAGTATCAACTAGATCCATCCATCTGTTCCAGCAATATACAGTTCAAAACACTTTAAGCAAAAGCTTTAACATAAATTTTCTAAGTCCGTAACCTTGACCTCAAGGTCACTCAGGTGGGTCATGATGGTACAGAATAAAACGTCAGACCAATATCTACCAACATGCAAAGTATCAACCTGATCCATCAACAACTTCAAGAGATATAGACTTATAAAAACTTCAACCAAAAACTTTAACAAAAAATTTCTAAGTCTTGACCTTGACCTCAAGGTCACCCAGGTGGGTCATGATGGTACAGCATAAAACTTCAGACCAATATCTACCAACATGCAAAGTATCAACTTGATCCATCCACAACTTCAAGAGATATAGACTCATAAAAACTTTAACCAAAAACTTTAACAATTTGAGCAACGCCGACGCCGACGCTAACGCCGACGCCGAGGTGACTGCAATAGCTCTTCCCGTACTTTCGTACAGGCGAGCTAAAAAGCACATTTCTGACATGTTCCTGTACAATAAATGAGCCGCCTCGTGGGAAAACCAACAATGTGGTTTCCGACCAGGTCTGACACAGACCGGCTGTACAGCTACAGAAACAGAATCTTGGAGTTAAGTAGAGGAGGAATTGTACTATCCGAGTAGCGAAAACAAAGGCACTGATCAGCTTCGCGGTTACTGCGAAGCTGATCTGCGTCTTTGTTTTCGCATATGCAAATTGTTGGTTTTCCCCATGAGGCGGCTCAAATAATCATCTTGCAGGCTTACAATGTTATGTCACATCTTTCAATTTAATGTTGTGATGACTTTAGTGTATTTCACTTTGCATTGATCTAAAACACTGGACATCCCTGGGAGTTTGTCTGACCAAACAAAACATTACCTGACCAACATGTTAGATAGGTCTTGCCAAAATTATTCACAGGACTTATGGTCCTGTTTGTCAAACTTTTTGTCTCAATTCCCTTATTACTATAATCCACAATTGCAAGTTTCTATTTTCAGTGACTGCACAGGCCGGTTTGTGCCGAACCTGGTCGGAAACCCCGAAGACTGTTTTTTCCGCGCCACAGCTCAAAAGATAGCCAGATATCTGAACTGACAGAAAACATGAAAAGTTGAGAAAAATGAGCTGCCTCGTGGGAAAACCAACAATGTGGTTTCCGAACAGGTCCGACACAAACCGACCTGTACAGTCACAGAAGCAGGCTAGAAGTTTGAAACTTTGGAGTTAAGTAGAGGAGGAATTGTACTATCTGAGTAGTGAAAACAAAGGCGCTGATCAGCTTCGCGGTTACCGCGAAGCTGACCGCGAAGCTGATCTGCACCTTTGTTTTCGCCGATGCAGATTGTTGGTTTTCCCATGGGGCGGCTCAAATGTTTGAAATCTAACATCACTTCTGTCTGCCTCATGTCTTTGTCGATGTCCATCTATTTTGTTAATGTGCTATATTTCATTTATATTGTAATTCCAAAACTTCACACCTTAAGCCATCTTTAGCTACTTCACAGCATGGATTGTGACAGACCTCGTTTAAAACTCATACACATAAAACTGATAAAGCCACTCATGGAAATATGCCAAGATTATAAGAGCCGAATCGTGAGAAAACGGGATTTTCGCTTATGCGAAAACAAAGGGGCAGATCAGCTTCGCAGTAACTGCGAAACTGATCGGCGCCTTCCTTTTCGCTACACGGATGGTACAATTTCTCCAGGCCTAGAAATTTTTCTGAGGACCTACTCATCCTGTGGGGCGAGTTGTAAACAATTTTCACTCGTCCTTACTGCTGGTGCACTCGTCCTTAAAATCTGGATTTCAAAAGAGACAAAAATCATCAAAAACGAATGTCGCCCTGCTTCGACATTTTTGTCTACTTTCGATATCAAAATGGAAATTCTCGATTATTTGACTTTTGGTGTAAGCCATTTTATAACATGGAGATAAAACCCGGGACGTCTTAAGTCTCGATAGTACGGCGCGCCGTGGATAAAATGACCAATGCTTTCCGGTATTTGGACCATGTACCGGATTTTATTAAATTTCATTTACTGCGGACTAGTGACGTAGTGCAAACATCCGGTTGACAATCGGAAACGAAATCTTCAGCTGATTTTGCATTTACGGACATTTACTGCCTCAAGTTCAGTCCTGAAAATGCTACTCGTCCTGTCGGGTGAGCCAGGGTAAATTTCCACTCGCCCGTATCGAACTTTCACTCGTAAATACGAGCGGACGTGTGGATTTTTCTAGGCCTGTAATCTCTTCTTCTTAAATCCGAAGTTTAAAGCTTCTGGCCATCTTCTGTAGTAGCACAGGCCGGTTTGTGCCAGACTTGGTCAGAACTCCAGAAGACCGTTTTTTTCGTGTCACGGCCCATAGTATCATCAAAACCCCGCAAAATCTCTCTAGTACTAGTACTTACGGCAACTGTTATTTTTCCTAGTATATCCTCTGGTATAGAAGAATGTAAAGTGCTATATATAAATTTATAAAACTTGTCTAAAGATATGTCCATCAACTCCATACATATCCAACAATCACCCTGCAAGAGAAACAGAACAATAAGACTCATAGACCTATCAATGGCTTCCCCAGAGGGAAAACAAATGCAAAAACAATTCTAGGCATAGTTTCATTTGTACAGGAGCTTGAAAATGGGCCCTCTTATCATCTGATATCATGGGCCTTCATGGCCCATATAAGCAATTGCAAGAATTCTTTATTTTTTACTGATCACTATAATTGAGCCACCTCGTGGGAAAACCAACAATGTGGTTTTTAACAGGTCCGACACAAATCGAGCTGCACAAGCACAGACAACTGCTAGATGCTTGAAATTTTGGATATAAGTTGAAGAGGGATTGTGCTATCTGTTTAGCGAAAACAAAGGCGCTGATCAGCTTCGCGGTTACCGCGAAGCTGATCTGCGCCTTTGTTTTCGCATATGCAGATAATTGGTTTTCCCATGAGGCGGCTCATATCCTATCCACACAGTTTCTGTACAGACCTTGAAACAAATTAAAAATACTTAGTGTATTTTTTTCTCAATATGACAACTGAGCTTCTTGAATCAAAGGAAGAGAATGAAATATTTGGTTGGTTCATTCAGTGCTTTACATCCACTGTTAACAGTTAAGATCATGTCAGGATAGTAAAGATTTCTTTCATGAAAGAAAAAAAAATAAGTTAAGCCTATTTAGGGCAATCTCGAGTTCATTTCTGTACAGATTAAACATGCTATATGATACATACCCAGCTACCATACCCAGTTTCATTCTTTCCAGGGTTCCCACTGAATTTTGAATTTGAGGGTACACTGGCTTAATTTTCTTAGTTTTATACCCCCTATGTATAGGCCTATATAAGAAGTTATGCAAATTTTGGGGGTATATGGCATTTAACCCCCACAAGTTTGGGGAGTAAAAAACTCTCAATAGAGGGTAAATGGGAACCCTGCTTTCATACCTCTTTAAAGAGAGCTCCATAAAACTGTACAATGTATGGACAATCGTTGCTCCTCATAACGGCATCTAACTCCATTAACATCTGTCGTTGTTCTCGCTCATCTACTATTGAACGGATTCGCTACAATGGAGTCAAGGAATTCACATAAAATATAGCATAAGAAAATATTCTTCTAGAATGGAGTATATACTAGTTATTCAGATGCATCTAATAAAGTTCTAAGAGAAAATGATTTTCTTTTTTTTTTCTTTTTTTTTTTATATGAAATTCATTCTTTTGCATTGTACTTTCCATGCATCTTGACGCTGTGTTGATAAAGAATTCGTAAATGGGTGTAACCTATGCTTTAGAACATCCTTTCTAAAATATGGGTGATGTCCTTGAGCTCGAAAGCATATTGTTAACATCTTTAAAATGTGCAGCAACTGCACAGCTGATCAGTGCCTTTTCTTTTGCCTCACAGATAGTACAATCTCTTCTCTTTTTAAATCAGAAATTTCAACAGTCTATCCTTCTTCTTTGACTGTAAAGGCTGGTTTGTGCCGGATTTGGGAATAAAGCCCGAAGACAGGTTCTCTTGTGATGCGGCTTTGTGGTCAAACTTGGTCTTACCTTAACAGACATAATTGTATCACTCTTTTTGTGTTTCATTTTATTTACAGTACCATAGTTCCCCCTCCCTATTTCCCCCAAATCTACCAGATCTTCTGAAGTGAAGTCATACGTCTGAAAATGAAAAGAAAACTCATTTTATGTAAGTGGTAAATGTCAGTTTAATATTTAGATATGAACCCCATCATAACATTACAAATCAATAGTTAAAAATTAGACAGATGGATAAAGAGTAGAAAGCACAGAGATTCTACAATTAAGTTTGCAGATTTCTCATACAATTTATAACCTCAAAGTAGAGCTGTCATTGACTGGGCATTTTACATATCGATATATCGGTTGGAAATATTGTGAGTATCATATTGTTTTAATTAGTGCACATATTCTAATAAGTGCACACTCAATTCATTTTTGTGTGCATCATAATTCTTCGCAAAATCTTTTCAAGTCTACCTATTATACAGCTGTTTGAAATGTTTTGCTGGACAGTGTCTACAATACTGTCTGTTTCACCACTGTGTCTGGTGTGGGTTCGAGCCCTGCCCTGGCCACGTGAGACAATCCAAGCTCTGCTTGCGGGTGTGCCAGGTGTTTTTTCTCGGGGTCCTCCCGTTTTCGCCTCCCTATTGATTAGCCCGTCTCATATGAGCCTAAATGATCTTGAAAGGGACGTAAAACTCAATAAAAAAAAACAAAAAAAAACTGTGTATTGTCATCTTGGAAATTTTTGTTGGAAAATTGTCCAACAGAAAGATTTTTTTGCCAGATGCTATGAAATTTTGCTTGTCTTATACATGGCACTTTTCCCACTATGTACCTGTCCTGGAGAGATCTGTAATTTGCCAGCAGATTCAAGTCCTCCATGGGAACGCAGCCTCTCTCTGAAATAAACATAGATATGGGTATGATACAGACCTATTGAAACATAAAAACACAAGTCAATACATTAAAGTCAAAATCAATTTCATTTAAGTATAGATCTATAAAATCTTGTATGTTGTAGCATACACGCCAGTCTCTGAAGTGGCCACATTTTGCAAATATAGGACTTCCAGTTCAAAATTTAATGAGAAAAGATGGTGCGATGTCTGTTTAATGTCATTTTCTTTTTATATCTGAACACTAATCATACCCTTCAATTAATACCTGAGCCGCTGCATAAGAAAAGCAACAACATGCATAGGCAAAAACAAAGGCACAGATCAGCTGTGCAGTAACTGATAGTACAATCTCTCTTCTTCTTAAATCTAAACGTACAAGCTTCCACCTTTTTTGTGTGACTATACAGGCCTGTTTGTGTCTAACCTGGTCAGAAACCCCAATTGTTGGTTTTCTCATGCAAAGGTTCACTTACATTTGTGTTCTGTGCCCCATACTTGCAAGGGACGGAGCACTAGCACTGTGGGTTACTGTGTTATAGAGGGGCGTAGGGGTGGGCGTTGTTGGACTGTTGAAGTTCAGCTGTAATTTACTCCGGAGTTTGGAGTTTGATGTTGAGGCTGAAAAGATAGAAAATCATTACGAAAACTTGTCCATGCAATAAACAGAGATTTTTCGAGCTTAGAAAATTAAAAATTTTCAGCAGAAAAAGTTTGATATTTTTCTTATTTTTGCTCAAAACATAGTTTGTGGGTACACGTTCCCACAATCTATGTTTTGGAGCAAAAATAAGAAAAATAGGTATACCCCTGCAAACTCCAGTTTTGCTATATAAAAGTGGGGTTTAAGGGGGTATTCATTGCACGGACATGTTTTCCTGATGGATTTGCTGATTGAATCAACATGTAGAGTTTCAAGAGTCTGTAAATTAGCAACCATGCAAGTTATACGCCTGAAAGGACACAGCATTTAGATCAATGAGTATTCTTTTTGTCTTTAGAATATCTTTTAGTTACTGAGTCAATTATATTTTTGATCATGATCCAGCATTGCCTATGGTTTGCTGGGAGCTAAATTTTAGGTTTAGCCAAAATATCCCCCGGCAAATAAGATGTGACATAAACTACACATGCACTCCTACATTTAGCACATAATTTATAAGTGCTGCTTGTTTAATTCAAATTAAAAGGAACCAAGCCAATATAAATATTTATTTTTCTTGAAACTTCATACATGATACATTTAAGTTAAATCTTGTGAAGTGAGATCACTTTTTTGTACTTGGTGTATTACCTTCTTGACATAGTCTTTATTTTATCTTATTATCAGATTACCGTTAGTTCTTACTCACAATCAACATCAGCAGACTTAGCACCCAATAATTTTAAATGAGTGATAGTTTAATATTGTTGAAAATTTGTACGAGTAAGTGTTAACAAGTGTTAATAAGATTTTAAGCAGGTTCATTCCCGAAATGATGCTATCAAAATTGTGTCAATGTCTAGTTCTCGTTGGAGCTTCAGAGCTTGGGGTCAGCTTCACACCCCGGAGAGCAACTGTCATCTTTGAACAGTATCAAATAAAATATTTACAGTTACGATAAACACCTGTCAATTGAAAATCATTGATTTTTCTAGTGTCTTATGAGTCATACAGTTGCACATGGAGCTTAAAGTAAGCATAAAAGCTCTGACTTGTTAATATAAAACTGAAATAAGTACTTGAAGTAGGGCCCTATTCTGAGTACATTTTTACTTCCTTTTTACCAACTCATTGTTTTACCCATGTAAACTCTATTTTTTCACTCCAAAACAACCAAACAATCGATTTGCAACATTGTCAACTGTTTACAATTAGCTGTGTACACTGATTGTAGTAAAATGTGCCTGATGACATGACTCATAGAATCCAAAAATAGTGTATAAACTGTTGGGTTTCCGTGTGAGGGAGTACCCACCTTGACCACTACCAGGAGGGTCCGCCATCTTGAAAATTCACAAGGCCAATTTTCGCTGATTTTCATTCATTCACGGGTTCTATTTTAATCGCGATCACTCCTATAGAAAGTCTAGATCTCTGTGTCTTTAATGGCTAAGTCCGTGAGTGTGTAGTTCAGTAAGTTGAGTCAGGAATTCATTTCTTGTAGATGACTCATCGATAAAGCTTACATGGGAAAATCCCCGTGACGTCAGTAGCACTGAGCAAGTCACGAGACCTCACGGACGTAGCCGATCTTCATTCGGCTTATTCCGTGATAAGAATTTAAGGTAGCAATGAACGAAAACTACATGAAGGTCGTTTCAATCCTGTCATGACAACAATATACCTCGTTATTTTTGTTTGTCAAATAATCGAGTGAGCACGCGTCACTCAATCGATCGACAACCCAAAGGTGTGAAAAACAAACATTTAGACTGAACTGATAATACTCATCTTTAATCATTAAGCAAACAGCAGTAAAGCAGGGAATAAATAGACACGCAGCCCCTTAAATGATTGATTTTATTCCTAAAACATAGTTCTGGTGGTCGGGTTCTGGTATTATCTATCAAATAGGAGACTTAGAGTCCATTATATGTACGGTGATGGGGAGGAAGTTTGGTTGACGAGCAAAACGAAAATCGAACTAAAAGCATTTGAAAAATACAAGTATTCGAATGAAAGCACTGATACTCTTCTTACATTGCATAAAGCACCCCCCCCCCCCCAAACAAAAAGGCCTCTATCATATCCCAGTATAACTTACAACGTACGAAACGGGCATTTATATATCATATTACGAAAACATGCAGGCCTATATACATATACCTTATACCCCACTTTTATAAAGCAAAACGGTGGTATGCAGGGGTATACTTATTTCTCTTATTTTTGCTCAAACACATAGATTGTGGGTACTCGTTAGAACCACCTCGCCGAGGCGGTTCTAACGTGCAACCACAATCTATGTTATGAGCAAAAAATAAATGTTTTCCAGTGAAAATTTCCTATTAAAACCTCTGTAGGCAAGTTTTCATAATGTTTATTGACGATGGTGATCTACAGCAACGTAGATTGTATTCGATTTTATACAGGATTAGTGAATTTTGGATTCATGTGTTTTCAAGTGTTTGCCAGTTTAAACTTTTAGCATTTCAGTTACGCTGCTGGTGAAGTTGTAATCATTTAGACAGTATCTAGTTGTTGTCTCTGAACCCTATCTATCTTATAAGTAAGTTTTTTCTACCATGGATGCCATATTGGAGCACAGTGCTCGAGCTGAGGACGAACATAAGTGTTGTAACTTGTATGCTGTTTCCTTTATTTTCCTTTATTTTCTGTTGTTTTTTTTTTCTGATTATTTGTCTGTACATTTCTTTTAATGAATTCCAGGGTGTTAAAATCTTTAGAGGCCATATTTTCAATGTGGGGTTTCCAGAAGAATTCTTCATTAATTGTGATTCCGAGGTACTTGGCATTTTCAGTGGCTTTCAGCTCGATGTTATGAAGTTTATAGTTTTGTTACACAAATCACTTCTCATTTATCATTTAAATCCCATGGCCAGTCTGATTCCCATTGTTCAAGTCAAGTCAAGTCAAGTCAAGTCAAGTCAATTTTATTTCATCCAATTTAGGCCACCGGCCCATAATAGAACAAAATAACATGAACATACAGAAAAGAGTGACAATATACATGTAGTGATCATTACAACGATCAATATAAAGACATATCTAAACATACATCCAGTGTACATGCGCACTTTGTATTAAAATAATTTACTCATCTTGTAATATTTTTCGCTGTTTAAAGGCATAGTATAAATATTTTGCTAATGAAGTGATAATCATATCGTTTTTTGATTTTAGAAAATTGTAAAACTTATTCAGACTAACGTTTTCAAGCATACTGTCTGGAAAATATTTATAACGAATATCTTCATAATAAGGACAAACCATCAAAAAGTGATATTCATCTTCTATTGAATAAACATTCCTTTTTAGACATAACTGACAATTACGATAAATTCTATCTATATCCATATGCCTACCTTTTTCTATCATTAATTCATGTGACGAGCATCTAAATTTTGCAAGAGCCTTTCTATACTTAAAAGACAAATCAAGAAACAAATATTTTTCAGTATCTAATAGACTTTTGAAATATTTATAGTGTTCTGCTTTTGATGATTCATTTATATTTGCTAACCAATCCTGAAGATAACAATCTTTTAATCTCTGTGAAAATAAATATACTAAATATTTACTGTTACCAACTTCTTGTGCAAGCCACACATAACCAAACCCAAATTTAAACAATATATCTTTAACATGGGTTGCCCATGTAATTTTTCCAGCATCATCTAATCTTTTTAACATTATATAACTTTGTTTTGGATATCGATGAGATTCCATTTTCAACAATCTTATCCAATAGCTTAAACATCTAACCATGTACGTGATAGCAATCGGCAATCTGCCACACTCACCTAATGCAAGACTATCAGATGTATTTGGACTTAAACAGCAAAAACGCTTGCAAAATCGACTCTGAACTTTTTCTATTTTTTCATAATATCCATATCCCCAAATTTCTGAACCATAACACAGTATAGGTTTTATGATTGAATCAAATAATTTAAATGCATCTTGTGGGCTAAAGAAACCGAACTCTTTCTGATATTGAAAAATAGATGCCGATGCTTTCATTGCTTGTAATGCTTGCGACTCTATTGTTTTAGTCCATACTAATTTTGGAGTAAAAAATACACCAAGATATTTATAGAAAGGAACAACTTCTACATTTTTACCCTCAAACATCCATTTCTCTATTACTCTCAAAATTCCTCCGTTTCTATGCACTATTATTTTTGTCTTATCAAAATTTACATATATGCCAACAGAATTGCAAAATATTTCTAACTCATTCAACACGCGCTGAAGTCCAACAACTGTATCTGCGAAACATGACACATCATCAGCAAACATCTAATTTAAGTAAGTCATTCTGCAAGGTTTGATCATCTGATTCGGAAGTTATTGTTAAATAGACTATCGTGTCATCCCATAGTTTTTTAATACCCTTTTGAAGGTCCACTCTATCAAATCCAGAAGTTTTTCTTTAGTTAAATTATGTGGTAATGTTGACCTGAATACACTGGCAGAGTGGGAAAATAAATGGGGTATGGCGTTCCACCCACAGAAATGCAACGTCTTGAGTATTACCAACGGAAGCTGAGGGTGAGGTTAGGTACCTGTAAAACCGGTTTAAGCCCGCCAGTAACTTTGTGTTACTGATCGTTCCAAGTCGATACTTCTGTGGTGGTTCTTTTTGTTTTATGTCTTGGTGTTTAATATTTTTTGTGCTGTTGGCGCCTTATGTATGTTTTCATATTTTTAGTTAAGTTAAGGTAACTGAATGGCCACCTATTGGGAAAATAGCTGCTCATTCGGCTTACGAAATGTTTCATGGTATAAGTACCTGATTGTTAGTTTGGTTTTTTCCCACCTCGGTTTTTGGAGTGGGAATCTTTTGCTGATTGCGCCTTTTCCTGATCTTTGCCTACTTGTACCTTGTAATGCTTTGTGCACAGTCATCTGGTCCATTGATATGTTGGTTAACAATGCAATCATCGGCGAAGAGTCTGGTCTGTGAGTTGATCCTTTCTGGCAGGTCGTTGATAAACAACAAGAACAGTAATGGCCCCATCACTGATTCTTGAGGGACCCCACTGACTACTGGAACACTGTCAGATGAACATCCTTCGACCACCACCTTCTGTGTCCTACCAGTAAGGAATGAAGATATCCAGCTGTGTGTTGAGCCTCTGATACCGTAGTGGTGTAGCTTCCGCATGAGACGCTGATGAGGGACTCGGTCAAAGGCTTTTGAGAAGTCTAAGACCACCATGTCTGTCTGGATTAAGTTGTCCAATGAGAGAGCCAGCTCATGGGTAAGGGTCACCAACTGGGTTTCACAACTCCTTCTGGCGCGGAATCCGTGTTGGCAGTCAGTGAGTATGGCGTGAGCATCCACATGTTTCATCACACTGCTGACTATGATGTGCTCTAATATCTTGCAGCAAAGGCAGGTAAATGAGACAGGGCGGTAGTTAGCTGGATCATAACGCTGGCCTTTCTTGAAAATTGCAGAGACATTGGCTTTCTTCCAGTCATCTGGTACTTGTCCAGTTTGGATCGACTTGTTAAAGACAATGGCTAGGATTGGAGCTAGGTCCTCTGAGCACTCCTTTAACATTGGCTGGAATCATATCAGGACCAGTGGCTTTTCGTGGATTGCTTTTCTGTAATAGCTTCATCACACCATCTTCGCTGACATGTATATCCTTCATTTCAGGGTAGGGCACTCCATCTGGGTCTGGAACTTGGGTATCTGGGTCGCTAATTTCCCAATCAGGCTCTAGGGTCCCTTCCTAAAAATCTCTGAATGATAAAGGCAGAGAAGTCCCCTGATAAAAAATATGAATTCGTCTAAAAGCAAGAAGGTGCACATTATGAACGTGATTTATGGGTTTTACTGTTTTATGAAACGTATATTAAAAGTGCATCTGTCCTTCTTAAGGCAGCCCCGTGACCGAGCGCTGATATTTCATTACCGTGATCATCTCACCGCTGTTCAAGTCCCAAACGGGGCACATGTGAGTCAAGCTCTGCCGGCGGACGTGTCAGGTGGTTATTCTCAGGGTTCTCTCATTTTCACACCACCGACTGATTGGCCCGTTTTGTATGAGCTGAAATAATCTCGTAAATGTAATGTTAAAAGTACAAAGTTAAGAAAACTCAATAAGATACGTATATTTGTTTTCTTATTACTCCCATCAATCAATTTCTGATTATTCTTGGGAAGTGTACATTGTACACTCCGGTGTGTTTGCAGGATGAGCCTACATGCATGAGGATAGAACCTGTGTAGGGATCTTTAACCTGCACAGGGGATGACTGTCCCTGCGCAGGGGGCCTCCAGTTAACGTCCCAATCCGAAGGACGGCGCACTGTATCATGTCATTCCTGCAAATGACACGAAGGGAAGCGTGTTCGGACCAACAAATTTTCCTCGCCGCCGGCGGGGATCGAATCCGAGACCTCTAGCACAAGAAGCCAGTGCGCTAACCACTCGGCTTCCTCGCTTCCTCGTATATATATGAGTCAGGTCAGTTTAACTGCTACTGTAACATGTAATCAGTACTACCTGTTGTCATGCGGTGCAGATGGGGCTCGTTAGCCTTGGAAGGCAACTCATCTAGGAGTTAAGCTAGTTCTCTACACAAAATCTAGCTGGGCAGGGGGAACTCATTAGTCTTGGTTGACAGCCCTCCTAGGAGTTTACAGGTCTCTAAACAAAACCTAAGAAAGGGTAGATGGAGCTCTTCAGCTGTGGCCAGCAATTCATCTAGGAGAAGGAAACTCCAAAATCAAACCTGTGTGTCTGGATATGCCTAGTCCAGATATGCAAAGACTGTTTCGGTAGATGGAGCGGAAGAAATCATCTGATTCAACGGTTCAGAAAGCGATACAGCAACATGTTGTGGAACATGCAGAGCGTGACAAGGCACTAAAGATGTTACGGTCATCCACTGCATCCAAACCCAACTCCAGACGTCTTGACCTGTGTCTTGCCTCTGGGCGCAGCTGGGCGAGGACTAGAGAGTGAGGTTGACGTTGCGCACCTCTTCCTCACTATAATCCAATTTCATAGCTCATGTCATCTTATTTCTCAACACACAAGCACTTGCATACACAACAATTTCATCACACTTGCACCCACATACCTACAAAGTCCTGTGGCGATGGGCGAGTGGCGAAGCAGCAGGTGTAGGACACACTGGGAGCTGTAGTTGCAGACCTGCACATAGGCGGCTCAGTTCTAATGGTCGTTTTCTGTGAGGAGAAGCAATAAGCAGAATTCGGCAGTCGGCTGAGTGACTGAGCAGGCCTATTTAGGACCGCACTGCTCACCCCCGTAGCATGGGGAAGGGGCTAGAAAAGGTGCCCTAAACAATTGTCTGCTTCAAACCCCCTGGCTGGTTAACCGCGATCAGCGGGGATCCCCTTAAGCGGTCGAAATACAAAGAAAAAAGCTAGAGTAATCCCCTTACGGATTGGCGCATGGAATGTGAGCACTTTAATGGATAGTGCTGGGTCAGATAGACCACAGCGTAGAACGGCCCTTGTGGGCAGAGAACTTGGGAGGTATGATATACAGATAGCTGCATTGAGTGAGACTCGGTTCGCAGATGTTGGGGAGATCAAAGAAGTTGGTGCTGGATACACCTTCTTCTGGAGTGGACGCAAAAGTGAAGAGAGGCGTGAAGCAGGAGTTGGCTTTGCCATCAAAACAGAACTTGTTGGTAAGCTGTCAGGATTGCCAAAAGGCATCAATGACCGTCTAATGACATTGAGACTTCCTCTGTCAGGCAATAAACATGCAACTATTGTCAGTGCTTATGCACCCACAATGACCAATCCAGATGAGGTCAAGGACAAGTTCTATGATGACCTAGACAATGTTATTTCTGCAACACCCCGCACAGACAAGCTTATCCTTCTTGGCGACTTTAATGCCAGAGTGGGTACAGACCACCAGACCTGGGAAGGAGTTATAGGTCCAGAAGGGGTTGGAAAGTGCAACAGCAATGGTCTCTTGCTTCTCAGGAAGTGTGCTGAACATGATCTTCTAATCACCAACACAGTCTTCCGTCTACCTAATAGGAACAAAACATCCTGGATGCATCCCCGTTCCAAACACTGGCATCTCATAGACTATGTCATAGTGCGGAGAACAGACAGGCAGGATGTTAAAGTGACAAAGACTATGTGTGGTGCAGACTGCTGGACAGATCATAGACTGGTTGTCAGCAAACTCAACCTAAGAATACAGCCTGCGAGGCGACCTCAAGGCAAGAAAGCTCCTAAGAGACTGGATGTCTCAAAGCTGAATAAAGACAGCATGAGACAAGATTTCTTAACAGACATTTGCAACCAACTGGATGCAATGAATCTCAGTTCAGAGGACCCCGAAGAAAACTGGATAGTTTTCCATAAAACAGTTCTTTCTTCAGCTGCAAGCACCTTAGGCCATCCATCTCGCAAACATCAAGACTGGTTTGATGAGAATGATGATGAAATTCAGAGGCTTCTTGAAGAAAAGCACCGTTTGCTCAAGGCACATCAAGATGATACTAGCTCAGTATCAAAGAAAGCAGCCTACAGCAACATTTGTAAGACAGTCCAGACCAAGCTTAGGGACATGCAAGATTCCTGGCTGAGGAAGAAAACAGAAGAAATTCAGTCTTTTGCGGATAGAAAGGACATGAAGAAATTTCATGATGCACTGAAAACCATTTATGGTCCAAAGAGTTCTGGAGCCACCACATTGCTCAGTGCAGATGGAAACACTCTTCTCACAGATAAAGAAGCTATCTTGGAAAGGTGGGCAGAACACTTCAATAGTGTGCTTAATCGACCATCAAGCATCAATCAGGATGCAATCGACAGACTTCCACAGATAGAGTGCAATGTTCTGTTAGATGAATTTCCTACCGTTACGGAAACAAGAAAAGCAGTTCAACAACTATCATCTGGCAAAGCCCCAGGTGCAGATGCAATTCCTGCCGAAGTTTACAAGGCTGGGGGGCTACCCATGGCAGAGAAACTGACAGAGTTGTTTCACTGTATGTGGAGGAAGGAGGCTATCCCACAAGAATTTAAGGATGCATCCATAATCCACCTATACAAGCGGAAAGGAAATCCTCAAGTCTGTGACAATCACAGAGGCATCTCCCTCCTATCAATTGCTGGGAAGATACTTGCAAAAATTCTGTTGAATCGTCTGAATGCTCATCTTGATCAGACGGGACTTATCACAGAAAGTCAATGTGGATTCAGAAAAGACAGAGGGACAATAGACATGATCTTCACAGCAAGACAGCTTCAGGAGAAATGCCAAGAACAGAATGTAGATCTATACATGACGTTTGTTGACCTCACCAAAGCTTTTGACACTGTTAGTCGTGATGGACTCTGGAAAATCATGGCCAAGTTTGGCTGTCCACCCAGATTCATAGCTATGGTGCGGCAGTTTCATGATGGCATGCAGGCACGTGTGCAGAATGATGGAGAGTTCTCTGAACCATTTGAAGTAACAAATGGGGTCAAACAAGGCTGTGTTCTGGCACCAACACTGTTCAGCATGATGTTTTCTGCCATGCTTATGGATGCTTTTCAGGACAGTGACACTGGTTTTCCAATCAGGTACCGTTTTGATGGCAACATATTCAACCTCAGAAGGTTGCAAGCCAAAACTAAGGTCCAGACTGATGTGCTAGATGAGCTCCTCTATGCAGATGATATGGATAAGAATGCCAACACAGAGGCAAAAATGCAAAGAGCCATGGATCAAGTCTCACAGTCATGTGATAACTATGATCTCACAATCAGCACAAAAAAGACAGAGGTTGTACACCAACCAGCCCCCGGAAAACCATATAATGAACCAACCATCACTGTGAATGGGCAAAAACTGAAAGTTGTTGACAAGTTCACCTACCTGGGAAGCACTCTCTCCAGAGCAGTGCATATTGATGATGAGATCACTGCCAGAATTGCAAAAGCTAGTGTGACATTCGGAAGACTCCGTGCAAATGTCTGGGAGCGAATTGGAATCAAGCTTGACACCAAGCTGAAAGTCTACAAGGCTGTGGTACTGCCAACCCTCTTGTATGCATGTGAGACCTGGACAGTATACCAACGCCATGCAAAGAGACTTAACCATTTCCACTTAAGTTGTTTTAGAAAGTTGTTAAAAATCAAGTGGCAGGACAAGATTCCAGACACAGAGGTCATGAGGAAAGCAGGGATGCAAAGCATGCATACAGTCTTAAAGCTAGCACAGCTAAGATGGACTGGCCATGTTATAAGAATGCCTGATGCGCGACTTCCAAAGAAAGTTTTCTATGGAAAACTACAGGAGGGAAAGCGCTCTCAAGGTGGCCAGAAGAAACGCTACAAAGACACCCTCAAAGCCTCTCTGAAGGATTTCGAAATACCAATGGGGTCCTGGGAACAGACTGCACAGGAGCGATCAAAGTGGCGAGGTCTCATCAACAAAGGAGCAGCTCTCTATGAAAAGAAGAGAATCTGTGAAGCTGAAAGAAAGCGAAGAGAGCGCAAAGCCAAAACAAATGTGCCACCAGCAGACTCTATGACATTGACTTGCTCTACTTGCAACCGACAGTTTAGAGCCAGAATTGGCCTAGTCAGCCATCAAAGAACTCACCTACACACATCAGCACTATTCAAGAAATAATGATGGTCTTTCTCATTAGTGAGAGACGAACTATCATGAGTATATACTACTACCTTCATACAGATACAGATACAGGTCCGTCTCGTATGAGCTGAAATAATCTCGAAATGTCGTAAAACCGTTATTTCACAAATAGACCGAAATGACCAGGATCCAGTAAATTTCAAAATGTGTCTGAATCTGAATCTGAATAGTTTACTGGTGACACGCCAAATGACATTATTTCACCAGGGGGTTCGGATGGGGGATAAATTAGTCCAAGATACAAGATACAAGATATAAGAAACTTTATTTAACGTCGGTTATGAGTATAACAATAAACATTAGCTACATGAGCTATTTTCCGACAAACATGATAGTAGAATAACATATAATATAGCAGCTGTAAAACAAAAGGTATTTAAGTTAATAATAAGTATTGAATATAAGATTAAATATTATGATTAATAATACGTACATATATAATTTAAAACAGATATTGTTGCAGTAAAGTTCATTTGAATTTACATAAAAATTTCATAGTTTTAAGAGTACAAATTATATATAGGAAGTGCATTTGAGATCATATGAAATTATTGATATATTTACAGAATTTTAAGAATACTAAATATGTACAGAATGTACATGTACTAGGAAAAAAAATTAAATAGAATTTATCACATGATTGATTGCAGGAAAAACTAATTATATTCATACATCCACCTAGCTGTGAGCTTTAGGTCGAAAAACCGAAAGAAAGGCAAAAAGAGACTCCTTACGAGCCTCTCTCCGAAAAGCGAAAGCTACCAAAAGCTCTGAAATGAAGATGGCGTATGTTAAAAATAATCTTAAAAGTTAATCTTAAAAGTTAATTTAGGAAAATTCTTTAAATGAGTTTCATTAGCAAATTATAAGCCATCCTGGCTTAAAAACTAAAGTAAGATATAATTAAAATAACAAGACAAGAACATAAAACTGAAGCAGTTTAAACAACACTCTGCCGTACTGAGGTGAGCCTAAGTACATGTATGCACCCATTCAAAGGAACAGTTAAGCTGCTGCACCCCGCATACGCGCATACACCCAAGTCAGCCTAGTAAAAACAGAAACACTGATTACAGTGAAAACACCGCTCAATACAGCAAGTGTAAGAGCAACAGAACAAATAATAAAACAATAACTGGGAAGGACTAACCTCCAGAGCAACTGCATATGGCACATCCACACCTTGGGCCGGTCCAGGTGCGGACCATTCTCCTGAATTCTGGGAAGTTTTCAGCTGTCCTCATCTCATTTGGGAGGCTGTTCCACACCCGGGCCGCCTCAAAGCGGAAGGACTTCTTTCCATATGCAGTGGTTCTTACTTTAGGGACTTTTGTTGTATTTTCATACCTGAAATTGTAAGAAGACTGTTTTAATTCCACGAGATCCCTAATATAGTCTGGAGATAAGTTGTATATACACTTGTATGCTTCTGCAGCAATACATCTCAGTCTGCTGATATGAAGAGTAGGCATCTGAGCTTTGTTCAGAAGTGTTGCATAGTCCTATCTATCTATCTTCTGATACTGAGTCGATCAATTTCTGATCATCACCTCAGGTGTGGGGTGGGTGGCTAAATTTAGAATTTAGTCAAGGGAAAATAAAACATTTGAGGTGGACCATTAAAACTATTTACAAGATATAGATGAGAGGCATACTACAACGCATGCCTCTGGGCTAATGATTTAAATAGAAGCCTTAACTCAAGAAGTCCGACTCATAATCACAGAAGACAACCTTCAAGGCTCGAAACTGGATCTTTTCAAGTTTTTCAGTGTTAGTTTTGCTGCAGAAGTGCCATACAAGTGGACAATAATTGAAGTTTGATTGAATAAAAGATTTGTATATTAAAAATCTAGATTTCTCATTTAAAAATTTGCTCAATCTTTGTAAGACATTTAATTGCCTTGCAGCTTTTTTACAAATCTGGGTTACTTGAATATCAAAGTCAAGTTTATAATCAAGCTCAACTCCTAGTAATTTTACATTTTCTGAGCATGGTATGCTAACATCAGCAATTTCAAGACTTGCTAGTGCTGAGTGGGTTTTCTTTCCAACTGAGATGGCTTGGAACTTGTCAGGGTTTGCCTGCATCTGGTTGTCCACAAACCACCTCAGAAGCTTAATAATTAAGGCACTCAGATATAAGTGTTTCTTTGAGTATTTCCAGGTCTTTATCACTGTAAGATACAGTATTGTCATCAGCATAGTTGTAGAGGGTAGTTTTGGTCACAAAATAGAAAATGTCCCTTGAACGCACGAGTGAAGCGAACTTGGACACATATGTAATCATCTGACATTTCAGCAGTAGAAAACAGAGAGTCAGGGAGGTCATTCCAGTCCCTGATAGATGTGTATTTTGAAATATACTACCTTAATTTATTTGACGGGAGTAGAAACATTCCGAATGGTCGAAGGGTCAAAGGTCATTCAGGTGTGTGAAACGCTACGGACGATAACATCGGGAAGTTTAATTTTGTATTTTCGGAATATTTTAATCGAATCGCGAAGCTTTCAAATGTAGATCTGTTACGAGGTAATTCTTGTTCATTGATAAACAAAGACAGTGACACAAAATCATGTACATTAGCAACATAAAAGCATTTTCGTTGACGTTTCTGGTGCTGGTCGCTGGATTCAGTTTGTGTTCAGGAAACAATGGAACAAGCCCACAGACGGGGGACGGATCCACACCAACAGAGAAAAGCTCACTTGAAAAGGGGATGGAACCGATTTATAACTTACTACATGGGTTTTTAGATACAGTAATGCCGCATAATTTCTATTCACAAGATGATGCACCTTTTAGTAAGTATTTTTCAGAAAGAAATCAAAAAAGATGTTTACATAATCTACCCTCGCAGTAAAATGGAACAGCCCAAGTCATGAAAATTACAGTCATTTACAGGTGTGTCAATAGATTAAAATCTTGGTGACACTAAGTCATTAGGTTCATGTACACAAAATTGCAAAGGTTCTCTACTGCAATATTATTTTAAACAGACATTTTAATTTTACTATGATCTACTATGTTTTATCTTAGAATCTACTAAATAAACACAATTAATTTGTCCTAAAACACCTCAAGCCAGAAGCTGCTCATGTAAACCAGGGGTTCGATCCAGGCTCTTACACTCAAGCATTTTTTTTTTTTTTTTGTAAACAAAGGTCCCATCTCGATCTGACCTTAGGCTTAGCTGTTTGTCGCCCGTCACAGCGGGTGACATATACGGTAGGATTTTCCCAAAGAACATGAAGAAACGGCAAAGAAAACCGACAGAATCCAAATAAGAAAATATGCATGGTTCTCGAAATATTTTGAATTTCATTTGACTCAGCAGGAAACCAGCAACGTTTTACCGACAGGAACTGACTATTGTATTAGGCAGAGAGTGATTGGGTAGATCAGTTTCGACCAATCATATCTTTGGTCTTAAATTGGGTTCGGTCGTTTTGCAAGTCTTGTCTCCTGGGCCGTTGATGTCCCATGACACCTCTCTACACAAATGGAGTGAACGAGGTATTAAAGTGTAACACGATGTATGTTAGACAGTTGATCTACTTGTTAGTTAAGCCTAATAGCCATTCTTACGCAATCCAGGACTAAATGATGGTGGTCTAGATCTAAATATCAGATAAACGTTATAAAGCGGGCAACACTAGCTTTTAAGCTATCCTTGTGGTAGAGCTATGATAACACCAAATCAACCTCCCCCCCCCCCCCCCCCCCCCCCCAAAAAGAAAAAAAAAAAGGTTTAGGAGAGCTGAGTGTTTCCTACATAACACTATTGTCTCTTTCAAGATTATTTCACTCATGTTGAGACAAGCCGAACAATAGGTGGGGCAAGCGTGAAAGCATTCAACCTGGCACACCCACAAGATGAATTTGGCTTGATCCAGAAACTCAGATTGGCCACAGCCTTTAGTTAGTGATAAACATAATGGAATGGTGATATTATATAATGTTAATGAAATTATCAGTTTATTACTTTTAAACATTCCACCACTGGATGGCATTGTATGACTTAAGCAGTCACCTATTTTTCTTCAGAAATGAAAAGCTCATGAAACCATTCCCATGTTCTTGAATCTCCAGGAACTGTTTATGTAGCTTACATTTTTACTTCGGGCACTTCATGCCCATGTGGGGGAATAAATAGTTTAATCAATGTTCACCATCATCAGAGTTAACTGTTAAGACTACAGATACATGTACTATTGAATTTCTTTAAAGCGCATCTAGGTAAATTGTACTAGTAAATTGGGTGTGGTCACAATATTTACATTCAATTTCTAATCTTTATCATGTATATTGCACTGAATCAATTGTATGACTGTAACAATGTAGAAATTTATCTTTACTTCCTTTATTGCTCATTTTTCTTAAGTGACTGTTCTTCTTATGAGCCGAGACATGAGAAAAGTGGTCTTCGGGGTTTCCAGGTCTGACAAAAACCAGCATGCACTGTCATAGAAGATAAGAAAATAATGCTATCCACAACCACATTTTCAGCTCTTGGTAAAACGTGAACACTAGACGTGTTATTTGAGCCGCCTCATGGGAAAACCAACAATCTGCATAGGCGAAAACAAAGACACAGATCAGCTTCGCGGTAACCGCGAAGCTAATCAGCGCCTTTGTTTTCGCTACTCAGATAGTACAATTCCTCTTCTACTTAAATCTGAAATTTCAAGCTTCTAGCCTGCTTATATAGCTGTACAGGTCGGTTTGTGTCGGACCTGTTCGGAAACCACATTGTTGGTTTTCCCACGAGATGGCTCAAATGCTATTTTAGGCAATTCTAATTGTCACCCATGGCAAAGATTTTATTGAGAAATAGCAAAATCATTAGGAAACAGAATGATTCCTCTAAAAGTTTACAAAGACCCTGATCAGCTCTTCATATTTCACAAAGCTACATTATATGCTTGGTTTTAACCTGTAATAAAAATTCAGGCTTTCCTAGGACACAGTTCAACTATAGTCAATAACCAGCATCAGGATCAGATTTCTGTATTCAACATCGAGACACATGTTACATGTCAGATTAAACAGTTTGACAACACTAGATTTCCCATTGTCCTGTTTCTTTGTTCAAACGGGGAGACAATGTTGTAAGTGCAGATGCTGCAGCATTGACTATAAACTCATTGTTACTAATAGTCATCATTAAAGAAAAAGCAAAAACAACAACAACACAACCAGTGATGTAGATAATTATTTTTCACAATGCGTACTGTACGCATCAAAATAAATGCACAGTGTGTACCGACAATACAACTGTGTACACATTTTCTGAGGATTCTTATTCTAACCTCTCATTAGAATCAATTGAACTTATAGATATGTGGTGTACACGTATGGGTAAGACAATTTATTCAAGTAATGAAAATTCAAGTAAATTGGTTAACACTCCTGTAATTACATGTTATTCTAATATTTAGGCATGTCAAATCATACTTTTGTCCCCTGCAAAGAAAATAAGAGAGAAAAAAAATAGGAAAACATGACAAACTGGGTTTTAAATTAAAACAATGATCAGAAATCGATGCAAAATGCCTATTCAATAAATAAAAGTGACACACTTAATTTCATGAATAAATCTTTGGTAAAATATTTGTCTGGCCGAGGAACTGAACAGAGAGCACGTGAAGATATCGCATGATATTTAATAAGGAACGAGCAAAAGCTACATTTATATTGTAACTACTTTTCCATTGTTGACAGAGCAGCCAGACAAAACTAGTTGAAAAATTGTCATTTTCTGATAATTTTAAAGTTTGTATTTTCTGAGTACGCATAAAACCGAAAACTGTCTGCGTACCGCTGATTTTAACTGCGTACATGGTACGCTGAGTTCCGAATTTTCTTTGAGTACAGAGCGAAAAATCGTGCGTACATACGCAGTACGCATCGTTATCTATTTCGCTGACAACAACATAGAAATCAATGATTGACTTAATTAAACTCATGAAAATTACATTTCCCTCTGACTGAGAACAGTCACAATTTTCATCAAAAACACAGTATCAGATTTCACTTTATACTTAGTTGATTTAAAATGCCACTTCAGTGTCGGGCTTGGCAGGAATGGCAGCTGCACATTAACCATGTTAACATTACGAAAACTTGCCTATGCAATAAACAGAGATTTTTTAGCTTTGAAAATTGAAAATTTTCAGCTGAAAAATTTTGATATTTCTTATTGTTGCTCAAAACATAGATTGTGGGTACACGTTAGAACCGCCTTGCCGAGGCGGTTCTAACGAGTACCCAGAATCTATGTTTTGGAGCAAGAATAAGAAAAATAGTTGTACCCCTGTATACCCCAGTTTTGCTATATAAAAGTGGGGTTCAGTGTGGTATACATTACACGGACATTTTTTTTGGATTCAGTTTTATGTCCCTTTCAAGCTTTTTCACTCGTATCGAGACGAATCAATCAGTAGGTGGGGCGAAAACCGGAGTACCCGGGGAAAAACCACCTGACACACACGCAAGCAGAACATGGCTTGTCTCACATATGAATTTGTGCCCCGTGCGAGGCGCGAACCGACGTCGGTGAGATGATCGAATGTTCAAGAGCACTGAAGTCAGCGACCTTAACCACTCGGCCACGGGGGCCGCCCATTACACGGACATGTTTTCGTGATGATACACATAGTTTTTCACCAAAGAGATACATTTAACATTGTTGACATTTGCAGATTTATATCTGAAAATGCATAATTCTAAAAAATGTTGTGCTGATAGATTACTTGAAATACTGGCATTAAAATGTTGATGATATGCTGTAAGGCCAGGGTTTCTTTTTATTTGGTTCATGGGAGACTATTTTAACTCACTTAAGCCTGGCGTCTCTTTTATGGGACATTGGCAAACAAAATAGCCACAGATGTGATGCGGGGTCCTGTCTGGGGCTATTCTGTTTGCTTAGAGAATTTTCATCGAAAAATTGAGTAATATTTAAAAATCACTCCTGACGCCCCTAAAAATGAAAATTGACTCACCCAGATGATAAATCAAATCACCCAAATTGAAATTGGACATAAAGTATGATTGGTCAAATTAAACATTATAATGATAAGTTTGGCCTCAGGTAATGTTAATGACCATTTGCTATGCCAAGGTGTTGTTTATCTGAACATGGTAATAAAAGTGAGATAAAAGGCCAGGGAATTGCTTATTTAAATGTATACAAGCCAGCAAGATCATGTAAACTATCCAGAGCTGTTTAACATAAATGATAGTTTATAAAGATACACAGATCTTTCACAATTTATGATGTCTGAAAAGTAAATATTTAGATCCCACCATCTGCCATCAACTTAATACATATGTAATAAGAAAATTTGTTTCAAAAGTGGAGTGTGTGTGTTTTCTTTGTGTAAAATTAAACAAATAAGCCATAATTTGACTTCACAGTCAGAAGCTGCTTACATTTGTAGCGTCTTTGTTTTTGTTACAGTCTACAAGCTGTGATTTGAGCCGCTGCACAAGAAAACCAACAATCTGCGTATGCGAATACAAAGACGCAGATCAGCTTCGCAGTAACTGCGAAGCTGATCTGCGCCTTTGTTTTCGCTACGCAGACAGTACAATTTTTCTACTTTCTAAATCCAAAATTTTCAGCCTCTAGCCATCTTCTGTGACTGTACAGCCAGGTTTGTGTCAGGCTTGGTCGGAACCCAAATTGTTGGTTTTCTCATGCACAGGCTCATTTGTTTATGCGTTTTCTGTTTATTCTGTCTATACCCCTCTGTTGTGCTTGTCACCTTTTTATTTTGGTTAAATGATGACCTTGTTAGGAAAGAGCTAGTCAAAATATTCAATAAGTCATTTTGCTATTCTTTTACTTTAGCTCAATGATATGAGTTGTCGCATGGGAAAACCAGCAATCTGCATACATGTAGGGGAAAACAAAGGCGCAGATCAGCTTCGCAGTAACTGCGAAGCTGATCACCGCCTTTGTTTCCGCTACACAGATAGTACTATTCCTCTACTTTCTAAATCCAAAATTTCCAGTCTCTAACCATCTTCTGTGACTGTACAGCCCGGTTTGTGTCATACCTGGCCGGAACCCAAAATGTTGGTTTTCTCACACACAGGCTTATATGATATTGAAAGAATAATTAAGGGAACAGGAATGAAATTGTCAACGACACTAGGATTGCCTGTCAATGGTTCAAAGTGACTTTTGTATATTTTTTACATATAGTTCGTTTTTTTTGTGCAAGTTTCCTCTTTCTTACTGAACAACACGTTGGACGCCACACCAATATCTAGAAAGAATACATGTATGTAAATTTTAAGCCTCCCCACCCCTACCAACACACATGGTGGGTTTAAATCAATCCTGGTAAGAAATTGCAAAGGAACTTTTTCTTACGATGTTCCTCAAATATACATTTCAAATTAAACCAAAATTACTAGAAAACAGACCAAGCCCAAAACAAAGGATATTTGAGCCGCATCGTGAGAAAACGGGATTATTGCCTATGCGAAAACAAAGGCGCAGATCAGCTTCGCAGTAACTGCGAAGCTGATCAGCGCCTTTGTTTTCGCTACTCGGATAGTACAATTCCTCTTCTACTTAAATCCGAAATTTCAAGCTTCTAGCTCTTTTCTGAGCTTGTACAGGCCGGTTTGTGTCGGACCTGGTCGGAAACCCCGAAGACCGGTTTTCTCGCGTCGCGGCTCATTTTTCATTCCTAATACAAGAAAGAAAGAGTTTCGTTCATCAAGAGAAAACATGTTTTCAAGGTTTTAAGAACATTTAAAAAAATTAGGAAGCATTTCTGACCAACCAGGCTGTAAAAACAGATAGGTTAGGGTGAAACCATGTTTTTATAGGGGACTAGGCCAGACACAAAAAAATCTCCCCCCACATAAAAACCAAATGATCACTCCTTAGAAGTAAGAATAGAAGGCAACGGAATTGATACAATTAACCCATATTTGACGAATGGATTTTCCCATCATTATCATTTGGGTCAGTCCACTTTCATTTTTAGGGGCGTGAGGAGTGATTATTAAATTTTATTCAATTTTTCGATGAAAATTTTCAAAGCAAACAGAATAGCCCCAGATGGGACGCTGCGTTCTGCGGCGTCACATCTGGGGCTAGTCTGTTTGCCTATGTCCCATTAAAGGGACGCCAGGCTTAAATGAGTTAAAATCCCAACCCAAAGACACCAGGCGGTATAGAAAGAACAGCACGAACAATTTCAAAAATGTTACATAAGTTACACACATCAGTCTTTCACAGTACGACCTGTTTAGAAGCAGTCCTCGGGAATGTTTCGTTGAAGTCTAACAGTGCTACAGATAACCAGCGTATCTGCGTATTTACCCAATTAAATTGTCTTAAAACCCAATTAAGATTTACAGGTCTGCGTTTATGGTTATGACACATTGGTAATATTTTAATGACACATGAATCTTAAATGATGTTTTATGGCATTCATACGAAAAGATATTATGTTAATAAATTCTCTGATATCGGTGACATGTACATGTTTACTGCCTTTGTAGCATGAAAATGTTAAAAAATCTGAAGTAACTCCTTTATAGAAACTTGTTTTTTTTCACGACTGTTTTAAATTACTACCATAATATTTCTTTTAAATAAAGAGGACCATCAAAATGTGTGCCTTTATCTGCTTTTCATCAAATACAGTTTGTCTAATTATCGAAATGATATGAGATCACGACCATTTTATGATAATGATAAAGTTCCCATTACATCATGTACATTGTACTTTTTTTTTTTTACAAGATAGGCCTTCCTGGCCAAGTTTTTAAGCAAGATAATTGCTTTCCCAATCAGGAAGTAATCCAAAGTATATGGGTCTATTATACATGAATTCAACAAACAAAATTAACAATACTCAGGATATACTAAACTATAGCTTGATCGGTATTCTGCCCAATCCATCTTGAAGCAGGTTTAAGTTCGATCCTTATGTCTGGAACAAATTTTACCATGAAGATATGAGCCGCGTCACGAGAAAACCGGAATTTTGGCTATGCGAAAACAAGGGCGCAGATCAGCTTCGCAGTAACTGCGAAGCTGATCAGCCTCTTTGTTTTCGCTACACGGATAGTACAACTCCTCTTTTTCTTAAATCTGAAATTTCAAGCTTCTAGCCATCTTCTGTAGCTGCAGAGGCCAGTTTGTGTCAGATCTAGAACCCCGGAAGACTGGTTTTCTCGCGTCACGGCTCATATTATTTCTATGGTCATCCTTCCTCTTTCACTAATTCAAGTGGTGATAAAATACATACATGTTCACATGATGCTTTAGATCACACATAGCATCAGAATCTTTATTTTGCATGAAAAGAAAGAAAAATTACATATATTTGGCAAAAAATTTACTATGTCTCACATCATGTTGCACACCTTGTGGTATCTGTTACAGGTGTTCAAGATTTAGACAAGATTATAAAAGATTCAGACTATGCCAAACTACAACAAGACTGGCAGGATGTGAGTATTATATTGAGCCGCCCAATGGGAAAACCAACAATCTGCATAGGCGAAAACAAAGGCGCAGATCAGCTTCGCGGTAACCGCGAAGCTGATCAGTGCCTTTGTTTTCGCTACTCGGATAGTACAATTCCTCCTCTACTTAACTCCAAAATTTCAAGCTTCTAGCCTGCTTCTGTAGTTATACAGCCCCGTTTGTGTCGGACCCGTTCCAAAACCACATTGTTGGTTTTCCCACGAGGCGGCTCATGATAGTCATATATACATGTACATGTATATAACATTTACTTGTATAATTCTGGCAGGAACCTGTTGTTATAATGTAATGTACTGGTATAAGGCATTATACCTTTTCACATAGATTTTATATTGTTTGATAAACAAGTTACCTAACATTGAAAAAAAATGAAATAAATCATGTCCTATTTATGGGACATAGGCAAACAGTACATGTATTGCCCCAGATGTGATACTGTGTTCTGTCCCATCTGGGGCTATTCTGTTTGCTCACAGGAATTTCATCGAAAGAGGGAATAAAAATTAAGAATCACTCCTGATGCCCCTAATAATGACAGTGGACGTCCAAATGATCACAGTGGGAAAGTCCATTCATCATAAATGTGTTAAGTAGGACTTGCTGGAACTTTCAGTTAATAAACTATTCATTTACTCTTTGGCTGATTCTAGAAGAGCATTTGTCAGTTAGGGGAATAAAAAAAATGTGCACTTATATTCTGCCTCTAGTAGGTTTGTGCTTGAACAGTGTGGTTAAGATAACTGACCATCAAATTTCAACATGATCTTAGCTGTTGATCGTGGATACAAAGCAATCAAACAAACAAACAAAACAATACAGACTTTCCATATTCTTATTTTTGTCTAACATTTGAAGTTTAGAATTTATACATGTATATAATGCAATATTGAATATATTATTTATTTGTTTTAGGGGGCGGCTTGGGTCCAGGTCCAGTTTAATTCAAATCTTTTGTTTTTCAGCTCTTCAAAACATTTGGAGGTTTCGCTGCCTGTTTTATTCTGGGGTTGTTATTCGTCATATTTTTCCCAATTGTTGCGAGTTGTTTCTGCTGTTGTTTTTGCTGTTGCAAGAACTGTGGCGGAGCTAAAGACAGATACGACTCGAGCAAGCGGTCGTCATGTATGCGGATGATGTGTGCCACTCTGCTGCTAGTGTTTACAACATTAATGCTGTAAGTTGTCATGTAAAGCATAATATCTAAAATTTTGGTTATGCTCCATCTAAAATAGATGAAAAAAGGTTTAACAAAGTAAGAGACTGTGAAATGGCATTTTATATATGCATGGAAGTACAAGGAAAGAGGTCGGCTACTCGTCCAGTCTTTAGTGAGTGCATATGCCACTTGTTTACTGAGAGAGTAGGCATATATAGGAGCCGCATCATGAGAAAACTGGATTTGCGAACAGGCACAGATCAGCTGTGCAGTAATTGCACAGCCGATCAGCGACTTTGTTTTCACTACATGGATAGTACTGTTCCTCTTCTACCTATACTACCTATATCCGAAATTTCAATCTTGTAGCCTTTTTCTGAGACAGTACAGGCTTGTTTGTGTCAGATTCTGAAGACTGGTTTTCTTATGACACAGCTCATAGTATACCCAAGCTCTGTGTATCTGTCGTAGGAAGTACATTGTACATCTTATTTATCGTCAGTAACATCACTTTTTCTAGGAATATCTTGTTCAGTCATTGTCATTTATAAAAAGCAAAAATGCTTGCCATTGATGATATGATGATACCAGCCACATTACGAGAAAACCTTACTTTTACCCAGGTTATAATGCCAGTAAGAAGATAAAAAGTGCAGATATGCCTTTCTTTGTGCTTTTTGTCTTATAAATACTCGCAGTCTCGGATTCAGATTTGACTTTAAAGTCTCAAAATTTAAGGGTCTAGAAGCGAAACAAGTCTGTTTCTGTCTCTCCTTGACAGTTCATGCAGGTTTTTTCTGGACAAAGCATGTGTTACCTGATACCAGCATGGTTATTGAGTGTGAGCTGTGACACGAGAAAGCGATCTTCAGGGTATCTGACCAGGTCGAGACAAACCAGGCTGTACAGAAACAGAAGAACACTGAAAGCTTGCGATTTCAGATTAAGAAGAGGAATTGCACTATCCATGAAGCGAAAACAAAGATGCAGATCAGCTGTGCAGTTACTGCACAGCTGATCTGCGTCTTTGTTTTTGCATAGGCAAAGAACAATTTTCTCATATGGTAATTTATTGTTGTCTGTAGTGAGATCTCATTTCTGATTAAGCAGTATGGAGACTGCATACTGTCGTAATAGTATTGAACCTAAGATTTAAGACATATGGCATTGGGCTAAGCTAATTGTGCATGCATGCACAACATGTCAACATCACATTACACCAGTTCTTACATAGCAAAATACAATGATAATAAATTTATTTGCGGTATATTGTACAATGCAGATGAGGAATCAATGTGATTTGTGTAAATATCTCTGTGTTCTTTGTTTTATTGTGATTCTCTCTTACGCTCACTGATTCTCAGATTTGCATTATAATCTCAAGATTTAGGGGCCCTGTAGGTGAGCAAGTCTGTTCTGTCTTACCTAGACAGATCATGCAGGTTTTTCTGGACAAAGGTACCAGCATGTTACTTGATACTGTTATGTATGACAGTTACTTGTTGAAAGATGTGCATTCAGTACTGGTAAACTTCCCAAGGGAGTATGCCCAGGAAAGTATGATGTTATACATATGATGTTTACTTGTTGTCCTTAGCAATTATTTACTTTTAGTGTCCCAGATATTGGACATAAACAGGTTGTTTACTTCAGAATTTTCTAGAAATTTCAAATTGTTCTTTGACGGAAAAGTCCGGAAAAATCTGGAAGAACCAAAGATGTAGAATCTTCTAGAATTTTTTTTTTTTTTTATGTCAAAAGAATATTGTGGAATTTTCTGGAAGGATAATGGCCTCTCTAGAATATTCCAAAACATTAAATTTTGGTAAACAACTTGTTATTTTTAGTATATGATATCATAGAATTTGCTGGAAGAATCCTGAATGTTCCTCAGTGCTATATAAGGGCTACAAATTTTCATAAGGACAATCTTTGGGTACTGTTACTATTAAGAAGTCAAAATCTATCTTACTGGAATTTAAACTTATTCTTGGATTACTTTGTGATATTCGATTCTGGATTGGGACATAGTGCTATTTTGAAACAAACTTTAATTCTTGGGATCAGAAACTGATACAGACTTGTTAAAAAATTCTGAGGGACATTCAGACATTCTTTAAGGGAATTAACATCTTGAAAGGTATTGTACATTCATTTTTGTTTGATTGTATATATGCTTTTGATTGTTTCACATGTAATTACTGGTTAAATCACTTCTAAATAGATTTGTTAAATTTTAAACAAAGCTTGTTGCTGGCTAACCAACTTGTTGGTTTCCTTAATCTTCTAGTTACGCCTGGCACGTAACAATACCAGCATGGTTTATTGAAATATGGTAAATTGTTGTTGTCTGTAATAAGATCTCATTTCTGATTAGACACAGTATGTATGTGATGTATGGAGACAGCATACTGTTGTAATCATAATGGTGCTGAGCTTACTATTGCACACATGCACAACAAATACTATGTTTGGTCTCACTAGCCTCTGCCAAAGGATGCTATACAGTGACCTAAGGGAAGAAATTGTCCATCTGTACTGTCAAACTGATAGATTCTACTTCTTGCACACCATTTACGATATTGGTTTCTTACCTTGACAAAAATTTGGATTGGCTTTAATCTGGTTTGCATCTTTACCTTACACATCCTGTAACCTATCTTGCTAACTCAAGTGGTAGCATCCACTTCGGGATTGAGATGTCACAGATTGAGACATCTGGCCATACCAAAGACGTTATAAATGGTAACTTTGGCTACTGTGCCTGGCACTCAGCATCCTATGGCAAGCACCGGCTTCTGTCACACATACTGCCCAATTAACCGCACACAAAAAAAACTAGCAAAATTGTCTGATAAAATGATTCAACAGAGGACCGTATTGAAGACTGGCATACATGATAAATATAATATTTTCCTAAAATATAGAAATTATTATTTCCAGAGCTGGAGGGATCATTACTTTCCTAGGAGCTGATTTATTCCACCAAGCTTTGAAGAATGAAGACAACAAGGGAGTACTGGGCCGCGTAGACAACAGTTTGGTAACACTACAGACGTTCACAGGAGATACAGTGCAGGTAAAAATTACAGCCATTCAGAAGGGAAATGCAGTGGACTAGTAGAGTGGAGGATGGAATCAAGAAGGTGTGGGTTTGAACCCTCCATTGACTGGGTTGTGACCCCGGGGTTGTGACCTTGAGCAAGATAATTCCCGTCCTTCTGGTAAAATTGTTCAACACAGAAAGCAATGTGATGTGATACATACATAATGTACTTTTGTTATGTATCTTGTGCTCACTTAATGATATGCATTGCAAGAATACCAGTTTTCAAGGTTTTTGACCTGGTAAGAGACAAACTAGGCTGCTAAGCTACAAAACATGGGTACTTTTTAAAGACATACAAATTTTTTGTAGCTAACAAGCTTAAGCTAGCAAAACTGTAGGTTTTGCCTATATATTGGTTGCAATGCATGTGTAAAAACATATCATATGGAAATGATGGAGGCAACCTGTTTTCCACCACCCACTGAATGCACAGATCTGTCTTCACAACTACAGAGATTTAATCAGTAGAATGTGCGAATTTTTGGTATGAAAATAGTCAAGATGTGTCATGAAAAACATGCCTTTGCCCGTTTTGAGCCTTCAGAATCTAAATCAGATGTCTTGAAATTTTGTTTGTTTGTGTTAAGGCTTAATGTCCCAGTCAACAATTTTTCAGTATTGTCGGGACGGAGCCAATGCTTCCTGAGTTTAACCAGCACTGACTGTAGCGAGTTAATGTGTCTTGCTCAAGGACACAACGCGGTGACGCCTGTGGGGATCGAACCCAGGACCTCTCGATTCTTGAAATTTTAGGTTCAGATAGGATTGTACTTAGTGCATTGGATTTTCATTTTTGCGTAACAAATGTTATATACAAAAATCAAGTTTTCCTTGAAATGACTTTCTAGCCATGCAGTCTACATGATTCACATCTTGTTTCTTTATGACAGTGACCAGCCTGCTGATTTCGGTAATTTGAATTTAAGAGTTGAACGCCATCATCCTTGTCGACAGCGGTCTCGGCGGCATTGAAATATCAAATTGCCTATTGGAAGCAGGTTTTTCTTTAACATGATACAGCTGTCAGTTTCAATTTAATATCGCATGACTTGAAGTGGAATCATATTTGATTAAATTCCTTTGTTTTTCTCTAGGTTAGGTTGAAGAGACACTTATTAGTATAGTATCAAATGCTTTTGAAAAGCTCTTCATCTGTTTTATCATTGTTGACAATCTTTATGACATCAGAAATCAGAAAAATATCGGCATTTCACTGAAATTGAGAATATGAATACACACATACATGAGCCACCTCGTGGGAAAACCAACAATGTGGTTTCCGAACAGGTCCGACACACACCAGCCTGTACAAGCACAGTAAAGAGATAGAAGCTTGAAATTTCGGATTTAAGTAGAAGAGGAATTGTACTATCCGAGTAGCGAAAACAAAGGCGATGATCAGCTTCGTGAAGCTGATCTGCGTCTTTGTTTTCGCCTGTGCAGATTGTTGGTTTTCCCATGAGGCGGCTCATGCATAACTTGTTTTTCTGGGATATTGGCAACTGTCAATCTCTGAATTTTTGCCTTAATTTGGTTCTGCAGCTCTCATTGCTTCTGTATATTGTATATTATGTTTGGCCGGGGTCTAAAGTCCATAGCATAAAAAGTGTACCGTTAAATCCTAATTGACCTGTTCCTAACTAGTTGACTAATTATGTTGTAATTAACTTTAGCCTGTTGTGCTTATTTATGGTCATAGGCAAACAGTATAGCTCCAGTTGCAATACTGCAGAATGTGGTGTCCATTCTAATATAGAGAGCTCTTTTCTTATCTTCTGTATGCTTTGAGAATTTCATTGAAAATATGAAATAAATATCTAAACACTCTTGATGTCCCAAAAATGAAAGTGGACTCACCTAAATGTTTGTAATGGGCAAATCCATTTGTCATGAACGGGTTAATATTCCATCTTTCTCCATGGGGATGAAACGGGCTAAGCTGGAAATCAATGCCATCCATATCCTTGGGTTCAATTTTGTGTCACTGGTATAGAAACAAATTCATTGGTCAAAAGTTTGATGGCTACCATTGGTGGTCGCATGATATTTTGTCTGACATTATCTGCCCAGGCAGTAGAATAGTTATGAATATATTATGCCTTACCTGTTGTACTTATTTACAGTAGGCCTGCCAGTTTAGAAACAGGCTTCATTGGTATAGATTATTGGTAAAAGATCACCAGGGCCCAGTTGTTCAAAATTAATGACATCGTTAGTGAACGATTTGTTAATATTTCAAACATGAATACTGTTATTTTTTTGTTGAAAAAAGGTGAAGATTCCCACATTTTTTTCAACAAAAAATAGTGTATTTGCTTATGTAGTCCGCATTTACTTAACAAGTCGAAGTCTTAACAAGGACGTTAAGCTAACAAGTTTTGAACAACTTGGCCCAGGATTTTAAAGCTACAATTCCAAGATAAAAATGTCCATATTTTCAGGAATTGAAGACTAAAACTCAAGAAAAAGTTGGAAATGGTTTAACATCAGTTAGCAATGAAGTAGAAGGTAGGTGTATACATATGCTGTGTCATGAGAATACCTGTCTTCAAGGCATCTTTTTGGGTCTAGGAAAAATGAAAGATTGTACTGCCTGTTTAAAAAAAAAAAAAAAAAAAAAAAAAAAAAAAAAAAAAAAAAAAATGGGCACTGATTAGCTGCTTGGCTTCTGTGCAGCTGATTCGCTTATTTGTTTTTCTCATGATGCTGTTAAAGTATTGTGGATTAAGATTTGAAAAAATATATTGAGGACAGTGATAGTTGAAAGGCTTACATAAATCATTCTTACGACATTCAATATTGTATATTGTTCTTTTATGTTAAAGCATCCACTTTGCAGTGTCTTGGATTTCTTTTCTTATGGCTCCGGAAATTGGGGCCACATCCTGACACAAACACTCTCATTATATGCACGGTTCATAAAAAATTATTAACTATTCCATTAACCAATACCCAAACACAAACCATACTATAAAAAATCAAATACTATAGACACATACAGTGTTATTGTTTACATTATTATACCCCCGGCATTTATGCCGACGGGTATATAGTTTTCGCTTTTCCGTTCGTCCGTTCGTATGTTCGTTCGTTCGTTAGTTCGTTTCTTCGTTCGTAATTCCGGAACGTTCGTAGAATTTATGTCAAAGTTTTGGTTAAAGTTTCTCTAGAGGTGTATATCTCATGAACCAATGGTCAGAAACTATTCATATTTGGACCATAGGTACCCTATAGGGTTTGCTTTGTTTCCATGAGTTCGGACCCCAGGGTCCATGCCCGGGGGTGGGGCTGGAGGTCAAAATCTAGGTCACCTTTAAAATGTGCTGTTTACAATGTTAATGTTTCTTCTCTCAAGTTCATATCTTAACAAACAATCATAGGAATGTATTCTTATATAGTTCGTAGATACCCTTTAGGGTTGCTTTCATATTCAATGTCACCAAATCCTGGTTACCGTCCCCAGGGGTGGGGCTAGAGGTCAAAATCTAGGACACATTTTTATATGATATATACCATGATAAACTTTCTGTAAGTCTGTTTTCTTGACATCCACTAAGTCTTGCCAGAACGCATTCATACTTAGACCATAGGTACCATGTAAGATTCAGACTCTAGGGTCTATGTGCGGGGGGTGGGGCTAGAGGTCAAAATCTAGAACTTCTTTAATAATTGTATTTTCTGTACCTTTTTTTTACTATCATGTAAAGAAATCATTCATACTTGCCCCATAGGTACTCTATAAGGTTTGCCTTGTTTCTAATGACATTAGACACTAGGGTACATGCTGGGGGTGGGGCTAGAGGTCAAAATCTAGGACATCTTAATTTTTTTTTTTTTTTTTTTTTTTTTTTTTTTAAGAATGACGTTCTAATTTCATTTCAATCTAGGACTGAGGACCTGACCCACAATGTCCGCGCTTATGTCCTAGATTGGGTATACACGTCAGCTCTGTATACCACTCTAAAATAGATATGTCATTCTAAAACAACACTTCCCCATGTTTGTATGTAAAGTACTTTACATTGCTTATTTCTAAAATGTACTTGATGAGGGTGCTGTCTTTCGTTGGTGATGTGAGGTTCAATGTCAGGGGTGAGCATGTGCCGGGTTGTTTAGGTAGGGGGTAGGGAAGGGGGCTTGGTGGTTTCTAAAATGTACTTGATAAGGGTACTGTTTTTCGTTGGTGATGTGAGCTTCAATGTCAGGGGTGAGCATGTGCCGGGTTGCTTAGGTAGGGGGTAGGGAAGGGGGCTTGGTGGCTATCAGCCGGGGGTATACGTGCCTCTCAAGGCACTTTTTCTAGTTTGACCTTGACCTCGATGACGTAGTGCGCGTTGCATTGTGGTTGAAACTTTCACTTCCGGGTGGCAAAACCATTTCCGGTTCAATGTTGTTTACATACATTTACAGTTAGAATGAAAGTGAAATGTGGTGCCATTTCAACCAGTGAACGATGATGACCCCTAAATACAAAATCACTTATAATTTTTGGCATTTGTATTTATTGATTTGTTTAATCTTTTATAAATAATTTAATTTTTAACACATTCTTGAGCGTCTCAAGTATCCTAAATGATGTTTGAACCGCGCGAAGAAAAATAAAACGTAGATCTTTTACTTAGATATTATTTATGATTTATTAATAATTTGCGCCAACCACACGGCCACGTCTCTGCAATCAGACTAAAAAATGTTCATAATGGAAAAAATAAAAAAGGTTATAAAATAAATAGTTTTTGGTCCCTTTTTCCAACCTTATTTGTACCGTAACTAGAAATAAAAGTGCATTGATCTTAGCACTTGTAATGAATGAAAGTTTCTTCTTCTTTTTATCGATCTTTAATATTTTAATTCTTAAGAACATCAACTCTTGCTCACATTATATTTAAATAATCCCCATGAAATATAACTTGATCCAGTTTAAATACATGTCAAACTATTCGATAATAATCAATTTGCCGGAAAGAAGGGCGGTTTCAACTTTTGAAGACAGTTTTATGACACACTATCTCAAATTACGATGCCCATAATCATGATAATCGGCTTCTTTAATTATTATATATGACACCTTTTCAAAGAAACGAAACATTCTTGGGGTACAATATGAATGATAAAGGATTAATGAAGTCCCCCGGGGCAGCCGGCTTGTGTGTTCAGTCTGTCGATTGATTATCATTACATGTGTTGACATCGCCTGGATTAGCAAAAGATAATTATGATTCCAGTGTCGTAGATAAAAATGAATACACTTTTAATTTGTGAATAAAATAGCCGGCTTGTGTGTTCAGTCTGTCGATTGATTATCATTACATGTGTTGACATCGCCTGGATTAGCAAAAGATAATTATGATTCCAGTGTCGTAGATAAAAATGAATACACTTTTAATTTGTGAATAAAATAGATTTATTTCACGGAATAAAAATAATGTTTTTTTTTTTTTCTTCTTTTATTTCACCGCATGCAAAACAAATTTAAATCATGTGCTCTTGAGAGAGAGAGAGAGAGAGAGAGAGAGAAAGGGAGAGAGAAAGAGAGACCAATTGACGACTTTAAGATTCCCGTTTCTAATTTCTAAAACTTAAAAAAATGATTCAAACACGGAAAGTATTGAACGTTGATATTTATGATTTATCCCGTGGGATTATTTCATCTTTTGACTGAGATGCAAACCTTTTAAAGTCATATTTTCTAATTCCGCACGGGAAGAAACGCTAAATACTTAATACTAAATTATAAACAGAAATTAATTTGTTAAGAATAAGTTATATTTTGACATTATTTTACATTTTTATACATCAAAACATTACAGTTCATTACACATTCATTGACCTGAGGTCGCTTTTTTGCCACCCGGAAGTGAGAAAAGGTCATGTGGTAGTCACGTGACTTACCTGTATTTTATAGACCACGTGGTTTGTGACGTATTGTTTGTACCTGTGTATAAAAACCAAAAATATATATTTTGTGAGAAGCATTAATGTTTACTCCTTTTTCTTTACAGATACAGTACACAAAACAGTTGAATTGATAAAGAACACTATAAACGCTACAAGCATCTTGAATCAAACAGAACATCTAGGAAATGGTAAACAGTTTTTAAGATTTTTTTCAACACCTTTTAACTCATTTAAGCCTGGCGTCCCTTTTATGGGACATAGGCAAACAAAATAGCACCAGATGTGACGCCGCAGAACGCGGCGTCCCATCTGGGGCTATTCTGTTTGCATGGAGAATTTTCATCGAAAAATTGAATAAGATTTAGAAATCACTCCTGATGCCCCTAAAAATGAAAATGGACTCACCCAATTGATAATGATGGGAAAATGCATTCGTCAAATATGGGCTAAGTGATCAATGAAAAGCTTATTCACACTTCCTCATGTCATATGAACTTCTTTGTCCATGCTGATAAACTCCCATGTCAGCAAGATTAAATTTTAAAATTACATGAGCTGTTTTAGTTTGAATTTTTGTTTAAATTTGAGACCCATTTATTAGAAATATAAGCAACAAGTAAACAAGCCATCCTTCCTCTGCTGACTAAAGATGAATGTGGACTAAGTCTTTGGTAACTACTGTACATGTGTGACGCTTGTCCAGGGAAAGTGTAGTTTTGGTAACTCATGATTCTGAATGGATGCTAGCTTTTCTCCTCAGATCATTCTGTTTAATGTGATATGTTTGTTATAAAACTTCCTTCAAATTGCAGCCATGTTTGCCGACTCTGACATTTTTTTTCAGCTTCCTTGGAGATTAATGAAGATCTAACAAAGATTAAAACAAGTCTGAACCATCTGAAGACTCTACAAACAAACATATCCACAACCTTGCATGATACAAAGACCAAGATAGAGGCTGCCTGTGTGAATCCATGTAGTTTGGATACCAGCGGACTGGTGTTCAACCCAGATTTTTCTGCTGTAAGTCCTTTTATTTAAAGACAATCTTTATCAGAAGTACCACATATTCTTTTTGTCAAAAAAAAATGTTTCCAGTTTATATTTAAATGAGTGGCGTCATGAGACAAACAACAATCTGCATATGCGAAAACAGACGCAGATCACTGATAGTACAATTCTTCTCCTTCCTAAATCTGAAATTCATTGTTGGTTTTCTCGTTACGTGGCTCAAATGTTTTTACAGTTAAGTGTTCAAGCCTATTTGTCTGCAGATTTTATTTGTTTCTAAGGTAGGGTAGCCTAGACCATCTAATTGCTGTATTCAAAAGTTTTGTTTCTGATTGTCAAGTGGGTTTGTGCTTCAACTGGTTGACACCCCAGAAAACCACACATTTTAAGGCTTATTAGCTCACCTGAGCCGAAGGCTCATAGGTGAGCTTATAGTATACCCATGCTCCGGCGTCCGTCCGTCCGTCCGTCCGTCATCCACAATTTCAAAAGATCTTCTTCTCTGAAACCGCTGGGCCGATTGTTCTCATATTACACATACACCATCTACAGGCAGGGGGGAAGAATAATTATGTTTTTTGTTTTGATCGGATAAGGACTCTGGTTACTATGGCAACTTATGCTTCCCATAGACTTATAATGGAAATAAGTGAAAATTGCCAGTTTTTGCTGTCTTGTTGGAGATATTTGAATTTTGTTTTTGCAGAAATGTTTATTGAGTAGTCCTTTACGTTTCGTTTGACTTCTGTCCTAATCCTTCATTTTGATTGGTTGCAGGGGCCCCATATAGGGCAAAATTTCGAAAAACATTCAAAAATCTTCTTCATAGAAACTGTCAAGGGGATGAAGCCTATACTTTGTATACATGTTCCTGACAGTGCCCTCTACATAATTTGTGTTTTTTATTCCAGGCGGATAAGAACTCTGGTTGCTATGGCAACTTAAAGTTTCCATAGACTTACAGTGGTGTTATGGCTAAAAACCCAAATTAGCCGTTTTAACGGCTAATTTGTTAACGGCTAATTGTAAAATTTCGCGGCGAAATTGTGTGTAAAATAAAAGTCAGCACGGAATTTCGCTGCGAAATTCCAGATTTCGCGGCGAAATTTCGCGGCGGAACACGGCGAAAAAAGTATATCTGTCATTACGCATAAAATTCAATTGACCGGCGTTTCGCGGTGTTTCGCGGCGAAAAAGACGACAGTCAAAATTGTTTGTTGTTGTTTAAATATAATTTTAAATTGGGTGTTCTTATTTCAGTTCTAGTTGTATCAATATTTTGTTTGCGTCACAATTTTGTATAATTATCGTTTTAGTCCCGACAGTCATAACAGTTTTATTGTTTAAATTTCATTTTAATTTGTATGCATCTAGTATTACCTTTCAAGTCGTATAAATATGTTGTTTTCTTTTCAATTTTGTATAATTATCGTATTTTATTCGTGTCTTAACTAGTTTGAAGTTTCTGAGACCCTGATTATCCGCTTTGTGTTTTTTCATGCTTATTTTTCAGATTAATCAGACTTACCCGATAATATTAGATCCTGTTATCTACTTAATCAACAGAAAAAACTCATAGCGACATAAGCAATTTTCATGGTATGATTGCCCACAGATTTTTTTGTTTGTATTGAGGCTGAACGTCCCAGTCACCAATTTTTAGTCATGTCTGGACAGAGCTACCGTTTCCTGGGTATTAAGTAGTACTGTGGGTAGTCAATGTGCCTTGCTCAAGGACACAACACGGTGTCGCCAGTGCGGATCGAACTCAAGACCTCTCGATTCGGAGTCTGATGCACTACAACGCCACTGATCCAAACCCACATATTGATACAAGTCTTTGGATTCAACACGATGAAGCAATCGGCTTCAACTCTGTTTTGGACATTTAATCGCCTGTGGCTAATGACACTGCTCAAAGCATCAATGATTTTCGATTACGTCAACTGGATTCCGTTTTGTTGAAATCAATTTAGTCTAAACGACATTTGGTCGCATACGACCTTCACCGGGTCCATACGATATTCGGTCGAATACGAGCAATACAGCAACATACATGTACAAAATTGTGTCGAAACTGTCGATTTTTGCTATCCGTTTTGAGTTAAACAGCGTGTTGTGTTCCTTCCAAAACCCACACGTACGGATGGCTTGGAACACGTACATGCATATCAAATGACAAAATCTCATTTTATACATGGCACAATACACTAGAAAAGGGAGGATACTGTGTTTTAAACAAAGTACTGACGTCAGTATATAAAGTTTTCAGTTTATCTTGGAAAACATATATACAGTAAGAGCACATGCCGCATTAGATTACTAGTAATTAGAACAAAGTTGAGCGCAGAAGCCTAGTTGTGGATTAAAGGAATTGACCGGAATCAAAATGTACTGTGTTAGTTTCCTATATTCGTTGGGTTTCGTACTTGAGCAAAACCGGTATACATATATTACCCTGAAAGTGTTGTCACCATGGGACTGTTGACTGTTAAACTGATCTTCGCTAGTTGTACTTCTACAAGGCAAGTATAATGTATAAATCGATATGATTGCGATTAGCCTTGTGCTGGCATTCATAGAGGGTGATCAGAGTGGTAACCAGCAAGCCCAAATGTCAATATGCCTCTTTTTGTTTTGTCGTTTTACATGGTTGAGCTCAAATTAAGTTATCGTAGTTCACATCTTAAACGCTATAAAGTGAAGCAATTGAGGAAAATTTACAAAAAAGAAAGCAGGGAATCTAACTATTAGCATTACCATTTAGACAATGTTTGTGCTACAACACAAGGCACAAAGTTAGATGGCCCGTGCCCATTGGGACCTTAAGAAATATATAGGCTGCTTGTGCCTCCAGGCAAAACTTATATGCTATTGACAGATCATCTGAATACTGGTTTACCCCTCAGGTCTGTGCCTGCCTAGGAAAAATGGTTTCAAGTAACCATCCATACATATAAACAGTATTGGTTTAGAGGGATCGTTATATTTCAAACACTTGTTAGATATCATGACGTCCCATAAAATGGAGACAGCGTCCTGACATGACCATTGCTGTTGATTACGACGTAAAGCATCTATTCAAACAAAAAAACAACAAAGTTAGATTCAACGAGCTGGCGCATTACGTTTTAAATATTTTCGTCTTTCCGTGATTTCGCTATCGTACCACCTACGTAATACCAATGGAAAAGTCGCGTTATGCACGTTTTTCATTTCTATACATGCATAATCGTACATATTATTATGTGCACGTAAATAACGATCTATACATGGAACAGATGAATCATAGTGTGGTCATTAAATTAAAAATAAATAATTTTATGTTAACATTTACAGGTATTTCGCCGTGTTTCGCGGCGAAATAGGAAATTTTAACTTACCTGTTGTAAACGTTAAAAAACGAATTTCGCCGCGAAACACCGCGAAATTTCACCCTTTCGCGGCGAAAAAATTAACTGATTAAACGTTTAAATTTTCCCTTGGCCGGTGAAATTTCGCGGTGGTTTCGTCTCGAAAAATTACAAGTGATCAGCGCGAACTGTGCAAAAGTGGGTTTTTAGCCATAACACCACTGTATAATGGGAAAAGTGGAAATCGGCTATTTTTCCGCTAAAATTGCAGACATTTGAATTTTGTTTTTGCAGAAATGTTTATTGAGTAGTGTTTGACGTTTCTTGCGAGTTTTGTCCTAATCCTTTATTTTGATTGGTTGCTGGGGCCCCATAAAGGCAAATTTTTGAAAAAAAAAAAAAAAAAAAAAAAAAACATTCAAAAATCTTCTCCTCAGAAACTGTCAAGTGGATGAATCCTGTACTTTGTATACATGTTTCTGACAGTAGCCTCTACATAATTTGTGTTTTTTTTATTCCAGTTGGATAAGAACTCTGGTTGCTATGGTAACTTTAAGTTTCCATAGACTATAATGGGAAAAGTGGAAATTAGCTATTTTTTGAAAACTATTGCAGCCTGAGATCTGAAAAGTGGTAGATTGCAAACAACTAATGGATTAGATGAAGGTATATGATTAATTTAGGTCAAGGTCATCTCTTGACCTTGGCCGGTCTGTCGTCCATACACACTTTTCAAAGATTTTTTTTCTCTGAAACCACTTGGCCAATCAAAGCCAAATTTTATATGAAGCATCTATAGGAAGTGGGAACCAATGTATATATAAATAATCCAGGTCACATGACCAAGATGGCCGCCATGCCCATATATGGTAAAAACCATTAAAATATCTTCTTCTCCACAACCGGTGAACCGATTTCAACGAAACTTTGCATGAAGTATGGATGACTCAAGTACTACAATGTATATATAAAACATGACCCTGTGGTGACCTTGACCTATTTTATGGCAAGGTCAACATAGATCGTCAATGCATTTGAGTGGGGAAAACTTTTAAAATGTCATTTTAAGTGAAAGTCTTGCAGGAAATGGGCAGTAGGACTGAAATTTAATGATTCTGAAAAAAAATGGACCCCAGGGCTCATCTGCTTTTAAAATGTTATTTGAAGGTGAAAATCAGCAGATAATTGGCAAATGGACAGAATATTGATTATTCTGAGAAAAGAAAATGGTCCAAGGGCTTCATCTGCCCCTGCACTGGGGTTAAATACCATAATATTCAAATATGAAGCAGATCTCAGGTGAGCGTTTACAGGACCATTGGTCCTCTGGTATATTATACATTATTAGCTCACCTGAGCCGAAGGCTCACAGGTGAGCTTATAGGATAGGCAGGCATCCGTCGTCGTCGTCGTCGTCCGTCCACAATTTCAAAGAAGAATATTTCTGAAGCTAGTAGGCCGATCTTGATCAAATTTAATGTGAACCATAATTGGGTTGGGGGATTGATGGCATTAGGTTTTGGAGCAGATTGTATCAAAATTGTGGTTTCCATGGCAACAGATAGGTCCCATAGACTTACAATGGGAAAAACTAAAAAAATCTTCTTCTCTGAAATCACTAGGCCCACAGCTTTGATATTTGGTATGTAGCAATGGCTAATGGTCCTCTACATAAATTGTGCCATTCATGCCCCTGGGGTCAAATTTGGCCACGTCCCGGGGGTCGATAGTCTCCATAGACTTACTATGGGAAAAGAATTAAAAAATCTTCTTCTCTGAAACCACAGGGCCCACAACTTTGATATTTTGTACGTGGCAATGGCTAATGGTCCTCTACATAAATTGTGCCAATCATGCCCCTGGGGTCAATTTTGGCCACGCCCTGGGGGTCGATAGTCTCCATAGACTTACAATTGGAAAAACTAAAAAAATCTTCTTCTCTGAAACCACGAGGCCCACAGCTTTGATATTTGGTATGTAGCAATGGCTAATGGTTCTCTACATAAATTGTGCCATTCATGCCCCTGGGGTCAAATTTGGCCACGCCCCGGGGGTTGATAGTCTCCATAGACTTACTATGGGAAAAGAATTAAAAAATCTTCTTCTCTGAAACCACAGGGCCCACAGCTTTGATATTTTGTACGTGGCAATGGCTAATGGTCCTCTACATAAATTGTGCCATTCATGCCCCTGGGGTCAAATTTGGCCACGCCCCTGGAGTCGATAGTCTCCATAGACCTACAATAGGAAAAAAACTAAAAAAATCTTCTTCTCTGAAACCACTAGGCCAACAGCTTTGATATTTGGTATGTAGCAATGGCTAATGGTCCTCTATATAAATTGTGCCATTCATGCCCCTGGGGTCAAATTTGGCCACACCCCGGGGGTTGATAGTCTCCATAGACTTACTATGGGAAAAAAATTCAAAACTCTTCTTCTCTGAAACCACAGGGCCCACAGCTTTGATATTTTGTATGTGGCAATGGCTAATGGTCCTCTACATAAATTGTGCCAATCATGTCCCCGGGGTCAAATTTGGCCACTCCCCGTGGGTCGATAGTCTCCATAGACCTACAATAGGAAAAACTAAAAAAATCTTCTTCTCTGAAACCACTAGGCCCACAGCTTTGATATTTGGTATGTAGCAATGGCTAATGGTCCTCTACATAAATTGTGCCATTCATGCCCCTGGGGTCAAATTTGGCCAGGTCCCGGAGGTTGATAGTCTCAATAGACTTGCTATGGGAAAAAAATTCTAAAATCTTCTTCTCTGAAACCACAGGGCACACAGCTTTGATATTTTGTATGTGGCAATGGCTAATGGTCCTCTACATAAATTGTGACAGCCATGCCCCTGGGGTCAAATTTGGCCCCGGGGGTAGATAGTCTCCATAGACTTACAATGGGAAAAACTAAAAAAAAACTTCTTCTCTGAAACCAAAAGGCCCAGAGCTTCTATATTTTGTATGTAGCAATGTTTGATAGTCCCCATTATAAATTGTGCCAATCATGCCCCTGGGTCAAATTTGGCCATGCCCCGGGGGTCAATAGTGTCCATGCATAGACTTTCATTGGTCGATTCTCAATTAATTAAAATCTCATGAGCTTACAATGTGATAATCTCTCAGGTGAGCTACAGGACCAATGGTCTTCTAGTTGAATAAGATATGACAGACAGATATTTTTATGCTTTTTTTGTGGCTTCTGCTGTTTTAGTCATGTCAGTCTCTTAAAAGTTCTGCTGCTTAAGCTGTACCATTTTTTCTTTCATGCTTTTTATCGCACCTGCTTATAGCAGGGTGCGATATAGGAGTCCAAATTTCCATTCATCTGTTCCTTCGTCCGTCCGTCAACATTTACGTCGAAGTTTGGTTTTTTCTACATCAGTGAGAGCTAGGAGTGTGAAACCTTGCATAGTAATTGTCCTTGACATACCCTTCAAGCACGCACCTTGACCCGCTGACCTTGACCTATATTTTACGGTCCATTGTCTTTGTTAATTTTTATGTCGAAGTTTGATTTTCTCTGCATCAATGATAGCTGCGAGTGTGAAACCTTGCATAGTAATTGTCCTTGACATACCTTTCAAGCCCACACCTTGACCCGCTGACCTTGACCTATATTTCACGGTCCATTGACTTTGTTAATTTTTACGTCAAAGTTTGATTTTCTCTGCATCAGTGATAGCTGCAAGAGTGAAATCTTGCATAGTGATTGTCCTTGACATACCCTTCAAGCATGCACCTTGATCTGCTGACCTTGACCTATATTTCATGGTCCATTTACTTTGTTAATTTTTACGTCGAAGTTTGGTTTTCTCTGCATCTGTGATAGCTGCGAGTGTGACATCTTGCACAGTAAATGTCCTTGACATAACCTTTTAGAACACACCTTGACCTGGTGCCCTTGACCTATATTTTACGTTTTTAGTTATTTTGGCCGATGCAGGTGCGATATCGATCTCCGCAGAGTTCTTGTACTTCAACAGTATGCTTCTAGCTTAACATTATGCTCTAATGTATTGAACTATTGCTTTGCATTTTTAGCTCACCTGAGCCGAAGGCTCACAAGGTGAGCTTATAGTATAGTAGTCGAGCCGGCGTCCGTGCGTCGTCCGTCATCGTGTGTCATCCGTCGTCGTCGTCAACATTTTCAAACGACTTCTCCTCTGAAGCTGCCAGGCCGAATCTTTTCATATTTCACATATAGCATCTACAGGTGGGGGGAACGAATATTTATGTTTTTTATTTCAATCGGATAAGAACTCTGGTTGCTATGGCAACTTATGCTTCCCATAGACTTATAATGGAGAAAAGTGAAAATTGCCTATTTTTGCTGCCTTTTTTGAGATATTTGAATTTTGTTTTTGCAGAAATGTTTATTGAGTAGTCCTCTACGTTTCATGTGACTTTTGTCCTTTTGATTGGTTGCAGGGGCCCCATATAGGGCAAAATTTCGAAAAATATTCAAAAATCTTCTCAGAAACTGTCAAGGGGATGAAGCCTATACTTTGTATACATGTTCCTGACAGTGGCCTCTACATAATTTGTGTTTTTTATTCCAGGTGGATAAGAACTCTGGTTGCTATGGCAACTTAAAGTTTCCATAGACTTATAATGGGAAAAGTGAAAATCGGCTATTTTTCCGCTAAAATTGCAGACACTTGAATTTTGTTTTTGCAGAAATGTTTATTGAGTAGTGTTTGACGTTTCTTGCGAGTTTTGTCCTAATCCTTTATTTTGATTGGTTGCTGGGGCCCCATAAAGGACAAAATTTTGAAAAAAAAAAACAAAACAAAAAAAACGTTCAAACATCTTCTCCTCAGAAACTGTCAAGTGGATGAATCCTGTACTTTGTATACATGTTCCTGACAGTAGCCTCTACATAATTTGTGTTTTTTATTCCAGTCGGATAAGAACTCTGGTTGCTATGGTAACTTTAAGTTTCCATAGACTTATAATGGGAAAAGTGGAAATTAGATATTTTTTGAAAACTATTGCAGCCTGAGATCTGAAAAACAACTAATGGATTAGATGAAGGTATATGATTAATTTAGGACAAGGTCATCTCTTGACCTTGGCCAGTCTGTCGTCCATACACACTTTTCAAAGATTTTTTTTCTCGGAAACCACTTGGCCAATCAAAGCCAAATTTTATATGAAGCATCTATAGGAAGTGGGAACCAATGTGTATATAAATAATCCAGGTCACATGACCAAGATGGCCGCCATGCCCATATATGGTAAAAACCATTAAAATATCTTCTTCTCCGATTTCAACGAAACTTTGCTTGAAGTATGGATGACTCTAGTACTACAATGTATATATAAAACATGACCCTGTGGTGACCTTGACCTATTTTATGGCAAGGTCAACATAGGTCGTCAATGCATTTGAATGGGAAAAACTTTTAAAATGTCATTTTAAGTGAAAGTCTTGCAGGAAATGGGCAGTAGCTAGGACTGAAATTTAATGATTCTGAAAAAAATGGACCCCAGGAGTCCATCTGCTTTTAAAATGTTATTTTTTGAAAACTGTTGCAGCCTGAGAACTGAAAAGTGATAGATGCAAACAACTGATAGGGTAGATGAAGGTATGTGATTAATGTAGGTAAAGGTTGATTTTGGAAACATAGGCAAACATGGAAACATGGGAAAAAGTGACAACTAGGTCTCGGGTAAGCACTTACAGGACCAATGATCCTATGGAAACCATTGCAACCATAGGCCTGAAATTTGACCAAGATGACTGTCATACCCATATATGGAAAAAAAAACAACACTTTGTCCGGTGACTGTACTTGTTGACTCTCAGGTGAGCGATCGTTGCCCTTGGGCTACTTGTTTAGTTCTTGCAATGTTTTTCTTTCTACTTCTTTTTCGAAGTTATTATTAAACTGTAATTCAGGTTTCCAGCGTAGAGATATGTTAGACTTAAAAGTATGTCTACTAGGCTATACAGAATGGACTAGCAGCAAATACATGTTTTTGAGCGCTTGATTATATCTCCCTTTGTAGCAAACAAGACAAGTGCTTATTTTACTAGACAGAATTCTTGAGTCAAGGCTAATATTTCTTAATAATTTTCAGATTTTCCGTTGGGTAGGTTCATATCTTAAATTTTATGCCTGATTTGGTGAATGTTTCAATATGTATGACATTTTTATATCGTTTGAATGTGATTGTCAGGTTATTATAATGAGAATGTTATAAATTTGCAATTCCACAAGTTTTTATCAGCACGATTTTACTGTAGAGTAGCTATACTTAACAGACTAGTTTAACTGAAATTTTATCTGAACTTATACATGGTGTGCATATTTGTCAGTTAGAAATGTGCACTAAGTAACGGTAACCTGCCCCAGGGAGGCTTGCTCAGGAACAGTGTAGCTAGGATAACTGATCATCTTGACAAACAAAAAAAAAAATCATGCTACTTAATGTTGGAAAAAAAAATATTTGAATTTCAAACTAAAAAAAAATCACACTACTTAATGGTGGAAAAAAAGATATTTGAATTTTGTTGCATGTAACATTTTAATGTGTATAGAATGTTATGACATTGTGTTACGCTCCCAGTAGCTTGGCTTTTACAGTCCATCACAATTTTGACATATTGTCTTGAAAATTTTTCTTTAACTTGCATGATTTTCACATACATGTTCTTTGGTCACAATTTTCAATTTTTACTAAAATAAAATTTTATGGTTTTTCATTTTCATTACATCTAAATGCAGCAATTTGATTTAATTTCACATTTGCCTGACGATGTACAGTGAATGATTTGACAATGGCGGATAAAATGAGTGAATGAATGAATGAATGAATGAATGAATGAATGAATGAATAAATTAATGAATGAATGAATGAACTAATGAATTAATTCAGTAAATAATGGATGTGTTAATTAATGAAATTGTGAATTGAAAGAATGAGTATTGTATACAGTGGGTGAATGAATTTTGTGTACAGTGAATGCATTCAATGAGTCGTGTAATGTTCAACACACTGTTGACAAAAAGCAATATGATGAATGAATGAATGAATGAATGAATGAAAGAAAGATTCATGAATGAATGGATATGACTAATGAATTGATGAATGACTAAATGAATGAGCGATATGTTGAATAAATTGATGAATGTTGTTTGCAATGAATGGATAGCTATACAGTGTTCAATGTATGTATTTATGGGTATGCAGTAAGTCGGTAGTTGCATATAGATAATGTGAATGTATTGTATGTGTCAGTCCTGCATGAATGTTTTTGCATGCATATATTATAGGATCACATTAGAGTCATGAATTGTTTTCACAGTTGCAGAGTTTTCTTTGTCATGAATTTCCACTAACTTCATTGCGAGAAAAAAGCAATTACAACATTGTCAACGTTGTCATCATCACCATCATCATCATCATCATCATCATCATCATCATCATCATCATCATCATCATCAATGTCATCATTGTCATCATTGAGATATTTCAATGAGTCATGTTGCGAAGTTCTTCATATGGTTTAGTCTCAGTCTTAAAATGATGGAATATGTTTATAATACCCAACCAAACAACTGCTATAGAAACAAAGATTTTGTACATGATATATGTAGGCTTAGCCAAACATTTGTTGTTTTGTTGTTTTTTTTCAAATGTTTATCATATTTTGATGATAATTATATATTTCTATTTTCAGTTGGATGAACTAGACAGTCAAGCAGCAGAAATCAACAAAACATCGGAAATCTCTAACCTTATAAAAGATGTTAGTTTAATTTGCTTCTTCTGTTCTGAAACAATATTCCATGTATATGCAAAAATAAAGACTCAAATCAGCTGGTATGCAGTAACTGAGAGTTAACATTGAATACAGTTAAGCTGCATTAAGAGGTTTAATCTGTCTAGGAAAATGTGGTAGGATTAACTGTATGACCATACAAGCATGGCTTTTCTGTCCTGAACTCTTGTAATCAAATCTGCAGCCTCTCAATGCCAACCGAGATTAAGGTTCTTACTATGCAATCACGACTGGCTTCTGCATCTTTAAGCAAATCCTATCTAGTGAACTTTCCATTTCTGAATTATTATACCCCCCGCAAAACGAAGTTTTAGGGGGGTATACTGTTTTCAGTCTGTCCGTAATTCCGTGATTCCGTGATTCCGTCATTCCGTCAACATTTTGACATCTTTGCTGAATAACTTAAGTAGTTTTTGCCCGATGTTCTTTAAATTTTCAACACACCTGCACCATAAGACAACACATGTGTGGTATGAGTTTAGGGGCCAAAGGGTCAGTTTTGCAAGAGTTATGGGACTTTTTAAACCTATACATAGAATGTTTGCCATAGTGCTAATAGTGCATACTTTGTGAAATCAACTCCTCCTACAGCTTTCAATATTCTCTTTTGATACTTTGCAGATATGTGCCAGAGATATTGAAGATATGCATGAAGAAGTATTATGCTGAAAAAATGAATTTTGACAAATTTACAGCATTTTGAACTTAGCCAATTTTCGATAATTGCCATATTCAATAATGGTTGGTAGTGCATAGTTTGTGAAATCAACTCCTCCTAGGGCTTTCAGTATTTCTTTTCAATACTGTGCAGACATGTTCCACACATATTGAAGATGTGCATGAAGAATTATAATGCTGAAAAAATAATTTTTGACAAATTTACAGCATTTTTCAACATAGCCATTTTTTGACCATTGCTTGTATACAATAATGATTGGTAGTTCATAGTTTGTGAAATCAACTTCTCCTAGGGCTTTCAGTATTTCTTTTCAATACTTTGCAGACATGTTCCACACATATTGAAGATGTGCATGAAGAATTATAATGCTGAAAAAATAATTTTTGACAAATTTACAGCATTTTTCAACATAGCCATTTTTTATACCCCCCGCAAAACGAACCCCGCAAAACGAAGTTTTAGGGGGGGTATACTGTTTTCAGTCTGTCCGTAATTCCGTGATTCCGTCATTCCGTCATTCCGTCAACATTTTGACATCTTTGCTGAATAACTTAAGTAGTTTTTGCCCGATGTTCTTTAAATTTTCAACACACCTGCACCATAAGACAACACATGTGTGGTATGAATTTAGGGGCCAAAGGGTCAGTTTTGCAAGAGTTATGGGACTTTTAAAACCTATACATAGAATGTTTGCCATAGTGCTAATAGTGCATACTTTGTGAAATCAACTCCTCCTACAGCTTTCAATATTCTCTTTTGATACTTTGCAGATATGTGCCAGAGATATTGAAGATATGCATGAAGAAGTATTATGCTGAAAAAATGAATTTTGACAAATTTACAGCATTTTGAACTTAGCCAATTTTCGATAATTGCCATATTCAATAATGGTTGGTAGTGCATAGTTTGTGAAATCAACTCCTCCTAGGGCTTTCAGTATTTCATTTCAATACTTTGCAGACATGTTCCACACATATTGAAGATGTGCATGAAGAACTATAATGCTGAAAAAATAATTTTTGACAAATTTACAGCATTTTTTAAAATAGCCATTTTTTGACCATTGCTTAAACAATAATGGTTGGTAGTGCATACTTTGTGAAATCAACTCCTCCTAGGGCTTTCAGTATTTCTTTTCAATACTTTGCAGATATGTTCCACACATATTGAAGATGTGCATGAAGAATTATAATGCTGAAAAAATAATTTTTGACAAATTTACAGCATTTTTCAACATAGCCATTTTTTGACCATTGCTTTTATACAAAAATGGTTGGTAGTGCACATTTTGTGAAATCAACTCCTCCAAGGGCTTTCAGTATTTCTTTTTGATACTTTGCAGACATGTTCCTCACATATTGAAGATGTGCATGAAGAATTATAATACTGAAAAATTAATTTTTGGACAAATTTACAGCATTTTTTAACATAGCCATTTTTTGACCATTGCTTATATACAATGATGGTTTGTGAAATCAACTCCTCCTAGGGCTTTCAGTATTTCTTTTCAATACTTTGCAGGCATGTTCCACACATATTGAAGATGTGCATGAATAATTATAATACTGAAAAAGTGATATTTGACAAATTTACATCATTTTTCAACATAGCCATTTCTTGACCATTGCTTATATACAATAATGGTTGGTAGTGCATACTTTGTGAAATCAACTCCTCCTAGGGCTTTCAATGTTTCTTTTAGATTCTTTGTAAATTTGTTCCAGATATATTTTAGATGTGCATGAATAATTTTCATGCTGAAAATTTAATTTTTGACAAACTTACAGCTTTTATTTAACTTAGCCAATTTTTACCATTTCTCATGATAAACAGTGATCATAGTGCATACTTTGAAATCAACCTCAAGCTTTCAATATATTCTTTTAATATCTTATAGATGTGACTGGCATACTGGGGATGTACATGAAGGATTATAATGCTGAAAAGATACCTTTGACAAATTTTTCTGCATGTTTGACTTAGGAAGTTATTGGCCAGCTTCAGATAATTTTGCGGGGGGTATACTGAAAGCCTTGCTTGCAGCCAATTTCTAGTTGACCATTGCTTAAACAATAATGGTTGGTAGTGCATATTTTGTGAAATCAACTTCTCCTAGGGCTTTCAGTGTTTCTTTTCAATACTTTGCAGACATGTTCCACACATATTGAAGATGTGCATGAAGAATTATAATGCTGAAAAAATAATTTTTGACAAATTTACAGCATTTTTCGACATAGCCATTTTTTGACCATTGCTTATATACAAAAATGGTTGGTAGTGCACATTTTGTGAAATCAACTCCTCTAAGGGCTTTCAGTATTTCTTTTTGATACTTTGCAGACATCTTCCTCACATATTGAAGATGTGCATGAAGAATTATAATACTGAAAAATTAATTTTTGACAAATTTACAGCATTTTTTAACATAGCCATTTTTTTACCATTGCTTATATACAATGATGGTTTGTGAAATCAACTCCTCCTAGGGCTTTCAGTATTTCTTTTCAATACTTTGCAGACATGTTCCACACATATTGAAGATGTGCATGAATAATTATAATACTGAAAAAGTGATATTTGACAAATTTACATCATTTTTCAACATAGCCATTTCTTGACCATTGCTTATATACAATAATGGTTGGTAGTGCATACTTTGTGAAATCAGCTCCTCCTAGGGCTTTCAATGTTTCTTTTAGATTCTTTGTAGATTTGTTCCAGATATATTTTAGATGTGCATGAATAATCTTCATGCTGAAAATTTAATTTTTGACAAACTTACAGCTTTTATTTAACTTAGCCAATTTTTACCATTTCTCATGATAAACAATGATCATAGGGCATACAGTGAAATCAACCTCAAGCTTTCAATATATTCTTTTAATATCTTATAGATGTGACTGGCATACTGGGGATGTACATGAAGGATTATAATGCTGAAAAGATATCTTTGACAAATTTTCTGCATGTTTGACTTAGGAAGTTATTGGCCAGCTTCAGATAATTTTGCGGGGGGTATACTGAAAGCCTTGCTTGCAGCCAATTTCTAGTTAGCAAGTTCTTGAGTTTACAAGCAAGTACTTGCCCGGTCTATTACGTTTATCAGTCCTATTAGAATGAACTTTGAAATCACAAAGCAATGAATTTGCGTATATTACCAAAAGTTAAATTCTCGCAAACATCTTTGAACTACACAACTTATGATTAGTTCAGAAATTTATGGCTGCATGAAATTCCTTTCTGTTTCAGGCCAAGAGCAAGTTTGACAATGTATCAGCTGATGTAGACAAAGAAGTTGGCTCTAACATAAAAAGTAAGTATGTTAAGAAAGAAATTGCCTTTTGGTTTTCTATAGTTATAGAGATGATGGCTTACTGTGAATCAATTTATTTTTTTGAGATTTTTGTGACAATAACTGGAAAGAATTAACCAACCACAAAAATGCCATCTTTTGCATACTGCACATTATATTTTCTTCGGGCAGTTCTTCACTTTAAAAATATGCATGGAGACAAAATCTTTGAATTTGGTAGCCACAAAAATAAGTTTGGTGACAGTAATGAGTATATATACATGTTTGGTATGTCTTCTCATTTGTTTGCCTCTTTAAGCCATGTAATTTTTCTCTGTTGTCCTGTGATCATAATTTTAAAATATGCAGGCTGAAATTGTTGAACTGGTCCCGAGGTTATAAAACTTTTTTCATGCTCAACTCAGCTGAGTATTTATTCTGCTATTCAATGTTTAAATGCCAACAATTGTTGGCATTTTAACACATTTAATGCCAACAATTGTTGGCATTTTAACATTTACAAGCAGGATAGATTTTATTCTCAGCTGAGCTGAGCATGAAAAAAAGTTTTTTAACTTCGGGACCAGGTTAATTTATCACTCACATGATGCATTTCACATTTACTTTAAAAAGAGCTTTAGAAAGTTAAAACTGAAATAGACAAGGATATGCCTGTTATTCTTAGAAACATTTCTTGGTACATACTTTTGATATTTATTCATGTATGGTTAAACAACTGCGTTGATAAATCAATCTATGTTACAGCTGCCAAAAACAAGACAGAAGAAATAAGGAGCCAGTTATTTTCGCAGCTGAACAGAGTGGATAATGCTTCAGAACCTTTTGTAAGTTGGAATTCCAAGTTCCTTTTGGAGAATGGGTTGTGATTTTGTGATTTTTGTAAATTTGTCCCATTAAGTTAGAAAAATAGTCAACCAACCAACCAAATGAAAGATATTTGCATAAATCCCTTTTCGTCTTTCTGGGCTATAGCCATTTGTCAGCCGTGTTGCAATCCAATCTTGGGTAGTAGAAAAAAAGAACTATAAACTGGATCTGATGAAGAAGTAAACAGACACTGAAAGTATTCCCAAAGTATTCTAAAAATGTTTCACCAAATCCAAATTTATTTTTGTTGATCATCATTTACTAATGAATACTTGTTTGACTTAAAGTATGGTTTTAAAAGAATACGGTTGTCAGAAAATTCATGGTTTTTGGGCATTTCAGAACAAGAGCATAGAAGATGGCAGGCAATTCATCCGAGACAATCAAAAAGATATTGGTCGCTATAGTGATTATATGTAAGTACAGTAATTGATTGAGAAAAAGTTGAAATTTCAAAATTTTTATTGTTTTGCTATGGATTAGAAGAAAATTTATGGTTTCCTTCAGATTGACTAGAATTGAAAAGAAAATATTCTTGTGTTCAGGATTAATGCATTAACTTGGTACACTTTATATCTTGCAAAATCTGTTTACTGAGGATGGAAAATTATAAATTATGTAAAATATATTTCTTATGTGTTGCATTAATATGATTCTGTTATGACATGACTGGGACTTTAAAGCCATATCCAAATCAAAGCATCGCTTTCTTTGAAATAGAAAAAAAATAATGTTTTTGTGTTTTGTTTCATAGATGGTATGGTTGTATAGGACTTGGAAGTTCAGTTATGCTGGTTGTTTTCTTCTACTATATGGGTACCCTGTTTGGTATGTGTGGGGAGAGGCCAGGCAGACAGGCTGCCTGCTGCAACAGGGGGACAGGGGCAAATCTACTCTACACGTAAGTCAAGACAAAAATGCAAGCATGTAGCTTTATTCAATCACACATCACTTTAAACTTTTCAAGATGCGATTTTTAAGGGTTTTGTTTGTGTATTTTGGTTGTGTAATATTTGAGGGCTACTGCATCCTTTGCAGTTTAAGTTCATGGTGCTGTGTACAAGGAGCTATTTTAAAAACTATGGTCTAACTAGAGTGACCTATGAATTTGCATGTCCAGTATACAGATACTTCCTCTGACATGTTAGTGTACATCAGCAAGATACTTGTGTGTGGTGATGCTCTAAGGAAGCAGTGATTAGGCCTGGCATGATTGAAAACCTGTTGACTGTGATTTGACCTATTGTAAATCGATACAGCTGTAATTGAGCCTGCTTGTGGGAAAACCAACTGTGGTTTCCGAACAGGTCTGACACAAACCGACCTGTACAAGCACAGAAAATTCGTATTTAAGTAGGAGAGGAATTGTACTATCCGAGTAGCAAAAACAAAGGCGCTGATCAGCTTCGCAGTAACTGCGAAGCTGATCTGCGCTTTTGTTTTCGCCCATGCAGATTGTTGGTTTTCCAATGTGGTGGCTCAATTGTTATCATTTACAGAGGTGTGTGGTTGTCAGCATTATTTTCATGGATTGTAATGCTGCTGGTGGCCATATTGTTCCTGACTGGAGGACTTGGCTACACACTGGTGTGTCGATACATTGGCCCCGGGATCGAAAATGTCGGGGTAAGTGAAAAGAGAAACTTTGTAGACTATTGATAGTGATTAGAATTGACAGTGTATGTGTGTTGGGAAAACAGGTTCAAGGAGCAGTATTACAAGAGTTATGCCATAGCAGTTATTGTTTCCCTGATATGAAAAAACAGCACTAGCATATTTGTTAGAAAAACAACTTAAAATAAAAAGTTAAATAAAATAAAGTAGAAAACAACCTATAAACAGTGGAGGAGAGATGCCCAATTGAGTATCACTGACCTAGATTGCTTTGACAGGTAAATGTTACTATTAATAGCAATTTGATACTCAATTGGGCATCTTTTTGTCATTTTTATAGTACTCTCAGAAAATCGAAAAAATGTATCACAGTTTTTAACCGATTTTCACCAATTTTGGAGAGCTTAAAGATGAATAAATTTCCAAACTTTTGACCGTTCAGAATTTTTTTTAATTGTCTAGAAAAAAAGTTATTAAGGTTTAAAATTATGATTTTTTTCTGAGTTTCTGTGATTCCTATTTGGGAGCTAGAAAAAAAAGTGATGCCCATTTAGGAAACGGTGATTCCTATTTAGGAACATATAATAAGATCTATGATTCCTGAATGGGATACAAATAGTTTGTTATGCTTCCTGTTGAAGAACTTTGTTTACCAGAGCCTCACTGACTTAACTGTCATGTTATTTTCTGAATACCTTTCTGTATCTCATATCGATCATAGAGATGCTCCACATTCAACCATTTTTCATTTTAATGGCCAGAGTGTATTTTAAGTTCAGTTTCACAATCATTTATACAAGTGCTTTCAGTTATTGATATGCCCCTGCCATATTCAGAAATAAATTGACAACTCTTCTTGCTTTTGAACAATCTTCACTAGCAAGAAATAGACATCTGGATGAATTTGTTTATATAATGTGTTAAGTGTGTCTATAAATATTTACTCTGTATATAAAACTTCCAGAGTTTGTGATGCTGTATGCCTTATTTAATTACATACCATATGGAGCCAAATTTTTAACAAAAAATTCGCTGATATTCGAGTTTCAAAGATACCACAAGGAACCATGGTTAATGGTTTTTAATTTTGTTTGTAAATTACGAAAGAATAGCCATTTTTGTACTACGGCCGAAAATTTGGTGTCTTACAATGTAACACCGCTGATTTTCATTCATTGTACATTTTAGAAGTTCATGGTAAAGCCGCTAAAGCGGTTGTTACAATATAACTAAGCATGTCAGTGTTTTTTTGCAAGAAAACTAATATTCTACTGGGACGGTTTTACGACCAAAGCTTGCTTATGGGTTCCTTCATGAGGTAAGCATGTCTTAAAGTACTCTGGAGTCACCCATGACTTTGTATTCTGTCAAAACGTGAGTTGGCATTTCATCATACAGTTTCATGATTGTTTCACCGAGGGGCTAAGTGGGCTAAATTTATTGTTAAGCAATGACACATATCTCCTCTTCGTGATATTCAAAACCTCTTCTATAGGGTTTAAGTCATGGAAATTAACATGCCAGTAAAGGATGTCAAAACTAGTAGTATTAATACAGCTGTACAAGGCAATATTCTTTGTATTCATCCTTAATCCGCAAAATACATTATTGAAATTAGAAGAATGTCTGTCTGTGAATGTCTTGGTGATTCCCTTGACTTAAAGCATATACAAGAGGATTTAGATATCATGAATATGAGCAGTGAGACATAGCCTAAGTATAAATGTTTCTCTGTGAAAGTCCCAGTCCCCTATGGTATTCTGTGCCAAGAAAACAAACCATGAATTTTATGATGAAATGCCAACCCACGTTTTGGCAGAATACAAAGACATAGGTGACTCCATAGTACTTTAAGGACTTATGTGTGGTCACTGTATATATACTTATTCGCAAAAGAAACACGAAAATAACTAATACGCTTGTTTTTCTTTCTATATCGCCAAAATTTTTTTAAGTGATATAAATATTGATAGTCCCGTTAATTCGCTTTCACAAAATTAGAAAATCATTACGTTAAGACTTACGCTTGTCGCGTTGCCGCGAAAAAAAAAGTTGTCACCAATTTTCATAGCTACAGGGTTAGGATACCTTTAATTACCTTGCAAAAGTTTACAAACCAATACCAATATTCGAAAGCCACGTTTGAAACAAAATCAAATCAGAAAATTTTATGTCTTTTCCGACGCTTTTTTCTTGTACGTGACGTCGTTTTTACTTTTTGACGTAAATTGCTGTTTTCTAGCAAGCGAATAGACGTACTCAAAATCTTTTAGTGCCATAAGATAGCTGTTGACACACTGAACAGACACCTACAGAATCACAATTTGAAAGCCCATAGTGTGTCTGTAGTAAACAATAATGACGATCTCAAAACAATAGGCTGACGTCAACAGAAAAACGCGACCCTTGGGAGCGTTGACAAGCAGTATTTTTCCAATCTTTTTGTACGATTTCTTTAGGTTAGACACCCGGCTACTACCTCACGCCATCTGTTTTCAAATCGCATTAATCGTGAATGTTTTAGATTCAAAATCGTAATACACGAGATCGTACACTAACGTCATTGTAACGTCTTAATGAAGAATGCTACAAACCTTTAATTTTGGTTGATTATTGCTCACTGAAAATACTCAAAAGTTATATCACTGAAATTTCCATCACAATGATTCTTTTCAAGAAAATGGTGTTTTAATATTTTCGCATTTCTTTTGCGGATAAGTATACATGTTTGAAGATTTATTTGTATAAAAAAGCATTGTTTATTTTTGTCAACAATATTATATTCTTTAGCATGCTTTATCATGGGACTGATGAATATGTTGCAAATACATGGATTTGTGTATACATGATTGTGAAATGAGTGGTCAGCTCAGAGCAAGTGAGTCATTTTTCAGTTACTTCAAGGTTTGTGGGACCCATTTTTATTAGCTTTTTGAAAAAAAAAGCCAGATTTTTCGATGCAGTCATTGACTTCAGTCACATAAGAACCTGAAACAAAAGGCGTGTCATCTTTCAGCAAACAATAAGTGCACACGAGCCGCCCAAAAATACTCACTTTGAGAATTTTCCAGAAAAAAAAACATCTTTACACTAACTTTTTCCAGAGAAATACATTTCCATGACCCCAAAATAATCTTTAATTTTTCAGATTATGTATCCTAGACATGTAGGCTTTGTGTAATTTTTATTCACATGCATTCCATTTTCCAGGAAATGGGTCCCACGAAAATCAGTTACATTTCCAATTCTAAACCAAGCTATTTAAAATTTTAAAAGAATAACTATATTTAGTCATTCCTTGTATCTGTGACATCTATTAGCAATAAATGCACATCATCATTTGATTGACAGATAAAAAAAAACACAGTAGATGTCCGTTTAACATACCCCACGCACTCATGTCAATATTGATAAACTCTTAAGGCATGCTTACATCATGAAGGAACCTACAAGCAAGCTTCGCCCTGGTAGAATATTAGTTTTCTTGCAAAATAACACTGACAAGCTTAGTTTTATATTGTAACAATTAACCGCTTTACCATGAGATTCTAAAATGTACAATGAATGAAATTCAGAGTGTAACTTTGTAAATAGTGCTGATAAAGACACCAAATTTTCAGCTGTAGTACTGACAAACATGGTAATTCTTTCATAATTTACAAACAAAATTACAAACCATTAACCATGATTCCTTGTGGATTCTTTGAAACTCAAATATCAGCGTTTTTTGGTTAAAAAAATTTGCTCCATATGTTATGTAATCAATTTAGGCATACAGCATCATAAACTCTGGAAGTTCTATATACAGAGTACCGGTAAATATTTATAGACACACTTAACACATTATATAAACAAATTCATCCAGATGTCTATTTCTTGCTAGTGAAGATTGTTCAAAAGCAAGAAGAGTTGTCAATTTATTTCTGAATATGGCAGGGGCATATCAATAACTGAACGCACTTGTATAAATGATTGTGAAACTGAACTTAAAATACACTCTGGCCATTAAAATGAAAAAAAAAAAAGGTTGAATGTGGAGCATCTCTATGATCGATATGAGATACAGAAAGGTATTCAGAAAATAACATGACAGTTAAGTCAGTGAGGCTCTGGTAAACAAAGTTCTTCACAAGGAAGCATAACAAACTATTTGTATCCCATTCAGGAATCATAGATCTTATTATATGTTCCTGAATAGGAATCACCGTTTCCTAAATGGGCATCACATTTTTTTCTAGCTCCCAAATAGGAATCACAGAAAATCAGAAAAAAATCCTGATTTTAAACTTTAATAACTTTTTTTCTAGACAATTAAAAAAAATTCTGAACGGTCAAAAGTTTGGAAATTCATTCATCTTTAAGCTCCCCAAAGTTGGTGGAAATCGGTTAAAAACTGTGATACATTTTTTCGATTTTCTGAGAGTACTATAAAAATGACAAAAAGATGCCCAATTGAGTATCAAATTGCTATTAATAGTAACATTTACCTGTCAAAGCAATCTAGGTCAGTGATACTCAATTGGGCATCTCTCCTCCACTGATAAACATATACACACCTACTGCAGTAAGAGAAATCAAAATTTATCTGGATTGGCTAGATTGAAAACAATAATCATAAGGTCAGTGCACATTGTGCAAACATGTTACGAATTTCTATATGCTAACAACTTAGAAACATTTTAAAAATGCACAAGTTATAAAATGAGCCAGGTCATGAGAAAACCAGATTTTTGCCTGTTCGAAAACAAAGGCGCAGATCAGCGCCTTTGTTTTTGCTACGGGGATAGTTCAATTCCTCTTCTTCCTAAATCTGAAATTTCAAGCTTCTAGCCATCTTCTATGGCTGCACAGACTGGTTAGCTCACCTGAGCCGTCAGGCTCACAAGGTGAGCTTATAGTATACCCATGCTCCGTCGTCCGTCCGTCCGTCCGTCCGTCGTCCGTCGTCCGTCCGTCCGTCGTCCACCATTTTCAAAGATCTTCTTCTCTGAAACAGCTTGGCCAATCAAAGCCAAATTTTATATGAAGCATCTATGGGAAGGGGGAACCAATGTGTATATAAATAATCCAGGTCACATGACCAAGATGGCCGCCATGCCCATATATGGTAAAAACCCTTCAAAAATCTTCTTCTCCGGAACCACTGGACCGATTTCAACCAAACTTGGCATGAAGCATTGATGGCTCAAGCACTACAATGTGTATATAAATCATGACCTTGCGGTGACCTTGACCTATTTTACGGCAAGGTCAACATAGGTCCCCAATGCATTTGAATGGGAAAAATTGTTAAATTGTCATTTAAAGGAAAAATCTTGCAGAAAATGAGCAGTAGGACTGAATATTAATGATTCTGAAAAAAATTGGGCACCAGGGGCTCATCCGCCCCCACCCCGGGGCAATATACATGTATATTATCATAATATTCAAACATCTTCTTCTCTGAAACCGCTTGGCCAATCAAAGCCAAATTTTACATGAAGCATCTATGGGAAGGGGGAACCAATATGTATATAAAAAATCCAGGTCACATGACCAAGATGGCCGCCATGCCCACATATGGTAAAAACCCTTCAAAAACTCTCTTCTCCGGAACCACTGGACCGATTTCAACATAACTTGGCATGAAGCATTGATGGCTCAAGCACTACAATGTATATATAAATCATGACCCTGTGATGACCTTGACATATTTTACGGCAAGGTCAACATAGGTCACCAATGCATTTGAATGGGGAAAACTTTTAAAATGTAATTTAAAGTGAAAGTCTTGCAGGAAATGGGAAGTAGGACTGAAAATTAATGGTTCTGAAAAATATTGGACCCCAGGGGCTCATGTGCCCCCACCCCGCGGCAATATACATGTATATTTCCATAATATTCAAACGTCTTCTCCTCTGAAACGGCTTGGCCAATCAAAGCCAAATTTTATGTGAAGCATCTATAGAATGGGGGAATCAATGTGTACATGTATATAAATAATCTAGGTCACATGACAAAGATGGCCGCCATGCCCATATATGGTAAAAACCTATCAAAAATCTTCTTCTCTGAAACCAATAGACTGATTTCAAGGAAACTTGGCGTGAAGCATCGATGGCTAAAGTACTTTAATGTATATATAAATCATGACCCTGTGATGACCTTGACCAAGTTTATGGCAAGGTCAACATGGGTTGCCTATGCATTTGAATTGGGAAAACTGTTAAAATGTCATTTGAAGGGAAAAGCCAGCAGGAAATTGGCAAAGGACAGAATATTGAAGATTCAGAAAAAAGAAAATGGCCCAAGGGCTTCATCTGCCCCTGCACTGGGATTAAATACCATAATATTCATACATGTTTATTGGTATATGCAGCAGATCTCAGGTGAGCGTTTACAGGACCATTGGTCCTCTGGTTTGTGTCAGACCTGGTCACAGACCCCCAAAACTGTTGTTTCGCGTCACGGCTCAAATTAACAACTTCAATCTCTTTCAGACGTTTGAGACAGTGGTACAGGACAGTATGGGCTGGAATGTCAGTCAAGCTTTCGGTGTCCAAAATCTCTCTATATCAGGAATGTTTCAGTAAGTGACAGGGGTTTGAGCACCAGTCATTTAAAAGTACTCCCGCTCCACCGAGAAGCGTGAATGTCATAGTGGTAAACTAGTAAAACCCACTCTTTTTGTTAGCCAGGCCCTGAGGTTATAAAACTTTTTTCATGCTCAACTCAGCTGAGCTTGAAATTTAAACTGCTCATAAATATAGAAATGATAGATTTTAAAATTAATAGAAAATTCAGGCTTACATTAGCAAAACCTGTAATTTATCCTGCTCATAAATGTTAAAATGCCAACATTTGTTGGCATTTTAATATTTATGAGCAGGATAAATTTTAGTCTCAGGTGAGCTGAGCATGAAAAAAGTTTTATAACCTCAGGCCCAGGAGTCATGCTTGATCTTGGCCCGCTCCAGTCTTTTGGATGAGACTTTAAACTGAGGTCCAGTCTCCATATGACCTTAGCTGTTGAATGGCACATAAACTAAAAAAAATCAACCCAGCTGCCCCACCTGTCTGGGGTCGGGGGAAGGAGCTTGTCTTAAACTCAAACACAGCGGACTGCATTGGAAAATGGGTTAGGTTCAGGAACAGTACTTGGTTTTTGCAGGAATTAAACCAAGACAATTTCCATAATAGCTATCCAATCTGTGTTATAGTAAGAAGATAAAACATTCTTTTCCATGCATTAACCTTTGCCAAGTGCAAGGGCAATAATGTGTTGCAGCCAGAACCATGGCTCATATAACATTTTCATTTTTTTCAGGAATTGTAAGGATAACCAGGCAATTTACACGGCCCTGCATTTTGAGAGCTTGTTCAACATTGATGATATCGTGAATGTCACGGTTAGTACATGTATAATTATTCACAATTGCAAACTTTCACAAAAAAGCTTGGTCTAAGCTAAACATAAATAAACATGTTTAATTGGTTTTGTTTTTGCATGCCAAAACAACCCACTGAAATTGGTTGAGAGGACCCAAAGCTGAAATTTCCATAGATACTGTTGGATTGTGTAATTTCATTGAGGATAACATACAATCTTACCCTTCCGAGACTATAAGCATGTGACTGCCATAGGTCATTCTGATTGTCCCAAAGATAGTCTATGGACACATGGCCCCAAAATATTGCACGGATAGTATTGTGAATGTCATTGCTATGATATCTTACAACATAGTTCCACAATTTTACACAAAATCTGTCAGAAATATTCTTTAATTTAGTGGTTTAATATGATACACATGAAATTGGAAACATTTAAGATGCCGATTACTCTGTCGGAGGATTAAGATACACATGAAATTGGAAACATTTAAGATGCCGATTACTCTGTCGGAGGATTAAGATACACATGAAATTGGAAACATTTAAGATGCCGATTACTCTGTCGGAGGATTAAGATACACATGAAATTGGAAACATTTAAGATGCCGATTACTCTGTCGGAGGATTAAGATACACATGAAATTGGAAACATTTAAGATGCCGATTACTCTGTCGGAGGATTAAGATACACATGAAATTGGAAACATTTAAGATGCCGATTACTCTGTCGGAGGATTAAGATACACATGAAATTGGAAACATTTAAGATGCCGATTACTCTGTCGGAGGATTAAGATACACATGAAATTGGAAACATTTAAGATGCCGATTACTCTGTCGGAGGATTAAGATACACATGAAATTGGAAACATTTAAGATGCCGATTACTCTGTCGGAGGATTAAGATACACATGAAATTGGAAACATTTAAGATGCCGATTACTCTGTCGGAGGATTAAGATACACATGAAATTGGAAACATTTAAGATGCCGATTATTCTGTAGGAGGATTAAGAAATTTCAATCCAGTTTAAATTGTCAGATAACGTCACATTACGAAACATGCCCACGCAATTATACAGAGATTTTTAAAACTGAAAAAAATTGAATTTTGAAAATTTCATCGAAAAAAGGACATTTTTAATATTTTTTGCTTAAAACATTGATTGTGGATACATGTTTGGACCGCCTTGGTGAGGCGGTTCTAACGAGTACCCATAATCTATGTTATGGATCAAAAATAAGAAAAATTATATACCTGTGTAATCCCCAGTTTTACTGCATAAAAATGGGGCATGACAGGGTATATATTACACAGACCTCTTATCCCAATGAGAATTAAGAGACACTACACCTTACATTGTAGTACATGAGATTTTTTTTTGTTTCTCAATTATGATGTCCATTTGGACATCATGTTACATTTGCAAGTGCATCAGAATTAAATTGATTTATTAATTTTCAGGATATCCAAAGTCAAGTGGATGAGATGACGAGGCACACATTTACACTGGACAACATAACTTTGATGACTCCAGAGCTAAAAAACCAGCTGACGGATTTCCTCAATGCCGGTCTCACAAATATTTCCTTCAGCCAGTACACGGCAGAGGTATGATTTACTTGTACAAGTTTTTGGCTTGTATGAGTTTTTAATTTTTATGAAGATACAAATTTTAACATGGTGTATAGAATTTTATGATATTTTAAAGGGCAGGTACCATTTTCAAATCACATATTATAAGAATTGCGTGTCATTAAAATCTTGTCGCAAAGGTATTTGGAAAGAAAATGCACACGGCGAGATTGATGAAGAAATGGCAATTGTACTTAATAAATCTTTTAAAAATGCACCTTGTCTACTGCTATTTTCTGGGGGTGGGGTGAGGGGCACTAGCTCGCTTGATAGCATGTTTGATATGTAATGAAGGGAACTTCAGATTACCCCCCCCTGCCTAAAAAACTTTCATGGAGATTTGGCCATGAAAACATTCATTGGATAGCCGTTCTCTTCCACTGAGTTCAATAATGCATTTGTCATACAGTAGTTAAAAATGTCCACTAAGAACTGGTAATCTGCCTTAAGGATGGGGATAAACATGTACATGAGAATTAAATGAAACAAACATGAATGGCATTCAGTTGTGCAGTTTTATTCCTGAAGTATTGTTTTATCTTAGAGTGCATTGCAAATTGAGCTGTGTCGTGAGAAAACGGGATTATTGACTATGCGAAAACAAAGGCACAGATCAGCGCCTTTGTTTTCGCTACACGGATAGTACAATTCCTCTTCTTCCTAAATCCGAAATTTCAAGCTTCTAATCTTTTTCTGAGTGTGTACAGGCCAGTTTTTCTCAGACGTGGTAGGAACCCCCGGTGACCGGTTTTCTTGCATTGTGACTCAATTCTTTGGAAGATAACATGGCTCTTTTCTCATATTTTGTAGCTGAATAAAAATCCTGTTCAAGCAGACTTAGGTGCTTTGGCAACCCAGCTTGAAGATGCAGCGCAACAGCTAAATCCTTCCCAGGTACCTTTAAAACACTTTGAGCATTGTCCAGTGAACAAAGTCCGTGTATGCTATCATTTATGTATATGTCATACGACAGAGTGCCTGTTTGTACTGCACATAATTTGGGAAATCGCGCGTTGCTATTTTCATATTAAAGAAAAATGTTTTACACATATCCTATCATAAGGCATATTATAATCACTAATTAGCAATATTTTCTTTCTTTCAGACAATACTGAATAGTAAACATAAAGAACACTTTGGAACTTTAAAGTTTCAGAAGTGTTCTCAGCGATCAGATGATTGTGAAAGGTTTTACAGTTATTAAACCAAACATGTGTGCTGCATATGATAGGATATTTAAAATATTTCACAAATAACTAATGCAAACGGCACCACAAATTTTCTGAACTTGGGTTAAGTCTGAACTGTTAAAATTCTCTTTGACGTCAGTTTAACTCAAAAACTTTTTAAGTTTAACTGCATAGAATATACAATCTCTGAACTTGCTTAATCCCAAATGTTAAGCCTTTTAATAGTGATTGTTTTGACTCTTTGTAAGGTAATGTTTGGAAGCCCTGAAGATGGGTTTTCTCGTCTCACTAAAAAGCATTTGACCACAGAGGGAGCGCAGTGGCATAGAGGTTAGTATGATGGCCTCTGGATTGAGACAAACTCCACTGGTGCCATGTGTCCTTGAGCAAGTCACATTAACGCCCCGTTGTGCGGTGGCCTAGTGGTAGAGCGTCAGACTCTGAATCTAGAGTCCCTGGGTTTGATCCCTACAGGCGTAACCGTGTTGTGTTCTTGAGCAAGACACATTTACTCCATACAGCACTGGTTAAACCCAGGAAGAGTCGGCTCTGTCCCGACATGATGGAAAAATTGTTGACTGGGACGTTAAGCCTCAATACAAACAAATTAACTCACCATAGAACTGGATTATACCACTGAAGTGATTGCCCCACCTACTGATTCATCCATCTCAGTGAAAATTGAGCCGCCTCGTGGGAAAACCAACAATGTGGTTTCCGAACAGGTCCGACAAAAACCGGGCTGTACAAGCACAGAAGATCACTAGAGACTGTACATTTTGGATTTAGAAAGTAGAAGAATTGTACTATCTAGTGAAACCAAAGATGCTGATCAGCTTTGCAGTTACTGCGAAGCTGATCTGCACCTTTGTTTTCGCGTATGCAGATTGTTGGTTTTCCCATGTGGTGGCTCAAATAATCTTGAAAGGTATGTAAAACTGAATAAAATGTTTGTGTTTAACTTTCAGCCAGCACAAGCCCAAAGTTTGAATGAAGCAGCTCAAGAAATAAGAAACCTACAAAGTGTACAACTTGCACAAGTTGACCAGGAGAAGGTTGGTATATTTCTGTGTCATATAAATGAGCCGCATCACGAGAAAACGAACAATGTGGTTTTTTACTAGGTCCAATACAAGCTATACAAGCATGGAAGATGGCTAGAGGCTGGACCTTTTGGATTTAGAAAAAAGAGGAATTGTACCACTCATGTAGCGAAAACACAGGCGCTGATCAGCTTCGCAGTTACAGCGTCTTTGTTTTTGCATATGCAAATTGTTGGTTTTCTTATGCGCCGGCTTAAATGGTTATGTTGATCTGGCTTTTAAATAATCATACAAGAATTCAGAATATTGTGCCATGTTTTGTTCCTTTAGACTCTTCTTTAGGAAGTTTTGTTACAACTTTGAATTATTTGAGACTGCAAAGCAAATAAAAGACTGAATGTAGGCAGTCCAGGTTTTCTTCTCAGAGAATTATTTCTTTTTGCTGTTGTGATTCTATTTTAAGGTTTAGAGAATGTACAAAATGACTAAAGTATTGTTGAATCAGAATGGGATGTTAAACCTCAAAACAAACAATCTTGCATTGAAAAGGCTATAATTATCTGTAATTTATGATACTGGTTTTAAAGTAGTTTGTTTTATATGTATTTTAGGAAAAGTTACGGACAGCTCTGAATCGGCTGGAGTCCCAAGTTAATCTAACAGTAAGTGTATTCATTATAAAAATCATATGATTGAAAATAAAAAAAAAATAAAAAAATGACAGTCAAATTATCAATTGCAACTGTCAGAGATACAATGTCAGGATGTCCACGGTTAGGGAAAATGTTGGGGGAAATATTTTTCAAGGTCACGGAATTGTCAGGGAATTTGGACATCAGTCAGGGAATTTTGCATTATCAGCCAAAAGTCAGGGAAAAGTCAGGAAATTTTGAAGAGACAGGTTTATGAGTTGCAAAAGATATCAAGAATAAAAGCTGAGGCATTTTCTTCATGTTTGGAATATTTAATCATAAATGACTGAATACATAGTAAGAAAATTATGTTTTCATTAATAATAAAGCAATTATGTTTTCATTAACAATAAAGCATTATTCAAATAATTCTTTGCAAAGAAAGGAAGAATGTGGTGCTCATTGTCTCCTTAGATGCGAGAAATTGACACATAAAATACACAAACTTGAGTTAAGAGTCAGGGAAATTTGATAGGGAATTGCCTGGGAATATTGCTTCGCTCAAAATGTGGACACCCTGAATGTGGGAAATATGTCACAGCAAACATTGCAATATGCATGAAGACTAAGATGACCAGCACTTTCCCAGCCAGGTGGCCACCAAGCCAGCGCCAACAAAGAAACAGTGAAGTTTCATTGTACACATTAATGTATGTTTATTTTGAAACATGGTTTCAAGATTTAGGTCTGTAGAATTGGTGGCCTAATAGAATTATCAATCTTTCTCGGGCTTGTGAATTTTTCATGATACGAATGAAAAAGTAAATAAGTATAAACATGTTATGTATTGTTTTAAACAAAATTCATGAAAAAGACAAAGCTATTGCTCATGGTAGAATTACCAATATGAAATAATTAACCTTGCCCATACAAAAATATTTTCTAGCACTGCTCAAATAAAATTTTGTGTTTATTATTTTCAGCATGAAGTCAATACTCTTATAGATGGGATAGAGAGTGCACAGAATAACTTCAACAGTCGGAGTCAACAGCTTGTTCAAACAGTATGTTCTTTATTACATTAACATTTTATGAGCTGTGTCAAGAGAAAAACCTGTCCTCAGGGTTATCGACCAGGTCCAACACATTCTGGTTTTAGAAGCTGAGATGAGGAGGGATGAATAAAAAACTAAGGCCATGATCAGCTGCACAGTTGCTGCACATATGAATTGTGTCTTTGCATATGTACAAAGTAGGTTTTCTCATGATGCAGTTCATGATACCAGCTACGTCATGAAAAAACCAACAATGTAGTTTCCAAACAGGTCCGACACTGACTAAGCTGTGCAGCCACAGGAGATGACTTTAGGCTTGGAATTTAAGAAGAAGAGGAATTGTACTATCTGTGTAGCGAAAACAAAGGTGCTGATCAGCTTCGCATTTACTGCAAAGCTGATCTGCATTTTTGTTTTTGCATATGCAAAATGTTGGTTTTCTTACGACGTGGCTCATATAATACCCTTTAGTGAAGACCAATATTTGAGCCGCCCCATGGGAAAACCAACAATCTGCATAGGCGAAAACAAAGACGCAGATCAGCTTCGCGGTAACCGCGAAGCTGATCAGCGCCTTTGTTTTCGCTACTCAGATAGTACAATTCCTCTTCTACTTAAATCCGAAATTCCAAGCTTCTAGCTCTTTTCTGTGCTTGTACAGGTCGGTTAGTGTCGGACCTGTTCGGAAACCACATTGTTGGTTTTCCCATGAGGCGGCTCATTTATGAAGGCAATGGTCACAAATGAATGGCTAAATAAGAGTCTGGTGACCTGGCGGTAGAGCATTAGGCTCTGAATTGAGAGGTCCTGGGTTCGATCCCCACTCTGAGTGCCCTGTTGTGTCCTTATGCAAGACACCTTAAACTCGCCTCAATACCGTTTATACCCAGGAAGCAGTGGCTGTGTCCCGGCATGACTGCAGAATTGTTGACTGGGACTTTAAACCTCAGTACAAACAAACAAAGACATGAACTGCCAAAAAGTGTGGTCTTATCAAATATAAATGGTGTTGTCTGTGGATCTGTTGTTCGCAAGCATTTAATACAATACAAATAAATTAACTGACATGAAACAATACAAAGAAGCAATGTAGCTAAACCAGATGCATGCACACCCATTAGGGCTGTGAGAAATAGATGGGCTACTTGATGCCTTCACTTACCAGAGCCACTTACTGACTGATTGCCCAAGTACTGTTACTTGAGCCTGCCAAGGAAAAGTGGCCAAGCCAAAGCACCCATATTTACTAGGGTTATGCTGTAATGCAGGACAATGAGAATGTTGTTCCTGTTCAATGTTAGAAAAGCAAGTCCCACAAAAATGGCTGCAGCATAAACATTATCTTTGACTAGATGGAAAAAAAAACTTTGAAAAAAAAAAAAATGTTGTCCTTGTTGCTCATGTGAATGTATTTTCTATTTTCAGAGTATCAATGAGGCTGCAGAAGCTGTGAAGAAATTAATAAAAGACATAGTGGATGATTCTATTAGTATGGTGAGTCGGCATTTTACATAATAATTGAGCCTGTGTGTCAGAAAACCAACAGTTTGGGTACCGACCAGGTCTGACACAAACCAGCCTGTTGTTATGTATGACAGTTGCTTGTTGAAAGATGTGCATTCAGTACTGGTAAACTTCCCAAGGGAGTATGCCCAGGAAAGTATGATGTTATACATATGATGTTTACTTGTTGTCCTTAGCAATTATTTACTTTTAGTGTCCCAGATATTGGACATAAACAGGTTGTTTACTTCAGAATTTTCTAGAAAGAATCTTTGACGTTCTTGGGGGTTTGATGCCTCGTTTTCAAAAGACCATAACAATGTCTCAAAGGTTCTGGTGGTGGTATTTCATAATTAGGGCAAAAGCCCAATGTATTCTGAACCTATAACTATTAAAAGTTTTGACTATTTCCTCCATATAGTGTAAAAAAGGCAATTTTAGCGGGGGTGGGGGTCAAAATTTCATGTGTGAGAAAATTTAAAATTTTCGCTTTTCCTTGCTTGTAGTCCTTTAATTCCACTATTGTATCATATTTTGTGCATGCAACACTGTGTTAAGTGCGATAAACATGCATAATGCCATTGAAATAAAATTGAAATATTACAACGTCAACATTTTGGGTACAAACCTTTAGCAGTTACCTGTATAATTTATTGTCTAAGTACTACCAAAATTATACAAGGCACAGTTAACTCATGAGAAAACCTGCTATCTGTTACATGTATAGGCAAAACCTTATACCAAGACCAGCGATGACCAGCCAGCTACTCAGAATTGTGTCATTAATTAACAAAACTTCAATTCATCTTCTATGTCTTGCACAGCTTGATTAGAGTTCGATCTTTACCAAAAACATTTTCTCCAGACACGGCCCATTGTGACAAAACTTGGTCACACTGAGCAACCTTGCATGAATATTTATTTACCTGTATAAACCTGTTACAACACGGCCTTCAATGTATTTATTTTTCTGATTCAGTTTAAAGTCACTTTCAAGATTATTTCAGCTTGTATGAGATTGACCAATAAGTAGGTGGACGAAAACATGAGAACACAGAGAAAAAACTCCTGGCACACCCGCAAACAGATCTTGGCTTGTCTTACATGTGTCTCGTTTCAGTATTATGGTTGTGTCGAAGTGATTATAATCATAAAAGTTATTTTTGATTAGATTAGATTATGGCCGAACATCCTTTTATAGGAACACTTTTTCAGTCATTTTGGGATTGAGCCACGAATTACTTCTTGTACCCAGTACTCTGGGGGTTTGGTGTGTTTCGGGCACAGCACGGCTCCCCACAACTGGATCAAACCCAGGGCCTCTATTTAGAGTCACTTGCTTTAAAGAACCGGAAGATTCTTGTTATGATGCCTAACGTGATATGATAAGCAAAAGTTTTATGAGAATTAATGGAAAATTGTGTAAACACCCTTAAAGTTGGTAATTTGAAACTTTACATCGCTTTATTGTACCAATGACAAAGACATTTTAAGTTCCCATAGTACTGGCTAATACCTAGACAGTGGTGGCATCGTACCGACTGACTGAAAAGTTGTTGATTTGGAAGTCGATACATTTAAAAAAAAATAGGAAAACATTCTACCAATGTTACTGTTTGTGGTGCAAGAGGTTATTGGCCGTGTAAACAAGTGGACAATATTAGTATAGAATGATTACAAAAGTTTGTTCCACAGAATGTACAGTACCCTCATTTTCTGGGGAATGTAACATAAAAGGTGGTTATAAATCATGCAGATTTGGGTTACTTTTGGAAACAAATGTATATATCCATTTTTTGTACTTTATATATGGCTTACAACTTAACTGCTGTTTTGTTTTCTTTTTAATTTTAAGTTAAAAACAATTTCACATACTTGGGCTCTAATACTGAGATAACATTTTGGGCTGTAGGGTAGTGTTCCCCCCCGAGTCCCAGAACGCCATTCACATATATTATGTATAATATGACAATACATTCATATGCAAAAGGATTTCTTGGGACTCAGGGGGGAACAATGTTAAATAAATACCTTTCTATTTTTCTATATGTTTAATATAAAATATGTGCATTTTAACCCAAAAATAAAGCAGTACATCTTTTGAAACAAAAACCTCAATCCAATATCATATAAGTTATGGACTACCACTAAACATGTATACAAAAACAGAAGGATTTGATCAACGTTTATTTTTCTCAAAATCTGAGGCAGCTATACATTATGGCTCCCATTACCACTGTCAGAGGTCCTTTCAAATTGTTCTTTGACGGAAAAGTCCGGAAAAATCTGGAAGAACCAAAGATGTAGAATCTTCTAGAAAAATCTTTTTTTATGTCAAAAGAATATTGTGGAATTTTCTGGAAGGATAATGGCCTCTCTAGAATATTCCAGAACATTAAATTTTGGTAAACAACTTGTTATTTTTAGTATATGATATCATAGAATTTGCTGGAAGAATCCTGAATGTTCCTCAGTGCTATATAAGGGCTACAAATTTTCATAAGGACAATCTTTGGGTACTGTTACTATTAAGAAGTCAAAATCTATCTTACTGGAATTTAAACTTATTCTTGGATTACTTTGTGATATTCGATTCTGGATTGGGACATAGTGCTATTTTGAAACAAACTTTAATTCTTGGGATCAGAAACTGATACAGACTTGTGTTAAAAAATTCTGAGGGACATTCAGACATTCTTTAAGGGAATTAACATCTTGAAAGGTATTGTACATTCATTTTTGTTTGATTGTATATATGCTTTTGATTGTTTCACATGTAATTACTGGTTAAATCACTTCTAAATAGATTTGTTAAATTTTAAACTAAGCTTGTTGCTGGCTAACCAATTTGTTGGTTTCCTTAATCTTCTAGTTACGCCTGGCACGTAACAGAATTGGGGGCTCGAGTCCGGGATTGAAATTTCTTGTGCACCAAATTTATTTAAAATTCTAAAGTATCTTCACTGTTTGCTGTTTAAATAGCTAAAGCCAGCAAAAAGCAACCATGTCATTCAAACTAAGTGACTTTATTGCTGCGCCTTCTCAGGAGCTGTTAGATAAGGCCAAAAAGAGTGACCTCTGTCTAAAATAGCTGATCATTATGGGTTGTCAAATATCAAGACTTCCATGTTAAAACATGAAATTAAGAACATTTTGATTCAGTTTCTTGTTGACGAGGAAATTTTTGATTCCTCGGCAACTTCTCAGATTCTAGTCACTCAGACTGACTTGCAGTTGAGGGAACTAGAAATCAAAAGACAAATTGAGATGGAAAAACTAAAATTTGAGTATCAAGAAAGAATAAGGTTGGCAACTTTAGAACGGGATGAAAGAATAAGGGCAGAAAAGGCCGAAAGGGAAGAAAGAATAAGATTGGAAACTTTAGAACGGGAAGAAAGAATGCATAAACAAAAGTTAGAAATGGAAGAACGAGAGAAGGAAAAACAAAGAGAATTAGAACGAGAAAAAATTGAGTTAGAAAAAGAAAAATTAGAAAGAGAAGAAAGGCTTGAAATTGAAAAAGAAAAATTTAAATTTGAAATTGAAGAAAAAGAAAGAGAAAGGCAATTTCAGTTAAGAATGAAGGAAATTGAACTTAATGACAAATCAAAATCAAAATCTTGCCTTTGGCTACTAGTACAGTATTTGATGTCACAAAACACATTCGTCTCGTTCCTCCATTTCAAGAAAAAGAGGTTGACAAATATTTCTTACATTTTGAGAAGGTGGCAGAAAACTTGAAATGGCCAAGAGAGCACTGGACCTTGCTTTTGCAAAGTGTTGTAATTGGTAAAGCTCGAGAAATTTACACTCAGCTTTCTCTTGAGCAAAGCTCAGATTATGATACAGTAAAGGAATTTGTTCTTAAGGCTTATGAGCTGGTCCCTGAGGCATACAGGCAGAAATTTAGAGACTGTAGAAAAGAACATGACCAGACTCATGTTGAGTTTGCTAGAACAAAAGAGCAACTATTTGATAGATGGTGTTCTTCAAAGAAAGTAGGTTCTGATCATGCAAAGCTAAGGCAGCTCATGCTTGTTGAAGAATTCAAACGGTGCATAAATTCTGATGTTAAGGCTTTCTTGAACGAAAGAGAAGTTGAAAACTTGGAAACAGCAGCACGTTTAGCTGATGACTATGCTTTGACTCATAAGGCTTCATTTGTCAACAAGCCATATCCTAGGAAACCATATAACCCTCAATCAAAGCAAATTACCCCTCAGTCAAAACCATATTCCCCTCAGTCCGGTCCCAAAGCCAATCCCAGTAATCCAACTGACAATTCCAGTCCAAAACCCAAATTTTCTAGTGAAAACAAAGGACAAAATCCCTTATCCCAGCCAATTTGTAATTATTGTAAGAAAACTGGCCACATTATTTCTGAATGTTTGGCACTGAAACGAAAGAAAGAAAGAGAAAATCGAGATAGTGCTAAACTGACAGGCCTCACCTCCTTAAAGGCTAAACCACAGTCTTGCATCCAGGAAGAAAACCCTATACTGACCAGAACTTGTAAAGAGTCAGTCTCTGAGGATTCTATTATGGAGATTTATGAACCATTCTTATCAGATGGTTTTGTGTCACTTAACAGTGACTCTGCCCAGTCTACCCCTATCAAAATCTTACGAGATACCGGAGCTTCTCAATCCCTTATCTTGGCAGATACCTTGCCATTTTCCGAGAAGTCTTCTTCTGGGACAAGTGTCCTTATCCAGGGCGTAGAGTGTGGATTTGTTAACGTACCCCTCCATAATATCTATTTGTCCTCTGACTTAGTAACAGGTCCCGTGGCTGTAGGTATTAGACCTTATCTACCTTTTAAAGGTGTTCACTTGCTGTTAGGCAATGATTGGGCAGGAGATAAGGTTGTGGTAAACCCACTTTTGACCAGCACACCATGTGTTGATCAACCGCCTGATCCCATTGAGCAGGAAATTCCTGACCTTTACCCTTCTTGTGCTGTTACTAGGGCAATGGCTAAGAAAGCCAAATTATATGATGGGATGCAGGACATAAATTTAATTGACACTTTGATAGGTCAGTCCTTTAATAAAGAGATTTCAACATCTCTTTCCCCTAGTCAGTCTGATATTCAGACTGACCCTAGCATTCCAAGGTCAGGGTCAGAAAATGACCTTTCACCTTCCAACTCAAATGACCAAGGTCATGACCAGCTGTCAAGGTCACAGCTTTGTAAAGAACAACACAGTGATCCTGAGATCTCGCCTTTATTTGAAAGGGCTTTTAATGAAAATGAAATATCCCAGGTCCCTGTTTGCTATTATGTCAAAAATGGCATTTTGATGAGAAAATGGCGTCCTCCGGATGTCTCCGCAGAAGATGAGTGGACTGTTAACCACCAAATTGTGATCCCTAGGGTTTATCGCCCTGAAATCTTAAACTTGGCCCATGAAACTCCAATGTCAGGCCATTTAGGTGTAAATAAGACCTATCACAAGATCCTTAATCATTTCTACTGGCCAGGAATAAAATCTGATGTATCTCAACACTGCAAAAAGGTACAAGTAGGCAAAGATCAGGAAAAGGCGCAATCAGAAAAAGATTCCCACTCCAAAAACCGAGGTGGGAAAAAACCAAACCAACAATCAGGTACTTATACCATGAAACATATCGTAAGCCGAATGAGCAGCTATTTTCCCAATAGGTGGCCACTCAGTTACCTTAACTTAACTAAAAATATGGAAACATACATAAGGCGCCAACAGCACAAAAAAAATTTCAAACACCAAGACATAAAACGAAAAGAACCATACTTGTCAGATGGTAGGAAAACCCAATCAGACTATTCCTAAAGCTCAGTTACAGCCCATTCCTGCCTTTGATGAACCTTTCAGCAGAGTGATTATTGATTGTGTAGGTCCCTTACCCAAAACAAAGAAAGGTTGTGAATATCTTCTGACCATAATGTGTGCTTCAACTCGCTTTCCTGAAGCTATCCCACTCAGAAATATAAAGGCTAAAACAATAGTTAATGCACTTGTGAAGTTCTTCACATTTGTAGGCCTCCCAAAATCTATCCAGTCAGATCAGGGCTCAAATTTTATGTCAGGAATTTTTCAGCAAGTCATGTACGAACTTGGAATTAAGCAATACAAGTCATTGGCTTACCACCCTGAAAGCCAAGGTGCCTTAGAAAGATTCCATCAAACTTTGAAAAACATGATCAGATCTTACTGCTTTGACACTGAAAAAGATTGGGATGAAGGCATACACTTGCTTCTATTTGCTGTAAGAGAATCTGTACAAGAGTCTCTGGGGTTCAGCCCATTTGAGCTTGTTTTTGGGCATACTGTACGTGGACCATTAAAACTCCTCAAAGAGAAATTTTTCTTAGATGATGAAGTTACTTTGAACTTACTTCAGTATGTGTCTGATTTCAAAACCAGACTATCAAAAGCCTGTGAAGCAGCTCGATCCAAGCTCAAGTCAGCTCAAAACAAAATGAAGGTTCGTTATGATGAAAATGCTCAAGACAGAAATTTTTTACCTGGAGACAAGGTGCTTGCTCTTTTGCCAGTTCCAGGCCACCCTTTGCAAGCTAGATACTTCGGCCCTTATACTGTTGACAAAAAGTTAAGTGACGTAAATTACATTGTCAGCACTCCTGGGAGGCACAAGCAAAAACAGCTATGTCACATTAATATGCTCAAGAAGTATATTGATAGGGATAGTTCTGTTATTTCATCAGTAAATATAGTTAATTATGTCCCTCATGAACAAAATCAAATGGACTCTGAGGACTTCAACTTGGAGAAATCTGATCCCTCGTCATCGAAACTCCAGAATTCTGACATACTACAGAATCTTGATCAGAAACTGTCTCACCTTGATTCAGACAAAAGACTTGAACTGAAACAGTTAGTTCTCGAATATGAGCACTTATTTCCGGACATTCCATCCAGAACTGACAAAATCTATCATGATGTTGACATTATTGAAGGTTCAAAACCTGTAAAGCAACATCCTTACAGAATGAACCCTGTAAAACAGCAATATCTCAGGGAAGAAGTTCAATATTTGCTGGACAATGATTTCATTGAACCCAGCCAAAGTGAATGGAGTTCTCCTTGTATTCTTGTACCAAAGCCAGACTGGACATTTAGAATGTGCACAGACTATCGAAAAGTCAATTCTGTCACTAAAACAGACACTTTTCCCATCCCACGAATCGATGACTGCATTGATAATATTGGACATGCCAAGTATGTTACAAAGTTCGATCTGCTAAAGGGATTTTGGCAGATACCCCTCACGGACAGAGCAAAGGAGATCTCGGCATTTGTTACACCAGATGGACTGTACCAGTATAAAGTCATGCCATTTGGAATGAAGAACTCGCCTGCGACTTTTCAGCGGCTGGTCAACAGTTTGATTTCCAATCTGGATGGCTGTAAAGCCTATATCGACGACGCTATTATCTTCAGTGAGGAGTGGCAACAACACTTGCAGACAATCAGAACATTCTTTGACCGGCTAAGTGATGCTAAACTAACTGTGAACTTGGCAAAAAGTGAATTTTGCCATGCAAACTTGACATTTCTTGGACACATTGTAGGTCAAGGTCAGGTAAAACCTGTAGAAGCTAAAGTTGAGGCTATCTCAGATTTTCCTGTACCTACTAGCAAAAGACAACTGATGCGCTTTCTGGGTATGGCTGGATATTACAGGAAATTCTGCAACAACTGTTGTCCTTAGCAATTATTTACTTTTAGTGTCCCAGATATTGGACATAAACAGGTTGTTTACTTCAGAATTTTCTAGAAATTTCAAATTGTTCTTTGACGGAAAAGTCTGGAAAAATCTGGAAGAACCAAAGATGTAGAATCTTCTAGAAAAATCTTTTTTTATGTCAAAAGAATATTGTGGAATTTTCTGGAAGGATAATGGCCTCTCTAGAATATTCCAGAACATTAAATTTTGGTAAACAACTTGTTATTTTTAGTATATGATATCATAGAATTTGCTGGAAGAATCCTGAATGTTCCTCAGTGCTATATAAGGGCTACAAATTTTCATAAGGACAATCTTTGGGTACTGTTACTATTAAGAAGTAAAAATCTATCTTACTGGAATTTAAACTTATTCTTGGATTACTTTGTGATATTCGATTCTGGATTGGGACATAGTGCTATTTTGAAACAAACTTTAATTCTTGGGATCAGAAACTGATACAGACTTGTGTTAAAAAATTCTGAGGGACATTCAGACATTCTTTAAGGGAATTAACATCTTGAAAGGTATTGTACATTCATTTTTGTTTGATTGTATATATGCTTTTGATTGTTTCACATGTAATTACTGGTTAAATCACTTCTAAATAGATTTGTTAAATTTTAAACAAAGCTTGTTGCTGGCTAACCAACTTGTTGGTTTCCTTAATCTTCTAGTTACGCCTGGCACGTAACAGTGTACAGTCTCAGAAGATTGCTAGAAACTTGGAATGAAGAGGAAGTGTACTATCTATGTAGCGAAAACAAAGGCGCTGATCAGCTTCGCGGTTATCGCGAAGCTGGTCTGAGCCTTTGTTTTCACATATGCATATTCTTGGTTTTCCCATGCGGCGGCTCAATTATGCAAACGCAAAGACGCAGATCAACTGTGCAGCAAATGCACAGCTGATTAGGGCATTTGTTTTTTTTTTATCTTCGATAGTATGATTCCTCTCCTAAAGTCCAAACTTGCAAGCTTTTAGCCTTCCTCTGTGACTGTACAGGCTGGTTTGTGTTGAACCTGGTGAGAAACATATGTACAAAATAAGCGAAATAATATTTAAAGATGGTTTGAGGTCCAAGAAGATAATTGTTACATCCAAAACAATGTTATAGGAAACTATTTGAGCCGCGTCATGAGAAAACCAGATTTTCAGCTGATCAGCGCCTTTGTTTTTGCTCTATGGATTATGCAATTCCTCTTCTTAATAAATCTGAAATTTCAAGCTTCTAGCCCTCTTCTGTAGTTGTATCAGATTTGGTCTGAAACTCCAAAGACTGGTTTTCTCATGACGCAGCTTATGTTACGAAGAGGTTGAGTGTTTTTTCTAATGTAAAGGCTATGTTTTGTAATCGTAGGTGAAGACAGACATAGGAAAGTGTCGACCACTTTATGACGCTGCCCAGGGTGTGGCTGATGGTGTCTGTGACCTCGGTCTTGACTCTTTCGTAAGTTTTGCTTGTAATGTTTTTTTGCTTGAGAAAATTGCTGTTAATTATGAAAACACGCCCATGCAATATACAGAGAATTTTTCAGCAATAGAATTGGAGATTTCATTGTAAAATTTGTGATATTTTTCTTATTTTTGCTCTAACACATAGATTGTGGGTACTCGTTAGAACCGCCTCGCCGAGGTGGTTCTAATGAGTACCCACATTCAGTGTTTTAGGGCAAAAATGAGAGAAATAAGTATACATCTGTATACCCCAGTTTTACTTTATAAAAGTGGGTATAAGGGGGTATACATTACAAGGACATGTTATCGTTTCTTTTCCATCAGTAACCAAAAGGAGGTATTAAACCAGTTAATCTATAGAAAGCATTTTCATTTGCAACAGAATATTCAGAAATTGAGATTTGACTCCTTTTACTGTATTATTTTTAAAGCAAACACACATCCATGAACATATTGTTGCGACTTTGCTTGGCAGCGGAGAACTTCTCTTCTCTTCAGTACATGTATATTAGCAAGCTCGGGCTCAGGCTGACACTACAGCGAGAGGTCGGGCTGCCAATACGATGCTCTAGACTTCTAGTCAAGGCTTCGTTGTAGGGGCTTTGTGGTCTTCAGAAACTGAATATAACTTTAAAATCTAAGCTTAATGGGAATGAAATGAGACTAAAGACATGGCTTGGTGAAACAAGTTATGCAATTTTAATGATTAAATAAATTTTTAAATATGTAACAAATGATGTTTCTTTATGAACAATGTACTGAAATATTTAATTTACACGAACGGATGTTGACACGAAAAATGACAAAACAACGACTTGCATGCTATCAGTGATCAATCAAATGAAAATGGCCTTAATCTATGAAAAACAGTGATGTGTAATTTATTTAAGATGAGAAATGTGCTGAATACTTGATAAATAACTATTTATGACACTTTAAGAAAAGCCTTAACTTGTTATGAAATTTTAAGATAACTTTTGTGAAAAGCTCTACTTGTATTTTAGGAATGAAAATAAAAATCAAATTTAACTTGCAAAAGCAGAATTTTGTAATTCTGGATCCTAGACTAAATTATTCTAATGAAGAAAGAATTTATTTAATTAATTTCTATGCAATTTTGACCGAAATATAACGAAAATAAGCCAAAATAAAAATCAGAAAATTGAGACAACGAAACGCACGTCTGTTCTCAACGAAAGAAAAATCTGAAGACCTTGGGAAAACTCAAGCGCTCGCTTTTATATTCCCAGATTCCCGTTTCCCCGATCCCAGAGTAAAATCGCCTGGGATCCCAGATCCCGGGCCAAAACACTCAGGGATTCCCAGAACCCACGACAAAATCCGCTGGGGTCACATGATCCCGGCCTAGAAAACCCTGGGAAGATGCCGCACATTTGACTTTGTCGATGTCCGCCATCTTGGATTTTGCCGAAAAATAAATACAGACACTTGACTTTATGCAGAAAATAAAAGGTCTTCCTGAATGAAGTTTACAATAAAAATGACACCAAAATGATCCTGAATAATTTATCTAAATGACTGATATGGAGAGAAAACTTGATTCTGTACCGATTAAGTAAAACTGGCTGCTTCAAAATTGACAAAGTAGAAATCACTGCTGACTGTTTTGATTGATACGCCTGAACGCTTACACAAATCAATACCCAAAATGCACCACTGACACAGCAACAAAATGGAAGTAAAATGACATGTGAGGTTTTTGATCTGCACAATTTTGGATAAATAACCAAGACAGACACAAAACTGATGGATTAAATTACAGCAAAACAGTGGGTAAGAACTTTGTCTGCACGAACGCCGACTGTCATTGGTGCAAACCAAGCACAAACCCGATTTTGAGCCATGCACATGAAAAATGAACGATCAGCTGATTTGTAAACAATCAAAACATACAGCCTGGAAGTTGGGTCATATCACTACCCCCCTCCAGGGTCGTTAAAGTTCCATCTAACGATCCTGAACAAAAAGCACTGACACTGATCCAACTCACAGGAACAATTAACATCAACATGACATATATCTAAAATATCCCGGTAACGGCACCAAAAAGAATATATGGTGTAGTGCCAAAAATTAACAATTTTCACAACATTCACTTGAAATGCCTTTACATTCAAATGACATGACTAGAAGTTAATAGTTAACTTCAATTAAATTGAGATCATTTAAATATATAGAAATAATAATTCTTAAATGTGAACTTACTGATGATAGACTTATACACTAAAATGCTTCACGTGAGACAAATATAATACATTGAATGAAACTTGTCTCATATTCACTTAAGAATGAATTAACAATGGTTGATACTACATTATATGAAGTGAAAAATGCACAAAAATGCTAAATTCCTTAAACCTTAAATGACTTGACTTAATGAAGGATGATTTTGATATTTCAGACTAAATGGAAAATTGCTCAAACATTTATTGATTACCACTGAAGACATATTCATGGCATTCAAGTTAAATCAGTTTCACTTTCACATGTACTTAGTATAACACATAATGGAATCCTTGTTTACAAATTCAGCCACACTGTATGACAATTGGCTTCATAACGCGACTATGCGAAAAACGCAAACTCAATTACATAAAAAAAATACCTAATACAAGTTAAAAAGCGAAGATTGCAATTGACAAATGTCACCGAAAGTAATTAGAAGCCAGCTATCATCAGTGTACAATAGTATTCTTTCTTATTTCGAATCACTTATAAACACTTTTCACATTGAATAAAACATCATGTCACCCTTGTTTACCATATTCAGCATCTCAAACTGATATCTTGCTTCCCAACGTGAAGTCTCAAAAAAGTAACGCGAATTAAACAGTCACAATTGAACTACTCGCGATATATCAAAATTACACTTAAAAAAAAAACAAAAAAAAACTAATAGATGGAAGCAAGCTACCATTCGAGTAAATAATATGTGCAAACCTTGTTCCACATTCTAGAATCACATAGCTTTCAAATTCAATATTACTTTAAAATATTTTAAATGTCCTTTTGAATATACACTTCACTAGTTCACTTAAGGTGATTGTCACATTTTATATTGTAATTTACTCAATGAATGTTCCTCGTTAAACTTATCGAATGTCCGATAATCACTGTTGATTCCAATAACAGTTCCATAAACTTTGATAATCTTCAGGTTCACAGATTGGTTAATCGGTTTAGTTCCTTGTATACTAGATCCTAGGTTTGTATAGTACTGCAACCTCATCTCATCCCTCTTTCATCACTGGTAGTCCATTACATTTTACGATTTTATTCCCTCACTTTTGTCCATATTGTCATACCATGAGTTTCAATGTTTTAAGTCCTATTTTTACCCATTTACTTTTTAGCGCTAAGGTCTTGTACACTGTTCTCTGTGTAAAGCCTTTCCAATACTGACTTTCTTGCAGGTTTAGGTTTCTTGTTCTCTTTCTGATTCTGATCTTCATCACTACTGTTTTTCTCTGCAGCTTTAGCCTCCTCCTTACCTCCCTTCAAGTCTAACAACATTTGCTTGATCTCGTCTCTTTCTCGTTTCTCTGCATCCCGCCTACGTAACTCCCTCCTACGCTCTGCTTCTATCTCCTTTTTGTGTTCCTCCTCTCGAAGTCTTTCCCTCTCTAACCAGCTTTCCTCCCTCTTCTGTTCTTCCATTGCTTTCTCCTCTAACACCTTCCTGAACTGATTTAAACTATCCACTACTTTCCCCATTACACAGGTCACTTCAGTAAGTGCCTTCTCTACTTTCTCGGCTGCTTTCTCATTCTTTACCAACTGCTGATTCTGCTTCTGCATCGCCTCTACCAGGCCATTCATCGCCACCAAACTGATCCGCACAGACTCTGCCTCCTGACTTTTCACCCTTTCATCTTGGTCCACAACTTTCCTTTTCTTTACCGCTACAGGTTCTTCTTCTTCAGTCTGTACTCTCCTCTTACTGGTCTCTGTCTCCTTTTCCGACTCAATTTCTGATATAAGGTCTAAATCAGAACCCATCAACTGAGGTAAAATGTCCTCGACCCCCTCTTCTGCCTTTTCTGTTCCCGCCACTTCCTGCCTCTCTTTCTCTCTCGGTTCCTCGTCTCTTGAGTGATGTGCTACGGGTGTCGGGCACCCATCATCCGGCCTCTGGATTTCTTCTTGGAAGGTCTCATCACTACCAGCAACTGTCACTACAGTATCGGTTCTTTGGACTTCTGTGCCCATCTGTGGGCTGACAGTCTGGCTTCCAGCGTTTCCCATGATTCCGATCTGGTAGGACACTGGCCACTGTCCACAAATTACTGGTTGTTGTGGGGTTGATGTGCTACGTATCATCTGCGGTGACATGAATTGTTTCAGCTGCTGATTGGGCACTACAATAGGCTGAGCGTTATACGTTGGAACCGGTTCCTCAGTCCACTCGGTCTGACGAGTCACTCTTGGATTTGTCACTGGGGACAACACCGGTTGACCGCTTTGCCATATGATCGTCGGATTCTGCATCCCTGGCAATTGGTTAAGCATTTGAGGCTGCTGGCACATGGCGTCGCTGGGCCCTGGATAGATGGTGGGCTGTCCTCCCAGGATCACAGTACGCGAGTCCTGACTGGCCACGGGCATCTGATTGGCTAATTGAGTTCCCTCAGCAGTAGCTGCTACTTCAGCTGGCAGTGATTCTCCTGACTGTTTTTTAAGAAAGTACATCAGGCTCTCCTCCTGTGAGAACTTCTTCATGTCTGCCTCGCCGATCTTGTATGGCATTGGACTAGCAATAATCCACTCTTGGTGGTTGGTTATGTTCATGTTCCTCGCTGCCGCTATGTGTCTGGCATAGTGTGTAATATGGTGGTCCATCTGGGACTTTGTCTGGCATTTGAAGGTGCACAGGCGGCAATAGTACGGCACCCTATCTCTGCTGACATGAGTTTTCAAGATGTGGTCCTCCATCGGTCCAAGCTCGCCTATACGCTTCTCTCCTGTCACCTTCTCGCAGTGCAGGCACAGATAGGCCCTCCCCCGCTTCTTAGCTTTCTCAAGCGCTTCTTTTGGGTAGAGCATACTCAGCATTGATACACTCATCTTCACCTGAAAGTATAGTAATAAACCTTTCTCGTTAACTCTCATCTATTTTTACTCTTAATGCTTTAGGATTTGATCACTGACAGGCATGCTTTCGCCGCTTACTTACGCATTTCCGACGCAATTAGCTTCCGTCTAATATCGCATAGTCTCAACTGCGCAATTCGAATTTAGTAAGCATATTTCTTCGCTGCGGTAACTCCTTAACTCTATCAAAATCCGCGTCTAGAGAACGGCTCTAGTCTCTGGAGCTCCCCTCTCCTAACACTCACATTGATCTTCTCTAATACTTTACCCCGCTTCATAGCTATTCTCACATCAAAACTGCCGAACTGTACCCCGTTCTATTGGAGGACCTACTCGTCACTCCTATCAGGTGTACTCTTCTGTACTTCAAATTCTACCTTACCCTCAATACCCCTTTTAGCTGCACCGTGCTGTGTTGGATTCCTGCTCCCATCTCTTACTATCCCGCTCTCTACGTCTACTTGAGTTTCATCTGAGTTACCTTCTCTGAAATGAGCCTTCTATCCTGTCACTATTGACCATAACATCTTTTGCTTCTATCAAAACCTCATCAACTTCTGCAACATTGGGACATTCCACCCCCCTTTTAAGAAACTTTGCTCTGTTTTATCCTAATAGCTAAATTCTGAAGTGTTGCCTTTTTTTAACCCCCCCAATTTACCCTATTTCTGATGTCTTCTTTAGACACATCAGTTATCTCTTCTGATTTCTACTGTGACTTCGGGTGGCATGAAAGCTTTCTCTTGGCTTTCATTATCCACCTTGGTGGGTTATCCTTCTCATATGGTTTCAACTTGTTGTGGTGTATAGGTCTCTCTTTCACAGTACTATCCAATTGAACATCACCCTCCTTGTATCTGTGAAAAGCTACATTTACACCGTTAAATGCTTTACTTCTCTTACTTTTAAGAGCTACTTTAGATCTTTTCTCATCAATGCTGCATGCATGTGTTACTCGCCTTTTATCTTGTTTAATTGGTACTGCATCTTTTGTTTTGATAGCATTGATCTGTCCTTTTCCACAATCACCTTTTGAGAAGGTATCGCCGACTTTGGATAGTTGCTGTTCTACTCTTTCCTTCTCAGTTTCATTTAAACTGTCTATAGTTTTTCTTAACCCTGTGATTAGAGGATCAGAACTCGTATAGTTATCAGACTCTTTAACTGTTCTACATACAGTGGCTTCTGACACAACCTCTTCTATCGGCTTGACCCATCTAACCCTTGTATAACTTACTGCTTTTGTCTCATCTTCGTTATCTTCAACCACTACTGGCTTACCTTCAACTGGCTCGGCTCTCCCGATAACAGCATCCCGTTTAATAGATATTTCTGTTTGGAACGGATTGACCAGTCTAACCTTACATGTGCTGGTTCTATTAATGTTTACTAAAGTGAATGGCATATGTAAGGGATACTTTTCCTGAAAATGTTCTGATGGTTCCACAAGGAAGTCATTTTCACGAGAGAAATCGTCATATTCATGCCTTTCGACTACCACGTCTACTATACACTCACTTTGCGCTGGTATTACAAAGTGGTCTGCTGCAGTTACCTTTCGAACTCTACTTGACATCCCAACTTGAATCATGGGTACTTCCTTCTTGTTCAGCACCATCACTCCCTTGCTCATAAGTAGGTCAGCAGGACCATTTTTACCATTCTGTAAAATGTCTACCCCTAATAGACCATCGTCATCTATCTCAGCCACTATCGCTTCAATTTCCAATTCAACAGGACCTAATTTTATGTTGAATTTACCCTTTCCCCTTTCTTTTATACTTACACCGCTTGCACCAACCAGCTTTGAGGTCTTCACAAGATTGGGTCTATCTTCTGGCTTCATAGACTCAAAAACTCGGCTTGATAAAATCGTCTTTGAAGCACCGGTGTCGGTGGTAAACAAAATTGGGTAACCTTGAACTGAGCCACGAACATACAAACCATCAGGCAACTTCCTTGTATCTTTTACTGACTTAATGACATCAATGTCTTCTGCTACATGTTGTTGGCCTTTAAAAAGAGAACAGGCTTCTCTGTGGCCGCCAGAGATAGCCTTTCCTAGTTTAAAGGATTAGTACCGGATTCCCCTTGACTCTGGTTAGGCCATGGTATATTGCCTTTTCTATTACCCTCATTAGAGTCAGACTGTCTAGACCTAGTAGGGCAATCTCTAGCAAAATGACCTAACTCATGGCATGCGTAGCACTGAATCTTCCCCTTACTTGAAAAACCTGTGCTTATCTGCTGCTGGCTTTTCATACCTGTAGTGCTGCTATCCTTATTCGTCAGTTGACTTACTAATGTCTGAAGCAAGTCTCTGGTTTCAGTGATCATCTTCATGGAGTCACTCTGGCCTGAAGCATCAGTTTTACCTTGTTCACTATGCTGGCTACTTCTGTTAGGCTTCTTTGCTACATTCTTGTCATTTTTGACAGGTATTCTATATGCTCTATTTACCTCATCATCAGATTCGAAGGTATCTTCTTCATCACTTTGATCAGCATGTTCCAGGTTTGTTCTCCTGGCATATTTCTTAAACCTTCTTTCATGGTTTTCATGTGAATTCTTACGCCTAGTATGAATAAAATTGACTGCATGATAAACAGCCTGATCTATGTCATCTGGTTCTTTATGGTACTCGATTTCGAAACGGGCTTCACCATCTTTCATACCGTCTAAGAATCTACGTACCAGATCTTCCTTTTTCGTTTTACTATCTCTATTCTTATATGCCTTGGCATACAAACGTTTAAGCTCGGCAGCAAATTCTTCTACCGTCTCATCAGCTCTTTGGCACCTCTGGCTAAATTTAGCCGCAAATGACTTTTCTGTTTCCACTACTCTAAACCTACTATTTAATTCCGCGACCAATTCTCGGTAGCAACTAAGTGTGTCCTTGGATAGCTGCGAGAAGACAAAATCACCTGCCTTACCTTGCAGTTTAGGTAAGATGTTGTCTAACCTGCTTTCCTCGTCCCAGCGTCTCCTATCTGCTATAGCCTCAAACCGATTAATCCAAGTCTTCCAGTCTTCCTTACCATTGAAAGGTGGTATTTTAAGGCCATACCACTCAGAGTTTCTATCTGTCTCAGACCTAGATCCGGTTCTTCCCATGCTACGAGAACGGTTACCATCTGGTGTTTGTTCACATCTATAATCATCTATGTGTTCTGTGTTCCTTACATACCCTGGGGCATCGTCGAATGTTACCCTTGATCGACTTTTTTCATTGTACTGACTATCATACCTTTGACTGTCATTGTTTTGGGATTGGCTTGACCAGCTGCCCTGTCCTGACCTATATTGTATAGTATCGTACCCATCTATTACCTCTCCATGGTAAGTATCAGCTTGCTCTGGGTATGCCCAATAACCTTGGTTTCCTGCGTCACTGGATTGGGGGCCAAAGTACCCGCCTATACTACTAGCGCTACGAAAAGGTATGTTTCTAGAGTTCGTATCGTTAAGAGATCCAGTGTGCCTGTCTGCACTACTGTTGTTGCACAAAGGTAGGTTTGTGGAGTGTTCGCCATTTTGTGACGCAAAAGGCCTCTCTATACTACTAGAAGTGCGTAAAGATGGGTTTCTAGAATTTGCATCATCTATGGACCCGGTGTGACTGTCTGCACTAGTACAGCTATGTGAAGGTAGGTTTGTGTTATTTACATCATTTGGCGCACCGTATTGTCGGTCTACACTGCTATTTGTACGCAAAGATAGATGTGTTGAGCTAGCATCATTTTGGGACTCATAGTGTCTTCCCGTACTTCTATTAGTACCTGAGGGTAGGTAAGTAGAACGCTCACTTTGTGTGTTATTGGTGCTCATTTGACGTTCACGTGTTGAGCTGTTACCATCTTTAAGCTCTTGCAAGACGGATAGGACCTGTGTTAATGTACCCGTAATGTTTTCTTGTCTTGCGTGCATGTTTAATTGCTCTTGCTGGAGAGTGCCAATAGCATTTGACAACCCTGCCATGGTGCTTTGCATGTTAATAAATGCATTCTGTGTATAATTTGCATTTTCTGGTAGCTGGGCCATGTTTCTATGTGTTTGATCATATTGATCACCGGATGCGGTGTTATTGCTATCCCTCGTATGTAACTGTAACAAAGTTGAGGCGGCAGCTTGCTGCATTATTGCCTCCCTCGATAACCTCATAGGACCAGTGGTAGGGGCCTGTCCTTGATTTTGTTCTGAAGAGAAGTCAGTTTCATGACTATCACCATTGCCTTGGCCACCTTCTGTCATGGCTTCAGCCTGTAAGTTCTCGCTGCTCATCTTGGTTCAGATCTCTCGAACTGATTAATGAATCAGATCGCACCGCCGGCCACCACTTTTTATGTTGCGACTTTGCTTGGCAGCGGAGAACTTCTCTTCTCTTCAGTACATGTATATTAGCAAGCTCGGGCTCAGGCTGACACTACAGCGAGAGGTCGGGCTGCCAATACGATGCTCTAGACTTCTAGTCAAGGCTTCGTTGTAGGGGCTTTGTGGTCTTCAGAAACTGAATATAACTTTAAAATCTAAGCTTAATGGGAATGAAATGAGACTAAAGACATGGCTTGGTGAAACAAGTTATGCAATTTTAATGATTAAATAAATTTTTAAATATGTAACAAATGATGTTTCTTTATGAACAATGTACTGAAATATTTAATTTACACGAACGGATGTTGACACGAAAAATGACAAAACAACGACTTGCATGCTATCAGTGATCAATCAAATGAAAATGGCCTTAATCTATGAAAAACAGTGATGTGTAATTTATTTAAGATGAGAAATGTGCTGAATACTTGATAAATAACTATTTATGACACTTTAAGAAAAGCCTTAACTTGTTATGAAATTTTAAGATAACTTTTGTGAAAAGCTCTACTTGTATTTTAGGAATGAAAATAAAAATCAAATTTAACTTGCAAAAGCAGAATTTTGTAATTCTGGATCCTAGACTAAATTATTCTAATGAAGAAAGAATTTATTTAATTAATTTCTATGCAATTTTGACCGAAATATAACGAAAATAAGCCAAAATAAAAATCAGAAAATTGAGACAACGAAACGCACGTCTGTTCTCAACGAAAGAAAAATCTGAAGACCTTGGGAAAACTCAAGCGCTCGCTTTTATATTCCCAGATTCCCGTTTCCCCGATCCCAGAGTAAAATCGCCTGGGATCCCAGATCCCGGGCCAAAACACTCAGGGATTCCCAGAACCCACGACAAAATCCGCTGGGGTCACATGATCCCGGCCTAGAAAACCCTGGGAAGATGCCGCACATTTGACTTTGTCGATGTCCGCCATCTTGGATTTTGCCGAAAAATAAATACAGACACTTGACTTTATGCAGAAAATAAAAGGTCTTCCTGAATGAAGTTTACAATAAAAATGACACCAAAATGATCCTGAATAATTTATCTAAATGACTGATATGGAGAGAAAACTTGATTCTGTACCGATTAAGTAAAACTGGCTGCTTCAAAATTGACAAAGTAGAAATCACTGCTGACTGTTTTGATTGATACGCCTGAACGCTTACACAAATCAATACCCAAAATGCACCACTGACACAGCAACAAAATGGAAGTAAAATGACATGTGAGGTTTTTGATCTGCACAATTTTGGATAAATAACCAAGACAGACACAAAACTGATGGATTAAATTACAGCAAAACAGTGGGTAAGAACTTTGTCTGCACGAACGCCGACTGTCATTGGTGCAAACCAAGCACAAACCCGATTTTGAGCCATGCACATGAAAAATGAACGATCAGCTGATTTGTAAACAATCAAAACATACAGCCTGGAAGTTGGGTCATATCAATATTTTGTTTGTTGATATGCCAGAACAAAATAATAAAAAGAAATTATGACTTTTCAAGCATTACAATGCCTACCCTATTTGAGCCGCATCATGAGAAAACCGGATTTTTGCCTATGCGAAAACAAAGGCGCAGATCAGCTTCGCTACTGCGAAGCTGATCAGCGCCTTTGTGTTCGCTACACAGATAGTACAATCTTTCTTAAATCCGAAATTTCAAGCTTGTAGTCTGCTTGTGTGACTACAGGCCAGTTTGTGTCAAACCTGGTCGGAAGCGCCAAAGACTGGTTTTCTCGCGTCACGGTCAATATGTTATAGATTTTGGCAACTACGACACTATTACTGTTCATTAAGTTAAACTGTTTTATGGTAATTTATGTTACAATTATCCTTCATTTTTACATCAACTTTCAGAGCACTTTGTATCATATTATGCTAATTCTTTGTTTCAGAATGCCATCTGGTTTGGCCTGGGTTGGGCAGCCTTTTTCTATATTCCCTGTTTTATATGTGCAGCATTTTTAGCTGCCCTATACATGAAGATAGGACCATACCAAGACGATCCAAAACGGGATTTCGATGATCCGTAAGTAACAAACATTCATGTCAAGATGGCTGTAAAAATACACATCTTACACCACAACGACTTTATAACTCCATTTTTGAGATTCAGGCCAATATCTGAGTTAGCTATCTAATCAGTTGAGAGTAAATTGTATAGCCATGCAGTGAAACATTCTAAAATGAATACTGTCTTTTCTGTATCCAAAATAATGGAAAATATTAGATGAGCTTTATTTGAGCTTGAAGTGTTGACTTTGCAGAGAATTGGATTATCCGTAAGTGAAAAGTTTTACACTGACTTGTAATGATAACTTCATGGAACTGGAAATTGTCAGTAAATTTTGGAGCCAGAAAAATAGAGTTATCATGAGAAACCCTGCCTTTTGCACAAATAGGGATGCAGATCAGCTGTGTTATAACTATTTAGCTGATCTGCATCATCATCTGTGACTATGCAGCAGTTTTTATTGGACTCTATCTTAAACTTCAAAGACAGGTGTTCTCATTTCATGCTTCTGCTAATTTTAACCAGATCCAGAGGTTATAAAACTCTTTTTCATGCTCAACTCAGCTGAGATTAAAATCTTTCTTGCTCATATTGTTGAAATGCCAACAATTGTTGGCATTTTAACATTTATTAGCAGGATAAATCACAAACTATGGTAATGATCTTAACCAGAAATTTCAATTCATTTGGGCTATTTTAGTATTTATGAAAAGTTTAAATTTCATGCTCAGCTGAATTGAGCATAAAAAAGTTTTATAACCTCGTTAAGAGATCATACTAAATTTATGAAGGGGCTGCATTCATGTTTTATGGATATCTTTAAATGTTGATTTTGGGTAAAGGCTTGAGGCAAATATTACAAGGTGGTGTACTATGAATAATAATGCTTTTAAATGGTGGTTCTGAGACTCCAGATCCTATACTATTGATATAATTTGCTTATGGTATGTGGTCTAACAGATTGGACAGTTTGAAAAGTTTCTGTCCTGATAATTAATCTACTAACTAATGTTACAGCATCAGGAAAATATGTCCGTGCAATGAATACCCCCCTTAAACCCCACCTTTATATAGCAAAACTGGGGTATGCGAGGGTATACCTATATTTCTTATTTTTGCTCCAAAACATAGATTGTGGGTACTCCTAACGTGTACCCACAATCTATGTTTTGAGCAAAAATAAGAAAAATACCAAAATTTTCGGCTGAAAATTTTCAATTTTTAAAGCTCAAAATATCTCTGTATATTGCATGGGCAAGTTTTCGTAATGAGTAGGATGAGTGGTGAGTACATGTAGAAGCTATAAAATAGGCACATATCACAGGCACATTCATTTCAAGAGATTTTGTCATGAATGAAATACTTCCTAGGCAGTGGCTCATTTCTAATAGTAATCAGTTACTAATGGAAGCAATGTGCACTGAATACATGAAAACTGCCTGCAGGAGGCATGCTGAAGAATATTTGAGCAGCCACATGGGAAAACCAACAATCTGTATATGCGAAAACAAAGACGCAGATCAGCTTTGCGGTTACCGCGAAGCTGACCAGCCCCTTTGTTTTCACTACTCGGATAGCACAATTTCTCTGCTACTTAAATCCGAAATTTCAAGATTCTAGCTCTTTTCTGTGACTGTACAGGTCGGTTTGTGTCCGACCTGGTCGGAAACCACATTGTTGGTTTTCCCACGAGATGGCTCATTTGGTGCAATAACTGACTAGGACTAAAGCCCTGACCAGAAGTGTATCAGTCAGGGCTATTAACCTAAAATGGTAACAACAAAGTTTTTAATCAGAAAACTAATTTACAGGAACCATGATACTTATAACGGCTATGCGGGTGGTCATCAAGATAACATTCCACTCACAAGGTGAGAGAACTCTTACAATACCTTTAATTTTCATCAATACTTTTACCATATTCGTGTCCTGGGTTTAACTTTACTTCATTTTTTTGAGCATCAGTACAAGAAAACCCATTTTAAGCTTATACTGAAATAAATGTGTTGTTAAACATGCATCAGTTTTGTTGTAAAAGAAAAGAGAAATGCTATAAAAAGGTGGTTATTTACTGCTCTGAAGTCGAAAACTCAAAATGTTGTTAGTGGCCTATTTAGCTTTCTGACCAGTTTGAGTTTTTGGTCCTAAAATGGGTTTTGTTATCTGATGCTCATGATATGCATGCATATTAAGAAAAGAATAGGGATTGATATATTTGTAATTAATAGCATCAAACATTTTATTCAAACAAAATCTACAATAATAAAACTGTTAATTACTTATGGTTTTTGTATGACCAAGGTTAATATTTAGAATTCACTGAAGAGCTATCCTAAGCATAGATAGTATTTGGGCCACGTCATGTGAAAACCATGAATGTGGTTTAATTCAAACAGGTCCGACACAAAACCAAGCTGTACAAGCACAATAGATAGCTAGAGGCTGGAAATTTCGGATTTAGAAAGTAGAGGGATTTACTATCCATGTAGCGAATACAAAGGGGCTGATCAGCTGTGCAGTTACTGCACAGCTGATCTGCGCCTTTGTTTCGCATTTGCAAAATGTTGGTTTTCTCATGACATGGCACATTTTTTGCTGTATTCACCAAACTGTGTGTGCAGTAATTCTTTTGACTTATAATGTAAGACTGGGTGGCTGATTTCAGACAGCAGAATGGCTACCGATATAGGTATAATGATTAACTGTTGTGAACACCAGTAGAATAGGCAACTTATAGATACGTCTCAGAGTGCAATCGTCTACTTTTCCATGTACCTTAAAGAAAGAAAATGACAGTTAATTAAAAAAAAAAAGAAATTAAAAAAAAAAAAAGAAGAATTGTCAGTTTATTTTTCTTTTGCTATATCAAGCCATTGAAATTTTGAGGTACATGTTGCAGTAGATTTATTTGCACTTTTTAAAATACTTACATTCACAGTTTTCATTCTAATAAGTAGCCCCATGCATGACGTTCTGAATGAAGCATTTTGAGTTATTCAAATTTGATAATAACCACCTGCTAACAAATTTGTTTCAACAGCTATGCCTCAAAGCAAACCCATTGTGACAGCAAGGAAACATTAAAAATGACTACTGTAGCCATTAATTGTCTCCCATTTAACATCAATTCTCTTATATTTTATTGTTTCCCAAGTTAGAAATCACAGTATTGTTTGTGCATCACTAGTCATTTTATTGAAGCTGTCTATGTTTTGATGACACAACTTGAACATGACATATAAATTCCCTCAGAGTACTAGTTGAGCCCTCAGGAAACATCGTTGACTGTGATGTTTAGCAATAACACAAATTGATTTGAGTGTGGTGGTCTTGTGGTATAGTCCTTATGGCGCAATGGTTGCCATGGCAATACACACGATACAATGGACCTCGTGTCATAAGAAATATATATGCGTCTTGAATTTTATTACAATATTAAAACAGTTTGGCATAAATATAAGAGCATGCCAAATATTTCAAATTTTGATGGTTTTTAAATTCTAATAGCATAAAATGTACTTGAATGCCAGAAGACGCCTTTGACCAGATCCGCGCTCATATGTATTCATTAGTGTTAAGTTTCCAATGTGATAGTGATTACATTATAACTTGTTGTTAGGCGTATACCAACAGCCCCTATTCTTGATAGTAGACCACCACCTTCACCAAATGCAGTTCGTGTTTTACCTCCATTACCACCACCAATGCCTTATAGAAGGCGGAAATAAGTGGGAGATTGTTGAACCTTTGTTTCTGTGTTTATTTTTTGTATGTTTAGTTTCCAAAGATGATGTTCTTTGAGATTGAATTTTGTTTTTCAGTTTGCGTGTTTACTTTTATTTTTTGTATGCACAATCTCCAAGCATTGAGCTTAGATTTTTAGACATTTGAGCCGCCACGTGGGAAAACCAACAATCTGCATAGGCGAAAACAAAGGCGCAGATCAGCTTCGCGGTAACCGTGAAGCTGATCAGCGCCTTTGTTTTTGCTAAACAGATAGTGCTATCCCTCTTCTACTTATATCCAAAATATCAAGCATATAGCATTCTTCTGTGCTTGTGCAGCTCGGTGTGTGTCGGACCTGTTCAAAAACCACATTGTTGGTTTTCCCACGAGGCGGCTCATTTAGTACTAAAGACAGCATTGACAGTGAAAACAAATGCATCCCACTTATGTCAGTTAGGACAGTAGATACAATTGATGTATGCTGAATTAGTATGAAAATGTAGACATTTTGTATTGTGTTATAATTCATTGAAAATGTTTTTGATTAGAATTTCTTCTATCATAATGCAATCAAGGTTTGCTGATCTTTGTATTTATTAGTCAACTTAAATATGGTACAAACATGTAAGTGAAAACCTCAGCTATAAAAAGTGAGAGGATTTCTTTAGTCAAGATAACTACATGTATAGTCAAATATGAGCCGCATCGTGAGAAAACCGGATTTTTGCCTAGGCGAAAACAAAGGCGCAGATCAGCTTCGCGGTAACCGCGAAGCTGATCAGCGCCTTTGTTTTCGCTACACGGATAGTATATTTCCTCTTCTTCTTAAATCCGAAATTTCAAGCTTCTAGCCTGCTTCTGAGCTTGTACAGCCCGGTTTGTGTCGGACCTGGTCGGAAATCCCGAAGACCGGTTTTCGCGCGTCGCGGCTCATATATAGTCAAATATAGTCAAGATCCTGTAAAACAGATGATTGTTTTTTATAAGTTACATAATCACAGAATAAAATGGTCAAAATTTTTATTCATGCATAATTGTCGCCAATGTGTAGATGATTCTGAATGCATTATGAAATGTCATAGTTTTACATTTGAGCCGCCACATGGGAAAACCAATAATCTGCATAGGCGAAAACAAAGGCTCAGATCAGCTTCGCAGTAACTGCGAAGCTGATCAGTGCCTTTGTTTTCGCTACTCGGATAGTACAATTCCTCTTCTACTTAAATCCGAAATTTCAATCTTCTAGCTCTTTTCTGTGCTTGTACAGGTCGGTTTGTGTCGGGCCTGTTCGGAAAACACATTGTTGGTTTTCCCACGAGGCGGCTCATTTTTGCATTATGCTCCAATGTATACATACATTGAAAATACATGTATATAGTTTTACTTTGACTATCCCAGACAGTTAATACCCATTTAATTATATAATTTTACTAACATTTTCACAGTTATTTCTTTATTTTTATTTTGTGTAGCCAACATATGCAGGATCGTATAAATGGGAAATATAATGGAGCTTATGACAGGAGTGAAGGTATTGATTACGGCCGCAATCCACGTTCCTCTGGTTACGGGTACGACCCCTACCAAGGTCATGGCTCAGGCTATCATGAGGGTGGGGGGTACGGGGCATCACAGCTTCAACCCCCAAACTATGATGACTTGTCCATACCTGGTAGATCCTCGGGAGGTTATCCCAAGTCACACAACTACTAACGCTAGCTAGCCTAAGTATTCTTGCATGTAAGTACCCCCGGCTAATATAGTTAGTTTGACAGCATATGTGTGGGAGAGTACTTTGAATTTGAATTTTGTTGTAACACATGATATGCAGCCATTATTGTCCTATGGCCTTAAATTTTATTAAGGAAAATTATTTTTCTAAATAATTGATAAAACAGTATCAATTATTGTGAAAAGGAGCTACTTTCATAATACTGACGTGATTTAAGCTGTGTGTTGTCAATTTTGTAGAATCTCAAACCAGGCAAATACAATGTACATGTACTCAGATACTCTCCATGCTTGTAGCTGATTATAGAAGCAACTTTAATAAACAGTTCAACCTCATTATATCACACTTCACAATAGTGTGGTTTTCACTATTTCACGACCATGTCATGGCTCTCAATATGATTATTTTGCTATATGTCTATTGTAAATACTGTAACCTTATTAATATAAATAACACAATCATAACATGATCTGTTTCCATGGACCTCAAAGATAGTGTTATAATGAGGTTGACCTGTAGTTTTATAAACCCATAAAAAGGAACATTTCACTAGTAAATGCAGTAGTGAGAGCTTTATGGTGTAGTAACTCAGTAAGTAGCATGTCCAATTTGATTGAAAGAAACCCGGGTGTGAGGCTCCGACATGAGCCCCCATGTAGGGCACATTTCTTTTGTGAAGTCATGAAAATATTTCTATGGCTAGCTGTTTTTTGTCTTCAGTGGAGTACTTCTTGGAAGTTTGCTTAACAACAGCTAGGATAGGTGAACTGACTGTCCAAGCATGACCTCAGCTGTTGACAGTGGATGTTACACATCAAAACAAACAAAAAACTTTAGGCAGAAACAGTACTCTTAATGCCATGGCATGGCAGATGTATGTTCAACCTCTGGCCTTGTGATTATGGATCACATTGCCATATAATGTCTAATTTTGAAATTTCAAATATGATTTCATGTGAACTAGAGAGATAAGCTAGACTGCATTTCCACATGGAATGTTGGTGAAGGTGCATGTTTTGTGTTATAGAACCTTTGTGTTTGTTACCGTACTAATAACTAAATTAAAGACCCTTGATCTTGTGCTGTTGCTTTACTATGGTAGAAATAATCTACGATAAGCTATTGTCAAGCATGACAGATGTGTTACTCCGGTACATTTACTTTCTTACGTTTATATATTTTTAAGCATTTACTGAAACAAGTTCGAGCTCTATGACTTAATTTTGTAAACAATCAAATTTTAAATCAAATTACACAAAGTCACATGATAAACTTTTGCATATACTTTATGCCTATTTTTTCTTCTCGCACTCTTTCTTGTGCATCTTTTGTGCTCTTCACTAATGTGAAATTTGATTGAAAGTAGCTGATTCTCTACTTTTCTCTGTCTAAGATGATGTCCTATTATCGTTGTGTTTCTTTGTGTATCCATTGCATTGAGGTTCTATTTCTTCTACTTTCTTCTGTTGCTTTCAGTCCTTGTGTTTAATTTTGTGTTGGTCTTCTTTTGTGATTATTGATTTATATTTAAGCTGCATCATAAGAAAACCAACAATCAGCATGTAAGAAAACAAAGACGCAGATCAGTTTCGCGGTTACCGCGAAGCTGATCAGCGCCTTTGTTTTCGCTACACGGATAGTACAATTTCACGTCTTCTAATATCTGTAATTTCAAGCTTCTAGCCTGCTCCTGTGACTGTACAGGTCGGTTTGTGTCAGACCTGGTCGGAAAACCTGAAGACTGGTTTTCTTGCGTCACGGCTCATTTATCTATCCATGGTGGGAGCAATCAGCATTTTGCTTCCATGTATTGTTTTTCTGGTGCTCGAAGTCTACGTTTTCTGTTCAGTAATATAATAAATGCACATTGTGCACTTTAGAAAAAGTGGATCTGATGGTGCTTTAAACTTTTGAGCTTTCTACATTCAATTTGATATAAGACTTCTTTTGTCTTTTGGTGGCTTTATAATTCTGACTTCTTTTGTCTTTTGGTGGCTTTATAATTCTGTGCCTTGTTTGATTGTTTTGATGTGTAATTTTTCCTTTCAGGTACCCGAACTGGAGGTAATGATTGGAGGCCATAGGAGATTGAACTATTTTCTGGGACCATAGAGATACTCAAACTTGAGCCTTGCCTGAGAAAACCAGCAATTTGGGTTTCTGACCCGGTCTGACACAAACCGGCCTATGCAGACACAGAAGCAGGCTAGAAGCTGGAAATATAGGATTTAAGAAGAAGAGGGATTGTACTATCTATTGAGTGAAAAACAAAGGTGCAGGTCAGCACAGCTGATCTGCGTCTTTGTTTTTCACATATCCAGGTTGTTGGTTTTCTGATACAACAGCTCATTTATAAGGGACCAGTATGAGATTTCACCAAGGGACCATCTTTACAGTTTCTACAAAAATAAGTACCTTCAAATATGTCATATACAGTTAGAAGTCAACAGTAGGAGAGAGAGAGTTCATCTTTACTGAGATGTCTGTACCTAAGATTTTCTGAGAACAAATAATCATTGATATAGATAAAGTGCCTTAAAAAGCCATATTTTAATGCATTTATAGTTCATAATTGTTTCAACTGATATGTTTTTCTGTATTATGTTACATGTATAGAAGCTAAAATTGTTGTATCGGAGGAAAGATTTTTACCGGAAAGCAATTTACATATATTGACAATATATATTTATTGATAACATTGTTGCTTTAATTAGATTGTTGTAACAAAATTGATAGTATTTTCAAAAAAGTCCAAAGTTTTATTAGCTCACCTAAGCTATGAGGCTCCCAAGGTGAGCTTATTGTATACTCATGCTCTTGTGTTTGTCTGTCTGTCAACCTTTTTGGACACTTTTGTCTGAGCCCACTTTGCCAAACTGACTTCATTCATGTGAAGCCTCCATTGGAAGGGAAGGAAAAGTTTGTGCAAAACTGGAGCATCATAGACTCAATGTCAGAGTCATTTGAGCCACCTCGTGGGAAAACCAACAATATAGTTTCCGAACAGGTCTTGACACAAACCGACCTGTACAAGCACAGAAAAGAGCTAGAAGCTTGAAATTTTGGATTTAGGAAGAGGAGGAAGTGTACTATCCGTGTAGCGAAAACAAAGGCGCTGATCAGCTTCGCGGTTACCGCTAAGCTGATCTGCGCCTTTGTTTTCACCTATGCAGATTGTTGGTTTTCCCATGTGGCAGCTCATTTATGTAAATTATGGCCTTCAGTTGTCTTGACCAATTCAGTTGTGTAATGTCAAATGGTCAAGCTTGTTTTTGTGTGTGTCAGGTGAGTGTTTTGTGGACCATCGGTCCCCTGGTTATTAACATAGGAGTGTTAACATGTTCTCCTAAAATTTTTAATTAGTAACAAGGTAATATGATAATAAGTGGGAATTTTAAGGGTCTAGGCTGCAAAGTAATCAAGTGACCTGGCCCCAAGGTTATGAAACTTTTTCATGCTCAATTGATTCAGAAATTTATCCTGCTAATATTGTTAAAATGCCAACAAGTTAACATTTGTCAGCAGGATATATTATTGCCATTGGTAATCTAAGCCTGAAATTTCTACCAGTTTTGGTTTTGGGGTTGATGAGCAGTTAGAATATTGTGCTCATCTGAGTTAAGCATGAAAAATGTTTTATAACCTTGGGGTCTGATTAATATGCCTTCTGTTGTCAAGGTACAAGTTGTGTATTAATATTTTGTGTGCCCATAGTAGGAGCTCTCTTTTTTTCTTTGATTTTTCTGTTTTTTCATCATTAAATAGAAATATGGTAGAAACAAACAGCATTTAATGATCTTTAATAGAAACTGATGTTAGTTTTTTTCTCATTGTTTCTTAAGGCCTTGTAGATTTTATATTTCACCCATATGTTCCATTCTTATCATTGTTAAAATCATCTTTCATATTTTTGAGCACCAAGTGTTCATTTTTATAAGGTTTCATTTTATGACAAATTTCCCAAAGCAAACAGAATAGGCCCAGATGGGAGGGCAAGTTCTGTGTTGCCTTATCTGGGGCTATACTGTTTACCTTAAAAAACAATGAGCCGCCTTGTGGGAAAACCAACAATGTGGTTTCCGAACAGGTCAGACACAAACCGACCTGTACAGTCACAGAAAAGAGCCAATTGCTTGAAATTTTGGATTTAAGTAGAAGAGGAACTGTAGTATCCGAGTAGCGAAAACAAAGGCGCTGATCAGCTCGCAGTTACTGCGAAGCTGATCTGCGCCTTTGTTTTCGCCTATGCAGATTGTTGGTTTTCCCATGCGGTGGCTCAAATCATAAGATTCCATTTTCTTTTTACATCATCTCCTGTATCCATGTACTTAGTCTCTGTACATTTTGAATCGTTATGTTTCATTCAGTTTTTAAAAGGCTAAGAGACCCAAGCAAATGTTTGAGAAATCACTTTTTGATGTTTGATTATGTGTATGTATAATTGTATACTCTCAGGATAAGACAAAACTATTTTCTATGTTAACACTATGAAGCCATAACAATCTTGCCTGTCAATGCAATGCATTTTAAGTTTTCTCTAATAGTAATAAATGTACTTAGAAAAACAATTGAAGGATATTTAATTTACGACATTCCATCCAATATATAAATTCAGTTTAATTTAAACTTTTGTCAACCTGCATACATTAATTAGTTCCATTAATCTGCTATAGAATTGCATGTTTTACTCAAGCATGCTTCAAAGGTTGAAGTACAGTACAGTTTCAAAAGGCATAATCCCCTAAATCGAAAGTTGGCCAAAAATTCTTTACATGTATCTTATTTTCTGTATGTAAAGTCACCACTGATTCTCGTATACAAGTGTCACATCTAATGTCAGCTACAATATCAATATCTTGTTGCTAGTAGTATAGTAGATCATAGTAGATTTGCAAAAATGGGTGAAATGTACCTTTGTTTCCAGACATGTTTTGTGTATCAATTTGTGTTCTGTATGTTACAGGGGTATAAAAGCTATTTGATTGTTCAAAAAGAACAAAATGAACAAACTGCAACCCCTGTTCTGGAAAGGGTTTGCATTTGAGGCATCTTGTGAGAAAACCAACAATTTGCGTTTCTGACCAGGTCCGACACAGACCAGTCTGTACTGTCACAGAAGAATGCTAGAAGCTTGAAACTTTGGATATAAGTAGCAGAGGAATGGTTCTATCCATGTTGCAAAAACAAGGGCACTGATCAGCTGTGCAGTTACTGCACAGCTGATCTGCACCTTTGTTTTTCGTATATAGGGCGGCTTATTAGCTCACCTGAGCCGTTAGGCTCACAAGGTGAGCTTATAGGATGGCCATGATCCGGCGTCCGTCCGTCCGTCCGTCCGTCCACAATTTCAAAGATCTTCTCCTCTGAAACCACTTGGCCAATCAAAGCCAAATTTTATATGAAGCATCTATAGGAAGGGGGAACCAATGTATATATAAATAATCCAGGTCACATGACCAAGATGGCCGCCATGCCCATATATGGTAAAAACCTTTAAAAATCTTCTTCTCCAGAACCCAAAGGCCTAGGATCTTGAAACTTGGCATGTAGCATAAGTGACTCAAGGTCCACAATGTGTATATAAATAATGACCTTAGAATGACCTTGACCTATTATACGGCAAGGTCAACATAGGTCGCCAATGCATTTGAATGGGGAAAACTTTTAAAATGTCATTTAAAGTGAAAGTCTTGCAGGAAATGGGCAGTAGGGCTGAATATTTATGATTCTGAAACAAATTGGACCCCAGGGGCTCATATGCCCCCACCCCGGGGCAATATTCATGTATATCTCCATAATAGTCAAACATCATCTCCTCTGAAACCGCTTGGCCAATCAAAGCCAAATTTTATATGAAGCATCTATAGGAAGGGGGAACCAATGTGTATATATATAATACAGGTCACATGACCAAGATGGTCGCCATGCCCATATATGGTAAAGACCTTTAAAAATCTTCTTCTCCAGAACCCAAAAGCCTAGGATCTTGAAACTTGGCATGTAGCATAAGTGACTCAAGGTCCACAATGTGTATATAAATAATGACCTTAGGATGACCTTGACCTATTTTATGGCAATGTCAACATAGGTCGCCAATGCATTTGAATAGGGAAAACTTTTAAATGTCATTTAAAGTGAATGTCTTGCAGGAAATGGGCAGTAGGTCTGAATATTAATGATTCTGAAAAAAAAGGACCCCAGGGGCTCATCTGCCCCCACCCAGGGGCAATATACATGTATATCTCCATAATATTCAAACATCTTCTCCTCTGAAACCACTTGGCGAATCAAAGCCAAATTTTATGTGAAGCATCTATGGAATGGGGGAATTAATGTATATATAAATTATTAGCTCACCTGAGCCGTTAGGCTCACAAGGTGAGCTTATAGGATGGCCATGATCCGGCGTCCGTCCGTCGTCCGTCCGTCGTCCGTCCGTTCACAATTTCAAAGATCTTCTTCTCTGAAACCGCTTGACCAACCAAAGCCAAATTTTATATGAAGCATCTATAGGAAGGGGGAACCAATGTGTATATAAGAAATCCAGGTCACATGACCAAGATGGCCGCCATGCCCATATATCGTAAAAACCCTTCAAAAATCTTCTTCTCCAGAACCGGTGGACTGATTTCAATGAAACTTGGCATGAAGCATTGATGGCTCAAGCACTACAATGTGTATATAAATCATGACCCTGTGATGATCTTGACTTATTTTACGGCAAGGTCAACATAGGTCGCCAATGCATTTGAATGGGGAAAACTTTTAAAATGTCATTTAAAGTCATTTAAAGTGAAAGTCTTGCAGGAAATGGGCAGTAGGACTGAATACTAATGATTCTGAAAAAATTGGACCCTAGGGGCTCATATGCCCCCACCCCGGGGCAATATACATGTATATTACCATAATATTCAAACATCATCTCCTCTGAAACCGCATGGCCAATCAAAGCCAAATTTTATGTGAAGCATCAATAGGAAGGGGTAATCAATGTGTATATAAATAATTCAGGTCACATGACCAAGATGGCCGCGATGCCCATATATGGTAAAAACCCTTCAAAAATCTTCTTCTCCAGAACAGGTAGATCGATTTCAAAGAAACTTGGCATGAAGCATCGATGGCTCAAGCACTACAATGTATATATAAATCATGACCCTGTGATGACCTTGACTTATTTTACGGCAAGGTCAACATAGGTCGCCAATGCATTTGAATGGGGAAAATTTTTAAAATGTCATTTAAAGTCATTTAAAGTGAAAGTCTTGCAGGAAATGGGCGTAGGACTGAATATTAATGATTCTGAAAAAAAATTTGGACCCCAGGGGCTCATATGCCCCCACCCCGGGGCAGTATACATGTACATTACCATAATATTCAAACATCATCTCCTCTGAAACCGCTTGGCCAATCAAAGCCAAATTTTATGTGAAGCATCAATAGGAAGGGGTAATCAATGTGTATATAAATAATCCAGGTCACATGACCAAGATGGCCGCGATGCCCATATATGGTAAAAACCCTTCAAAAATCTTCTTCTCCAGAACAGGTGGATCGATTTCAAAGAAACTTGGCATGAAGCATTGATGGCTGAAGTACTACAATGTGCATATAAAATATGACCCTGTGATGACCTTGACCTTTTTTTACGGCAAGGTCAACATAGGTCGCCAATGCATTTGAATGGGGAAAACTTTTAAAATGTTATTTAAAGTGAAAGTCTTGCAGGAAATGGGCAGTAGGACTGAATATTAATGATTCTGAAAAAAATTGGACCCCAGGGGCTCATCTGCCCCCACCCCGGAGCAATATACATGTATATTACCATAATATTCAAACATCTTCTCCTCTGAAACCGCTTGGCGAATCAAAGCCAAATTGTATGTGAAGCATCTATGGAATGGGGGAATTAATGTATATATAAATTATCTAGTTCACATTTAACCAAGGTGGCTGCCATGCCCATATATGGTAAAAACCCTTCAAAAATCTTCTTCTCCGAATTTTGAGGACCGATTTCAAAAAAACTTGGTATGAAGCACCAATGGCTGAAGTACTACAATGTATATATAAATCATGACCCTGTGGTGACCTTGACCTATTTTACGACAAGGTCAACATAGGTCGCCAATGCATTGGAATGGGGAAAACGGGGGGAACCAATGTGTATATTAATAATCTAAGTCACATGACCAAGATGGCCACCATGCCCATATATGGTAAAAACCCTTCAAATATCTTCTTCTCTGAAACCAATCGATTGATTTTAATGATTTCACTTGGCGTGAAGCATCCATGGACAGAATATTGATTAGTCTGAAAAAAGAAAACGGCCCAAGGGCTTCAGGGGTTAAATACCATAATATTCAAACATGTTTATTGGTATATGCAGCAGACTCAGGTGAGCGTTTACAGGACCATTGGTCCTCTGGTTTAATAATTGGACTGGAAATTTTGTGCTTGTGACTTTGGGGTATAAGGGGTAGTTACATATGGCAGGTTACTGTATTGTAACCAGTGATGCGTAAAATCATTTTGTTCTACCAGATTCATTGATAATTTTGTTGGAAAAACTTGTCTCATTTGTGATACAGCCGAACAGTTTAATATCCTTCATTTGTTTTTCTGAATATACTTTTTTCATATGGTCTAACATTTACTAAGATAAGGGCTGTTTATTTGCTACTGTAAGATTTTGTTTTATTTGGTACAGTGCTTGTGTAATGCTACACAATAAATGAGCCGCCTCGTGGGAAAACCAACAATGTGGTTTCCGAACAGGCCCAACACAGACCGACCCGTATGGTAAGAGAAGCAGGCTAGAAGCTTGAAATTTTGGATTTAAGTAGAAGAGGAATTGTACTATCCGAGTAGCGAAAACAAAGGCGTGATCAGCTTCGCGGTTACCGCGAAGCTGATCTGCGTCTTTGTTTTCGCATATGCAGATTGTTGGTTTTCCCATGTGGCGGCTCAAATACTTTCTAGTTCATTCTATCTTTAATAGAAGCTGCGGGTACGGCTTTTACAATGCATTTAATTCGTTATTGAAATTGGTTTAGTTATTCTTATTAAGATTGTTGGTATGATACATGTATATGGATATTTTCTATTGTTCAACATGAGCATACAAAGCTAAAATTAGAAGAAAAAACATATTATCTCCAAGAAAAAGGTTCTTAATTTTCAGCTGTTGATTTTTTTTTGTGCAGTTGAAAATTGGAAAGTGTAAAAATGCAGTATTATTTGATAGAATATTTGATAGAATATGATTGAGAATACTCATACAGAGCTTTGGTTCTTGCACAAATAATTTGGTATACAAGCCTTGCCAGAAAGTTAATTTCATAGTTTATGATAAAGCTATTTATCTATGTGAGGTAACAAAGTCTAATTGAATGATTCAAGCAGAACATATCATTTAATCCTCTGTGATTAAAGGACCGTCCTTGATTAAAAAAAAATAAAGTGCCTTTGGATTTTAGAAGCTTGTTAAAACTGTTGCATGTTAAAAGATGTATGTTTGTTTTCTTTTATGAATAACTTGTGTATATAGCAGAAATTTATTCTTGTATAATAGAATTGACCATAATTTGTTGTGTATCATCATCATATCCATTTAATATAGTCCATGGTCCCAAGGTTTGGACTTATTTGATGTTTTTGTCACAAGAAACCATTGACAAGACCTCCAGGGAAGTTAAAGATATATGAGCCTGTGCATAAGAAAACCAACAGTTTGCTTTCTGACCAGGTCTGACACAAATCAGCCTGTACAGTCACAGTAGATGGCTGGAAGCTTGAAATTTCAGGTTTAAGAAAAAAAAGAATTGTACTATCCTTGTAGCGAAAACAAAGGCGCTGATCAGCTTCGCAGTTACTGCGCCTTTGTTTTCGCCTATGCAGATTGTTGGTTTTGTCATGCACTGGCTCATATATTTGCAGAGTCTGTTCAGTTGTTCAGTTAAGGACCTTAGCCTTGACTTGGACAATTCCAAGGTTTGTCTGGGCCTTCTCTGGGTACCAATGTTACTGGTGTTGTCATTCACATACTCATTTTATTTTCATTATTCTGATGGGAGATTTAAAAGAAAGGTAATGCGATCCATTGGGAATTTAGTATATGTTCAACTTGCCTTCAGAATAATGGATTGTTCATTAATGTTTCTTTATACTCATGCTTGTTTACCTGTTTTACCAAAAACATTCCAAATACTTTGAAATCAGGTGTTCACGGAACATGAATGCCTTTAAAGGTCTTTCAATATCTTTTTTAACATATAGACAATATCATTAGCTTTATAGTGTAAATGCATTTGAATGTTGAGAGTTTCATTTACTTGAATGATAAGTTTTTGATCAGAGTAAAGAATATTTCTCAGAAACTGCATGCAATTCTAGACAGTTTCTTTCAAACACAGAATGCTGTAATAAAACAGCTTTATAATTATTTAAGGATAAAAATAATTGTTTCAAATTTAAATGACAATTTTTTTATCAGATTTTTTAATTAAACTCCTGTCTTAAAAAAGACTTTTGATTGAGTTCAGACATGGACGTTTGCCCATATAATGAAGCACATCATGAAAATGATAACCTTTATTATTAAGCTGTTTCCAGGAGTGATGCAAACAAGACTGAGTAGTCTAAAAGAATGTTATGCAGCAGTCTGAAAGACTACATGTATCTTGTTTACTATTTTTAAAATCATTTAATCCTGGCGTCCCTTTTATGGGACATAGGCAAACAGAATAGCCCCAGATGTGACGCCACAGAACGCTGCATCCCATCTGGGGCTATTCTGTTTGCTTTGAGAATTTTCATCGAAAAATTGAATAAAATTTAAAAATCACTCCTGACGCCCCTATAAATGACAGTGGACTTAACCAAATGATAATGATGGGAAAATCCATTGGTCAAATATGGGTTAATCTTAAGATTTTTCTCAAGTTTCCATATGGTGCAGCTCATAAGAATAGTTTCAAAGTTTTTACCTCGTTCCTTTGTTTGCACGGTTGTGAGATATGATTGTTAGCCTTCTAAAGATTGTCATATTGTATTCAGGGAAACTCGGTGAACACCGCGCTCTTGTTGATCTAACAGGTTGATTGCATTAAAAAGGGTAAAAATTCAAACATTCTGGATTTCAGTGCCAGTTTTCTACAGATTGCTCTAAACAGTGATCTGAGCAAGATTGTGGTATTAGCAGAGTTTCTCGAACTGAATGGAACAGAGAAAGAATATAGGTAGTGAAAACTGAAGGATAGTTTTGTAACATTGTATTATTCCTCTGACACAGCCCTTTTATTTTTATTTTTTTTTATGGACTAAGGCCAAATTTTCATCAGTTTTCATTACATATATTCTTCTGCTAACTGTTTTGTCATAATCTTATTACATTTCAAACTGCAAAATATTTTTGTATATATTTGTATATCATAATATATTATTTTTCCTGTAAATGTAAATATATTCAGACCAAACTATGTTAGGGAACATTCATTGAAATATTTCTGTATATTTCTCGTAATCCAATGCATTGTCAAAACACTCACATTACGCATAATCATTTTTTTTTTCTTTTTCTTTTTTTTTTTTTTTTGTTAATCATAATTCTATGTATATGGTATTGTGATGCATATGTGTTTGTCCAAAGAATTTTAGCAGCCCTTCTATAACAAAACACATCCCCAACTTTGGGGTTTTCCTTTTGATGTGGAACAGGTGTAAAAATAGTTTTTTTTCTTGTCTTTAAATTGTCAAACAAAATTTTTGCTTATGCTAAAATGGAACATTTATGTTCAGTTTTGACTAACCTGTGTTCAAGGGGGTTCTTGAAGACAGTCAGAATTCATTTAAAAATATATGAGCCGCCTTGTGGGAAAACCAACAATGTGGTTTCCGAACAGGTCTGACACAAACCGGCCTGTACAGCTACAGAAGCAGGCTAGAAGCTTGAAATTTTGGAGTTAAGTAGAGGAGGAATTGTACTATCCGAGTAGCGAAAACAAAGGCGCTGATCAGCTTCGCGGTTACCGCGAAGCTGATCTGCGCCTTTGTTTTCGCCTATGCAGATTGTTGGTTTTCCCATGGGGCAGCTCATATATAATTACATGTATTTAGAAAGATATTACAAGCTTTTCAACATAGGAATAATTCATAAAGTCTCAGTCTTTGTTCGATGACACCATAACTGTCCATTATTGGTTATTTCTATTAAAAATTGTCACAAGGACACAAATTCTCAGTGGGCACAATTGTTTTGTGGTGTCTTGTTTTTGTTGTCTCAGTATATGTATGTATGTCTTGTAAGCTAATCCAGATATCTTTAATATATGCAGTACGAACAAAAACTATTTCAGATATTTTAGAAGAAAAAAAAACTAGACAAGATTATATACCTACAGCATTATAAAGAAGAGTATGATTATGTGCTTAATTTTTTGAGAGTGTCAAGATTTTTTTTGCCAATTTTACAATGGGATTAATAGGGAAATATTTGGGACAATTACTGAATCTTCTGTTACTCTACTGAAAATTTATTGAATTGAGTGAAAAGTGGCTCATGTTAAGAATAATTATTGTCGCTTTATCATTGAAAATTGCATGGAAATATTTTCATTCAATAAAAAGCAAAACAAATGTGAAAGCTTTTACAGTAAGTCTATGGGAAAATTTCGGCTGGTGATTAATTTTGACCAGATTATATTTGCACCCAAGACATTCTGTGAAGAGACTCGTGATATTGGTTACCGTAACAGCATTTTATTGTGCCATAAGGCAGAGTGGGCACAAAAGTATAAAGCAAGAAATGCACTCTTGAAATCGTGCCATATACTTCAATGCACTCAATCTCTTGCCAATAAAAAGACACTTAATAGACAAGTTTAAATTTTTAGTATATTTTTATGCTTTTGTATAAAACACTTTCACCATAATCTAGTTCATAGCACACAGGTAACCCCCAGACATGACTTCTTGAAAAAATGAGGCCAGAATCGGGTCACATACTGTATGTGCACTTTTTGCTCTTTAAATAAGTTGTTGTTGATGTAATAGGTTAAAATGATCAATGGTGCACTGAAATGATCTGAAAAATTATTGGCATTTGAGCTTTTGCATGAGAAAACCAACTACCTGAATTTCCTACCAGGTCTGACACAAACGGGCCTGTACAATCTCAGAAGCAGGCTAGAAATTTCAGGTTATCTACTGTCTATGGTTTTTCTGATGCGGCAGCTCATTTGTATTGAACAGCAGGGCGACTTGTCAGCAGATTTTGTGTGCATTTCTGATAGCATTTGGTTCATGCTTATTTTTCTGATATGTGTTTTGATAATTCCGAAAATTTAAGCCATATTTTTGCTTTGTATGTGTAATATTATAATGTATACATACCTTAACTTCTGCCGCTGGCTAAATCATACAATGAACTTGGAAATAATTCTACTGTACCTTGGAATAATCCATTCCTTATACATGTATAGCAAAACTATTTACACATGCTATTTGTGACATACACTTTTATGCATGCTATTTGTGACATACTCTGTTACACATGCTATTTGTTATGCACCAGTCACCACTGCCCCACCACCTATTGGGATGGGTGGGGATTATGACTTTCAGCTTTCAGTGCCCTGCTATAAGCCCCAGGCCCAGAGGACAAACTGGAGAAAGCATTGCTCTTTACTTTGCCCTTTGCAATATCTCCCGTGGGCAGGGATCCTAATGTCAAAATCTCAATTTACCTTCACTGTTGGGACGATCAAAAAGTAATTGCCCCACACTCTAGATCGGTTAACATCCTCCACCCTTCCCTGTAGGGGTGGGGGCAGTGGTAACAAATGACTGATGCATTACATACTCTGTTACACATGCTGTTTGTGAAGGTATTGTTGTTCTGTCTTGTACCAGCTCAGCAATTATGGCATTTTTCCACAATGCTGATCCGAAAAGGCTCAGACCAGCATGTACATCTTTCTGTTCCCCACTAGAAAAAGGAAGAATTGCTCTTCCCCTGTTGAGTTTATGATCCCTTGCAAACAAAACAGATGTCTGCTTTGTCTTTTGTTGTTCATGAGATTCAATTTCTATATTCTTAATTTCATGACTTAAGCTATCAACTTAGCAAGGTGATGTCTGAATTTCAGAATCCCAGAACGTAGTTTTGGTCAAAAATTTATGTAGAGAAAAAATGGCGGCCCCCGTGGCCGAGCGGTTAAGAGCGCTGTTTCTTAATCACTTGATCATCTCAACGCTGTGTCTGGTGTGGATTCTAACCCCGCTCTGGCCACGTGAGACAAGCCAAGTTCTGCTTGCAGGTGTGCCAGGTGGTTTTTCTCGGGGTTCTCCCGTTTTCGCCCCACCTACTGATTGGCCCATCTCATATGAGCTGAAACAATCTTGAAAGGGACGCAAAACTGAGTAATAAATATAATGTAGAGAAAAAATGCCATAATCTTTGTGTTTGGTTGTTTGTTGAATAATTGTTTTTGTCAGTTGAAATGCAACACTTCTTGTGCCTTTTGGTTTCTTACTTTAAAAAGTGATTTTTAACTGTTAATTGTTACAACCAAAACATGATTTTAACTATTATAATAAATGTTTTATAGTGAACAAGTCTTGGAATGTTTCCTCCTTCCTGTGATAAAAATCCCTGTGTAGACACTGGTACATCTTCATAGGCTAAACTGTTTAGCCTGTTTCGCATCAATCCTTTGGCTGCTGCCTCATGCCATTTACCACCAGATGGCAAGCATATAAGTTATCAAACAAATATGCAAACAATTCAGACCATGGCAGTTACTTGATGAAGTTAAATTGGTTATCTTGTAATAAACAGAAGACTGCTCTCAAAACAAAGTATACATGTACAATTAAGAATTACAGTTCTCAAGTTATTTATCTCATTGAGCTTCACAAAGGTATAAGGTTTCATAATAAGCTTTAAGACATAAAATTGCAGGTACCTGCCATGGTCTGAATGGGAACAGCAAATTACAAGCCCTGCATCCCTCAAACACTGGAGAAAAATACCTAATTTCAACTGCTTGCATCAAGTTCAGAGCTTTTAGTTTACACTAAAAACACTGAAATCAGCAGGCTTGCTGAATATTGGCATCCCTGTATAGCTGTTAACTGGGATGTTTAAAGCAACAATTCAAAGAAACAAACAGACCAATAAAACTTTAGCTAACCTGAGCTGTTAGGCTCATAAGGTGAGGGTACAGGATACCCAGGCTCCCTCGTCCATCGTCGTTTACAATGTTCAAATATCTTCTCTGAAACTGCTGGGCCAATCAAAGCCAAACTTCATGTGGAGTATCTTCAGGAAGAAGGAACAAATATTTATATAATTGGCCCTGGTCACATGACCAAGATGGCTGCCAGGGCTATAAAAAGCCAAAACCTTTAAAAACTTCTCCATAACCATAAGGCCTAGGATCTTGGAACTTGGCATGTAGCATCAGGGTCTCAAGCTCTACAAAAGTTATATAAATCATGATTAGTCAAATGGGCATTTGAATGGGGAAAATTGGTAAAATGGCATTAAATGGGGGGAAATTTGCTGGGAATATGAAAATGGACAAAATATTTCTGTTTGTGAAAAAAATTTGGCCCCAAGGGGTTGTATGCTCCTGACCCAGGACAAAATCCATGTAATGGTCATCTGTACTTTAAACATCTCTGAAACCACTTGGCTAATCAAAACCAAATCTCATAGGTAGCCTTCTTGCAAAGGGTCACATGACACCTGATGGTTGCTAGGGCTTTATACAACAAAATGGATAGATTATTTGTTAATCTGCCAAAGGCTGACCCGGGGTTATGCACAAGGAGATCTCAGGTGAGCTGTCCTCTGTTTTTAGCTCACTTGAGCCATTGGACTCACAAGTTGAGCTTATAGTATACCCATGCTCCTCCGTCCTTCATCGTTCACACTTTTCAAATATCATCTTCTCTGAAACATCTGGGCCAATCAAAGCCAAACTTCATGTGGAGCATCCTTAGGAAGGGGGAACAAACAATTATATAAATGATCCAGGTCACATGACCAAGATGGCCGCCATGGCTATAAATAGTAAAAACCTTTAAAAATATTCTCCTCCAGAACCAGAAGGCCTATAATCTTGAAACTTGGCATGTAGCATTTAGGACTCAAGCTCTACAAAAGTAATATAAATCATGGCCCTTGTATGACCTTGACCTGTTTTACGGCAAGGTCAACTTAGGTTGCCAATGCATTTGAATGGGGAAAATTAGTAAAACGTAATTAAATGGGGGGGGGGGGGGTGGACTTGCTGGGAGTATGCAAATGGTAGATTTATGTTTATGAAAAAAATTTTGTCCCCAGGGGGTTGTCTGCCCCTGTCCCAGGGCTATATACATGTATATGACCATAATATTCAAACATCTTCTCTAAAACTGCTTGGCCAATCAAAGAGCATTGTTAGGAAGAGGGAATGAAAGTTTGTATAGCTCGGCAAATGGGTCACTGTATGGGCGGCAACTTTAATATTCATATCTTGGCGTGGTCGGCTAGTCCATCTGTTCAAGTAGGGAGATAATAGAAAAGTCAAATTCAGTCAGCCTAGAGCGCTGTCACATATTTTACCGTTAAGGATCAGCTACCTATTTTGTCCAATCCAGTAAACTAGACAAACTCGGATTTTCATTTTAACGGACAACATGTGAGTTGAGTCTTTCAACTGTATACCTTTAGCTTTTACCTAGGTCAAAAGTAGACCATACCCAATAACGTATTCATAAGGTAACGCCCATACAGTGACCTGTTTGCCGAGCTATATAAATGGTCAAGGTCACATGACCAAGATGGCCGCCATGGCTATAAAATAGCAAAAACCTTTAAAAATCTTCTCCAGAACCAGAAGGCCTATTATTTTGAAACATGGCATGAAGCATCAGGCAATAGAGCTCTACAAAGTTTATATAAGTCATGACCCTAAGATGACCTTGACCTATTTCACAGCAAGGACAAAATAGGTCGCCTATGCATTTGAATGGGGAAAATTGTTATAATGGGATTTGAGGGCAAAACTTGCAGGACTTGGGTAAATGAACTGGAGCTTTAAGATTCTGAAAAGAATTTGGACCCCAGGGGTGGGTCTGCCCCTGCCCCGGGGCATTATACCTATACAACCATAATATTCAAAGATCCTCTCTAAAACCACTTGGCCAATCAAAGTCAAATTTTATAGGAAGCATCTCATGAAGGGGGAACCAATGTGATTATAAATAAACCAGGCCACATGACAAAGATGGCCACCATGCCCATATATAGTAAAACCCTTCAAAAATCTTTGCAGGAACTGCTGAATCTATTGCAATGAAAATTGATATGTAGCAACTGAGACTAGAGTACTACAATGCATGTATAAATCATGATCCTGTGATGACCTTGACAGATTTTACGGCAAGGTCAATATACGTCACATATTGCAGAAAACTGTCAAAATGACACTGAAGGGAAAAACTTCCAGGAAATGGGCAAGTGGGCAGACTATTTATGAATTTGAAAAAGAAATTAACCCCAGGGGGTATTCTGACCCTGTCCTGGGGCTATATACATGTATATGACCATTACAGTCAAACAAGTTGATTGGTATATCTCAGATCTCAGGTGAGTGTTTACAGGACCATTGGTCCTCTGGTTGTTTTTGTTTTTCTCGCGGCTATAACAAGGTCTACAAAGGACTGAAAGGAAGACAAGACTTATTTTCATCTTTTTTGTTTTCACTGACATGGACAGCATGATTAGGTGAAAAATGTAAGCAAAACAATGACAACATAAACAAAAGTCATGCCTGTTATCCAAAGGCCACCAACATGACAGAGAACAACCAATGCAGATGAAATCAACTGACAATTGGGAGTGATACCTGCCACAGATAATAATGATCCACGGCAAGTTGTTCCCACACAGGTATTTGCATCCTATAGTAGCATACTATTTCCATCTGCATGGGTTCTGTCTTGTTGGTCTCTCTGAATTAAACCAGTATGATACTGGAGTAATTTCTATCTAGCACATGTAATCCTGATGCTTTTTTGTGACTTGAAAAGTTGAAAATCCAGCGTTTACCGTAATTAATATCAAAATTTCTTAATTGCTAAATAATAAGACAATATGCCAACACCCTCAAGTCAAATACTCTACTCTAGAATCCTTTTGATTACTGCAAATTCTGATCAATTTCATAAAACTTTTTTCAGGCTTGTCTCCACTGAGCATAAAACTGATCATGCTCCTAAATGTTAAAATGTCACTGGCTGTAGGCATTTTTATATGGATTAGCAGGACATAAAACTATCAAGAATTGATAGCATAGAAAAGCTTGGTCCTTTCTAAATATTTAGGAGCCATTAAAACTTTATGCACAGTTGAGTTGAGCATGAATAACATTTTACAATTTTAGAGCCCTATTCTTCTGAACACAGTGATGTATTGCCACAACTTTAACACACTTAAAAAGTAAAATTCCACAGTTTCAAGTAGTTTGACTCGTAGGTCTTGGTGGCAATGCGTAAGGTGCTCCCAGAAACTGGTCAGCTATCCTCCCGGCCTCTCTGAAGCTGCTGAGCATGGCACCGTGCACAGTGGCAGGGTAGTTCCTAATCGTGTGCTCTCCGGCGAAGAACAGTCTGGGCAGGGCTCCCTGCTGTGGGGAGATGGGCGTGGCCATCAGGTCATAGTCATTACCTGTAAATTATTATTAGAAAATTTAGATTTACAGGGTTTTAATCATTACAAGGTACAAACTAAACCGATCACATTCATCACATGCATCACGTTCATTTCGGGCAAAAATCAGAACTTTTTTTTTTTTACAAAACTAAGAGAAACATTTGAGCCGCCTCAAGAGAAAACCAACAACCTGCATAGGCGAAAACAAAGACGCAGATCAGCTTCGCGGTAACCGCGAAGCTGATCAGCGTCTTTGTTTTCGCTACATGGAAAGTACAATTCCTCTTCTTTTTTAGTCCAAAATTTCAAGCTTCTAGCTGTCTTCTGTGCTTCTACAGCCCGGTTTGTGTTCGACCTGTTCGGAAACCACATTGTTGGTTTTCCCACGAGGCGGCTCATTTGCTGATTCCATACATTCAATCTGTGGTTCTAAGTAAACACCTAACAAAAGTTTATGGCAGAAATCTCGATGTAATTCTTTTACCATTCACCGTCAAAGGAGTTTCGGCAGACTTGAAGTGTAAATTGCCTCTGAAAGACTTCTCTTAATTTTATAAGGGGGATCTTTCAAATATGCATACCTGATGATCCAGCTGCAACAAAGGAGTAGGACCCTCTAGACCAGGGATCTGCCCTCCATCTGGTTACTAGGGTTTCCTTGGGCTGAAATGATTATAATTCAATAAATGAGCCGTCTCGTGGGAAAACCAACAATGTGGTTTCCGAACAGGTCTGGCACAAAACAGCCACACAGTCATAGAAGCAGGCTACAAGCTTGAAATTTTGGAGTTAAGTAGAGGAGGAATTGTAATATCCGAGTAGCGAAAACAAAGGCGCTGATCAGCTTCGCGGTTACCGCGAAGCTGATCTACGCCTTTGTTTTCGCCTATGCAGATTGTTGGTTTTCCCATGGGGCGGCTCAAATGCTATAATTTAAGCATCTGTGTGGTTTCAGATAAGCAACTTTTCTAAACTGCGAGGACCAAATTTTAAATATGTAACAGACACTTTACATCTAAAAAAACAGATATTATAGTAAATCTTTATTGGCAAACATTTCCAACAAACGGTAACTTAGTGATGTTCATAATCAAAATCTCCTTAACAGCAAGAAAAAATTTATAATCACTTTACCTGAGGTACAGCATTGTTTCCAAAAATTCCTTTGAGAACAACAATAGTCCTTCCCACAATGACATCATCACTGACATTTTCCATGATGGCCGCCGCCTCTCCCGCCACTAAGGCCAGCAAGACAGGGGCCTTGTAGAGATTCCAGAAGAGAAATAGTTCACCACGGCTGGCGGTAGTCTGACCCACATGGCCAAACAGGTTGGTGTTGGGGTCCCAGAACACTCGGTCAAAACATAGCACTACCTGAAATACAAATGTTTCAGTTCGTTGGCTGATTTTGGGTTTAAAGTCCCACCAATGGCTAAAGTCATACAGAAACTGGACCTCTGTAACTGCATGTGATCAACGCCTTACCTTACCCTACCCTTAACAGATTGAGTAATCCCTTTCTTCTTAAATCTGAAATTTTATATTGACTTCTTCTTTGACTGTACAGGCCAGTTTGTATCAGATACAGAAACCCTAATAACAGTTATCTCATGATATGGACTATATACGGAAAATTTCCTTCTAATTATAATAATTTATACTGCCACATAAAAGGTGTGACCGTACCTTGTTCAGATTACCAAAGCCCATTCTCTGTATAGCAGCAGCCTTCCACTCTGGCAATGGTGGCATAAACTGTACACTGTTGAGACCTGATCCCCTCACACACTCCTTCAGTACCCCCAGGGGGTAACCAAATACCAGACCCTCTGACACACACACTTAGGTCTTACCTTATTCAGATTTCCAAAACCCATTCTTTGTATGGCTGCAGCCTTCCACTCTGGCAATGGTGGCATAAACTGTACACTGTTGAGACCTGACCCCCTCACACACTCCTTCAGTACCCCCAGGGGAAGGGTACACAATACTGCATCTCCCTTGAAGGTCTGGGGATTGGTGTTGTTTTTAGCATTGCTGGTCACTACTTCAACTCCTAGTAAATGAGAAAAAATTTAGAACTAGATCAAGTTTCAATAAGTTCTGAGAAAAAAAAATTGTGTGTGCCTTTCTTTTTGTGAATATTCTAATTTCAATATATAAGCAAGCTCTTCAATTCATCAGCTAGTGCTCACGCAGTCGTAATAAAAGCATATTGAAAGTTTTAATTAGCAAGAACTTTTATGCACAAGCCAGCAAATTTGCGAAAATACAGTACTTGTGAACAATTCTGAAGTTTGTTTTTTCTTTCAATGAATACCAATTTTAGAGCTTTTTGTGACAAAGGGCTCGGATCAGTTCACACAGAAGATAGCAGACACTTGAACATTTGACAAATCTTTGTTCTGAAGACAAGTATTTGTGACTTTTATACTTAAATTTGCTAGCCAGTATAACTAGCAAACAGTGAAGTCACTTGAATTTTTCTACACTGTTCATGGTAGTTGATCTGTCCAAAAACTTAAAAACTTTGGGAAAACAGCTGACAAAAAGTTAAGAACTGGCCTACCCGAGGTACTACATCTGACTTGTCTAACCGCTGTGTTCATTTTGATATCTAAACCCTCGGCCATCGCTACTGGTACCACTGAGTAACCATTTCTTACTGAAAATATATAAATTGAAATGCTCAACCTTATTCATAACATAATAAAGTTGCAGAAGACCAGCAAAAGGGAGTATTAGATGATAAATGAGCCGTGTCTTGAGAAAACCAACAATGTGGTTTCCGAACAGGTTTGACACAAACTGAGCTGTACAAGCATAGAAGATGACTAGAGATCAGAAATGTTGTATTTAGAAAGAAGAAGAATTGTACTATCTGTGTAACGAAAACAAAGGCGCCTTTGCTGTGAAGCTGATCTGCATATGCAGATTGTTGGTTTTTTCATGCTGTGGCTCAAATTGATAATAATAAAGGCTAAGTTTTGCTTATCTCTTCATAACAATCTGTAGTGGATGCTCGTTACAATTACCTCTACCCTATAAATGAGCCGCCTCATGGGAAAACCAACAATGTGGTTTCCGAACAGGTCCGACACAAACCGGTCTGTACAGTCATAGAAGCAGGCTAGAAGCTTGAAATTTTGGAGTTAAGTAGGAGGAAATGTATTATCCGAGTAGCGAAAACAAAGGCGCTGATCAGCTTCGCGGTTACCGCGAAGCTGATCTGCGCCTTTGTTTTTGCATATGCAAATTGTTGGTTTTCCCATGAGGCGGCTCAAATAGTGTTACAATGAGGTTACCCAAAACGTAGGTATGAATAACTAACTCATAAATCTAAGTAGTACAATAACATGCATATTTTTCAGCTTTTCTGTGCTTGATTATTTTTTGCATATATCATACAAGATGCCAGTGAAAACCATTTATACATGTACTAATAAACTTCCACCATTTTAAGAGAAAACAATGTGAATAGCTAAACTCTTACCAGTGAGGTGGGATCCTGAGAATTCAAAGTCGTCATCCTGGTCCCAGTGTTTCAGTGATAGTAATGACAGGGGTGTGGCGTTGGCAAACTCCAAGTTCGCAAAGTGCCAGTCCAGGATCTGACGGTCTCGAGATGACAAATATACATCACTGAAATTAATGACTAACGGGTTTAAAACAAGGCAACACACAAACTAAGCTGTATTGTCACAAATGGCAAGATACTTGAAACTGAGAATAATGAAGAACAAGAAATGTATGTAACATATCATTATCATATGATAACAGCAAAGCTGATCAAGGCCTTTGTTTTCTTTCAAGCTAAACTAAAATCACCTTTTAATACCCACCTCATAATTTAAGAACTTGCATGTACCTTTTATCTGAATGACCTAGACATTTTAAATTACCTTGGAGGATTAGCTTCTAAATCTTGAATCTTTTCTTCTATTTCTTTCTGTTGGACAACAAGCTGGTCATACTCCTATAGATGGACAAAATTGTATTATGCATTTTTTCTTCAAGTGGATTATCAAGTCAAATATGTGAGATGTCAGAGAATATACACTCCCGGTAAAAAAATAACAACATATTCCGCGTTTCTCCGCAACCATGGCAAACGCGAAATTTTTATTTCTCGGAGAAACACCGCGAAATAAGCCAGGTAGACGAAATCGTCTGCGCGAAATTTCGCGGTGTTTCTCGGTGAAATTTCTCGGTGTTTCTCCGAGAAAGGTAATTACCTGGATTTATCGATAAAACTCTTTTTCTCGGAGTTTCTCGGAGGAATTTAAAAGACAAATGCATGTTTATAATTTTTGAATAAATATAAAACAATAAATTAAAAAAATTAATAAGTATTTGCAAGTATGAAACTTGCAGATGTTACGTATTTGTTTAGATGGCTTATAATCCACATAAATATATTCTTGATTACATTAAAATTTATGATGACCTTTGTCACTTGTGTTGCTTTTCACATCATCCATGATTATTCGATCTTTGAACAGAAGAATGGAAGCGAAAAAATCATTTAAAAATCAAGGGCGTCATTAAAAATTCGTGCCTTGAGCATTGTCCTTTCCGACAAAGAATAAAATTACCACACTTCTAATGACTATGTGGATAATCAGAATCATTTTCATTGAATGAATAAATAAGTTTAATGACATTTGATCAAAGGTATTTAATTATGTACAATAGCAATGATTTAACAGGCGGTTTACTTTAATTATGTCAGGATAAACACAAGTCATCAAAATAACATGAATATACCGGCCGGAGATCGAAATCGCAACTTTTTTTTTTCAAAGCGAACGCACTATCTATACATGTAAAACCATCGCGGCCTGTCTTATTAAATGTTCGGACCTTACTTGTCCGCCAGCATTTCTTGGTAAGCTGTTAACGTAACCGTTATCAAATATTCAGATTATGGTTCCATATAAATCGCAAATAATTTGAGCATTCGTACATGTACATGTATATATACTCGTATGTTTTAGATCGAGACTACATGTAGTAGGAAAGAATTTGCATCAAAAGTTATTCTCCATGAACAACCACAAAGCCGTTTAAATCATGAACTTATGGGATCGCCTAAATTGATGCCCTTTCACCCGTAATATTGCATGGTATTAACATACATAAATGGTCAACAAAATTTACAGAAATCACTGTTGACTGATTTGGCCAAGTGGTAGAATTTACAGCATTACCAGGAAGTGTGTTTCGGCATACACAGTCATGTTCTTGTGTCACATTCTCTAATGAACACGAAGCTGACACTGCTCCTTCACATGATAAGGAAGCTGTCTGCCGTAAAGTGAAATAAAAAGTCAAGCAAATAAAAATGCTGACCGTGCAGCCAACACTGTCATATGACTTACTCCCAATTGACGGCTAAATACATCACGTAGATATGAATGTACATGTCCATACATTGCTATTCACGCACATGCATTTGCACCATCAAAATCATTCTTGTTCAAACATTTTACATCAGGAAAACATTTCATGGAAAATGTGTATCCCATCAAAAGCAAAACTGGGGTATGCAGGGGTACATCTATTTTTTTTTTATCTTTTGCTCCAAAACATAAGATTGTGGGTACTAGTTTGAACCGCCTCTTATAACGTGTACCCACAATCTATGTTTTGAGCATGAATAAGAAAAAGCAAACATTTTCTACTGAAAATTTTCATTTTTTTCCTCTTTAAACATCTCTGTATATTGCATGGGCATGTTTTCGTAATTTTAAAGTTACGGTATATGAAATCATTTCTTTAAAACATCATCGACACAAAAGGCAGCAACGCTTTCGGAAGGAGAGATCGGAAAACCTCATAAATACATTTACATGTTTGTTATACCTTGTGCAGAATTGCGGTTTGTATGGAACATTGCAAATGTACATGTATATACAGTCGAGAAATTTTAATGGTCTTAAATTTTTATTTCGCTCCCTCTTTAAATCTGATTGATATTATTAGATGAAAAATGCATTATGTGCAACAAATACTTTTGTATAGGATATGTCACAAAGTGCATCAAAGTAAGTGGCTGAAATATACAAGCTTTTCTTTACATGTACATGAATTTGGGACAATGTCGGTTATGATAGTATTTTTCTTTTATTTTTCTTTTACGTATGCACCATTATTTTGTCGTCATTTGTGTTACGACATCGAGATATAAATGTGGATGCATCAAACATACAAAACATACATACTCAAGTATCTGCAGTTCATAGCGTGTCGGATGCTGTTTTGGTAGATTTTGTAAGTGAAGGGTTTACAAATACGAATGTTGTGTAGCCCATTTCGAACGTCAGGACATCCCAAACTTGTACAGTACCATAAAGCGACAAAAACGTACCGACATAACCGTGGCTGAGGACAAGGACGTTAGTAACAGCAATATTGCGCAGTGATTTTTCTATTCATGCACATGCATATTAAAGTTTGTATACTTAGACGGTCCCGGTAATTTTTAAAACTGACACCAAAATATAAGGTCATGTATTTGTTTTCGTGTAAAATGAGTGTATCCGTTCCTGCCTTCTACGGAAACATTAATAAAGGTTAAGTTTTAGTGCGATTTAACATGTAAATTTGATGTAAGATATCCACACGCCAGTTGAGCTGTGTGCTAGTCGAGCTGCACATGTTTTTCGGAAACGATCAGGATGTGCGATTTTTGGAACAAGTGCACTTATTAGATCGAATACGGTGAAAAATTCATATCTATACATCTTGATCATGTAACGGGATAGCTTCCCTTGGAAATATGCAAATTTCAAACTCGAGACTTCGTGAATCGAGTAAGTGTTAGGTATATAGCGCAGTAAACCACCCTTGGTGGATGAGCATGCTTTTCCATCGACGGGGTTTGCTGTGGCTCGTTCTAATTTAAAGGATATTGAGGGCATATTAAATCACGATTTACAGATAATATCGGCATGGGCAAAACAATGGCTGGTCAATTTTAATCCTAAGAAAACAATAGCTATGCTTTTTTCTTTAATGAAACCAGAGACTGTCCCGAGGTTGCTATTTGACGATGTATTAATAGATTTTGTGGATCAACATAAGCATCTGGGTGTTACTTTAACTAATAATGGAAAATGGCAGAATCATATTGAAAATATTTTGGCTTCTGCATCTAAAGTAATAGGAATAATGAGAAAACTAAAATACACATTTAGTAGAACAGCTTTAAACCAAATTTATATATCATATGCTCGGCCGATTTTAGAATATTCTTCTATCGTATGGGATAATTGTACTGATGAGCAGTCAAATTCTTTAGAAAAACTCCAAAACGAGGCGGCGCGCATTGTTACTGGTTTAACTAGATCTGTATCACTTGAACGACTATATAATGAATGTGGGTGGGATTCGTTGGCATTGAGAAGAAGAAACCAAAAGTTAAAATTTATGTATAAAGTTTCACATAGTATGGCACCATCATACATAAATGAACTTATACCGCCTACTGTAGGCAATTCTACGCCTTATAATTTACGCAATAGAGCAAATATTTCTACTTTTCCCCAATGGACAACAATATTTAGCGAATCTTGCATTCCTTCATCTATAAATGCATGGAATAACATACAGGTGCACTATCGCGATAGCCTATCATATGACTCATTTTGTTATCAAATAAAAAAGGATTTTTGCTCAAACATAAAAGTACCTGCTTACTACATTTATGGAAAGAGAAGGCTGGCTGTATTACACTGTAGATTGCGAAATTCTTGCAGTAATCTCAATAATGATCTTTGTCAAAATCACCTTAGGGATAGCCCATTTTGTGACTGTTTAGATGAAATTGAAGATGCAGAGCATTACCTTTTTAGATGCAGGCGATTCACAATACCAAGACTCTCACTGTTTCAAAAAACATGGCATCTCCATCCATTAAATACACATTTACTATTGAATGGAAATTCTAATCTGTCATATGATGATAATGTCATCCTTTTTGAAGCGGTGCAAAAGTTCATTAAAGATACAGCAAGATTTAATACATAATTTTATTCATTGTAAAAACATGCTCGCAATGTTATAATATCTATCATTTCTTTTTCAGGTTGAACGTATTCCATCCTGTTGTGAGTCTGGACCACCGGGGCTTTGAGGAGGCAGAGAGAGAGCAAATCACTTGAATATTTATTTATTTATTTATTTATTTATTTATTTATTTATTTATTTATTTATTTATTTATTTTGTAATATATGTTTGTAAATGATTAATTTGTATATTGTTCTTGCCATGTTGGTTGTTCTGTATGTCATGTTATAGGGGAAGGGCTGTAGCTAAGGTTGGTAGAACTTGTAGCCCGACCCCATTGTTTGTATTTATTATGTACAGAGGCAATTAAATATGTTTAAACTAACCGCCAGACCGGGGTTGCCTTACCCATGTAGTCCCCAGGCCAAGACTCGGGGCGAGTCTTCTCGGAGGGGGAAGTAATGTAACGGGATAGCTTCCCTTGGAAATATGCAAATTTCAAACTCGAGACTTTGTGAATCGAGTAAGTGTTAGGTATATAGCGCAGTAAACCACCCTTGGTGGATGAGCATGCTTTTCCATCGACGGGGTTTGCTGTGGCTTGGCTCGGATGTACGTTACATGTAACATGTAACGTACAGCCGAGCCAAGCCACAGCGTACATAAGTGCTACACTATGGCACACAAATTGACCAATTCTGTTACCATGGATATATCACCCTTTGCATGGTCCTTAGCAAGAGCTGTACTTATCATGATATGTGTAAATATGTTGAGGAATACCTCATACAATGTATATGGGTTTAAAGCACATGAAGATGTAAATGCGTTTGTTAATTTACTCGATTAATTATCAATTAATTTATCAATTATCAGTAATTGATAAATTGTCTTTACTTGTCATTTTTCACCATGTATCATGCACTTTCCTATGCACTTGACATTTCGGACCGCACCTTGTAAAAACAACATGCCGCCAACACAAAATGTTCATGGCGGAGTTGTCGTTATGCATGGCAATAGGTTTTGCGTTTATGCATTTAGCAAGAAAAACAGATGCTTAAAAAAAGAAAAGTGTATAAATTGTTTTCTCGTTATCCGCCTTATTCTTATGTGAAGATTTGGTCATAAATTTGGTATGAAAAAAGTGTTTATGCGAACAGTGCCCCTGATAAACGAGTGATTTAGAGGTATTGACAAAACTTTGTGCTATTTAAATACTGTGTATCCTTATCATCGAGAATGTTGTAATGCATATTCATATAGGAGTTAGGAGATCGCTGCAGGGTAATCGGGTCAATAAAATTTTACAAAAATAGCTTGCTCCATAAGCTGACAATGTGATGAAATTATGCCATTTCATTCTACATGCACGTTTCCATAGCTTGACATACAACCAGAACCAGAAAACATTTATTTCATTACAATATGAATTCAAGAATGCGCAAAATGGTTACCTATTACACTCGTACATGTTTATGGCCTATTGCTTTTATGTTTCCTAGCTCAAACAAATGAAACTACTTGGATAAAGACATAATTGAGATGAAACAAAGTACTTCTTAATTTGTATGTCAAATGCGAGTCGAGTCATGCCTGACCAACCGTAACGGAAACCAGTGAAGAATATTGTGGAATGTTTGCTCAGTAATTAATGTGCCTTATTAAAACGTGTCAAACTGTTAGAGGTGCCATATACAAAAACACTTATAAATACTGATCAGTTAAAGGTCTAAAACTACTTTAATTATTAAAAATATGGTAAAATCGATTTTCACAATCGTGCACAATATTTCTCCGAGAAACACCGCGAACAGGTGAATCTGGACTTACCTGTTTTCACCGGTTAATACCTGCGGTCGCGGTGAAATTTCTCGGTGTTTCTCCGAGAAATCGAACTGAACGAAACGCGAAATATCTCAATGAAAAGAGAAATTTAGCGTTCTTTCTCCGAGAAAAATAGCTTAGGGTCCTCCGAGAAAAGAGGAATATGTTGTTGATTTTTACCGGGACTGTACATAGTTACACCTTTGTGTAGTTTTAATATTAACCTGAAACACTAAAGTAAATATGATGCTATGCAGCTTGCTTTTCAGATTGACTTATTGATTTTTCGTTTTGTTGTTATTGTTGCTTTTAGTATTGTAGTTTGACACGGATGTCAACAATTTTTCAGTCATGTTGGGATGAAGGACTGCTTTCTTGGTATTAAACAGTAATATAAGGAGTTAATGTAACTTGTTTACACCAATTTTAACATTTGGAGTCTGTTCTGGATTCTAGAAGAAGGGCAATGTGCCCTCTGATGGGCATTTTGCACTTTACAATGGCTAAAACACAATGTGGAAGCTGAGCATGAAATTTGTTCTTAACATTGAGGAGTTACATGTAGTTGTTATACCAACTCACCTTACATGCTGCTCTGAGATCTCTTAGTTTACTTTTAACGAGGAACTCTGCCGTGATGTCTCGTGGTGGCTTCACTTCCGAGGCTTCTTTCCACTGTTTGTGTAACTCCTCGACTTTATCTTTCACACCCAAACACTGTAATGGTACGTCAGAGTTTCTAATGTCTATCATTGTGCATGCAACCTTGTGCTTGTTTTTGCTAGTACTTTACACCCACAGTCAACTGCTAAGGTCATATCAGGCCAGTTATTCGAGCCAAACTGTTCCTTGGTAAGCTTCATGGCAGCAGGTTATCAGTACTTATTGCACCTGTTTTTCAACACTTACTGATAAATAATTTTCTTGAATCTTTAAGAATGGCTGTAGAAATATTTTCATGACCAGGACCCAGTTGTTCAAAGCATCGTTAGCTTAACAATATCGTTAAGACATAAATTTGTTAAACAAATATCGGCAAAAGTAACAAATACACTGTTATTTTTTGTTGAAAAAATGTGAGAATCCTTTGCAGTGCAAAGGATTCTCACATTTTTTCAACAAAAAATAACAGTGTATTTGTAATATTAATGTTTGAAATTTTAACAAAACGTTAACTAACGACGTCGTTAGTTTTGAACAACTGGGTCCTGATCTTCATGGAAGAATGTGCCAGGTATAAGGATGGATCCCGAATCTGCTTTGTTACATATCTAACACACTACCAATCAAAATGATGTGCATAGGAGTGCATGTTATCTTTGTTTTTAGTTAAATGATGTTATCTGGATGGCCAGCTTGCTGGAAAGAGAGCTATTTTATTTGACGGCTAGTATTTTTCTTTCCCACCTGATGTCTAGGTTGGGATTTTCAATCTAATTGTATCATTTCCTACACTTTTTATGCTTACTTTTGATAAGATGATTCTTGTTCTATCGATCTGTACAGCAAAAGAAGATAGCTTTGCTTGAGTTTTGTTTCAAGAAGAGAGAGAAACTGCACTTTTGGTGTAATAATCATCTCACAGCTTAAATAAAAGATTAAAACAGTGTTTTCTGAGGAAAACTATGTCCCCCCAACCGTTTAGTAATTGAAGTGTAGCTACCTTGTGATATGAAGTTTTTCTAGGGAAGACACCATGTAAGGTCTGATAGTTTAAACTTGTTTTGGACCCTGTCTAAAATTGGGTCACAATCACCAAATTCTTATTAACTCTGAACCTCCTCACAACAATGCTTCTGAGCAAGTTTGGTCAAAATCCATCAATTATTAGTTTACAAGATATCGTATCGGAAAAACTAATTTCAACAGTTTTTATGGACCCGTGACCTTGGAAATTAGGTCAAGGTCATCAAAATCTAATCAACTTTGAGCCTCCTCCAAACAATGCTTCTGTGCAAGTTTTGTCAAAATCCATCAATTGGTTTACAAGATATTGCAGTGAAAAGACTAATTTCAACATTTTTTTATGGACTCGTGACCTTGAAAATTAGGTCAAGGTCACCAAAATCTAACACACTCTGAGCCTTCTCGCAACAATGCTTCTGTGCAAGTTTGGTCAAAATCCATCAATTGGTTTACAAGTTATCGTGTTGGAAAGATTAATTTCAACATTTTTTATGGACTCGTGACCTTGAAAATTAGGTCAAGATCACCAAAATCTAATCAACTCTGAGCCTCCTCCCAACAATGCTTCTGTGCAAGTTTGGTCAAAATCCGTCAATTGATTTACAAGATACTGCGTTGGAAAGACTAATTTCAACATTTTTTATTGACTTGTGACCTTGAAAATTAGGTCAAGGTCACCAAAATCTAGCCGACTCTGCGCCTTCTCGCAACAATGCTTCTGTACAAGTTTGGTCAAAATCCATCCATTCGTTTACAAGTTATCGCGTTGGAAAGACTAATTTCAACATTTTTTATGGACTCGTGACCTTGATTATTAGGTCAAGGTCACCAAAATATAATCAACTCTGAGCCTCCTCCCAACAATGCTTCTGTGCAAGTTTGGTCAAAATCCATCGATTGGTTTACAAGATACTGCATTGGAAAGACTAATTTCAACATTTTTTATGGACTCGTGACCTTGAAAATTAGATCAAGGTCACCAAAATCTAATCAACTCTGAGCCTTCTTGCAACAATGCTTCTGTGCAAGTTTGGTCAAAATCCATCTATTGGTTTACAAGTTATCGCGTTGGAAAGACTAATTTCAACATTTTTTATGGACTCGTGACCTTGAAAATTAGGTCAAGGTCACCAAAATCTAATCAACTCTGAGCCTCCTCCCAACAATGCTTCTGTGCAAGTTTGGTCAAAATCCATCAATAGGTTTACAAGATATTGCATTGGAAAGACTAATTTCAACAGTTTTTATGGACTTGTGACCTTGAAAATTAGGTCAAGGTCACCAAAATCTAGCCGACTCTGCGCCTTCTCGCAACAATGCTTCTGTACAAGTTTGGTCAAAATCCATCCATTCGTTTACAAGTTATCGCGTTGGAAAGACTAATTTCAACATTTTTTATGGACTCGTGACCTTGATTATTAGGTCAAGGTCACCAAAATATAATCAACTCTGAGCCTCTTCCCAACAATGCTTCTGTGCAAGTTTGGTCAAAATCCATCGATTGGTTTACAAGATACTGCATTGGAAAGACTAATTTCAACATTTTTTATGGACTCGTGACCTTGAAAATTAGATCAAGGTCACCAAAATCTAATCAACTCTGAGCCTTCTTGCAACAATGCTTCTGTGCAAGTTTGGTCAAAATCCATCTATTGGTTTACAAGTTATCGCGTTGGAAAGACTAATTTCAACATTTTTTATGGACTCGTGACCTTGAAAATTAGGTCAAGGTCACCAAAATCTAATCACCTCTGAGCCTCCTCCAAACAATGCTTCTGTGCAAGTTTGGTCAAAATCCATCAATAGGTTTACAAGATATTGCATTGGAAAGACTAATTTCAACAGTTTTTATGGACTTGTGACCTTGAAAATTAGGTCAAGGTCACCAAAATCTAGCCGACTCTGCGCCTTCTCGCAACAATGCTTCTGTACAAGTTTGGTCAAAATCCATCCATTAGTTTACAAGTTATCGCGTTGGAAAGACTAATTTCAACATTTTTTATGGACTCGTGACCTTGATTATTAGGTCAAGGTCACCAAAATATAATCAACTCTGAGCCTCCTCCCAACAATGCTTCTGTGCAAGTTTGGTCAAAATCCATCGATTGGTTTACAAGATACTGCATTGGAAAGACTAATTTCAACATTTTTTATGGACTCGTGACCTTGAAAATTAGGTCAAGGTCACCAAAATCTAATCAACTCTGAGCCTTCTTGCAACAATGCTTCTGTGCAAGTTTGGTCAAAATCCATCTATTGGTTTACAAGTTATCGCGTTGGAAAGACTAATTTCAACATTTTTTATGGACTCGTGACCTTGAAAATTAGGTCAAGGTCACCAAAATCTAATCAACTCTGAGCCTCCTCCCAACAATGCTCTTGTGCAAGTTTGCTCAAAATCCATTCATTTGTTCAGAAGATATCGCGTCAGAAAACCTAATTTGATCAGTTTTCATGGGCTGGTGACCTTGAAAATGAGGTCAAGGTCACCAAAATCTAATCAACTCTTTCCCCCCTCCCAACCATGTATCTATGCAAGTTTGGTCAAAATCCATCCACTGGTTCAAAAGATATCGCGTAAGAAAGAAGCTACGCGGACGCGGACGCCGACGCGGACGCCGACGCCGACGCCGACGCCGACGCCGACGCCGACGGGAACCGCACCAAAAACAATATGTCCCCCACCTTCGGTTGGGGGGACATAATTACCTGGTTAAAATTTTTCTTGAGTTTTTCCTGTAGGTCTATGATATTTCTTTGATGTTCACACTGTTTTTCTTTAACATGCTTCTCCTGTAATCTGTTAAAAAGAGAGTCAAAATGCATGTCTGAAACTAGTCCATTTAGTAATTTTATTCCATGGTTTATTATTATAGAACTTACAGTAGGATATCATGTAACTTGTTTTTAACACATACATGTGTATGTATTTTGGACATTTTTGTAGCACATTTAACTGTTAAAACACTTAATTCAAGCATTATATCAAGCATGGGTACAGTAAAAGAATCTATGCCAAGTATAAGGTATTGAAAGACATTACTCCACTCAGAAATAAATTGATATCACTTGGCAAAACACAATTATGTTAAACTGTGAACATTATAACAGATATAACAGACTTGTCTATGATCCATAATAGTGTCACCATTGTTTGAAGGCTGAACACTTACTTAATAACTGCCTCTAATGCCTGACCGAGTGACGCAGGTTTTCCATTGACAAGATTAAAGTCTAGTTGGTGTGACATGTATGAAGTACCCTCTAACAAACGATTAAACTCTCGCTCAACCATCTCATCTTTCTCCTTAGGTACCTGCAATATAAGAAAAGCATTTATACATGTATATACAGTACTTATTTGTATTGTGATTTAATGTCCCTGTCAAAACGTTTTCAGCCATTTAGCAACAAGGGCGCCTCTTGGTACAAAAGATCTGAACATTTGATGTGCAAAGTGACATAATGCATCAGTCATTTGCGATCACCGTCCCAGCCCCGGGGGGAGGACAGTGGACCTAGTGGAGTTTTGTACCTTTTCACAGGTCCGGCAGGGTGGGAGAAATGCTCGAGGTTTGCATTATACAGGCATATTTACATTTTTATTGCAATCGCCCTAGATGAAAGTATCTGTCTTGGTGTTCTTCATTTCCCAATGAAAACCATTAAGTCATGTGAACTAGAGGCCACACCTATGGGCGGGGCGATGTCAAAACCCATCCAGTGGCGTTGTTTGTTTACTCTTGTTGGCGTGACGTCGGTCGCGTATCGCCATGACATTAAGCGCGAAACTTTGACGTTTTGGCTGTTCCAAAAGTACGTTAAGTCGGATTTCAAGTCAAATAACAGTGAAAATGAGCGATGATATGACTGTGCAATTAAAAATCTGATACTTAATTGATAATATAAAATGTAAATATAAGTATTGAAATTCAGATTTTAGCTTTCTCTGGATGATGAAAAACATTAGTTGTTTTAATGTCTCCAAGAAGCCCTTCGGGCTTCACAGACATTAAAACAGCCTAATGTTTTTCATCACCCATTGAAAGCTAAAATCTGAATTTCAATCCTTAAATGATAAGGCACTTAATGTAAACATAGACTGTGAGGGGGGGGGACTTTTTATTAAGTCTTATGTCCCTTTCAAGATTATTTCAGGGCATATCATAAGGGCCAATCAGTAGGTGCGGCAAAAATGGATATCGAGAAAACACACCTGGTACATCTACAGGTAGTTGACTTGTCTCACATTTGCTCTGTGTGGGGCTTTAACCCCTCCAGGCACAAGGATGAGATGATTAAGCATGGTAGGGAAATCAGGGCCATCAACCACACAGCCAGACAAGACCACTGTGTGTGCAGTGGTTTTTAGCAGCGGTTTGCTGGACAAAAAAGGTAGTCCCCAATATTCCCCAGGGTTAGGGGCATGGTTACAAAACTAATGCATAAAGCTGGTTTGGTGGTGTTGTTGCTCATTCTCGACATTCAGTAAAACATACATGTATAACAACCTAAAAACATTTACCACAAAACAGTAGCATCTATATTTCAACATTTGATTGGAGAATGAAGAAAACACTTTGAAAGGTTAACACTTTGAAATGCCAAAAAAAAATTTAACGATGTGGGCAAAATGTTGAACCACTATTAAAATGTCAAAGATGCTAAATTAACAATGTTGCAAAAAAATTGACAAGGTATATTTTTCTTTTTTTTTTTTCTTTCTTTATTTTTTCTTAAAAAATGAAAATGAGTGGTTTTAGTGGTTAAAAACTGAAAGGTTAGCATTTATATTGTGATAAGCCTTGCTGCAAAACACAAGGCTAGTTTTAGGGTGAGAATATCCAGAATTCCTTGTGACATAGGGAAACAAAGTGGACCCTAACACTAGCAACAGCATGTGAAATAACAGTTTGTAACTACTTCTTGGATCTATAAAAATTGTAAACAGCAAAATTAATACTTAATCCCATGAAAAGTCTCATGAAAATGCGTGTCAGAAAATGAAAGCATATGTTGCCATTGCAGAAAGAAATCCATAACATTTGACTGACAATGTCTTAAATTGTAATTGAAGGACTAACCGTATTTCCATCACTTTCATAGAGAGGACATTTCTGTTTGATTTTATGCAGTTCCATGTTCACCTGTCGACTGACTACTGTCATGGGGTTCCCACCTATAAAATACATAAAGGATGGTCATTCTGGGTTTAACCAAGACTTAATTGTGAGAGAATATGAACATACAACATGTGAGGAACCCTGTCTGCAAGATTTCAGACCTGATCTGACAAAATCCTCTTTCAGTCTTAAGAGCATCCACTTTAGGAGCGGGAGGTTGTGGGGACTTGCGCCCCTGCAGCTCCATACCCAAATTGCTAAAAATGGTACCAGAGCCCACCTTGTTTAGTACTCTGCATTGTTAGGCAAGCACTAGCACATGCCTAACAGTTGGTGACTAATGTTCATTCTGACTTCATGAAGGGAAACTACCAAAACTGCATACCTAATCCTGTGACAACCATAGCACCAAGGTCTGCTACATAGTTGTTCTTTCTGAATGTTGCTATCCTTCCTCCTACACGATCCTGGCATGAAGAAAAGCAACCGAAAATAGTTTGTTGTTAAAGCAAATTCCCCAGAAGCTATGTTTTAAGCCTACAGTACATGTTAATTCTATTACATGAAACAAATATATCTGAACAAAAGCAAATCTTGAAATGGTGGCAGTTAAGCCAAAAACATTTAAATAAGAAAATCTAGATTCATTTCTCAATATTTGATGCTTTGCCATTGAATTTGGTATAGGAATATAGAGGAAACAAACCTGCCTAAAACAGAACTTCTGGCATAAATGATGACGTAAATACCTGTCAGCCTCCAACATCTTGTGATTTCAGACACTGCTTGTGTAACAGTATATATGATTGTGATCCATGATAAAAAGCAGCTTACCCTAGCCTCAATGACAACAGCATCCATTCCAAACGACATGAGTTGTCTAGCTGCTGCCAGGCCTGCTACACCAGCTCCGATGATTATCACTCGACCATTCTTCTTTGCTGAAAATAAGAGAAATTATTTACTTTGTCACTTTGGTAAAAATTCAATTTCCTTGATTTCATACAAAATTTTTTTTACCAGGTAGCTCGAGTTTGATGCTTTACCCAACACAGTCCAGTGACTTTTTATCATATATGCAACACAGCTGCTGGCCTGAATAACAAAGAAGGTTCAGTGGTATTCTATTTGAGAGTTTTAATCTCCATTTGCATGTCACATTCTTTAATTGATTGTCACACTTGCCAGTTAGTTGGGTGCTTAAAAGTTTGTGTCAACAATTTTCCACTCATGCTGTGACACAGTCATCACCTTCAGGGTAGTATCAGTACTATGGGGAGTAAATATGTCTCCACTGACACAAGGATACAAACAAACAAATGTACTCTACATGCAGAGATGTAGATCTAACCTACCAGGAAATGGCCTGAGTCTCTTGAACACTCCAAAGTTGATAAACCCAAACCTCTCCAGGAAACAGTATACCCTCATTACCAGGGGGCCATCACCTGCACAAATACACATAGAAACAATTTGTCACTTTACACGTAGGAGTGTGATTTATGTAACATGGTTCCAAAATACTATAAATTGACAGAGGTAGGCATAAAATATTCAGTCTCACTCCAAATCTAAGTAAAACATAATGGTTTATTGATAAGCTGGCTAATTCTGCAATCCTGTGTCACTGGCTGAAGACTTTGCTCTACAAGTCTTTTCGACGAGGCTTTACATCAAGAACCAAAAAAAACCAGAGGACCAATGGTCCTGTAAACGCTCACCTGATATCTGCTGCATATACCAATAAACATGTTTGAATATTATGGTATTTAACTCCAGTGCAGGGGCAGATGAAGCCCTTGGGCCATTTTCTTTTTTCAGAATCTTCAATATTCTGTCCATTTGCCAATTTCATGCTGGCTTTTCCCTTCAAATGACAGTTTAACAGTTTTCCCAATTTAAATGCATAGGCAACCCATGTTGACCTTGCCATAAACTTGGTCAAGGTCATCACAGGGTCATGATTTATATATACATGTACATTGGAGTACTTTAGCCATCAATGCTTCACGCCAAGTTTCCTTGAAATCAGTCTATGGGTTTTAGAGAATAAGATTTTTGATGGGTTTTTATCATATATGGGCATGGCAGCCATCTTTGTCATGTGATCTAGATTATTTATATACACATTGATTCCACCATTCTATAGATGCTTCACATAAAATTTGGCTTTGATTGGCCAAGCGGTTTCAGAGGAGAAGACGTTTGAATATTATGGAAATATACATGTATATTGCCCCGGGGTGGTGGCACATGAGCCCCTGGGGTCCAATTTTTTTCAGAATCATTAATATTCAGTCTTACTTCCCATTTCCTGTAAGACTTTCACTTTAAATTACATTTTAAAAGTTTTCCCCATTCAAATGCATTGGCAACCTATGTTGACCTTGCCGTAAAATAGGTCAAGGTCATCACAGGGTCATGATTTATATATACATTGTAGTGCTTGAGCCATTGATGCTTCATGCCAAGTTTCGTTGAAATTGGTCAACCGGTTCTGGAAAAGAAGATTTTTGAAGGGTTTTTACCATATATGGGCATGGTGGCCATCTTGGTCATGTGACCTGGATTTTTTATATGCATATTTGTTACCCCTTCCTATTGATGCTTCACATAAAATTTGGCTTTGATTGGCCAAGTGGTTTCAGAGAAGAAGACGTTTGAATATTATGAAGATATACATGTATATTGCCCCGGGGTGGGGGCACATGAGCCCCTGGGGTCCAATTTTTTTCAGAATCATTAATATTCAGTTTTACTTCCCATTTCCTGCAAGACTTCACTTTAAATGACATTTTAAAAGTTTTCCCCATTCAAATGCATTGGCGACCTATGTTGACCTTGCCGTAAAATAGGTCAAGGTCACCGCAAGGTCATGATTTATATACACATTGTAGTACTTGAGTCATCGATGCTTCATGCCAAGTTTGGTTGAAATCGGTCCAGTGGTTCCGGAGGAGAAGATTTTTGAAGGGTTTTTACCATATATGGGCATGGCGGCCATCTTGGTCATGTGACCTGGATTATTTATATACACATTGGTTCCCCTTCCCATAGATGCTTCATGTAAAATTTGGCTTTGATTGGCCAAGCTGTTTCAGAGAAGAAGATCTTTGAAAATGGTGGACGACGGACGGACGGACGACGGACGGGCGGACGGACAACGGAGCATGGGTATACTATAAGCTCACCTTGTGAGCCTGACGGCTCAGGTGAGCTAAAAACAAACATTTGCCAACATCTATTTTATAATGTTTTATGCCTTTTTTGTTTGGTCTATTCCAAGCAAGAAAACTTTCTGCTTTTGTAGAAGAGTATCCCAATCAAACTTACTGTTAAATGGGGCTTCAATCTGTGGTAGAGCATTTTCAAATGTAAGCTGAACTTTAGGATTGTCTAACCAAAGCTGCAACTGTAAAAGAGCAAACATAAATCTAAATAAATTATTAACAGTAGTGGGAGGGATGATTGTTTGAATGACTATGCCTATATTTTACTTTACTCACACCATGAAATGAGACCTACATCAAATAATTATGAAAACTTGATGTCTTGCCACTCTACTTGCACACAAAGGCTGGTTTCTCCGATGAGCAATGAAATTACTGTTGTTAACCATTTATGGCAATTTGAACTATTGTGAGTAGTGCTTAAGCCCAGGGATTTTGGTAAAGAGCCTCAAAAACAACTTCACTGTTTTCTGTTCGAAGCTTAAATGAAGTAAATGTAAACCACATGATGCTCAATGAAATTATTTTTTGTGCCTTACCATGCTTTCATTTGAAGCTTAAAAGCAGTTAACCAAATGATGCTCCATCAAATGAGCCGTGGCACTAGAAAACTGGTCTTCGATGGTTCCGACCAGGTCTGACACAAACCAGTCTGTACAGTAAAAGAATAAAGCTAGAATCTTACTGCACAGCTGATCTGTGGCTTTGTTTTCGCATAGGTAAAAATCCAGTTTTCTTGTGACGTGGCTCAAATTATTTCTTGTCTTACCAGTCTATTTCTGATGTAGAGGAAGACTTTCTGTCCTTGTGGTGGACCTTGTAGTATGTCTGGGAAACATGCTGCCTCCTGAGACGTCATCTTGTCAAACGGCATACGGCTCTGGAATGCCGCACCCTCCAGTCCTGTGAAGACATCAGAAGTCCAGATAATGGAAGTATGTGATGATAATTAAGGGATCATTAGATGATTTTTAGAGCCTCAGTGGGATGATTCTGATCATTACCTATCTGATCAGCGTAGGTTTTTATGAGTAACTAAGAAAAAATATCTTTCAATTAAATCATCCAAAACTCCTTTTATTTAGTTTAACCAAAATTATATTAAAAACTTATGTAGTATAACTATTTATACTTGATCATAACTAGTATTTTGGTCAAAGAAATAGAAAATCTTAAAAAAAAATACAACTGTCCATATAAATTGAGGGGGAAGTTTAGGGCTGATATTTCAACTTTGTTTACTCAAAATAAGGGGTGGGGGGTGGGGGGGTGCATGGCACATTTTCTGACTTCGTTTACTCAAAAGTGTGAGGGGGTGGTGGTGGTGGAGTTTGATTTTCACACTTTGTTTTCTCAAAATGAGTGGGGTGCAGGACAGATTTTCTGACTGACCTGTAGGATCACACTTCAAACTGCTGGTAGGGTCATCATGATCGCTGTCATCTCCCGCAGTCTTTATGACAGGTTTTTCTTTTTTCTCATCTCCAGAGTCGTCGTCATCATCTGATATTGTTACTGGCTTCTCCTCTGTAGTCTTTGCCTCACCCTGTATAATCAAATATATAGTATTACAAAAACAAGCCCATGCAATATACAGCAACTTTTAATGCTGTGTAATTTTGAAATTTTTCAGCTGAAAAATGTTGATATTTTCTTTACTTTTACTCAAAACATTGATTGTCATCTAAAAGTATTGGTTCTAATACAAATGGTTCTAACGAGTACCCACAAACTATGTTTTGGAATGGATCAAAAATAAGAAAAATTGTATACCCTGTATACCCCAGTTTTACTATATATGATTGGGGTTCAAGGTGGTATACTGTTCATGGACATGTCTTCATGATGGGATGTAAGTAGTCCCACTTTTTTGTGATGCACATCCGTCAGCATACATGTGATATCTCCCGATCTCAGCTTATTTTAGGGATTTCAAGGGCCCACTCCCAACGGTCTCCCGATTTGCCGAAGTCCCCTATTTGAGCTGTTTGCAGTTGTCTTTTTATCCAACAGTACAATTTTTAACTTATAGGCTGGTAAATACGGTAGATGTCCCGAAGAGGCTGCGTGATACCTTGACCTTGATCATGTGTTTATTACCTGTGGCTATTTTTGGATGTGTCATAACGTGTGAATTGGATTATCAATACTTGATGTTTTTACAAGAGGGATTAAATCTGATTAATTGGTTTAACAAGTCTGGTGTCAGCTATTTAATTGCTCATCAACATGTGCATTCAAGCGACCTTGTAATCAATAACGGATTGACCAAAAACTACCAAGGAGTGTACTAGTCAATGTCGAATGGGCCAAAAAAGTCGTCCCGTGGGAATTTCGTGACGATTTATGACGACCTACCTTAAATTAAACTTTGAGGCATATGCAACAATTTAAACCAGTTCGTCGCCCTGAGACCCGCATATGGGTTGAACTATGACGTCATCAAAATGGCGACCAGCGCACTCATAATATGCGTTTTGAACAACCATTTTCATACTATGCTTGACAGATAAAATTTAATTTCCAGCTTCTCGCTGATTTTAAATGGGTGAATTTTACCATTTGTATTTATACAAGCTATTTTAGCACAAAAAATTTCTCACAAGGAGAAAAGCACTAAAAATATGAGCCACGTCACGACAAAATCTCCATACAAAGCGCTAAACTATGCATAGTACACCAGTAGCTAATTTTACCTGCCTTGCATCCCCAAGACAATATTTCATGGGTACCATATCATTTATTGGGACCCTAGAAATGCAAATATTTTATTCCAAAGATAAACTCAGTTACGCTATGAGAATATGGCACGGTTTCTATGGCAACCGTTAACGTGATTCTTGAGGATCGGGTGTGTACATACAAAATTGACCATATCTCCACTATTACTTATCCTAGACTATTGCAAATGGTCTCATTTGAAAGCTTAGACATAGCCCCTTTATCTATGGTAAGTAATGCAAATTATGTAATTCATTAATTTTCATGAAAACATGGAAAATGGCAGAAAAATCTTTAAAAATCCATAAATGAACTAATTTCAGGCCCAAGCTGTAGTTGTGACACTTTGTTATTGAGCCAGTAATATCAAATGACGAATTTGTTGATAACCTGGTCCTATATGAAAATTATCTCATTGCATATTCATGAATATTAATAAAACTGTCAAAGAGTGAGGACAAAAGAGGGAAAAACTATATCCATTGTAAGGTATTGGATAGGTTATAAGAGCTAATCTATCTTGCATCCCAGGGACAAATTCTCAAGACTGTCAGTGTTGTCAGGAGACCACCTTTATGCCATAAAATATTTTCCTCAGCAATGAGAAAAAAAGCACATTTATATGATGTAAAATTACATTGTTTCCACACCGCCCCTCATGCGATTCTAAAGAATAGGATATACTTTCAAAAATACTTATATTTCACCAATAAAACGCTCTTGAATACTATAATTGGCCTGATATTGATGCATGAATCTAAAGATTGAACCGTGATACTAAATATCAAAATGTTAGATATTAAATCACTGACTTAACATATTCATGAAAATTAATAAAACAAACATAAAAATTGGACGAAAAATGTAGAAAAAATAGAGGGTATATGTACAAAATCGCTTGTACAAGAGCTGTTAATCAACCCAGGATGCTGAAAGCGGTATCAAATGAATACTATGCCATTGTTCTATGACCCTGAAGTATTGTATAAGAATAATCTGATTTTCCGTTTCATGAATTTTAATGAAAACTTAAGAAATTTGAGAGAGAGAAAAAAATAAACATAAATGAATAAATTAGTAATTAAAATATAATTGTTAGATCCTTTGGAAGCAGTAAAAACATTCAAAGAGAGAAGGTGGACCATATTGTAAACCTACTAAAGGACTTGTATCTCGGCAATCAAAAGTCATATGGTGCTGAAAATGGTGTGTAGGGCATTATTATACCATCCTGTACTACAACTGTTGGGTCATTTGTTTCAAAGGTTTAAGAATATTAACAAAACCTTTTGAATTTAGAGAAAACAATACGGACAAATATGGAGCATACGTAGAAAAACGCACATATCTTGGCTACTAAAAGACCTAAGGAACTGTAATTGTTAATGAGTGATTGTTAAGACAATGTTCTGTAACCCTATAATCAGATATATAAAGTAAAAATAGCAGTTTTGGCTACTCAAGTTTGTTGTATGGATATTAATGAGATCTTTTAAAATGAATAAGAGCAAAATCAATGAAAAATGACGGGATCCACCAACAAAATCACTTATATCTCAGAGGCCAATAGCCAAAGAGAACTCAAAATGACATTACTTTATTGCCAGGACAATGTTTTATTGACATGTGCTAGGATATATAAATCATGCTTTCTGGCAAGCAAGATTTAATAAATTTTGATGAAGCACATCCTTCCAGTTTCTGTTATTTTCACATTTTTTCGAAACTTTATGTAACGTTCAGAAAATTTAATAGCATGTGGTTATGCTATCAGACAACATAGCAGTAGTGCATTCTCCTATCATTCTGTTGGTACCATTTTCAGCACTCCTAGACAGGCGTGTATCTTTAGCCTTTATTGGCTAGAGATACTGGGCTGTATCTCTAGCCACTGCCTATTGTGTTTCAGTTTGAAACCAACTGCATAATATTTATCAACTTAAAATGTATCCATTTTCTAAACATTTAAAATTTGAATATCGATTTCCCTATAGTGCGGATAACACCATTTATCCACACGATGGTCGTGCCATTAAGCGACCGTCGTGCGGATAGCCAGTGTCGTTGTTTACTGGCGCAGTGACAGAAACACCCTTCCCTTGTATTGCTACCATCGTGCTGTCGGTGTTACCCAGTCTTTCAAACAAAATTTGTTTGTTTTGACTGCATACACATGAACTCTCAGTGTGGGAGAAGGCATATTTGCTGTTATCTGTGGATTACCTTGGCCCTTTTTCGCCGGCTCGGTTTTCCAATTCTTCTATCGCTGCTGTCATCTTGTTCGTCATCAACTGGACTCGTTCTCTTCCGACTTTCTTCACCATTTGTGGCAGCCTGGCCGTCTGACTTTGCATTACTGCCGCTTGACATTGTAACTGACGTTTATTTTCACTTTTTCTGTGAAAATAAACAAAGAGACTTTTCTGTCGCGGCACTGGCACACTTGTTTAAATAAGTGTGTACGTCGTTCCTAAAAGGTTCGCTTCCGGAATGGACCTGATTACCGGAATGGATTACAGGACCCAGACCACAATTAATTTTACTATATAGTTTAATCATTTGTTTTGCCTCCTATCTTCTTAACTGACATTGCTGGCTTTGTTCTGAAGCTTTTCCCCAAGTCTACACTATATCCCAGTACTTTTAATCAAGATTAAAATATGGGTTGACCGGCTCGTTTGGGAGGTATCTGCCGGGTGCGTTCCTTTACCGGAATGGACATAATTACCGGAACGGACTACCGGAATGGACATTTTACTGTGGATTTGGGTGCTTTAAATGTATTTTGTCTGCATAAAATGTATTTATGGAGTCATAAAATAGTTTGTATAAAATAAATTTCATCTTAGTATAGCAAAATTGACTTCCAAGGGCGGTTAGGGTAGCCCAGTGGTGGGTCCGGGATGGGATCACTGTTCAGAGGTTTTTATGATTAAAATATATATAGAAATCACCAGTGTATGTTCTACAGCAAAAACAGGGGTGAATAGAAGTAGAAATGTGTAAAATGTGCAGGCACTGTGACAGTGACCTATAAGCATATATGAGTCCCTGACCTATGCCACCCCATCGTACGGAACACAATTTAACTGTATTTAAACAACATGATTCTCGAACTAAACACTGTCTGTGTACATTCTAGACAAGTTTGTCCTAAAAGACTGAATGAAAATTACTCAAGGACACATATAAATGTCCATTCCGGTAGTCCATTCCGGTAATCAGGTCCATTCCGGTCCATTCCGGTAAAGGAACGCGGTATCTGCCAATTTCTATACATACCGGTGTCTCCGTCAAATATCCGCCTGTCCTAAAAGACTGAATGAAAATTACTCAAGGACACATATAAATGTCCATTCCGGTAGTCCATTCCGGTAATCAGGTCCATTCCGGTCCATTCCGGTAAAGGAACGCGGTATCTGCCAATTTCTATACATACCGGTGTCTCCGTCAAATATCCGCCTGTCTAGGAGCAACCGCGTAAGGGGTGGTTCAACCTGAAATTACCAGATTCTCCACTAATTTAACATTTCCTGAAAGCTTAGACAATAATCTAACCAAACTGGCATCAAAAGCAGCAATTCAATATGATTTGTCAACTTTACACCCCAATGGTGACCTGATTCCTATCAGACCCTTATTTTGCTTTTGAATCAAAAGATGCAATAGCATCTTAACAGAGACAGTACTGGTAGTATGAGATCAATGGAATAAAGTTCCATATTCTGAGTATGGAATCAGGTCAACCTTTCAAAATTGATTGCAACCTCTCATGCTGTTGTGGACTCAGACCTACTAAATTTGCTGTTGAAAGAATGCATCTCAGAGGTTCCAAAACAGTCCAGTTTGTTTAAAAATTCCTATAAGCAAGCAGGGGCGGATCCAGGATTTCTGGTAGGGGGTTCAAATCCATCAAGTGGGGGGTTCGTTTTGATCACTTTACTTGATTTTTCATAAATTTCCCCATGAAATTGAAATAATTTGGTCTTAGACAAGGCAAAACAAATGATTAAACTATATATATAGTAAAATTAATTGTGGTCTGGGTCCATATATCAAGGTCTCTCTGAATCTGAATCTGAATGGTTTACTATAAACAGGGTAGGAATCTTTACCATATGTTCACAACACTTGTATGTCAGTGTTGTATTTACTCACCTAGAAAGCGTACATTCAAAATTTATCATTAATGTCAATTTTACATGGTCCGGTTTTTGAATCTTTCATTTTCTATATCAGAACATGCTGAATTTAAATATTCAGTCTCAGATATACGTATAACATCGAAATTTCTATTAAAAGAACATTTAATATTAGAACACTAGACAATAGACATATACGCATATAAGTCTCAGTCTGTTCAAATATGAAAACCTTGGATAAAGACATTTAATCAACAAGCGAGTGTTACAAACATAAATAAATAAAAATAAAACTGAGATCCTTTAAGAGCAGCAAACATATTATGAGAAAGGGGATGGGCCATACTGCGGTTTCAGCTACATAAGCCTCTTCAGTGACCCTATAGTGCCAAAGACAATAATTGTAATTTTGCATCTTTCAATAGTGTAGTCGATACAAAGACTAGTAGCTCTAAATGGGGCCAAATATATTAAACTTTGGTTAGAAAATGAATCTAAACCGATAATATTTTTTAGATTTCTCAGAATACCCTCTCTGATCTCAAAGGACCATAAGTAAAATATAATCTGCACTATGAATGATGTACGGGGATACTTTTAGGACCGCCACACGGCACAACACCAGCTGCAGTAATAGCAAATTTATAAAAACAAGTTGGCTTCTAGAAGAAGCCAAGTTTTGGGCTAGTCTGGTGTATGTCAAGTAGCTACAAATGGACAGTAGTTTTATTTTGAGGAAATAAATTGGCTTGATGGGGTGTTTCTATGTCGCTGCCCAGGGGATATACATATACATTTCCATGATAGCCAAACATCTTTTTTCTTTGAAACTACATGGTCAGTGAAAGTCATTCTGTATGGTATTTCCTTGCACAGGAAAAATAACTTTTGTTTTATTGACCGATGTCAAATGACCAAATGGTTTCAATAATTACATACAGCAAAATCTTTCAAAAATCTTAAAAGGAACGGAAGTCTTCTGATTTGGAAACTCGCCATGAAGCATTTGAGAATGAAGCTCTACAAAGTTTGTAAGAATGATGATACTGAGATGATCACCTAGGTCGGCTATGATTGAACATGAAAAACTGTTAAACTATACTTTATTGAGGATAACATGCTGATAATAGGCAAATGGACATTTTTTAAATAAAACAGTTTTACACCACGGGCATCTCTGCCCATTGCTCAGGGCCACATACATCTATTTTTTATATTAAATGTATTCAAATATTTTCTCTGAAACTTCTGGACCAATTAAAACCAAGTTTCATAAAGAGCCTCCTTGCGACGGGGAAATAAATTGTATGCAAGATCAAGGTACGAAAAAGTACGAGTTGACTAGGGACGAGTTGGTTAATAGTACGAGTTGACCATAACTCATGCAGGCTACCGCCTCTACACCCCAGTGAGGGTGAAGATTTTGTCACCGTTTAAGGCAGGATTTTTAAACAACAGCATGCAGTGCACATTTTAGGTACACCTCGTGGCACGAAAACTATACAAATAGATCCATTACAACCTGACCACTATACTGTTTTGGGCTGATGCCCAGCCCAATAAAACTGAGATAAAAGGTACAAGTAGGCAACGATCAGGAAAAGGCACAATCAGAAAAAGATTCCCACTCCAAAAACCGAGGCGGGAAAAAACCAAACTAACAATAAGGTACTTATCCCATGAATACATTTAGTAAGCCGAATGAGCAGCTATTTTCCCCAGTTGGTGGCCACTCAGTTACCGAAACTTAACTAAAAATATGATAACGTACATAAGGCGTCAACAGCACAAAAATTTAAACACCAAGACATAAAACAATAAGAACCACCACAGGAGTATCGCCTTGGAACGCTCAGTGATGTAAAATTACTGGCGGGCTTAAACCGGTTTTACAGGATCCTAACCTCACCCTCAGCTTCTGCAGTGGTTCATAACATTTAGTTAGTTGTTCGGTCCTCGTAGTGAGGACTCACAAAATGAGTAAGCTGTCCGACGATGGAGATCCCTGGGCGCCCAATAACTTACTAACTCCGGAGCAAAAGAAAACCACCAGTTGAACCCCGGTAGGCCAAGCAACAGACAAGAAGCTCCGGCCCCAACCAACTAAAATGAATAGCTTTATGTCGGGGCCATCACAGAGTCTGACGCCCGACCCACCGGCGTGCAATTAAAGAAGGCAGCATAGTTACCAACCGTGATTGGCATGCAGACTGTCGCATAACATTTAACTTATATCCTATACGTCTGTAACGCGTAATTATTTTTCTGATTTGAAAAGAAAAATCATTCCTTCCAATAAGTTTCTTAAATTTGTAAATCAAGTCACCATAACATTTTGGTTCCGAAAGGCCCTCACGTAAAATGGTCTTTAGCCCAACATTAAATTTGGAAATCAGTTCATAGCGTCTGCGATAAAATTTAGAAAATGTTTTTCGAAGTTTATGATACGGATAGCCCTGCTGAACAATATACATGTATGCTCGTTTGGCGAGCTTTTGAACATTTGTATGAAAAATAACACAGTTACGCTATTTCTACATATTATGTAAAAAGCCGCACTTACAGCTAGCTATAGTGGAAACGCAAAGTAATTTGTTTGTTTGTTCGAATTAATGCTTGACGTCCCACTCAACAGCTATGGTCATGTCGGGACGCTGCCTCCATTATTGGATCTTTACACAAAATGTCACGACATCCAAAAAGTGCTTCAAATATAACTATCCAAGTATGCCAAAAAAAAAAAAAAAAAAAAAAGGCTTACACGTATGGATGGTTTGACTTGAAACCATTTTCTTGGACAGGCTCAGACAAGAGCGGTTAACCAGTAATCAGATGGTCAGTCAGTAGCGAAGAAACGGTAAGTAAGTGACAAGTGAGTGTCAAGTGTCTGGCTTAAGTTGGCAGTTGTAATGCATCTCTGATGAGGGTTCATTTAATACCCGAATTATCGTATAACTTGACTCATCTTCTTCCTTCAAATGTGTTTACTGCTCCAAAGGATCTAAATAGAATTTCTTTTAACTTTTTCCTAACAATATCCTAATAAAAAGTTGCATACTGCGACTATCCAAATGCACTTTTATTTTCATTGACAGTCCTGTTACAACTGATGAACCTAACGACAGCGTACATCTTCTTTACGAAAACATGCCCATGCAATATACAGACATTTTTGGGCTTTAAAAATTGAAAATTTTCAGTAGAAAATTTTTGATAGTTTTCTTATTCTTGCTCAGAACATACATTGTGGGTACACGTTAGAACCGCCTCGCCGAGGCGGTTCTAACGAGTACCCACAATGTATGTTTTGAGCAAAAGTAAGAAAAATATAAAAATTCAGCTGAAAATTTGCAATTTTTAAAGCTGCATTGGCAAGTTTTCGTAATGTTAAAGCTCCCGAGGATATTCTGTTAATTACATAATGTAATTTGATATTCTGTGATTCTCTATCCAAGTATTAAAGCAAAGCTGTATTGATAATGTCGCAAGGTCTGATTACTTCCTTTCACATAATATCTAACATAGACCAGTTGTTCTGTTATTCTGTAATCTCAGTCAGGTGACTATAGTGATAAATACGTATCAATTTCTGTGACATAGAAATACGTAGGTGTTCAATATACAGTGATAATGGAATATATGTATAAGTCACTGGAATCCAAGCGGCTCCTTTGTACAAGTTCAAACGGAGTGCCCATATTCGCGTAATTGTTCAGATATCGTCAGTTTGCTGCCGAGAACTCCTTGGCATGAACATTCTGATCGCGTGAAAATTTAATATAATTATATTAGGCTAGTCCGAAGAAACGTAACTGGACGTGTAGCCTAAGACACTTATTAGAATTGGAAATGCCATACATAGGAATAACTGATACTCTACTATCGCGGTAAATTAATACTGTCTGACCATTTTCTTTCTTTCGCGATACAGATGGACAAGCAGGGGTTCTCTTGTAAGAATAAAACTAGTTTTGAATAAGCCATTGCTATAAGGCTTTCAGAAAATACAGATCTACATGGCGACAATCACAGACATCATGGGTGACAACGATACTCTGTACCAAATATACCATCCACACTGGCTTGCGTCGACCAGACGACCGTTAACACGAGGGTGGCATGTGGCATTTGCTGTGATAGGAATATGCGTGTTTGTCCTGAGTTTTGTGGGAAATCTGATGGTTATTACCCTTTTCGCCAGGTAAACCATTTTAATTATATTTCTACTTTAATACTTTTACTAGACACGCTAACTATACCGCTCAACATTTGAAAAATTATTTTTCTTGATTACATGGCATGCTTGATGAACTTGAGAAAAGAATAACATGAACATAAATTACAGCTATGGGGTTCAAATGTATAGAAAGTAAGAATTTCTGAAATTTATACACCATTCATTATAGCGGGGCCTTTAACTTTTCAGTTTTGAAAGCCCTTATAAAAGCCCGGCACTGCGGGTCAGATTTGTGGTAAAATCCCTGCTAATAGCCCCGGCCCCACGGAGGCTGACCATAATATTGAACAACAGCTGGTAGTTGATCTAATGAAAAAAATATGAGAGAGTGGTCTGAATTTCTGCATGTAACTGTACGGCAGGCAAATTTGTAAATTAAATAAGGCCGGTAAAAGTAGTTAAAGGTTAAAATACAACTATTATCTAATTTGAATTAATGTTCACGACCGTGTATTGGCGGGAAATTAAAACTCTGGCACTTCCCTGGCACTGCCAGGACTCATCAGAGGTTAAATTGCGACACTTTAGCCCCGCTGTGTCTCCGCTATTCCCGGCCCTAGGGGAGCCGGGGACACAAATGACTGGTGCATTAAGACATCATACAATTTTAGCTTTAAAAATCTAACGCAGATACATGTACCAGGCAGGAATTAAAGAAGGACAACATAACGAAACTTTTAACAATACGAATCAAAAGCAAGACGGGACGCTCTTTTACAACAAGGAAGTCAATCAAAAAACCAAGGTAGCGAGGAGTCTTTCCACCAAAATGTAATATTTTGGGAGATGACATTATGATTTATAATATATTTGCGGTCACAGGTATCCGGCCAATATAGAAATAATAATAGCCGGGTTATAGTCGTTTAAAACCCCTAGTAATTTTATGTTATACACATGTATGCTCATGTTGAAGCATTGACACCAAAGGGCCGGAAATATCTGAAGGTAACTTTTTCCGTGAAATAAATAGTGTGAACATTTAAGATCTACCAATCCAGTAATTTACACAGAAACAACCGGGAACGAAGCAAACCAACCGTCTTAAGATTTTTTTCTTATCAGATAATGAAAGGAAGTTTTATAGCACAGCCTCGGAAATAAAACTGGCATGTGCCAGGATTAACCAGGATTATAATATTACTGTCTATTCCAATGCGTTACCTCTGTTTATTATATATAAGTTGTCTAGTGCCCATTTCCGTTATGTTTACAGCTATATACCTTACATAATATAATGTATGTCTGAAGCTTTTGTGACCTGAATGGTCACCGTTAGGACAAAAGCTGAACAGTCGGGTGACCGCTTATTAAAGATGAAGTTGTGTTTGCTACTTGAGTTTTTCGGGGAGAAATGTTCTCTATGGGTAAGATGAGAAAAGTCCCTAAAAGCCGAAAAACACGTAATTTTAACAAAATTTTAAACTGTATTATTGGGCATATATGATAATTGTATACAAATAGTCCAGTAGCCATCAGCATAACCTGGAAGATGGTGCCGCATGAAATTTTATTGTGGTTTCCAGTTCACTGGGTTATGCTAGTTCAGAAACTGCATGATGCCACCCTGGCATCATTGAGCGTTTTGGTAAAATCAAAATGGCGTCCAAGATGGTCGCCATAAACAAGAAAACAGTGCCTCAGGGTTTAATATACTCATTTTTCTGCGTTTAAAATGCTCAATTTAAGCTGTAAACAATATTAAAAAAGATAATTCTAAGTTTTGATCCCCATATAATTATTATGAGGCAAGATGGTGGACAAGATGGCTGCCACAGTCATACTACAAGCAATATTTTCGTAATAAAAGGGCATTCAAGTGCTGCATAAAACGGTGTATTGTGCTTGAAAGTCCATTTTCGTTGTACACATAAAACTGAAGTGTTTGGTTTTCAATTATGGCCCCACATCATAACAACGAACAAAGATGGCGACCAAAATGGCCGCCTTAATTATAATTTAAAAAAGATTGTGTTCTCTGATTAAAACACCATTCCTGTGCTAAATATACTAAAGGTAATGCGTTGGAAATGTTCATCTAATGTTATGAGCAGCATGGTTTATTGGTTATTCCCACATTATAAAAATTAGTCAAGATGGTAGCCAAGATGGCCGCCATAATCATAATATATGAGAACATAATTTCTGATTGAATCAGCATTCCAGTGCTGCATTTGCTCAATGGTTTGTAATTTTGTAATTCAAATGTTCAAATTATGTTGACAAATGGAGTGTTTTGTATTATATTTGACCCAACATGATAACAATAAAACAAGATGGTGACCAAGAGGACCACCATATTTATACTTAAATGTTCTCTGGCTACAGCCGCATTCCAGTGGTGCAAATAATAAATGACTTATATTTGAAATGATCATTTTGTGTTGTAGACATCGCAATTTAATGTTCGTGTTTTGTTTTGACGACGCAAAATGGTCCTGGGCATATGTGTCCTACGAAATTATAATACGACTGAGATCTTCTTCACTGATCAAAACATCAGTGTAATGTATGTGTTACATATTGATTTAGCAGAATAAAGGATGGGAGGCAAATCATTCTACACCACTAAATAAAAGTACTCGTAACATTTACAGTTTAAATATAATAAAGAAGAAAAGAGAACTGCATTTGTATTCTTTAAAAGATAATTAAGTGAATCTTTCAATAGAGCTATAAAACGCTAGGCGCTTGGTCTGTAGCATATTTGGAAAGGATGTAACAGATTGAGAAACGGAGATAAAGCTGGTTCACATAGATGAAAGGAAGGGTCGAACTGACGTTAATGCAAAGAGCAGAAAAAGTTTAAAACGTGCATAGAAACTCTGAATATTGGGAAATACAACGTCCCAACTTTATATACAATATGCTGTTGTCACATTTTAAATAAATACATGTGTAAACCTTGACCAAGTCTTCTTAGCGCGTGGATTTAAATTGATGGATGAATTTGAAAAAGTTGGCTGGAAAGTTTCCAAACGATGATCGCTTGATCACTTCTATGGCTATTATAATGGCGGTACGCAAAACTCATTTAAGTAAAAGCCACACACGCATTTGAAGCAAAGAATATTTATTCAAGACTCTTCCAGGTAGATTTACCTTGCCATGGTTTACCCTCAGGAATTGGTTCCCAGCATTCTTCACTATTGGGGGACAGTGCGGACCGTAGAGGATTACAAACATACAATATGTTTGGAAGCAAAATGTACTAGTTGAGAAATCCACAAAAACTGCGCTGGCCTGATACAGTCGTCACCGATGGGGCCGTGTTGTTATGTGGACGACCCATTGTTACTTTGACTGTAGCATTAAAACCATAACCAAAACTTCTCCAACAAGACAAGAGGTTTAACAAAAAGCACTAGCATTCTCTCAACACTATTCGAACTTCTCATCAGATAACATCTTTAAAACCACGGTTGAAAAGATACATTGATTTAGGTATTTCATGATTGTGCATGCAGTGTGACCATCTCACATTGAAGAAGGAGTGTGATATCATAGACTGATCAAAAGCACACTCGCTGATCGTATTCGGACCTAACGCTAACGCTGTTTAGGTGAGACATAGTGTAAAGGTGACAAGAAGTGAGATGGTTACGATCAATGTAAACCGAAAAGAATACAAGTAAAACCAAATCATTTTAAGAGCAGATAAGACATTAATGCAAAAGGGGATGGGACTAAAACGGTTTCATACGTGACAAGCTTACACTGAGTAAGGTAAGCCTTTACCAAATAATATTAGGAAAATTATCGCATTTGGAGTATGTTATGGCAGCAACGTAGAACTATTTCTGTAAGATATATGGTTTAATGTAAAACTGTTAAGCAAAGGCTAATGAACACTCCCAAGCTTAATGCATATAATCACCATATACAGAGTCGTTTACCAAAACACTGTGAAACCAACACATGTCCAGACAACCATTTGATAATCCACGCTTGGTCAATGGTGACCAGCAACAGATAGTATACTTCAAGTAGAATGGTTTGCTGTATGTATGCTTCTGAACAACCATGCTCATCATCAAAATATAGGCGCTTCATAAATCAATGTACAGTGCTTTGCAAATGCAATTGAATTGAAGAAACAATTGTTGCAATAGTTGAACAATATAGCTGATGATTTTGCTAATTATTACAATGGTACAGCCGAATACCAAATCTCGGTTGTTGAATAAAATGCCTATTCTGTCTTTCATTATATGATGTAGATTTGCACCCCTTTGTTTATTCTGCTTACTTAAAGCTTAACAAATATACATTTAGATTATTTTTATTCAGATGCCATTTTCCCTTAAACTAAGATTAAGAAGCCATTTTGACCACCATCTTGCATCATTGTTATGATGTTAGGTCAGAACTAAACTCAAACTTGAACTGTTAACAAAATAAAGTAAATTCAAAAACAAGACAGTTATGTCAGTTTATAATAAGACAGTTATGTCAGTTTATTAGAGACCAAAATGTTCTCTATATCATTATTTCGGCTGCCATCTTGGTCGCCATTTTGCCTTTTTGTTATGATTGGAGCCTCAAAACATAAACAAAATTAAATTATGGTGTTTTCCTAATAAGAAAATAAAATGAGCATTTTAAACACAAAACATTGAGTATATGCAACTCTGGGATGCTGTTTTCTTGTTTATGCCAACCATCTTGGACTCCATCTTGATTTTTTATTTTTCTAACAATTCATGATGCAGTTTTTGAACTGGCATGGTCTGATGAACCAGAGGAAGACAGTAAGGACAACAAGAGAAGTGAGTTTTTTGCTTTACATACATGTATTTGTTGATTTTTGCAATATTTTCCACCATTTATCGCCCATTTTGAATTTTTCAAAATGCTCAATGATGCCAAGGTGGCATCACTCGGATTCTTCATCTGAAAGGTATCAAGTAGGGAAATCCATTAAAACATTTTATGCGGCACACATTTCCAGGTCACAAGCCAAATCCATGTTTGGCAACAGGACTAAAACAGATTTGGCAGCGTTCCCAAATGACAGCAGGTAGAGATAACGCTTGATATTTTTGTACGTCCCTAAATACTTACACTTTCTTACCCTGCTTATGTTCATGGAGCAAAAATATAGTTTCCTATGTATTTGACTGCAAGATTTTACGATACACCGAAGAAAAATGGATGTTGACGATACGGTTCGGTGAACATCGTTTCCCCACTAGACTCAGCTTCTCGCTTAAATATATTGTGTAAATATATATTAGGTGTATTTGTTGGGTCTAGGGGCGGGGTAACATACTTTTAAACTAAATATAGTTTAAATTTTTAAATTTTTGATGGAAACAGAATGACCTTAAAACGTGTTCCAGTAATGCGCATGCGCAATAACAACAAAACCGAAACCGGTTGATACTAGCAAAAATTGCAGACAAATACATAGAAAGGTACAAGTAGGCAACGATCAGCAAAAGGCGCAGTCAGAAAAACATTCCCACTCCAAAAACTGAGGTGGGAAAACCTAAATTGACAATTAGGTACTTATACATAGAAAACATATCGTAAGCCAAGTGAGCGACTATTTCCCAATAGGCGGCCACTCAGATACCCGAACTTAAATGAAAATATGAAAACGTACATATGGTTCAAACAACACAAAAAATTCGACTCAAAAACAACATAAAACAAATGGAACCACAACAGAAGTATCGCCCTGGAACGATCAGTAATACTGGGAGGCTTAAATCGATTTTACAGGCGCCTTACCTCACCCTCATCTTCTGCCGTGGTTTACAACATTTAATTAGTTGTTTGGTCCTCGTTGTGAATCTCTAACTAGTCAATGAATCACCAAGAACAAACAAATAAATCATGATAACCACCCTAAGGAATAAAAAAAAACGAGTACTCAACAGACTCAGTAAGCTGCCCGACGATGGAGATCCCTGGGCGCCGAATTACTTACTGAAACCCGGAGCAAAAGAAAACACCAGTTGAAACGCGTTGGGCCAAGCAAAACAAGCAAGTTTTTCCGACGTGCAATTAAAGAAGGCAGCATAGTTATCAACCATGGTTGGGTTAAAAACTAAGCATGCAGACTGTCGCACTTCTGTAACGTGTTATGATTCTTCTGAATTGAAAAGAAAAATCTTTCCTTCCTATAAGTTTCTTAAATTTGTAAACCGAGTCACCATAAAATTGGCCTTCAAGTAAAAGCGTCTTTAGCCCAACATTAAATTTGATTTGGAAATCAACTCAAAGCGTCTGCGATAAAATTTAGGAAATGTTTTCCGAAGTTTATTATACCGATAGCCCTGCTGGAGAAGTTTGGCTGTTAAACATTTATTTAGCGCGTTGAAGTCCGCAACATAATTGCAGACTCTAGCAAACCTAATAAGTTGCAAAATGTATACACCATAAGAAGCACGGCGAGGAACGTCACCATCCAAAAACGGAATTTACCATATCAAAATCAAAGTAATCGCATTTATCATAAATTTTAGAAGAAACAAATCCATTTGCAATAGAAATACGTGAATCCAAAAAGGGGGCTTCGCTATCTGTGGTGTTGGCTTTATTCAACTGTAGTTCAGGTAGATAAATTTAATTGACCATGCATTCAAAATAAGGATTGTCAATGTTCAAAAGATCATCGAGGTACCTAGAAGTCGAATTAAAAGCCTTGATAACATCAGCTTGATTGTCATGGTTAAGAGAATCCATGAAATCTCTTTCGTAGCAGTAATGAATAAATCAGCTACGAGAGGGGCGCAATTTGTACCCATCGGAATTCCAACAATTTGTCTGTATAACTTGGTTCCGAATCAAATATAAATGAGCCTGTGCGTGAGAAAACCAACAATCTGCCTATGCGAAAACAAAGACGCAGATCAGCTTCGCGGTAACCGCGAAGCTGATCAGCGCCTTTGTTTTCGCTACACGGATACTACAGTCCCTCTTCTTCTTAAATCCAAAATTTCAAGCCTCTAGCCATCTTCTGTGCTTGTACAGCCCGGTTTGTGTCGGACCTGGTCAGAAACCCAAATTGTTGGTTTTCTCACGCACAGGCTCAAATATTATCCAGGAGATAGGATAAGGCATCGCATACATTCTGACATGAAAACTGTATATTTGCTCCATGAACATTAGCAGTGTGAGACATTGTAAATATTTGGGTAGGTACAAAAACCAAGAGTTATCTCAACCTGTTGGCATTTTTCATACAATTTACATATATACCCAATAATACTGTTCAATTTGCTTAAATTACGTGTCTTAAAAATTGACCCCTCGATTTTAGGCTTTTAGGGACTTTTCTCAACTTATCCATAGATATTGTTTAATACTGTGTGCACCAGTCCCCAATCTTTGCTTATCTTTTTCGTCTTAAAATGGGCTGATAAGCATGTATCTATGTATTCCACAGCTTTTAAGGACACGTGTTTTAATGTGGGCAATGTTTCGGTTGCTCCAGGATGACTCAGTCTTCCTCTAACATTCAAATTTTCATGTTCTGGTTATTCATAAGCTCATGCGGGGTTCCGCTCTGAAACTCGTGGTTTGTCTGTTTATTCTGACTCTCTATTGTACTCACCGCCGATGCTAGCCTCAAGGAAAGAGCTATTCATCATGATGCATTACGCATGGTGACATTTTAAAGGCCATTCTGAATCAGTTAAAACAGATAAGTCTGCAGGCCCAGATATGTTAATTGATGAGTTTTTTTTAAATATATACATGACAAGAATATTTTAGCCTCAACGTTAGTCAATTTAATGAATAAAATCTTTGACACAGGTGATTTTCCCGAAACATTATCAGGGGGTTATGTAATTCATTTGCATAAGAAAGAAAGTTTAAATGACGTTGAAAATTACAGAGGATTGACGCTGCTAAGCATCATTTTTTCAAGCCCCAAGTGAATATTTTTACCAATGGACCTGTAATACCCGAAGATTACTAGTAATTTTCGGGCATTACTGGTCTTTTGGTAATTTCAGCCAGATCCGACCTTTGACTGCAGAGTTATCTGTCCTTCACTGTGTGAAAAATCAATATTTAGTGTTGTGGCCACTCTAGCGCCTTCATTTTTATTCGGATCTTCTTTATTCTTGGAAGTAACAAGATCATCCATAATATCTCGGATGAGCTCGAATTTCGACCAGATCCGACCTCTGATTGCGGAGTTATCTGCCCTTGAGTAAATCATTATTTTGTGTTGTGGCCACTCTAGCATCTTTGTTTTTCAGTGGATCTTCTTCATTCCTGCAGGTAAGAAGGATAACTACAATAGCTCGGATGAGTTTGAATTTCGGCCAGATCCGACCTCTGACTGCGGAGTTAGCTGCCCTTTAGTGTTTGAAAAATCAATATTTTGTGTTGTGGCCACTCTAGCATCTTTGTTTTTCAATGGATCTTCTTCATTCTTGCAGGTAACAAGGATAACTACAATATCTCACATGAGATTGAATTTAGGCCAGATCGGACCTCTGACTGCGGAGTTAGCTGCCCTTTAGTGTTTGAAAAATCAATATTTTGTGTTGTGGCCACCACTCTAGCGCCTTCAATTCTGATCAGATCTTCTTATAACATCTTGGATGAGTTCGAATTTGAGCCAAATTCGACCCTGGACTGCGGAGTTACCTGCCCTTGAATGTTTGAAAAATCAATTTTTAGTGTTGTGGCCTCTAAAGCGCCTTCAATTTTGATCAGATCAAAAAAAAAAAAAAAAAAAAAAAACAAAAAAAAAACAAACAAACAAACAAACAAAAACAAAAAAAAAAAAAAAAAAAAAAAAAAAAAAAAAAAAAAAAAAAACACTTTGTCCAGTGCCTGTACTTGTTGACTCTCAGGTGAGCGATCGTTGCCCTTGGGCTACTTGTTAATTGTGCTGTTGGCGCCTTATGTATGCTGTCATATTTTTAGTTAAGTTTAGGTAACGGAGTGGCCACCCTTTTGGGAAAATAGCTGCTCATTCGGCTTACGATGTGTTTTCATGGTATAAGTACCTGATTGTTAATTTGTTTATTCCCACCTCGGTTTCTGATTGCGCCTTTTCCTGATCGTTGCCTACTTGTACCTTTTCATATGGTGCATCGATCCCTGCCTAGGCCTAGTTCCTGGGTTGGGATTCTAAATTTCATTATATAAAATCCTGACCTTTCTGCCCTTACTTTAATAAGACACCTTCTCTTGAAAAAAATACTTTTCAAAGGATATCAATGGCCTTGTCAGAAATTGCGACATTTTGAAAGGGATGTAATCTCCAATAACGACATTCATTTCAACGTGCAACGTGCTACTTAAGGCGATTACTATTCACTGAAAATGAAGCGGTAATGGGTTCCAGACATTAAGCCGCGCGACAAATAAAACCCAATAGCGTACATATTTGCGAAAATAAAGGCAAGCAAAATGCTTATCTGATAAGCGGCTTTGGTTTCGCTTTTAAGCACATTCAGCACATTCTCTACACTTTCAAACTCTGAAACCTGCTTTTCATGATATAGCACAGTTTGTGTCGTACGTGGTCGGACGTCTTTATCACGGTTTCTCGACATGTTGTCCATTTTCAGGCCTGTGTACAATGATGACCAGTTTCCGTTTTAACTGCGCAATAGGAAAACCTTTATTGTCTCTCTTGACCAGATGTGACACATACTCAACTAAATGTAAAGAGCTAATTAGGAGAGTACTTTCATGTGCCGTATTTGTGTTGTTTAACGATGAGCTATATATGCTTATTAATAAAGTTCTGCTTCTATTTCTGTTGAAAACACACAAACAGTCACTGCCAAGCAAAGACTATAAACGGGCCATAATGTCGCCTACTTCGTTCTGCGAAAATAACATAATCTGAGCTTATAAGAGATTCATTCTAAATTAATTCCGTCCTGTTGACTTAAATCATAGTTATTTAGAAAAATTGCCACGCACTGTTCTTTTGCAAGGACAGACATTCCCGAGAGGTTAACTCATACGCGCACGGGTATGATTTTTCGCCTCATATGCGCCACTGATTTGTGGTCATGGTTACCTATTGATTAGTTCAGCAAACTCAACCTTAGAATCCAGCCTACCAGACGACCCAAGAAAGCTCCAAAGAGACTGGATGTCTCACAGCTGAATCAGGATATTATGAGACAGACTTCTTAACTGATATTTGCAATCATCTGGGTGCAATTATTTTTGAAGAGAGAGAGAGAGAGAGAGAGAGAGAGAGAGAGAGAGAGAGAGAGAGGAACTTGACATAATTATATCCATAAAGCGGTTCGTTCTTCAGATGTATCTGCATTAGGAAATCCATCTCACACACATCAAGACTTGGTTGACGGGAATGGTGAATAAATTCAGAGGCTTTTTTTGAAGAAAACAACCGACTGCACATAAAACATTGATTCATGATATTAGCTCAGTATTAAAGAAGGAAGCCTGCCGAACAGCAAAAATTGTAAGGCAGTCCAGACCAATCTCTGGGACGAGCAAGAGCTCTGACTGTGAAAGAAAGCAAGAGGAATTCAGTATAAGAATCCAACAAGGCGACCCACAGGCAAGAAATCTCCAAAGAGACCAGCTGTTTTAAAGCTAAATCGCGACAAAACCAAGGCATAACTTTCTTAAATGACATTTGCAACCAATTGGGTATAATCTATCTTAGCTCCCAGGAGACAACTGGAAAGTTGTTCATTAGGCGGTTCATTTTTCAGTTGCAACTAGAGTACGACACCCATCTCTCATCTCTCAAACATCAAGACTGGTTGGAAGAGACTGATAAAGAAATCGAGATGCTTCTTGAAGAAGATCCAACAATTTACAGCATCAGGAAAACATGTCCATGACAAGTATACCATCTTGAACCCCACTTTTATACAGAGAAAAACTTGGGTTTTCAGGGGTATACCTATTTCTTATTTTTGCTCCAAAACATATATAAATTGTGGGTACTCGTTAGAACCGCCTCGTCGTGTACCCACAATGTACGTTTTGAGCAAAAAAACAAGAAAAAATATCAAAGGTTTCTACTAAATTTTCATTTTTTACAACTTTAAAAATCTTTGTATATTGCATGGGTGTGTTTTCGAAACAGCAATACTGACCACGCTCGGTGGAACGTAAGACGTTTTGTATGCTGTGATGCACTGAACATCACTTATGGCTTCAAAGAAAGGTACAAGTAGGCAACGATCAGGAAAATACGCAATCAGAAAAAGATTCCCACTCCAAAAACCGAGGCGGGAAAAACCAAAATAACAATAAGGTACTAAGACCATGAATACATTTAGTAAGCCGAATGAGCAGCTATTTCCCAATAGGTGGCCACTCAGTTACCTAAACTTAACTTTAATATGATAACATACATAAGGCGCCGACAGCACAAAAAAAAATAAACACCAAGACATAAAACAATAAGAACCACAACAGAAGTATCGCCTTGGAACGATCAGTAATATAAAATTACTGGCGGGTTTAAACCGGTTTTACAAGATCCTAACCTCACCCTCAGCTTCTGCAGTGGTTCATAACATTTAGTTAGTTGTTCGGTCCTCGTAGTGAATCTCTAACTAGTCAATGAATCATCATGGACAAACAAATAAATCATGATAAATTCCATGATGAATCAAAAACGAGGACTCACAGAATGAGTAAGCTGCCCGACGACGGAGATCCCTGGGCGCCCAATAACTTACTAACTCCGGAGCAAAAGAAAACCACCAGTTGAACACCGGTGGGCCAAGCAACAGACAAGAAGCTCTGGCCCCAACCAACTAAAATGAATAGCTTTATGTCCGAGCCATTATAGAGTCTGACGCCCGACCCACCGGCGTGCAATTAAAGAAGGCAGCATAGTTATCAACCGTGATTGGGTTAAAAACTAAGCATGCAGACTGTCGCATAACATTTAAGTTATATCCTATACGTCTGTAACGCGTAATGATTTTTCTGAATTGAAAAGAAAAATCATTTCTTGCAATAAGTTTCATAAATTTGTAAACCAAGCCACCATAAAATTCTGGTTCCGAAAGGCCTTCACGTAAAAGGGTCTTTAGCCCAACATTAGATTTGGAAATTAGTTCATAGTGTCTGCGATGCAATTTAGAAAAGGTTTTTCGAAGTTTATGATACCTATAGCCCTGCTGAGTTCTTTTCTTGACCAACGGCAGAGCTCAGTGCAGATGGAAACACTCTCAGCACATATAAAGATGCTTTTCATGAACAGTTCAATAGTTGGCTCGTTCGTACATCAATTATCAATGGCGTTCCGTTTGAAGACTCCCACAGATAAATTGCAGTGTTCTGCTTGATGAAATTCTAACCGTCTTGGAAACAAGAAGCAACCGTCGGCAAAGCTCCATGTATAGATGAAATTCTTGCCGAGGCTGGAGGGCTACCCTTGGTAGAGGAACTGACGAGTTGTTTTGAACAATCTATTTTATAGTGGAGGTGGAAGTGACATGAATCCTGCACTTCCGGATACAAGCATGAAACTTGGCAGATATGTTCATAAGCATGATCCATTTGAAATTTTCTCGTTAGCCAATCAAAATTAACCCAATTTTTAAGATGGCGGCTCCAAAATCCAAGATGGCTGCCAAAATAAATATAAAATTGGAAAAAGGTGTTCTAGTCAGTGAGAAAAAACCTAATAATGCTGAAAACAACATTTCTGGATTATTTACAAATAAATGAATATTTAAATGAGTCAATATTGCTTTATGGGATTTAAGAAGGGGCCCACAATGGAAAATAGTGCGGAAATTTTGTTGAAATAGCTGTTTTGCAACGAATATTCTTCTTATACTTAAGTGAAACAAAACTAAATTCAATTGTTAATATTGCTTTTACTCAAGTCATGAATAACATAGTTTCTGTTTTTATGGGTACTGGAAATAAGGTCTGTTTTAATTGTGGGGTTGCTGAGGGGCAGAATTTGAAACTGATTAAAATTGGCTTTAATGCAGAATCATGCAGTTTCTAACCTTTACTGGGAAATATGAAATTAATAAGGCAAATACACTTTGTTCTGCACACACATTTTGATAGATCAGCTGGCTAACTGTCACTCCGCTCCACTTCGGTACCTCGTTCCACTTCCCTGACAGCTTAGCATAGGTTGCATTTAAACCATTGTTGAACTGATTGCGGATTTCGTAAGCGTCTTGCAGCTATGTTATTTTGCTATTGATCGTATTATTTTTGTTATGTTTTTGTACCAGTGCCGAAGATCTTCCAGTAAACACATCAAATTGCCTAAAATGTTTAAATTAATGTAGAAAAACAAACGATTTTCGACTTTGAGTCGCTAATTCTACAGTAGTCTCCCCTGATCTTGGAAATTCTGCGTAGAAAAAATAATGTATTTTATATTTCTGCGTACTCTAACAACTAAAATATTTGTAATTTATGTTATATATGCAAGAAAAGATCTAACATAAGTTAGAATAACACAGTTTTGGCAGTTTATCTGAATTTTCAATTCGACCAAGGGCTGTATTATATCCCATTTCCGTCGGTATGGAGAGGTTTAACGGAATACCGATGGAAATATTCCGTCTAACATTTTGATAATACAATATTTCTTCTTCATTTAATTCTTCTTCTTCTTCTTCTTCTTCTTCTTATTATTATTATTATTATCATAAAGATCATGATAAACACGGTTTTAACATGAAACGAACTATATGCAGCCCAAAAGTGCTACTTAGGATTGCAATAAACTTATGCTGGCTACTGATGCTTCCAAATAGTTTTCGTTCACACCACCGACGACAACAGAAACAACAATAAGTGCATGTACTACTACTACTTTTCTTCTTTAATGTATCGTATGCAAATTTCTATGCACATTTTTTAATCTTTAGTTGTACATTTAATAGGACAATTTAACCTCAAACCTCTCCCTTGAAAGTTAAGGAAGTATATTAGGAAGTTTCCAGTCATTATGGATTTCATCTATGCGCTTGCAGCGTCACGGGTTTTATTTTCTTCATAATGTGCTGCTGTTCTGTTGGAGGAGTAGCACCAGTTTGATTGGTTGATGCAGCCTGGTCGCAACACTCTATCGGTGTCTTTAATTCTTAATGAGGCTTTGCAGGTGTCTTTGTAGCATTTCCTCTTTTTACCTTGAGTGTGCATTTCACCCTATTAGTCTCTGTAGAAAACTTTCTTTAGATGTTGCTCATTAGGCATTCCTAAATAAAGTTGGTGCATCTTAGCTGTGCAACTATAATACCATTTGCACTGTGTCTGTAAGCTTGTTTTAACGCTTGATTTTAACAGTTTTCTCAAGCACGTTAAGTAGACATGGTGATCTCTTTGAATGATGTTGGTATAACAGCCATGCTACTGGTGCACACAAGAGAGTTGACTGAGCCATGTAGACTCTCAGCTTGGTATCAATCTTTGTTTCATTTCGCTTATACATTTGCACATATTCTTCCATACTGGCTTTTGCTGTTCTAGTCATCAATGCGCACTGTTCTGGAGAAACTGCTTCCCGGGTAGATGAATTTGTTAAATAAATCAGTATTTGTCCATTCACAGTAATAAGCGGATCATGGTACAGCTTTCCGGATGCCGATTGAAGCACAAGGTTTGTCTTTTTTGTTGATTTTAAGATAAACCTATCACAGGATAGTCCATGTGGATCTGTTGCACCATGCATTTATGCCTATGAGCTGGTATTGTTAGCCATATACCTTATAGGGTTCTATGTCATTTGCATAGAGTATCTCATCCAGCACATCTATATGCACCTTAGTTTTAGTTTTTAACTTCCGTTGGTTGAATAACTTCCCATCAAAACGTTACCTGATTGGAAAATGAGTATCACAGGCTTAAACGGCATCAATGAGCATTGCAAAAAAATATTATTGCCGCCATAACGCAACCCTGTTTTGCCTCATTTGTCACATCACAAGGTTAATAGAATTCCCTTTTGTCCTGTCATTCTCACACGATGACCAATGGACCATGGTTGTTTTGAAAGCCCATAATTATCTTCACAAGTCTATCACAAAAAATACAAATAGGCAATGATCCCGAACTGGCGCAATCAACTGTGTTTAAAAATTTTTGGAGAAGTTGACAAGCACCATATACACTGTATATAGGCCTGCTTTCTGTTCTTGACATTTCTCATCAAGATGTCTTCCTATATGAAAATCGTCTATTGTCTTCCAGTTATCTCTGAATCAGCATTGACTTTCCGGAATAAATCCTGTCTGCCAAACACTTCAGGATTTCCTTTTTGTGTGCATAGATGGATGTCTTGTGGGAATTCTTCCGCCTCCACGCAGCCACGGTGAAACAGCCCTCTCAGTCTCTGTCATGAATAGCCCCAGACTGCGGCGGAACTTACATTTGAACATGGAACTTTGCCAGCTGAGAGTTTGTTAAACTGCTTGAGACTCCTTTAAACTTACCTTGCGTGTTTGTTTATAAATTTCTGTTTCAATGGCAAATCCAAATTCTCCTTTATGGCTCTTCTCAGTTTTGCCTCCACACTAGAAGAAGGTAAAGCCGGCACCAACTCTTTTTCCATAACCTCTACAAACTAAGTCTCACCCAGTACGGCTACCTGCTAAACTGTGACTAACAAGTGACTGTTCTACGCTGTTGTCCAGCCGACCCAGGATTGTCCATTACGGGACGAACATTCCTCTGTCAATCTTCAATAGTATCACTAATCACTATCATCTCTGTATTTTGGGAGATTGGCTGCTTGATAAAGATGATTTACCTAAATCCATCTTTAGTAGTATGTTTTCCTACAATTATGACCTAGGGAGTGTGGTAGCCTTGCTGTAAGGCATCGGACTCTGCATCAAGAGGTCCTGGGTTTGGTCACCACTGGGGGCGCCGTGTTGTGTCCTTGAGCAAAACACATTAACTCACCACAGAACTGATTCATACCCAGGTAGTGTTTAAGTTCAGTGCAGACATGACTGATAAAAAATATTGACTCATTACAAAGATGAAAAACAATATTGACCATCCGTACAAGTTGAATGTAGCTAAATATACCCCTATACTACTATGATTAAAAATAAAAAGAAATATATATATCAGTTGTTCTACTTTTAAAGATTAGTACAAATATTTGTAATGCTTAAATCGTCTCTTATCTTGTCTTTTCACACAGGGGCCGGTAATTGTCCTTATGAATGTGTACTTGTTTAGTGATGCTTAATTTATGGCAATTTACGGTAATATATTTTCACAAAAAAAGTTTGATGGCATTGTTGGACCCGGTGATGAGTCCCAGAGCAATGGTTTCAGAAATGACAATCAGTAGTGCAATAAAAGAAGTATGGCTTGTCAATTAATCGTAAAATTTAGCGATTTTGACGGCCATCTTGAAAATTGCGTTAGCCACCTTGCAAATGGAAAAATTTGAGATGGCTAACGAGAAAATATCTATTAGAAATGTTTGAAGAACATATTCTGAAAGTCTCATACTTGTATCCGGAAGTGCAGAATTGTCTCAAAATCCTGACGTTTCCATCTCCACTATTAGAGAAAGTAGTATCCCACAAAAATTTAAAAATGCATTATTAGTCCATATGTACAGTGACTAGAAAGACACAGACAAAATTATGTTGACTCGCCTGAATGTTCATCTTGGTCAGGCAAGACTTGTTTCAGAGAAAGTCGCTGTGGATTCGTGAAAGACAAATGGACAATAGGCATATGATCTTTGATGCAAGCAACTTCAAAATGATGAAGAGTGTGGTGACAAATGGGTTCAAAAAAGGACTATAATATGGCACCTGCCACCAACACTGCTCAACATGATATTTTCTGCCATGTTCAGGGATGCTTTACAGGACCACATATGTGGTTTTACAATCAGGTACCGCTTCGATGGCAAGTTTATTCAATGCCAATTCGTCTATAGGACTTCCCGTGTGGCAATTTTTGTCTGACATGCAGGGTTTAAAAACCGCGGGTATTAAACCGGAAAACCCAACCTAGTGGGTTTAAGTGGGTTAATCCGTATACCCACTGGGTAAATCTGAAAGCGCTCAGTATTAAAAGTTTTATACTCTTTTATATCTCACGAGTTGGAGTCCTTGAGCAAAGATTACTGATGGAAGGTCTTTAAGCAGTAGATACAAACAAGATAAATGTGGAGTCCTCTCTCTTTTAACGATACCAGATTAACAATCTGGGGCCAGTCAATCAAAATTAATGATATCGTTAGTTAAAAATTCGTTAAAATTTCAAATAGCAATATTACAAATACACTGTTTATTTTTTTTGTTGTAAAAATCTCACATTTTTGCAACAAAAAATAAGTGTATTTGCTTTGAAATTGATATATTGACAAAAATTGAGGGTTTAACAACAGCGTTAAGCTAATTAAGGTTTGAACAACTGAGCCTAGACAGATTTATGATAAGAGATATGATTTAAGGTATTTCAATCGGCATACAAATAATAGGATCAACTTAGCTCAGTTATATTTTATTTACAAATCAATCATGAAGATACCTGCCAGATGACATGACAGTTGGACCAATAAGGCAATCAAATGAGTGACATATGTTTTTAAAAACATAAACAAATAGTTAACAACTGAATTGGTGTCAAGTTGGGTATTATTATCAAAGTACTCATCAAAAGAAGTTTTGCACAATTTAGATTTTTTTTTCATATTTTTAAGTGACATTTTAACTAACAAATTTTAAAGTAAGCTTTTTGAATTTGCACAGTCTGAAAGAGTTTGATAATGTGCGTGATAAGACCAAAAATTGTTGCGGAAACGATTTTAGGAAAAATTGAAAATTCCCATTTTCTGTAAATGTTGAAAATTGGAAAATCGAAAAAATTCCACAAAAATGCCACAACATCAAGAACACATTTTTGTTTCCAAATTTACACACAAGAGCTCCAAAGCTAATGATTAAGCCTAAAAACAATTTAAAAAATCTCAAAATTTTAGTAAAAATTCATTTTTTGACAAAATTGCAATTTTTGAGAAAAAATGATAAATATTGGAAAAAAAATGAATAAAATCGAAATTCATTTCAATTTTCGATCACTTTGAGACGTTTTGACACCAAAAATTGCCGCCTCTTTTCTTTCTGTTAAAGGCAATCTCATGTCAAAGATGTTGCATGAGTACGTTTTTGACATGCAGCTTTTTAAAAATTCTGAATTTGGATGGATTGAAAACCAGTACCTTCAATTTACCATTAATTGGTGCTGTATGCTGTGTTTGAAAGAAAAACAACCCATTTTATTGGCGTGGTGAGTCACTAAGCTTTATCTGAGAATTTAAACAAAATCTCAAAAATCGTTATTTTTGGTCAAAAATAGTGTTTTTGTCCAAAAAATTGAATTTTTATTTTTTTGCTTTAAAGGATTGCTTTCAGTATCCTGAATGAGGATGTGAAACGAATTCGGGAATAAAGATGTGGGCTTTTTGCTGCATCCCAAAAGTTGGTGTCTTCAAAAACATGCATTTTTGCACATTTTTATTTAATCTTTTTAAGAAGAAATATTTATTTGTCATTCAGGACGTCCGGCCCTTTAAGAGGGTATTAAGTTTTAAAAGTTTATTTGAAAAATATCTATACTAGACATTATTTTAAAATGAGAAAAATATTAACTGGTGCAAAACTTCTTTTGATGAGTATATTATGAGCACTTCTTATAACAATCAGGTGAAAACACAATAAAACGATTAAAGCAAAATATTTCAACAGATGTGAGATTTATATAGCAGTTGCTAACTTTCATTGAAACATTGTTCTATATAGATCATCATAGATGTACTACTTAAATCCAAAATGGATGGTGACATGGGATTAAAGTGCGTACGGGTATATTTGCAGTAAATACTACGTACAGTATTTACATATGCATGGATTGAATGCAAAATGTCATTTTAAACGTTTTTTTTTTTTTTTTTTTTTTTTTTTTTTTAAATAAAATCACCCGAATATTCACATATCTTGCACATAAAAATTTACTAGTATCCCGCATTCAACACTTTACCAAAATTAGGCTTAAAACACAACCCAGGTTAACCCGGGTAAAACACATGGGTAAACCCGGAGAGAGATGGGCCCTACGAACTTTGCTGACATGTCAGACGGACGAACTTTCTTTACACGGTTATGGGACAGGAGAGGTAACGGAGGAGAATGGAGATGTGCTAGATGAGCTCGTCTGTGCAGATGATAAGAATAAGATTGACAGCAGGGACAATGGATCAAGTTTCACAATCATCATGCGATATCTATAGTGTTGCAGTCAGCACAATAAAGCAGAATTTTCTTCACACCAACCAGCACCTTTAGAGCCGTACAATAAACCAGTCAGCAATGTAAATATGGATATAAAAACTGTAAATAATTTGTAATTTGTAAATTCGCATTTGTAAATTCGCATACCTGGGAAGAAGTCTCTTCAGAGCAGTACACAGTGATGATAAGGTCATTGCTAGAATAGCAATGAGAAAGTCTACACGGCAGTGATGCTGCCAACCCTCTCGTATGCATTTGAGACCTAGACGATGATCTCTGTCGATGAGTTTGCCAGTAAGTTTGTCTGCAGACGAGACCGTAATAACTTCTTGGTATGGCCCATCCCTTTTCTCATTAATATGCCCATTGCTTGCTATTACTGCAGCTGGTGTTGTGCCGTGAGGCGGCCCTAAAAAGTCTCCCCGTACATCATCCGTAGTGCAGATTATATTTTCCTTTTGGTCCTATGAGGTCAGCGAGGGTATTCTGAGAAATCAGAAAATTATTATCGGCTTAGATTCATTTTCTAACCAGCGTTTTATATATTTGACTCTGTTTCACTGGGTGTTCCTTCGTCCCGATATAAAAAGGTTTTGTTTGATTTTTACTATAGGTCCCGATAGGATTTGGTTCTGTTTGATTCAGGTACCAGATTTTTTTCTACAATAATTCCTAGAATTTGGTCAAAGATTTGATTTGATTCTAATTTATGACGTCACTGAAAGAATTTCAAGTCATAATATAGTGCTTTGAATGCAATTTTAAGGTAACATTTAATTTGATTCGTTAAAAAAAAGATATAAATTCAGCAGATTATATTATTGTGGAGATTTACTATGTTAAAGAAGTAGAACAAAATCCGGTACCAAAAAGTCAAACAAAACCTTTTTATATCGGGACCAAGGAAGCACCCAGTGCGTTTGGATAATACTAGTCTTTGAATCGACTATCATGTTGAAAGTTGCAAAATTACAGTATAATTGCTGTTTGGCTCCATTATGCCAAATCTAAAGGGTCTCTGAAGAGGTTTAAGCAGCCGAAAACGCGGTATGGCTCATCCCTTTTCTCATTAATATGCTCACTGCTTTTAAAGGATCTCAGTTGTACTTTTATACGAGATCGAGGGCACCTTTGAAAATCTAATGGCAAGACCGGATTAAAGACACATAGATCCTGAACAAGACAGAAATGCAAAACATGCTAAAACGAACTGGTCATGCTATAAAAGTGCTTTACGAGATACTATGATTTGAAATTTCTGATTTTATTTATCATTTTAAGCTTCATGATTCTAAGTGAGCTTTCATTACGTATTTATAGAAATAGGTATCATAGCAGTGAACAATTCCTCACTAATTTTAATGTAATGACCTGAATGTTGTGTAAGCGTGATGCCAGGTGTTTGTAAATTGATACAGTGTCATTTTTAAAATTAAATTTAACATTCTACAACTACTTGTCTTTCAGTTTATGTCTATTTATGTAAAAATAGCGATTCATATTACAAAAGATATCGTTTATATGCCGTAATATGTCAAATGATAAATGAAATGAATGCCATCACAGATTCTTACCTATCACTGTGTTATTCAAAGCAATGCTATCTTGACATTTACTTAAAATAAGCCTGCGTATTTGTTTCACCTCTCAATCCCATATTTTTAGGGGCGTAAAGTAGAATACATGCAATGATTAGATGCTTGTACACTCTTTATTATTAAAAATATTATTCCCTATACATGCCTTATTCTCAGATCATCATACTAAAAACAAAACACTCTATGAATGTCAAAATGATATCTAAAAACGTGTTAAAAAGTTAAACAATGCGATCGAATTATTAAATCAACGCAAGAAAAAAAAACATTACAAATAGGTACATGTACAAGTAGGAAATGATCAAAAATGGCGCAATCAGAAAGATATTCCCACTCTATAAGCCGAGGGGTGAGAAAACCCCAAAATGACACTTAGGTACTTATACAAACAACACATATCGTAAGCCGAGTGAGCAGCTATTCTCCAATAGGCGACCACTCAACTACCCGAACTGAACTAAAAATATGAAAAAGTACATAAGGCTCAAACAGCACAAAAATTCGACTCCAAAACACAAAACAATTAGAACCACAACAGAAGTGTCGCATTGGAACGATCAGTAATATAAAATTACTGATGGCGGGGGCAGGGGGGGGGGGCTTAAACCGGTTTTTCAGGCGCCTCTCTCAGACTTTTTAAGAAATGTGCTACCACACTGTTATCTCCTCTCACCATATCGCATTAGGCTTGTACTTGTTGGCTAAGTCTAGTCCATATCTAAGCTAACATCAAGTAATCAATGTAAGAAAAATCGTTTAAACATTCATACATATGAGTGTCAATGTAACTCTATGACTGTTTCCTTGCGTATGTTTCAGGTTTCGGAGTTTAAGATCATTCTCCAACTTGTTTGTTCTCAATCTCACGATTGCCGACTTTCTGCTCTGTATTTGCACCATACCCGTGTTTATCATCGCAAGTTTCTCAGGCAAATGGTTGTTCGGTGTCGTAGGTACGTACGTTTAACAGATCCTTACCTCGCTTAATGTTATCTACTTACAGGCCTATATTTATCTTCTTGAAGGCCTATATTTATCTACTTAAAGGCCTATATTCTACATTTACAGAAGTGGTACATCGGTTTGCTGATTTTATCGCAGCTGCTGGTGTATTGCAAATAGAACAACAATGCCGGTGCTAAAGATTTGTAAATGGAAGGGATTTAGAGTTGACTTAGACCGTTTTCGAGTGTCTAACACTCTCGTTTAACAGATCAGAATCGTATGGACTATTTAAAGCAATTAAATTAAATGCATATCTAAGTAGTATACATGTTGGTCAACCTGCCTGATGAAATATATAACCTAAGAGAACGCAATAAAGTAATGATAATTTGAAAAAAAAAATGTACATGTTTTTTATGATTTCAGGTTGTCAGATTTACGGATTCATTGGATCCGTGGCAAGCTTAGTGTCAATAAATACACTAGCCGCCATTGCAATTGACAGGTGCTTGGTGATTGTCAGGACAATACCCTCTCAAAACAGACCATCTCGGCGGTACCTTTATATGTCACTGGGCTTCATTTGGATATATGCGGCGTCATGGGCGTCAGTGCCGCTAGCCGGATGGGGAAAATATATTTTGGAAGGGACAGAAGCTTCGTGTACATTTGATTTTCTAACTACGGACACGAATACTATATCACACGTGACTTCAATATGTACGGTTCATTTCTTTATCCCAGTAACTCTGATATCTTTTTCATATTATCTCATTTTCAAATCTGTTAGAAAAACTCAGCGAGAAATTTCACACATTGCACGGGTATTTACAACAGAAGAGGTGCCATTACACGTTCAAAATCAATGCCTGGGGATGAACAGAGAACTCAAAACTGCAAAAGTTTCTTTGATAATTATTCTAGTATTTTGCATTTCATGGTCTCCATATGCCATTGTAGCGTTAATAGGAGTGTTTGGTGATCAGACTTTAGTGACTCGATTAGGCTCTGGTATACCTTGCCTGTGTGCAAAGTTTTCAACCGTCATGAATCCATTATTGTATGCGTTGCTTCATCCAAAGTTCAGAAAACGATTGTGTAAAATTCGAACAAATAGAAACATTAGAGAATATGAACTCAAAGCTGTGGGTAGAAGGCAATCAATGTCAAGATGCAATAGCAGCTCATTTGAATTTTAAATTCCAGTCCCGTTTATGTTTCAAATTCTGGTGTGTGGTACCAGGACAAGTTTTATTTATTTTTGGCCCCAACAGTGGATTTATAAACCAAATGTGCATGTAGTGTCGGTGATGAATATTTAGAGAAACTCTTGAAAACAACATAATATCTCTAGTAAATCGCAAATATACAAATTCAAGAACACATAACAAAGTAAAGTAATATTTATATACATATATAATAATTATGTTCAAGCGTTATTTGTTTAACAACATAGTTTGTGTTTAAGAAATAATTTTACCATCAGGAAAACATGCCCGTGCAATGAATACCCCCTTAAACCCCACTTTCATGTAGAAAAAATGGGGTTTGCAGGTGTATACCTATTTTTCTTATTTTTGCTCAGAAACATAGATTGTGGGCACTCGTTAGATTGTTGGTACACGTTAGAACCGCCTCGGCGAGGCGGTTCTAACGTGTACCAACAATCTATGTTTTGAGCAAAAATAAGAAAAATATCAAACTTTTTCAGCTGAAAATTTTAAATTTTTAAAGATAAAAAATCTCTGCCTATTGCATGGGCAAGTTTTCGTAATGTTTACTGTGAACTGTCGTGATGTTGGGAGGCAGACTGCGATGTATTGATTCACGACGGCGCAGCTGCCCAACAACATCAGGCTTTAATGAAAGATAATTCACAGCAAAGTAAAATTATTTCGATTCTAACACAAGAAATACTTAACGCTCGTACATTTTAAGATGTTTTCTAGTTGTCTCACTCATGAAGGACATGAATGTTTATGTGTGACGTCACAAAAACGCCACCTTTCCCGCGGAATTTCCCTTAGTCATTTATTGCTAATATGCACACAGTGACGTTTCCACAATGGAGAAATGATAATGGCTTTTAAAGAGGTGTTTTAACATATACCACTTACTTCGTACCCGATATGATCATTAAATTGTGTGTTGATCTTTTCACTTTTTATTCATCTTTTTATGCTGCCTCGATTGGTGTAGAAGACGGTTAGGATGTGTTTTAACTCCTCCAAGATATCGAGCTAGTTTTCCATGCGATATGACATACGCTTTGCTTAATGATGTCACAATCTCCACGGATACCACTTTTACAAATAATATAAATCGTTGGCAAGGATGATTTCAGGGATGATGGAGGACATCTGGACTTAATAAGTTATTGTCAGTAACACGAATGTAAAGAGCATGGAGTTTCTTGTATCCTTAACTCATTTAAGTCTGGCGTTCCTTTTATGGGACATAGGCAAACAGAATAGCCCCAGATGTGACGCCGCAGAACGCGGCGTCCCATCTGGGGCTATTCAGTTTGCTTAGAGAAATTTCATCGAAAAATGAGATAAAAAAAAATAAAAATCACTAACACCCCTTAAAATGAAAATGGTCTCATCCAATAGATAATGATGGGCGAATCCATTCGTCAAATATGGGTTAATGGTCGTCACTTTGTTCCTTTTCACGAACGGCGTCATGGGAAGACATATCTTTGGGATTTCTAGCCAAGTCTGATGTTGACTGATCTGTATTTTATATATCAGAACTATGAAAAAAGCGTGTATAAAACGTGGGTAAAGCAGGTATTTTATGGCGCGTTTTGAATCCGATAATTTGCATTTGTATTTTCCCGTAGATTTAATAGCCATTGTAAGCAGATGTCATGGCCTACTCTTTCAGTATTGGTAATGAAATATTCTTATTTGAAAGTGTGGGCAAATGGACGGAAAATCTCAAAGTGTTATAACCATGATGACTCTCGTCATTTATAATGGCTATTATTCAAAACTTCGTCTTCGTAAAGAGTAAGAGAAATTAACTCATTTAAACCTGGCGTCCCTTTTATGGGACATAGGCAAACAGAATAGCCCCAGATGTGACGCCGCAGAACGCGGCGTCCCATCTGGGGCTATTCTGTTTGTTTAAAGAATGTTTATCAAACAATTGAATAAAATTGAAAAATCACTACTGACGCACCCTAAAAATGAAAGTGGACTGACCCAAATGATAATGATGGGAAAATCCATTCGTCAAATATGGGTTAAGTAGTTACAGAGAGAGGGGATGAGAATGAACAAGAAGATATGGTGGTGCCACACCGTAATTGGTGCATTTGTAGAAATACAGTTATTTTCAACTTACTTGTTCTGGTACTTTTATTAAAAACAATCTATGATGGTGTTGAGGCCGAGACAAAAAAATCTCATGCAAGTTTTCAGATTATTCGGGACTCGAATAATCTGTAAAAGAGCCTGAGATTTCCGTGTTGAAGCCTCAACACCATCATTGATCATTTTTTCTCGCGCATCTCTTAAACATTTTGACTATGAATAGGCTTCAAATGCTGTTCAGGCAGCCATTTTTAGCTCACCTGAGCCGAAGGCTCACAGGTGAGCTTATAGGATAGGCAGGCATCCGGCGTCCGTCGTCGTCGTCCGTCGTCCGTCGTCGTCCGTCGTCGTCGTCCGTCCACAATTTCAAAGAAGAATATTTCTGAAGCTAGTAGGCCGATCTTGATCAAATTTAATGTGAACCATAATTGGGTTGGGGGATTGATGGCATTAGGTTTTGGAGCAGATTGTATCAAAATTGTGGTTTCCATGGCAACAGATAGGTCCCATAGACTTACAATGGGAAAAACTAAAAAAATCTTCTTCTCTGAAACCACTAGGCCCACAGCTTTGATATTTGGTATGTAGCAATGGCTAATGGTCCTCTACGTAAATTGTGCCATTCATGCCCCTGGGGTCAAATTTGGCCACGCCCCGGGGGGTCGATAGTCTCCATAGACTTACTATGGGAAAAAAGTTAAAAAATCTTCTTCTCTGAAACCACAGGGCCCACAGCTTTGATATTTGGTATGTGGCAATGGCTAATGGTCCTCTACATAAATTGTGCCAATCATGCCCCTGGGGTCAAATTTGGCTACGCCCCGGGGGTGGATAGTTTCCATAGACTTACAATTGGAAAAACTAAAAAAAATCTTCTTCTCTGAAACCACTAGGCCCACAGCTTTGATATTTGGTATGTAGCAATGGCTAATGGTCCTCTACATAAATTGTGCCATTCATGCCCCTGGGGTCAAATTTGGCCACGCCCCAGGGGTTGATAGTCTCCATAGACTTACTATGGGAAAAAAATTAAAAAATCTTCTTCTCTGAAACCACAGGGCCCACAGCTTTGATATTTTGTATGTGGCAATGGCTAATGGTCCTCTACATAAATTGTTCCAATTATGCCCCTGGGGTCAAATTTGGCCACGCCCCGGGGGTCGATAGTCTCCATAGACCTACAATAGGAAAAAACTAAAAAAAATCTTCTTCTCTGAAACCACTACGCCCACAGCTTTGATATTTGGTATGTAGCAATGGCTAATGGTCCTCTACATAAATTGTGCCATTCATGCCCCTGGGGTCAAATTTGGCCACGCCCCAGGGGTTGATAGTCTCCATAGACTTACTATGGGAAAAAAATTAAAAAATCTTCTTCTCTGAAACCACAGGGCCCACAGCTTTGATATTTTGTATGTGGCAATGGCTAATGGTCCTCTACATAAATTGTGCCAATCATGCCCCTGGGGTCAAATTTGGCCACGCCCCGGGGGTCGATAGTCTCCATAGACCTACAAAGGAAAAAACTAAAAAAATCTTCTTCTCTGAAACCACAGGGCCCACAGCTTTGATATTTGGTATGTGGCAATGGCTAATGGTCCTCTACATAAATTGTGCCAGCCATGCCCCTGGGGTCAAATTTGGCCACGCCCCGGGGGTGGATAGTTTCCATAGACTTACAATTGGAAAAACTAAAAAAATCTTCTTCTCTGAAACCACTAGGCCCACAGCTTTGATATTTGGTATGTAGCAATGGCTAATGGTCCTCTACATAAATTGTGCCATTCATGCCCCTGGGGTCAAATTTGGCCACGCCCCAGGGGTTGATAGTCTCCATAGACTTACTATGGGAAAAAAATTAAAAAATCTTCTTCTCTGAAACCACAGGGCCCACAGCTTTGATATTTTGTATGTGGCAATGGCTAATGGTCCTCTACATAAATTGTGCCAATCATGCCCCTGGGGTCAAATTTGGCCACGCCCCGGGGGTCGATAGTCTCCATAGACCTACAATAGGAAAAAACTAAAGAAAATCTTCTTCTCTGAAACCACAGGGCCCACAGCTTTGATATTTTGTATGTGGCAATGGCTAATGGTCCTCTACATAAATTGTGCCAATCATGTCCCCGGGGTCAAAATTGGCCACGCCCCGGGGTGGATAGTCTCCATAGACCTACAATATTAAAAACTAAAAAAATCTTCTTCTCTGAAACCACTAGGCCCACAGCTTTGTTATTTGGTATGTAGCAATGGCTAATGGTCCTCTACATAAATTGTGCCATTCATGCCCCTGGGGTCAAATTTGGCCAGGCCCCGGAGGTTGATAGTCTCAATAGACTTGCTATGGGAAAAAATTAAAAAATCTTCTTCTCTGAAACCACAGGGCACACAGCTTTGATATTTTCTATGTGGCAATGGCTAATGGTCCTCTACATAAATTGTGCCAGCCATGCCCCTGGGGTCAAATTTGGCCACGCCCCGGGGGTAGATAGTCTCCATAGACTTACAATGGGAAAGACTAAAAAAATCTTCTTCTCTGAAACCAAAAGGCCCAGAGCTTCAATATTTTGTATGTAGCAATGTTTGGTAATCCCCATTATAAATTGTGCCAGTCATGCCCCTGGGTCAAATTCGGCCATGCCCCGGGGGTCAATAGTGTCATTGGTCGATTCTCAATTAATTTAAATCTCATGAACTTACAATGTGATAATCTCTCAGGTGAGCTACAGGACCAATGGTCCTCTAGTTAGCTCACCTGAGCCGAAGGCTCACAGGTGAGCTTATAGGATAGGCAGGCATCCGTCGTCCGTCGTCGTCGTCCGTCGTCGTCGTCGTCCGTCCACAATTTTAAAGAAGAATATTTCTGAAGCTAGTAGGCCGATCTTGATCAAATTTAATATGAACCATAATTGGGTTGGGGGATTGATGGCATTAGGCTTTGGAGCAGATTGTATCAAAATTGTGGTTTCCATGGCAACAGATAGGTCCCATAGACTTACAATGGGAAAAACTAAAAAAATCTTCTTCTCTGAAACCACTAGGCCCACAGCTTTGATATTTGGTATGTAGCAATGGCTAATAGTCCTCTACATAAATAGTGACATTCATGCCCCTGGGATCAAATTTGGCCACGCCCCGGGGGGTCGATAGTCTCCATAGACTTACTATGGGAAAAAAATTAAAAAATCTTCTTCTCTGGAACCACAGGGCCCACAGCTTTGATATTTGGTAGGTGGCAATGGCTAATGGTCCTCTACATAAATTGTGCCAATCATGCCCCTGGGGTCAAATTTGGCCACGCCCCGGGGGTCGATAGTCTCCATAGACCTACAATAGGAAAAAACCTAAAAAAAAATCTTCTTCTCTGAAACCACTAGGCCAACAGCTTTGATATTTGGTATGTAGCAATGGCTAATGGTCCTCTACATAAATTGTGCCATTCATGCCCCTGGGGTCAAATTTGGCCATGCCCCGGGGGTTGATAGTCTCCATAGACTTACTATGGGAAAAAAATAAAAAAATCTTCTTCTCTGAAACCACAGGGCCCACAGCTTTGATATTTTGTATGTGGCAATGGCTAATGGTCCTCTACATAAATTGTGCCAATCATGTCCCCGGGGTCAAATTTGGCTACGCCCCGGGGGTTGATAGTCTCCATAGACCTACAATATGAAAAACTAAAAAAAATCTTCTTCTCTGAAACCACTAGGCCCACAGCTTTGATATTTGGTATGTAGCAATGGCTAATTGTCCTCTACATAAATTGTGCCATTCATGCCCCTGGGGTCAAATTTGGCCACGCCCCGGGGGTTGATAGTCTCCATAGACTTACTATGGGAAAAACTAAAAAAATCTTCTTCTCTGAAACCACTAGGCCCACAGCTTTGATATTTGGTATGTAGCAATGGCTAATGGTCCTCTACATAAATTGTGCCATTCATGCCCCTGGGGTCAAATTTGGCCAGGCCCCGCAGGTTGATAGTCTCAATAGACTTGCTATGGGAAAAAAATTCAAAAATCTTCTTCTCTGAAACCACAGGGCACACAGCTTTGATATTTTGTATGTGGCAATGGCTAATGGTCCTCTACATAAATTGTGCCAGCCATGCCCCTGGGGTCAAATTTGGCCACGCCCCGGGGGTAGATAGTCTCCATAGACCTACAATGGGAAAAACTAACAAAAATCTTCTTCTCTGAAACCAAAAGCCCCAGAGCGTCTATATTTTGTATGTAGCAATGTTTGGTAGTCCCCATTATAAATTGTGCCAGTCATGCCCCTGGGTCAAATTTGGCCATGCCCCGGGGGTCAATAGTGTCCATGCATAGACTTTCATTGGTCGATTCTCAATTAATTTAAACCTCATGAGCTTACAATGTGATAATCTCTCAGGTGAGCTACAGGACCAATGGTCCTCTAGTTTGCATATGAAACAACATGCAAATATTGTATTTGCACTGACCTTACAAAAAAATATGGGAGCACGGTGGCTCTACCAAGGGAATGTTACGCTTATTATTAAATTACTATCAAGTTCGTGATATTCTGTATATTGCTTATGTAATTTAGTAGTCTATGGCTCTCTTTTCTCCTTCAGAAACTCTTTAAAGCGAAATTGTATTGACAATACCGCTAATGTCCGAATGCAGCATTTCCGATAATATTTAACTTAGACCAGACATCTGTAATTTTGTTGCAGTCAGATGACTAAAGTGATAAATGCGTATCAGATCATTGACTGTTTGATATGCAGTGATAATGGACTATGCGTTAAAGGCGGACAGCAAATAGAACTACCAGGATACCCGCGACTCCATTGTACGTCGTTCAATCGGTATGTCTTCTTAGCACTTCGGGAAAATATCAACCATATGATGATACAGTATTCTACTAGGTCAGACAAAATCTACATGTGTCGCCTGTGGGTCTAATTAGAATTTGAAATGCCATAATATATAGGAATCACCGATACATACTGATATATACATACTACCGTCGCGGTAATGAAACTCAAACATTTCCCCAATCTTTTTGTTTCGTAATATATATGGATAAGTAAAAGCTTATCGTGAAAGAATGAAAGCAGTTTTATATGAGTCAATTCAAAGACTTCTCATGTCGACAATAACTTCTAAGAATGGATGCAGTATTATATGCACCACTGTTTTAACAATTCGAAATTCGGATAGCGGTATGGCATTACTCACAGATATACGCAACGATATTGTCTACTAACCTGAAAGAATGGGTGTAATTTTCATGTCACTGTTTTTAGCTATTCGGCTACATCCGTTGACATGGGCAACGATATGCTATCCGCACTGGTTTGCATCGAATTGACAGTCGTTTACTCGAAAGTGGCATGTGGCATTTGCTATGGTAGGAACATGCGTGTTTGTTGGGAGTTTTGCGAGAAATTAAAGCTAATGGTTATTTCTCCTTTTGCCAGGTTAAGTAGTAAGCAGTGATAAGGAAATACCGTAATCAGGACAAAAGTCCAACTCTAGAAACCGAGATGTTAAAACATAAAACTGACAATCAGGTATATAGTCCAGTAGCCATCAGCATAACCTGGAAGATGGTGCCGCATGGAATTTTATTGTGGTTTCCAGTTCACTGGGCCATGCTAGTTCAGAAACTGCATGATGCCACCTTGGCATCATTGAGCGTTTTGAAAAAATCAAGATGGCGTCCAAGATTCTCTGTGTTTAAAATGCTCAATTTACGCTGTAAACAATATTGAAAAGATAATTCTAAGATTTGACCCCCATGTCATTATTATGAGGCAAGATGGCGGACAAGATGGCTGCCACAATCATACTAAAAGCAATATTTTCTTAATAAAACGGCATTCAAGTGTTGCATATTGTGCTTCGAAGTCCATTTTTTGTTGTACACATAATACGTAAGTGTTTGGTTCTCGATTATGACCCCATATCATAACAGCAAAAAAGATGGCGACCAAAATGGCCGCCATAATTATAATTTAACCGGTTGTGTTCTCTGATTAAAACACCATTCCTGTGCAGATTATACTTAATACAACGCGTTTGAAATGCTCATATAATGTAGTGAGCAGCATGGTTTATTGTTAATCCCACATTATAAAAATGAGCCAAGATGGTGGCCAAGACGGCAGCCATAATCATAATATATGAGTACATAATTTCTGATTGAATCAGCATTCCAGTGCTGCATTTGCTCAATATTTTGTAATTCAAATGTTCAAATTATGTTGACAAATGAACTGTGTTTGATTATTTGACCCAACTTGATAACAATAAAACAAGATGGTGGCCAAGAGGATCATCATATTCATGCTTTAATGTTCCCTTGCTACAGCACATTCCAGTGATGTAAAATTAATACTGAATGACTTGTATTTGAAATGATCATTTTATGGTGATAACATCGCAATTTAATGTTCGTGTTTTGTTTTGACACCGCAAAATGATACTGGGGCATATGTGTCCTACGTAATTTTAAAAAGACTGAGATCTGTTTCACTGAACAAAACATTAGTTTAATGTGTCGCATATTGATTTAGCAGAATAAAGGGAGGGAAGCAAATCAATCTACACCACTAAATGAAAGTACTCGTAACATTTGCAGTTTAAATATAATAAAGGAGAAAAGAGGACTGCATTTTTTAAAGATAATTTAGTGAATCCTTCGGTAGAGCTATAAAACGCTAGGTGCTTGGTCTGAAGCATATTCGGAAAGCTGGTAACAGACTGAGAAACGCAGATAAATCCGGTTCACAAAGATGAAAGGAAGAGTCGAACTGACGCTAATACTAAGAACAGAAAAAAGTTTAAAACGTGCATAGAAACTCTGAATATTGGGAAATACAACATCACAACTTTATATATAATGTGCTGTTGTCACATTTTAAATCAATACACGTGTAAACCTTGACTAAGTCTTCTTAGCGCATGGATTTAAATTGATGGATGAACTTGAAAAAGTTGGCTGAAAAGTTTCCAAACGATGATGGCTTGATCACTTGTATGGCTATTATAATGGCGGTACGCAAACTCATTTAAGTAAAAGCCACAAACGCATTTGAAGCAAATATTATTTATTTAAGACACTTCCAGGTAGATACCCTCAGGAGTAGGCTGCTCCCAACATTCTTCAGTGTTGGGGGACAGCGGGGACAAGAGGATTACGAACACATATGTTTGGAAGCAAACTGTACAAGTTGAAAAATCCACATACACTTCGATGGACTGATACAGTCGTCACCGATGGGCTGTGCTATTCCGTGGACGACCAATTGTCACTTTGACGGTAGCATTAAAAGCAGAACCAAAACTTCTCCAGCAAGACAAGACGTTTGACAAAAAGCACTAGCATTCTCTCAACACTATTCGAACTTCTCAGCAGATGACATCTTTAAAACCAATGTTGAAAAGACGATTTAGGTATTTCATGATTGTGCATGCAACTGTGACCAGACTGATCAAAAGCACACTGGCCGATCGTTTTCGGACCTAACGCTAACGCAGTTCAGGTGAGACATACGAGCGCGTAGTGTAGACATAGCGTAACAGTGGCAAGAAGTGAGATGGTTGCGAACCACTGAGGAAAATATGTAAGCGTCATACACAAACGTCTTTGTATTACTCAAGATTAAATATCTACAATCAATGTAAACCAAAAAGAATAAAAAGTAAAACCAAGTCCTTTTAAGAGCAGAGAAAACATTAATGCGAAAGGGAATGGGCCATATAAAAGGGACATTTAAAGGACCGTAAATATTGGGTTAAGTGGTAAAACATCAGACCGTAGTCTGCTTCCTTCTTGCAGTCCAATTCTAAATCAATGTCAAAGGGTTTCATACCTGACAAGCTTAAACTGAGTAAATAAAATATAAAAGTTTGATCCTTTGGAAGCAGTTAAAACATTCAAAGGGAGATAGTATGGACTATATTGCGCAATTTCGGGTAATGAACCCTCGTCAGTAGCCCTCTTTAAACCGGCAACGAACGCCAGACTATAATTGTGCTGCAATTTCGAGAATTTACATGAGGAGTCTAAACCAGATAAAATCAGGGGAATTATCGCATTTAGAGGATGTTGTGGCAGCAACGTAGAATTATTACTGTAAAATATATGGTTTAATGTAAAACTGGTAAGCAAAGACTAATAAACACTCCCAAGCTTAATGCATATAATCACCATATACGCAAAATAATGAGAAACCAATACATGTCCAGACATCCATTTGACAATCCATGCTTGGTCAAGGGTGCATGATCTTATATCCAACTTAAGTCAGGTGGTCGAAATAATGTTGAAGGGTTCTGAGCGCTTATGCCAATTACAACAGTAGACAGTCTGGCTCCGGCAACAGATAGTATACTTAAGTAGAATGATTTTCTGTGGGTATGCTTCTGAACAACCATGCTCATCATCGAAATAGAGGCATTTCATAAATCAATTAGCCTGTATAGTGTTTTGCAAATGCAATTGAATTGAAGAAACAATCGTTGCAATAGTTGAATAATATAGCTGATGACTTTGCTAAGTATTACAAAGTTAATGACACAGACGAATACCTAATTTCGGTGTTAGAATAAAGTGCCTATTCTATATTTCATTTTATGATGTAGATTTGCATCCCTCTGTTTATCCTGCTTACTCAAAACTTAACAAATATACCTTTAGATAAGCTTTTTGAATCAGATGCCATTTTCCCTTATACTAAGATTAAGGCGGCCATTTTGACCACCATCTTGCATAATTGTTATGATGTTGCGTCAGAACTTAACTCAATCTTGAACTTTTAACAAAATAAAGTTAAGTCAAAAACAAGACAGTTAAGACAGATTATTAGAGACCAAGTTCTCTATATCATTTTTGGCGGCCATCTTGGTCACCATCTTGCCTTTTTGTTATGATTGGAGCGTCAAAACATATACAAAACTAAATTATGGTGTTTTTGTTAATAAGAACATAAAATGAGCATTTTAAACACAAAACATTGAGTATATGCAACTTTCTTGTTTATGCCAACCATCTTGGACGCCATCTTGATTTTCTAATTTTTCAAACAAGTCATGGTGCAGTTTTTGAACTGGCATGGTCTGATGAACCAGAAGAAGACAGTAAGGACAACAAGAGAAGTGAGCTTTTTGCTTCACATACATGTATTACGTTGATTTTTGCAATATTTTCCGCAATTTGTCGGCCATTTTGAATTTTTGAATATTTCAAAATGCTCAATGATGCCAAGGTGGCATCACTCGGATTCTTCATTTGAAAGGTATCAAGAAGTGAAATCCATAAAAACATTTTATGCGGCACACATTTCCAGGTCACAGGCCAAATCTATGTTTGGCAACTGGACTAGTACAGCGTAAGCTGAGTGAACTATTACCCTATAGGTGGTATCTCATTTACCTGGACTTAACTAAATATATAACAAAAACGTACATAAATACGCAAACCACACAAACTTTCAACATCAAAACATAGAACAATTAGAACCACAAATGATGTACCGCCTTGGAACGACCAGTAATATAAATAACTTTGGCCATAATGGCTTTTACGGGCCCAACCTCACCCTAAGCATCTGCCGTGGTTCCTAACATTTAGTCATTTGTTCGGTCCTCGTCGTCAACCTCCAACTAGTCAATGAATCATCACGGACAAAAATAAATTTTGATAAACGTCATGATTAGTCAAAAACGAGGACTCACAGAAGCAATATCATAATGCTGCAAGGCAACTGGAGATCTCTGGGATGGCAAACAACATCAGTGAAATTCTGGGACAAACGAAAAGGATAAATTCAACTCCGCTGGGCCGATGAACAGACCAGAAAGCTCTCTCCCCCAACCAACTACAATAAAAGCTTAAAGTCGGGACCGATCCACCGACGTGTAATTAAAGAAAGCAAGACACACTGGAAATTATTATTTTTTTTATTATTTTCCGTTGCTACCGGTTTCATCCGTTTTGGAATTTCAATTAAATAATTTTTCTAAATTGATAAGAATAAATATTCCTTTACATAATTTCATACCAAGTCACCATAAAATTCTTGTTCCGAAAGACCCTGATGCAAAAGCCTACCGTGGTTCAACTGATGTTTATCTTTGCTCCAGATTTTTAGTGATGTTGATTTAGTGATCTTCAGTTGCTGGGCAGCAAATTGTTTCTGCGGCCCTGCATTTTTTTAGCTCACCTGAGCCGAAGGCTCACAAGGTGAGCTTATAGGATGGCCATGATCCGGCGTCCGTCCGTCCGTCATCCGTCCGTCCGTCGTCCGTCGTCTGGCCGTCGTCCACAATTTCAAAGATCTTCTTCTCTGAAACCGCTTGGCCGATCTAGTTGAAATTTTATGTGGGTAGTGGCATTTTAAGTTTGATCGCGAAATCCAGGTCACATGACCAAGATGGCCGCCACGCTCATATATGGTAAAAACCCTTCAAAAATCTTCTTCTCCAGAACCGGTGGGCCGATTTCCACGAAACTTGGTATGTAGCATCGGAGACTTCAGCCCATCATATTTTGATAAAATGATGACCCTTGGATGACCTTGACCTACTTTACGGCAAGGTCAAATTTGGAAACATAGGCTTTTACATAGGAAGAAGAGAAAACTATCGATTTTTTTGAAAACTATTGCAGCCTGAGGCCTGAAAAATGGTAGATGCAAACAACTAATGGAGTAGATGAAGGTATATATGATTAATATAGGTCAAGGTCATCTCTTGACCTTGGCCAGTCTGTTGTCCATACACACTTTTCAAAGATCTTCTTCTCTGAAACTGCTTGGCCAATCAAAGTGAAATTTTATGTGGAGCATCCATGGGTAGGGGAGACGAAAGTTTTTCGCGAAATCCAGGTCACATGACCAAGATGGCCGCCACGCCCATATATGGTAAAAAAACACTCAAAAATCTTCTTCTCCAGAACCGGTGGGCAGATTTCCACAAAACTTGGTATGTAGCATCAAGGACCTCAGCCCATCATAGTTTGATAAAATGATGACCCTTGGATGACCTTGACCTATTTTACGGCAAGGTCAAATTTGGAAACATAGGCTTTTACATAGGAAAAAGTGAAAACTATGGATTTTTGAAAACTCTTGCAGCCTGAGGCCTGAAAAGTGGTAGATGCAAACAACTAATGGAGTAGATGCAGGTATGTGATTAATATAGGTCAAGGTCATCTCTTGACCTTGGCCAGTCTGTTGTCCATACACACTTTACAAAGATCTTCTTCTCTGAAACTGCGCGGCCAATCAAAATGAAATTTTATGTGGAGCATCCATGGGTAGGGGAGACGAAAGTTTGATCGCGAAATCCAGGTCACATGACCAAGATGGCCGCCATGCCCATATATGTTAAAAACCACTCAAAAATCTTCTTCTCCAGAACCGGTGGGCCGATTTCCGAGAAACTTGGTATGTAGCATTAAGGACCTCAGCCCATCATAGTTTGATAAAATGATGACCCTTGGATGACCTTGACATATTTTACGGCAAGGTCAAATTTGGAAACATAGGCTTTTACATAGGAAAAAGTGAAAACTATGGAATTTTTTGAAAACTGTTGCAGCCTGAGGCCTGAAAAGTGGTAGATGCAAACACCTAATGGAGTAGATGAAGGTATATGATTAATATAGGTCAAGGTCATCTCTTGACCTTGGCCAGTCTGTTGTCCATACACACTTTTCAAAGATCTTCTTCTCTGAAACTGCTTGGCCAATCAAAGTGAAATTTTAGGTGGAGCATCCATGGGTAGAGGAGACGAAAGTTTGATCGCGAAATCCAGGTCACATGACCAAGATGGCCGCCAAGCCTATATATGGCAAAAATCACTCAAAAATCTTCTTCTCCAGAACCGGCCGGCCGATTTCCAGGAAACTTGGTATGTAGCATTGAAGATCTCAGCCCATCATAGTTTAATAAAATGATGACCCTTGGATGACCTTGACCTATTTTACGGCAAGGTCAAATTTGGAAACATAGGCTTTTACATAGGAAAAAGTGAAAACTATGGATTTTTTAAAAACTATTGCAGCCTGAGGCCTGAAAAGTGGTAGATGCAAACAACTAATGGAGTAGATGAAGGTGTGTGATTAATTTAGGTCAAGGTCATTGTTTGACCTTGGCCAGTCTGTTGTCCATACACAGTTTTCAAAGATCTTCTTCTCTGAAACTGCACGGCCAATCAAAGTGAAATTTTATGTGGAGCATCCATGGGTAGGGGAGACGAAAGTTTGATCGCAACTTTCAGGTCACATGACCAAGATGGCCGCCACGCCCATATATGGTTAAAACCACTCAAAAATCTTCTTCTCCAGAACCGGTGGGCCGATTTCCACGAAACTTTGTATGTAGCATTGGGGACCTCAGCCCATCATAGTTTGATAAAATGATGAACCTTGGATGACCTTGACCTATTTTACGGCAAGGTCAAATTTGGAAACATAGGCTTTTACATAGGAAGAAGGGAAAACTATGGATTTTTTGAAAACTATTGCAGCCTGAGGCCTGGAAAATGGTAGATGCAAACAACTAATGGAGTAGATGAAGGTATATGATTAATATAGGTCAAGGTCATCTCTTGACCTTGGCCAGTCTGTTGTCCATACACACTTTTCAAAGATCTTCTTCTCTGAAACTGCTTGGCAAATCAAAGTGAAATTTTATGCGGAGCATCCATGGGTAGGGGAGACGAAAGTTTGATCGCGAAATCTAGGTCACATGACCAAGATGGCCGCCACACCCATATATGGTAAAAACCTTTCAAAAATCTTCTTCAGAACCGGCAGGCCAATTTTCATGAAACTTGGTATGTAGCATTTGGGATTGCAGCCCATCATAGTTTGTTGAAATGATGACCTTATGATGACCTTGACCTATTTTACGGCAAGGTCAATTTTGGAAACATAGGCTTTCACATGGGAAAAGGCGAAAACAAATTGTTGCAGCCTGAGACCTGAAAGTTGCTAGATGCAGACAACTAATGAAGTCAATGAAGGTAAGTAATTAATGAAGGCCAAGGTCATGTCTTGACCTTGACCCAAGGTCATTTAAATATCAAAATTAAAATTATGGTTTTCTCAGAAATCACTGGGTTTGGAAACTATTGCAGCCTGAGACCTGAAAGTTTGCAGATGCAGACAACTTATGAAGTCAATAAAGGTGTGTGAGTATTCAAGGTCAAGGTCATTTCATTATGACTTAATACCCCAAGATCAGGCTTCAGGTGAGCGTTCTCAGGACCAATGGTCCTCTGGTATTCATCATGGTATTAAATTATTTGTTTGTCAGTGATAATTAATTTACTAGTTGGAGGCTGACCACGAGAACCGAACAAGTATCTAAACTATCGCGTTTTGGCTATATTTTTTAAGCATTCTTAAAAAAATTCCAGAAGCACGGCGTGTTTCGGACGTGCGTCGTATACTTTTAAAATAAAACGCTTGATGCGCGCATATAGCGCGCGCTTAGCGTGTCTGGGATGTAACACAAACATACTCCAAACGTTTCAGCGTTTTGGATTGTTTATACGTCCGGCACACGACTCAGTCGCTCGCAAATGTGTGACTGTTAAAACGAAGTTTAAGAAACAAATTATTTTCTATACATACAAAATCTTCAGCGAGTTTAGATTTTTCATACGCTCGCCGTGCATTTGGGTTATACGCTAATGTGTGACTGCTCTTTGAAACCGGTTAAAGCCCCAAGCCGCGATAATTTCAATTACTGACAGTCCAAAGGCGATACTTGTTCAGTTGTTGTGGTTCTAATTGTTTTATGTTCTGTTGTTGAATATTCGTGCAATTGCACCTCATATGTACGTTTTCATATATCTAATTAAGTCGGGATAACTGAGTGGTAACCTAATGGGAAAAAGCTGCTCACTCGGTTTACGATATGTTCTGTTTATATAGGTACCGGATTGACAATTTAGATTTTCCCTACCTCGGTTTTTAGGGTGGGACTTTCGTTCTGATTGCACCATTTCCTTATCATTGCCTAGTTTAACCTTTTTTATACATCACTAAATCCGTTTCGTTTTTATTTTTTCCTACAACATTGAAATTTCTGATAGAGGTGCTTAGCAGCTGGATATTTTTAAAATCTCATGTCTCCAGTCATCTATCTGACCATTAATGCTCACTCCATTCATAAATCATCCCGTGCAGAAATATCAGAATATATGATTTTATAATAATTAGGAAATATTCATTCTTATCAGCGTCAAGAGACCAGAGCCAGGTCATCGTCTGTTTCTTAAAGAACAGATAAGGTTCAAATAGACCTCAGTTTTCTTAATATAATGTCAGTCTCAGGCCTCTGTGGGATTGTATCTCCTACAAGTATGATCGCACCGTTGGTCTACTCGATAATAAATAGGGATGCAACTGTAAGCTAAGCTGAAACCGTAAGCGACATACATTTTAAAAACGCAACATGTGATTACTTATCTTTTTAATTTCATTACACAAGGGTAATGTTACTTCTTTCTACCTCCATATTTGTTCTTAGTGTATTCCAATTCAGGAAGTTTCGTTTTATATGGGATAAGACGTATTTTATTTTCTATTTTGCAACCCAAAAGTCGTAAAAAGTGCCGCAAATATTTTGAAAATCGGTTCACTAGTAAGATAATAATGCCCAAAATTTATTTTGAATATGCCTTTTGCATGTACAAGGGAGGTAAAACATACACCTGAAAAATGAAAATCAAGCGAATCTGTGGAATAATTTTAAGAGTTTGGTGATCAGCTATGCATGCAATACAATTTTGTTTAGGTTTGGTGCATTAATGAAAAATAATCAATTTATTTTTTTCCGGGAAAATAGTTACTTCCCTTACTGACGTTTTTACAATGGAAAAAGCCCTATCCAAAATTATTTTCTGCCATAAAATTTTTATTTGTTAACCGATTTTCAAATTTTTTTCAGGCACTTTTTAAGACTTATGGAATGCAAAATGGTGGTATGGTCATATTTTTCTTGAGGTCTTTCATAAAAGTGAGATTTTGAAAAATGCAGTTTCTGGAAGATGGTGTTTAGACAGTAATATTTTCCATGTGATTTCAATATGTACAGTTTAGTTTTAATCCCAGCAACTCTAATATCTCTTTCATACTATCTGATCTTCAAATCTATTAAAAAAACATCAACAATAAATTTTATACATTTCACAGATATTTACAACAGAGGAGGTGCCATTATACGTTCAAAATCAGAAGACTCAAAATTAGTAGTCTAGTATTTTGCATTTCATGGTCTCCTTATGCCATCGTAGCATTGATAGGTGTGTTTGGTGATCAGACTTGAGTGACTCGATTAGGCTCTGGCATTTCATGCTTGTGAGCAAAATTTTCGACCGTTAATGAATCCATTATTTATGCGTTGCTTCACCCAAAGTTTAGAAAACGATTATGTAAAATTCGATCAAATAGAAACGTCAGAGAATATGAGCTCAAGTCTGTGTGCAGGAGGCGATCAATATCAAGAAAAAAGTAAAAGTAAGCAATGATCAGGAAAAGACGCAATCAGAAAGAAATACACACTCCAAAAACCGAGGTGGGAAAAAACTGAATTTACAATCAGATACTTATACTAAGAAAACATATTGTAAGCCCAATGGGCAGCTATTTTTCCAATAGGTGGCCACTCAATTAACCAAAAATATGAAAACATACATAAGGTGCTAACAGCACAAACATTCAACACCAAGACATAAAACAATAAAAACCACCACAGAAGTATCGCCTTGGAAAGTTCAGTAATATAAAATTACTGGCGGACTTAAATCGATTTAAGCCATAGCAGCTCATTTGGATTTCAAGGTCCAACCCCGTTTATGTATCAAATTCTAGTGTACGAAACCAGGATATGTCCTTTAGTTACTTTTGGTCCCAACACTCGATTGTGATTGTACTATCCGTGTAGCGAAAACAAAGGCGCTGATCAGCTTCGCAGTTACTGCGAAGATGATCTGCGCCTTTGTATTCGCATATGCAGATTGTTGGTTTTCCCATGCAGCGGCTCATTTCTACTACAAATAGTAGTACAAATCGTTTGCAAGGATGATGAAATACATCTGGACTACATGAGTAGGCTAGGTTTAATTTGTCAGTGACACTAATGTAAACAGCATGGAGTTTCTTGTACCCTTAATAGTCGTTACTGTGTTCTTTTTATCACCTTTTAAATGAACGGCGTCATGGGAGGACCTATATTTGGGGTTTCTCGCCAAGTCTGATATTGACTGATATGTATTTCAAATGTCAGAACTTTGAAAAAAGTGCGCATAAGTCGTGGATTTGAATCCGATACTTTGTATTTGTATTTTCGCGTAGATCTAATAGCCATTATTAGCAGATGTCATGCTAATAGGCTACTCTTTTAGTATTGGTAATGAAATATTCATATTTGAAAGTGTGGCCAAATGGACGGAAAAATGCAGTGTGTTATGACCAAGATGACTCTTGTCATTAATGACGGCTATTATTTAAAGCTTCATCTTTATAAAGCGTAAGAGGCACTGAGTAGTTACAGTGAAAGGGGAATAGAGAATGAAGAAGAAGATGCGGTGGTGCCACACCTTAGGTGGTGCGTTTATAGAGATGCAATTATTATATACCTTCTTATTATAACACTTTTATTAGCTCACCTGAGCCGTCAGGCTCACAAGGTGAGCTTATAGTATACCCATGCTCCGTCGTCCGTCCGTCCGTCCGTCGTCCGTCCGTCGTCCGTCCGTCCGTCCGTCGTCCGTCGTCCACCATTTTCAAAGATCTTCTTCTCTGAAACAGCTTGGCCAATCAAAGCCAAATTTTACATGAAGCATCTATGGGAAGGGGGAACCAATGTGTATATAAATAATCCAGGTCACATGACCAAGATGGCCGCCATGCCCATATATGGTAAAAACCCTTCAAAAATCTTCTTCTCCGGAACCACTGGACCGATTTCAACCAAACTTGGCATGAAGCATCGATGACTCAAGTACTACAATGTGTATATAAATCATGACCTTGCGGTGACCTTGACCTATTTTACGGCAAGGTCAACATAGGTCGCCTTTGCATTTGAATGGGAAAAATTGTTAAATTGTCATTTAAAGGAAAAATCTTGCAGAAAATGAGCAGTAGGACTGAATATTAATGATTCTGAAAAAAAATTGGGCACCAGGGGCTCATCCGCTCCCACCCCGGGGCAATATACATGTATATTATCATAATATTCAAACATCTTCTTCTCTGAAACCGCTTGGCCAATCAAAGCCAAATTTTACATGAAGCATCTATGGGAAGGGGGAATCAATGTGTATATAAATAATCCAGGTCACATGACTAAGATGGCCGCCACGCCCATATATGGTAAAAACCACTCAAAAATCTTCTTCTCCAGAACCGGCTGGCCGATTTACATGAAACTTGGTATGTAGCATTTGGGACTCCAGCCCATCATAGTTTGATAAAATGATGACCCTAGGATGACCTTGACCTATTTTACGGCAAGGTCAATTTTCGAAACATAGGCTTTTACATGGGAAAAAGTGAAAACTATGGATTTTTTGAAAACTATTGCAGCCTGATGCCTGAAAAGTGGTGGATGCAAACAACTAATGGAGTAGATGAAGGTATGTGATTAATTTAGGTCAAGGTTATCTCTTGACCTTGGCCAGTCTGTCGTCCATACACACTTTTCACAGATCTTCTTCTCTGAAACTGCTGGGCCAATCAAAGTGAAATTTTATGTGGAGCATCCATGGGTAGGGGAGACGAAAGTTTGATCGTGAAATCCAGGTCACATGACCAAGATGGCTGCCTCGCCCATATATGGTAAAAACCACTCAAAAAACTTCTTCTCCAGAACCGGCAGGCCAATTTTCGCGAAACTTGGTATGTAGCATTTGGGACTCCAGCCCATCATAGTTTGATCAAATGATGACCATAGGATGACCTTGACCTATTTTACGGCAAGGTCAATTTTGGAAACATAGGCTTTTACATGGGAAAAGGCGAAAACAATGGATATTTTGGAAACTGTCAGTCTGAGACCTGAAAGTTGCTAGATGCAGACAACCGATGGAGTCAATGAAGGTAAGTAATTAATGAAGGCCAAAGTCATTTCTTGACCTTGACCTTAACCCAAGGTCATTTGAATATCAAAATTAAAATTATAGTTTTCTCAGAAATCACTGGGTTTGTAAACTATTGCAGCCTGAGACCTGAATCTTTGCAGATGCAGACAACTTATGAATTCAATAAAGGTGTGTGAGTATTCAAGGTCAAGGTCATTTCATGATGACTTAATACTCCAGGATCAGGCTTCAGGTGAGCGTTCTCAGGACCATTGGTCCTCTGGTTAAAATAATCTATGATGCTGTTGAGGCCGAGACAAGGAAATCTCATTTTTTATTAAAGCAGCAGACTTCAAAAGGATACAAGTAGGCAATGATAAGGAAAAGGCGCAATCAGAAAGAAATTCCCACTCCAAAAACAGAGGTGGGAAAAAACAAAATCAACAATTAGGTATTTATACTAATAAAACATATCGTAGGCCGAGTGAGCAGCTATTTCCCAATAGGCGGCCACTCAGTTACCTGAACTTAACTAAAACTATGAAAACGTACATAAGGTTCAAACAGCACACAAATTCGACTCAAAAGCATAAAACAAATAGAACCATAACAGAAGTTACTGGGTGACTTAAATCAATTTTACAGAGCCATAGAGTACAATAACCCTTGATAACTTCCTGCAATTAACACCTGTAATGGTATTTTTGTTTCTGGCAGTTGACACCCAGCTTATCACCAAGCATATCACTTCTTATAAGGAAGTAAACATAAAGTGTACATTTCTATTAGTTAAATATACAGTTACGTGCCAAATTAATGCCATCAACGTCGAAAACTCCATAGACATCAATCATGTACATGTATTTTCATGTTTGCAAGAAAAAATATTCTGTCTCTCCTGTTCAACCTATTGTAATGATTTTGGTGCAATGTGGCTCATACTATCTCCCTTTGAATATTTTCACTGCTTCCAAAGGATTTAAATTTCATATTTTATTTGCTATTACTGCAGCTGGTGTTGTGCCGTGTGGTGGATCTAACAAGTCTCCCGGTATATCAACCAACGTGCCAAATTATATTTTTCTTTCGGTCAATTGGAATCAGTTAGAATATTCGGAGTATTCAAGAGACATATTCTAAACATTTTCTTTTTACTTATTTAACCACATTTGGGAATTCGTCTTTGATTTAGACAATCCTCACGTGTAGATTCTCGAAAATGCAGTACCATTGTCTGGCTTTCGTTGCCGGTTCATAAGGGTCACTGATGAGGGTTCATTATCCGAAATTCCGCTATTTGGCTTATACTATCTCCAAATGATCTAAATTATATATTTTATATCATATAGAAGGCAGTAAACAAGTATTTGATGGAGTTTCGACATTGCACTTTTCAAGAGTTTAATTTTTAGGAAATTTTGACTAAAATTCCCATTGACGTCAATGGTGATGTTGCCCCAAAGGCATACGCTTGTCTAATGGGTGAAAAATTACAATCAGATAAACAGGCAAACGTAAAAGAAAAGGCAACTAAACGAGACCATATTATATATAGAGATTATCATATGACAATTTTCATATCGTACCTCGTATCAACCCGAGAATCCCGTATCAGCCCGAGACTCTCGTATCAGCCCGGGATTCGATATCATATATTTTAATTCATGACCATTTTTCCGTTTCCTTGTTTTATTTATTTTATTTTTATTTTTATTTTATTTTATATTTTATTTTATATTTTATTTTACATTTTATATTTTATTTTATTTTTTTTTATTTTACATACCGCCAAAGCGTGCAGTAGAGCGCATATTATTTTAACATTAGCACAAATCGAAAATTCGTCTCGACATGACAAAATACTGTTGCCTGTGACATAAAACCACAATCCAAACAAATCTAAAATGCCTGCGGTGCACTACCTAATGAACTCAATACAATAGGAGCCGAGTGCTCCGAATATAATTTTATTAGCCAATCATTTGGTGATACGGCTTTTTCTCCCTAGGGATGATATGGGTCACGTGGGTATGTTAGCCAATCATTTGGTGATATGGCTTTTTCTCCCAAGGGAGTGATATGGGTTTTATCAATTTTTGAACGGATACGGCTTTCGAGATACTGTGCCGCGATACGTGAACGTAACTCTTAGAGATTATCACATGGGCATTTTGGTTATCGCCCGCAGTATCAACCCGAGACTCCATTATCAAGCCCGAGAGCTTTAGCTCGAGGGCTGATAATGGTCGAGGGTTGATATGAAGGGCGATGACCAAAATGCCCATGTTATAATCTGTTTATCATATCTTATTAATCTTCTTTTCCAAAGATTTGTGTTTAGAAATGCGAACAACGTTTATTTCTACGTTGTAAAAGAAAATGGCACCATAAAATGACGTTACAATGACGTAACGTCATTGAACTTGACGTCACATATACCGTGGCGCGACAACGTCGCATGCGGGCATTATAACCTCTCTCCGTTCAAAATGCATGATTTCCGGTTATCAGCCCGCCATGCTGGTAACCAGAGGGCGGGAAACACATTATCACATATGCAAACTTGTGGTTATCGCTGGCAATATAAGTCGAAGTATGTGATAATTGTCTGTATCGCATATGCAAAAAGAACATATTTTGTAGTAAATATATGATAATTCCTATTAGCAAGTTCGGATGCTACGACTATCCAATTACGTACCATTGCGAATCTTGTTTTATTGCCATCCGAAATGACGAATTGTCCGTGCTATTTTAAAATGCATACTCCCAAACATACTCCCATACACACCAGTTTCGTATTATGCATAGATCCGCAGTGGTCTAATTGATAGCGTTTTGTCTTTACCATCGGGAGGTTTTGGGTTTGATGCCGGGTCGGAACATGCCTTCATGTTCGGGACGAATGTTAATCATGACTGAATGAACAAAGCGCCACCAGGAATGTAACTTTTCTTATTAAATCATTGTCATATTCGTGATATTCTATTTATTACCCGTAATGTAATTTAGAAGTATGTCATTCTTTTTTCTCCTTCAGAAACTCTTTAAAGCAAAGTTGTACTGACAATACCGCTAAGGTCCGATTGCATCATTTCCGATAATATTTAACCCATATTTGACGAATGGATTCGCCCATCATTATAATTTGGGTGAGTCCACTTTCATTGTTAGGGATGTTAGGAGTGATGTTTAATTTTTATCTCATTTTTCGATGAAATTCGATGAAATTCCTCCAAGCAAACGGAATAGCCCCAGACGAGGGCTATTCCCAAAAACACATCTGGGGCTATTCCCTATGTCGCACAAAATGGACGCCAGGCTTAAATGAGTTAACTTAGGCCAGCTTTGTAATTCTGTTGAAGTCAGATGACTAAAGTGATAAATACGCATCAAATCATTGATTTTTTGCTATGCAGTGCTAATACACGGGTGGTAATCAGGGGAACTAGCTCCAAAAAGAGTCAACGAGATTTTGTTCCCTCGACACATCCGGGAACTCACGAGCTAGTCCTCCCGACGGAAAAACAGTAAACAAAGACATGTCTCGAATCATTTTATCAATATTTATTTCTTTATAAGCTGTCTGCTGCAAAATCCGGCAATGGTAGTCTGTGTAGATATGATTTAACTCCACTCGCTGATAGGATTGGTCCTTGGAATATGCACGGTGCGAATATGATTGTAAAAGAGCGTTGAAGACACGAAATGAAATTATGTCAGCACGAAGATTTGGGACCACTATTTTTTCATTTTTCGTCAAATATATATCCTTCCAATCGCATGAAACATCATCCCTGATAAAACAAAGCCCCTGAAACGGTATAAAAGCAAAATAATCCGGTGGAAACATTGTTTTGGGAGGATATTGGCTAAATTACCGTCCGAGCTAGTCCTCTCGACATGGAGCTAGGTGCCTCGTCAAGGAGATAGCACCCTCGTTGAGGTTTTACTGAGTCAAAAATGTCATTTCATGATACAGTAGCTGTCGTTCCTGGTTTTAGCACCATAGATAGGAAATGATCATAAATTGTATATACAATTAGCATGGGCCATGATGGTATATACTATTTTGTAACTTGGACATTATGATTTACAATATAAATATCACGAGAAATGGGATAGTTAACTGCAATTTTACAGATGTTAAGTGTTTCATAACACACAGCAGACCACAATTCATTATGCCACTGTATTATCTAAAAACATACGCACGAAAACAACACATTACGAAAACACGCCTATACCGTCGGCAAAATACAGCGATTTGTCATGAGTAAAAATGAAAGTTTTTTTTTTTGCTTCATATGGTGACTCACCCGTTTACCGGTGTATACCGTTTACCGGTGCAATTCATAAAATTGCTGTATTTTATGTTTTACGATTTTCCTTTGCCATTTTTGCAGTTAATGTGCACGATGTGCTGTTTTAATTGGAAATAGTAGAATTAATCGAACTTGCCACGCATTCTTCATAAAAGTATAGCTTTTATCAAAATAGCGGCTTTTTGCGATTTGGGCGCTAATAAAGACCCTACACTATCGTTTCCGTGTCAATTTTGAATCGAAGGCGCACTGTTACCATTTTTCTGTGAAGAATATCTAAAGATGAAATTTGAAGCCTCCAAAGCTATACTCACTTTTGTTTTTTGACGAGTTTTGTGTATTTTATAATAAAAATATTTCAACTCGCTATTTTCATGTGGTTTTTCAAATGCGGTAAAAAAGATAAAAACTGTAAGCATTAGAAATTCAAAATAATAAAAATTAATCAAGCCGTATGCGATTTTGGGGCCAAACTTTTACTGATTAGCGATTTTTGGGCCAAAATTTTACTGATTAGCGATTTCAGAGGTACCCCATTGAAACCCTCATACTGAGAGGTTTGTGTACAAGGAATACTCTAGACGAAATGTTCGGTCGGTGTTCCGTGATACCTCCTTTCTAGGAGTGAACGAGGTACCGAAGTGAAGTGGAGTGCAGGTAAGCCAGCTGATCTATCGATCGCCGGTTTGGGCGTCAACAAAATGCATCAACGGGAAGAGGGGAGCATAATTTAAAGAAATCGATTGAGTAGATTCAAACAGACCGTTACACTTCGGTGGCTCGTAAAAACATTTGCACAGAGGCACCACGCACGGAAGACCGACGCGAGGATTCCGTCTAATTCCAACATTAAAACCTCAACGAGGGTGCTATCTCCTTGACGAGGCACCTAGCTCCATGTCGAGAGGACTAGCTCGGACGGTAATTTAGTCAATATCCTCCCAAAACAATGTTTCCACCGGATTATTTTGCTTTTATATGGTTTCAGGGGCTTAGTTTTATCAGGGATGATGTTTCATGCGATTGGAAGGATATATATTTGACGAAAAATGAAAAAATAGTGGTCCCAAATCTTCGTGTTGACATATTTTCATTTCGTGTCTTCAACGCTCTTTTACAATCATATTCGCACCGTGCATATTCCAAGGACCAATCCTATCAGCGAGTGGAGTTAAATCATATCTACACAGACTACCATTGCCGGATTTTGCAGCAGACAGCTTATAAAGAAATAAATATTGATAAGATGCTTCGAGACATACCTTTGTTTACTGTTTTTCCGTCGAGAGGACTAGCTCGTGAGTTCCCGGATGTGTCGAGGGAACAAAATCTCGTTGACTTTTTTTGGAGCTAGTTCCCCTGATTACCACCCGTGTAATAGAATATGCGTAAAAGGCATCCTGATGCAAACAGAACTCACCAGAAAAACCAGCAAGGCCATTGTACGTCAAGTTCGATCGGTATGTCTTCATCACACTTCGGGAAACTCTGGATTATATGATGGTACAGTATTCGACTAGGTCAGATAAAATTTACACGTGTCGCCTTTGGGACTAATTAGAATTGGAAATGTCATAATATATAGGAATCACTGATGTACATACTACCGTCTCGAAAATAAAACTCAAACATTTTCCTTACCTTTTTGTTTCGTAATATATACTATGCACAATAAATTACGCAATTTTCTATATTCTCACCATATATTAAAAGCGGACAAAGTTTTATTGATATGGCGAGAACATGGTCTGAGGCAAATAATGCGGTGGAATTATAGACTTCATATTGTAGAGCAACGTTTTAAACAACCGAGAAATTCATAAAGGGTTTGCATATAAAATTCGCACCCATTGAACACAATGCAAATGGTTATTTTTTGGTTTGTCCCTTAAGCCACTTCTTTCCATTTCTTTATTATCCACAATATGCATTATGTAGATGGGCCTTAACGCTGAAAGAATTTATCTGCCGTAATTTGACGTCAACGTGCGGTCATATGAACAATTGTGTCATGATTTCTCGTACTTGGTCTTCATGGATAAGCAGATATATAATAACAAAACAAGATCAAACACAACAAAATGTAGCCACTACCATGGTAAGTACAACTTGCAAATTTCAGAACCCTTGTGCGGCATGTAAATGAGATACTGCCGATGTTAGAATAATTAAAGTTCCTGTTTTCAGGGTCTCTATAGAAGAGACCCTGCTGTTTTGTAACCAATTACGCTCAGTTTCGCTTTTCAGGAAATCCACTTGAGGCCACCACCACCTGTAATTTTATATGACTGACTGTCCAAAGGCGATACGTGAGGCGGTTCTAATTATTTTATGTTTTGCTGTGATATTTACATATCTTATTACGTTTTCGTTTGTTTAGTTAAGTCCAGATAACTGAGTGGCAACCTATTGATACGTGCGTTTCCATCCATAATTTCAAGTTACGGCAAGTGTGTGAGCACTATTGGAGAAAAGGCTGCTCACTCCGCTTGCAATATCTTCTTTTTGTACCAGTATCTATATATATTTTTAAAAAGGTACAAGTAGGCAACGATCAGGAAAAGGCGCAACCAGAAAAAGACTCCCACCCCAAAAACCGAGGAGAGAAAAACCCAAACTAACAACAAGGTACCTATACCATGAATACATTTCATAAGCCGAATGAGCAGCTATTTTCCCAATAGGTGGCCACTCAGTTACCTAAACTTAACCAAAAATATGATATCATACATAAGGCGCCAACAGCACAAAACAATTTTAAACACCAAGACATAAAACAATAAGAACCACCACAGAAGTATCGCCTTGGAACGATCAGTAATATAAAATTACTGGCGGGCTTAAACCGGTTTTACAGGATCCTCACCTCACCCTCAGCTTCTGCAGTGGTTCATAACATTTAGTTAGTTGTTCAATCCTCGTAGTGAATCTCTAACTAGTCAATGAATCATCATGGACAAACAAATAAATCATGATAAATTCCATGATGAATCAAAAACGAGGACTCACACAGTGAGTAAATAATTTTGGTATTTTCCCACCTTTGATATTACGTTTGGACTGGTGCTATTTTACCAGTTTCTTATCATTGTCTACCTGTCACTTTCCATTTAACATAATAAAACGTAAAATTATGTTTCCTTACTACACTTCAGGTTTCGGAGTTTAGGGTCATTCTCCAACTTGTTTGTTCTCAATCTCACGATTGCCGACTTTCTACTCTCTGTCTGTACCACACCTGCGTTTATCATTGCTAGTTTCTAGGGCCAATGGCTGTTCGACATCATAGGTACGCTTTTCTGATAGTAAATAAGTAAAACACCAATTCTAGACATACATGTATGCAAATATTCTACTTAAAATGTTTAAAGGAACACTGCACGTTTTTTTTCCTATATACGGCAATGTAAACTACCCCAATTTGGCCCACATTTCATTTTAAGGCAACCCACAAAGAATCAAAAAACCCAATTCGTTATAATTTTTCTACAACATCGAAATTTCTGAAAGAAGTGCTCCCCAGCTGGTGAGCTTTCAAACCGCATGTCTCCAGTCATCTATGTGACCATTAATGCTCATACTGAGCAAGCCCTTGATTTCCCAAATATACTGTTGTGCACATGTTCCACACTATATCATATGGACCACAGGTTATGTTCTGCAGCAAGCATTCCGTCTTAGTCTTGCGTCATTTGACGACGTGGCTGTCTGTGACGGGGTTATATCATTTTACAGGTTTGCCATTTTGGTCTGCCACTGCCTTTGCATTAGCCACAGGCTCATTATTGGTAATGGCTGGCTTCATTAAGGTCTCTGAGACTTTTTGACATTCTGAAAGCCATAACTGGCTTTTGTGGGAAGACTGAGCTCATACTATTTGAAGATTAGATGATGGACAAATGCTTGTCAACGATATTCCTGACCTTAGAAAGCTCTGGATGATATGCCAAGACGAATAGCAATACAACGTTTCTGTTGTCGGTTTAGGTCCGTAGGTACACAGACTTAGTCTGTTCATTTGTCTAAATCTCCTTATGGCTTGATCAATGCTTTGCTTCTGCTAAATTGATCAGAGAGGTCTTTCACTCTGATACTTGTCATAAACAGGTCAATAATTGTCTAAGTACTACGAAGGTCATGAAACACCATACATGTACAGTTGAAATTTAGTGACGTAGCCCCTGGTTTTAAACACTCCCATCGGGACCTGGCGAATGTCAATGATAGGAAAATCATGTTTGATCGCTCTAATAATAAATCCGCAAAATATATGACTTAAGAAAATAATCATTCTTAGCAGCGTCAAAAGACTATCGCCAGTTCATTATCCGTTAAAGTGCGGATTAGGTTCAGACAGACATCAGTTTGCTGAATATAATGTCAATGTCAAGCCTGTCCTATGATCGCTGTATTGGTCTGAATCTTAATATGAATCTGAAAGGTTTGCTGGTGACTCGCACAATTGACATTTCTTCAAAGGGGGTGCGTCAGAAGAGAAATTAGCCCCTGTTGTCACGATAATAAACATACAATGTCACGCGAAGCTGCGCTGAAGCTTTGAGGGAGATAATTCTATATTCATGCACTTAAAAACGTGGCGTGTGATTAATCATCTTTTTAGTTTTATTAAATATCACATGTAGCTTCAATGAAGTGTTTTTAATTCAAGAAATTACTTTTTAGCTCACCTGAGCCGAAGGCTCAAAAGGTGAGCTTATAGGATGGCCATGCTCCGGCGTCCGTCCGTCCGTCGTTGTCCATCGTCCGTCGTCGGCGTCCACAATTTCAAAGATCTTCTCCACTGTACCCGCTTGGCCAATCAAAGCCAAACCTCATGTGGAGCATCCTTAGGAAGGGGGTATAAAAGTTTATTTGAATGATGGTCCAGATCACATGACTAAGATGACCGCTATGCCCATATATGGTAAAAAAACATAAACATCTTCTCTAGAACCGGTGGACCGATTTCAATGAAACTTGGTATGCAGCATTAGGGACTCTGGCCCATTATAGTTTATATAAATCATGACCTTTGGTTGACCTTGACCTATTTTACAGCAAGCTCAATTTTGGTTACATCGGCTTTTCAATGGAAAAAAAGAAAACATAGAATTTTTCGGGAAGTTTTGTAGCCTGTGACCTGAAAGTTGGTAGTACAGACAACATGTTGAGCTAATGAAGTGTTGTGAGTATAAAATGTCAAGGTCATTTCTTAACCTTGGCCAAACGTCATTTACAAATTAAATGTAAAACTTAATTAAAATATCTGTAACCACTTGACCAACCAAAGCCAAATTTTATATGTAGTATCCTTGGATAGAAGGAACAAAAGTTTATATACACATGGAAATAAGTTAGGGAACACCTGTAATAATGTGGCTACCAACTTTGGATTGTATATATCATGATTTATTTGTTTGTTCTTGATGATTCATTGACTAGTTAGAGATTCACCACGAGGACCGAATAACTAACTAAATGTTATGAACCACTGCAGAAGCTGAGGGTGAGGTTATGGCCATGTAAAACCGGTTTAAGCCCGCCAGTAACTTTGTGTTACTGATCGTTCCAAGTCGATACTTCTGTGGTGGTTATTTTTGTTTTATGTCTTGGTGTTTTTAAAAAAATTTTCGTGCTGTTGGCGCCTTATGTATGTTTTCATATTTTTAGTTAAGTTAAGGTAACTGAGTGGCCACCTATTGGGAAAATAGCTGCTCATTCGGCTTACGATTTGTTTCATGGTATATGTACCTGATTGTTAGTTTGGTTTTTTCCCACCTCGGTTTTTGGATTGGGAATCTTTTTCTGATTGCGCCTTTTCCTGATCTTTGCCTACTTGTACCTTCTTTGTAAGAATTATGAAGAATGTTTTGACAACTTGACAGAATCTGTAGTATCAAAAATTGTTTCTTTGTGAAAATGGTAAGCATCAAACATAAGCTGCGGCGGACAGCGGCTATCTTTGAATCAGAAATATTTCGCTAGATTTACGGAACGCGCTGATATTCTTTGCAATTACTTCATTCTGTGAACTCGCATTGCCGGTCATAATTTTTCCTTAGCATCAAGCTGAGAACTCGCCTGTGGATTGGATATCATTAATTCTTTATTTTCTGACCGACTGTCGGCGGTAGATCCATACTTTTTCGGGGGTAGGTTTCATGATCTCGTTTTGTTCTTTGGCTATACCTTTTGCAGGTTGTAAAAGTTGGACCAGATATTCGATATGACCCTTTAGGAATTTAAACATGCACGTTCTGGTCATAGCGTCATAGCGGAATTATTCTTTTACGTCTTAATTAATTTGCAAAAATTCAACAATTTTGCCTTCCATAGATATCAATGCAAACTGCAGATTTTGTATGATTAGTTGGTTTGGAGATGAAACATGAATTTTTAGATCCGAAGTCGTTTATTCATTGGGAACGATCAGATGCAACATTCTATTCCTGTTTCGCTTTTCAAAAGTTGAGTTAAGCAAAAAGGCAAACTCGTATTCAGTGAAAGTGGAGTTTGGCACATTGTGTCCTCCGTAGCACAAGGACAAAATATTGTGAATGTCCATAAATTGGTCTGTCGCTAGACCAAGGTATGGAATACATGTGATAAAAACTTCAGTATTGCCAGAAAATAGGGAAATGGATTTTTTCAAACATTTCGCAAGGGCTAAAAGTGTTCCCTAACTTATTTCCATGTGTACATGTATATAAATGGTCAAACACCTTTAAAAATCTTCTTCTCCATAACCAGAAAGCCTATGATTTTGAAACTTTGTATGAAGCATCAGGGGGAAGAGCTCTACAAAGTTGATATAAATAATGACCCTGGGATGACCTTGACCTATTTCATGGCAAGGTCAACATAGGTCGCCCATGCATTTGAATGGGGAAAATTGTCAAAATGTCATTTGAGGGGAAAAACTTTATGGAAATGGGCAAATGGACTGAAGATTTATGATTCTGAAAAACATGGACCCCAGGGGCAGGTCTGCCCCCACCCCGGGGCAATATACATGTATACTACCATTATATTCAAAGATCTTCTTCTCTGAAACCGTTTGGCCAATCAAAGCCAAGCGTCATGTGGAGCTATATAAATGGTTTAGGTCACATGACTAAGATGACCGCCATCGCTATAAATAGCAAAAAACCTTTAAAAAAATTTCTTCTCCAGAACCAGAAGGCCTATGATTTTGAAACTTGGCACGGAGCATCAGGGAGAGGAGCTCTACAAAGTTTATATAAATCATGACCTTGGGATGACATTGACCTATTTTATGGCAAGGCCAACATAGGTTGCCCATGCGTTTGAATGGGGGAAAATAGAAAAAAATGTAATATAATGGAGGAAACTTGCTGGGAGTATGCAAATGGACAGAAGATTTATGTTTATGGAAAAATCCTATTCCGACATTTGCACTGGTCAAGAATATGCCATTTTGACATTCAAAATCCTATTTTGACATTCGAATTGGTCAAGAATATCGTATTTTTATGTTCGAATTGGTAAAGAATATGCCAACTGAATAGGATTTTGAATATAAAAATACGATATTCTTAACCATTTCGAGTGTCAAAATGGGATTGTCTGTCCCCGCCCCTGGAAAATATACATGTATATGACCATAATATTCAAACATCTTCTTCTCTGAAACCGCATGGCCAATCAAAGCCAAACTTTATGTGGAGCATCGTTAGGAAAGGGGAATGAAAGTTAATATAAATGGTCAAGGTCACATGACCAAGATGGCCACCATGGCTATAAATAGCAAAAAAAAAAAACTTTTTATAAATCTTATTCTTCAGAACCGGAAGACATATGATTTTGAAACGTTGCCTGAAGCATCAGTGAATAGAGCTCTACAAAGTTTGTATAATCATGACCCCCAGATGACCTTGACCTATTTTATGGCAAGTTCAGCTGAGGTCGCATATCCCAGATCTCAGGTGAGCGTTTACAGGAACATTGGTCCTTTATATATCGGATAAGTCGCATTTTGATTTTCATTGATACTGTACGATTTTGTTCAAATTATTTCTTTCAGGTTGTCAGATTTATGCATTCATTGCGTGTCAATCAACACTCTAGCCGCACTTACTATTGAGAGGTGCCGGGTGATTGTTTGAACATTCTCCTCGCAAAACATAGTTCCTCTATGTGTCGCTGACCTTCATTTGGATATATGCGGCGCCATGGGCTTCAGTACCGCTAGCCGGATGAGTAAAATATATTTTGGAAGGGACAGAATCTTGAAGTACATTTGATTTTCTAACTAGGGACATGCATAATATTTCCCATGTGACTTTAATATGTACGATGCATGTCCTTATCCCAAATACTGTGATATCTATTTTATATTTATTTCATTCTTAAATCTGTCCAAAAACATCAACGAGAAATTTCACATATTGCACCGATATTTACAGCAGAGATACCATTACACGTCCAAAACGAGAAAAAGCGTCTGAAAACAGAAATCAAAACTGCAAAAGCGTCTTTGATACTTATTCTTGTATTTTGCATTGCATGGTCACCTTATGCCACTATAGAGTTAATAGGAGTGTTTGCTAATCAGAATATAGTGACCCGGTTAGAGTTCTGTCATAACTTGCTTGTGTGCAAAATTTTCAGCCGTTATGAATCCATTATTGTATGCGTTGCTTCCGATGATCCAAAATGCAGAAAACGATTGCGTAAAAATCGAACAAATAGAAACATATTAGAACATGAACTCAAGTCTGCTGGTAGGAGAAATCAGTGTTAAACTGCCTTATCAGTCCATTTCGACCGGACCTCGCACTGTCCGCTGTCTTACAGAAGAGAGGGACCTGACTATGAGTTAACGCGCTTAACTCTTTATCTCTGGTAGGGTCCACCAGGGTTTATAAATATTAGCTTTATTTTGATCTAGTATTTACTGTTGAGTCCTCAGTATTTACTGTTGAGTCCTCGGTATTTACTGTAGAGTCCTCAGTATTTACTGTTGAGTCCTCAGATCTGCTTCATCATTGTGCTACATGTGAGGTTTTCCGTGATGAGCTAGTTGTCCGTTTTGGGATATTAAATTTAATTGTATCAAATCATGTGCATTTTATTGTTACTGTGCAGTGTCTTATTTAAAATAACATTGGCTATAGTAACCTGCTACAGTTCGTATGCCAATGTTTTGCTACACGATATTTGTATACGCCAGAAATATAGAAATGCAAAATGTCAGTGTTTGGAGTTTGAGTTAACTAGACTAGTGTCGTTATATCAACAGTACTTCCATTATCAAACTAATACGGCTTATATTAACTATTTTGACGAATGGACTTTCCCACCATTCAATTGGGTGAGTCCACTGTCACTTTGGCCAAGTGGTAAACCATCGGACTGCGAATCGGGAGGTCCTGGATTCAATCCACACATGGTGCATCGTGTTGTGTCCTTGAGCAATACACATTAACTGTCGCAAGTAACTGGTGAATACCCAGGAAGCGGTGGCTCCGTCCTGGCATGACTAAAAATTGTTAATTGGGACGTTTAACCTCAATACAAATAAAAACTCATGAGGAGCTGTCACATGTACATTTGTATCTATGAAACCCAAAATACTCCAGCACTTATTTGTATTTCGACTTTCTAAAACATGTCTATATTTATAACAGGTCGATTTGTGAATGGCAGCAAACGTGACATGAAGCACTACGTCAAATTTTCTACAGTAGTGAGACGAGTCGAGTATAACAAAGACACTGACGACTTCACAGTGTTAGCACAATACCTTAAGACTAATAGCTAATGTTTATTGTTAAAATGTCCGACTATAAATAAAATTTGTATTCTGTATTCTGTATTCTGACAAAGAAGAGGTTGAACGATTTACGCATGTTGCGGTTGCCACTGGTATTTTTTCTACGCCAAATGTCCCGGATGTTCATGGCATTGATACTTTCAAGGGTCCCGTACTGCACTCAAAACAAGTCAAGCATCTCAATGAGTTTAAGGGAAAGCGGTTCGTACATGTATATGTCAGCTGAGGATCTGGCCGTAATGCTGATGAAGTTCGGGGCAGAAGGCGTCATCATCGCCTACAAGTGACAAGTACCGACCAATCGGTCGCAAATGGCCCAAAGGTGTAGAGGAGCGTCATCTGACAGCCAGGTTCGAAGAGAACGATGTTTATTTTCAAGATGGGTCGCATGCTAATGTCGATGTTGTTATATTTTGTACCGGGTACAGGCTAGAATTCTCATTCATGCAAGACGAGCTCAGATTGAGGGCAGATAAGTTTTTCTATCCAGATAATCTCTACAAAGGTGTTCTCTGGATGAAAGGAGGGAACAACAAGTTGATGTACGTCGGAATGACGCGTAGACAATAACACGGTCAAATGGCGGTAGAACATAAAGTAAATAGTTCGTTAGTGTTACATGTAGTACTTGAAAAAACAGATTGTTAAATAATGAAAGCATAATAATTATTTCAATACAACAACGAAGTTACACAGTTTCTTGCATAAGTAGCCTCCTCTTCTCGTGACAAATTGCAAATAGCGTAGTCGCTTAAATTTCGATCACGGATGCAACATTATCGTTTAATTAGGCGTAAATCGACGGTTAGTTCATATAGCAGACCCATCAATGACAAAACACGTTTTGCACAACCACAGATTTTTCCTTGACAATACCCACATCGCGCCACATCACATCACGTGCGTTTCAAAACCAAATCTATGTGATTAGATTATACGTGCACGTTTCCTTTCACGATGTTTGGATCATTAACAGGCACTTATTTCGTTTCCGATCTGATAACAAAATTTAAAAATAAATCACATTGTTTCTGTATATTTGGCGCAACACAAAAGCGATCTTGATTTTTTTTTTTCGAATCAGTTTAGACACTTGCTGCAGGTGAAGTTGCGCTTCATTTAATTAATTCCAATGCGAACTGTTTATCGTCAAATAAAAACAGTATTTATCTGATGCAATTGCGTTTATCTAAGCATGCGTTCATGCATCAAAATGTGTGCAGTATCTGTAAACCATTTTAATTTGAATTCGTTCGACTGATATCCAACGACTGATATCTAAGATTTAAAAAAGATATAGTCTAATCGTAGATGTAAGATGCTTTGATGTGTACGATCTCAAACATGGTTTTGACATTTTTATTTGTTGAGCGTCAAATCATTTTCTTGCTGACTAGTGCAGGCAACTTGCAGACTGACTTGCAGCATCTTATCTGTGCTACCGTTTGTAAAATCTTTAGCCTAATTGAGTGTTGTGCCTATGTCACACTAGCATGTACGGATAGTTTCGAGTGATTTTATTATTTTTGGGGAGCGGGCAAAAATAATTTGACATGGCCCTTAACACCCTATGAGTGATTTGCCTTAATTACGTCAGGATGAACATTTGTTACCAACATGACAGGCATGTCCCAGTGGTAGCGTTATGAGCGCCAAGGTGGCTACACCTGTACCATATTTACATCTTTGATATAACGCAGCCCAGGATTAAACCTACGAAGCGGACACTCTAACCTTTCCGCTATTGGGACCGATTGAATGCTTACAACCATACACAGGTAACCAATTTTGACATCAGATTAACGAGCTCGATTTTAACCTTTGATGCACCAAAACGACTGAAAACGCAACACCGTTCATATGCATTGAAAACTTATCTTTCTGATAAAACTTATTTTTCTGACTGTTTTTTCCGATCCGACAGCTAGTTTTATTTTCAAACCCAACGGGATCGAACAATATTGGGAAGGTAATAATGGGGACCCGATAAATAATATAAATGATCCTGTGCGTGAGAAAACCAACAATTATTTAGGTTCCGACCAGGGGCTGTACAGTCACAGAAGATGGTTAGAGGCTGGGAATTTCGGCTTTAAAAGGTAGAGGAATTGTACTAGCCATGTAGCGAAAACAAAGGCGCTGATCAGCTTCGCAATAACTGCGAAGCTGGACTGCGGCTTTGTTTTCGCCTATGATTATTGTTGGTTTCCCCATGAGGCGGCTAAAATGATATTACCTTACTTAATTGATACATATTCATTTACATTGTTTGATATTATATTTGGATCATGTTATTTCATAAATTATGACATCATCGAGGCAAAATTAGAATACTTAAAGATGAGACATATCCTAGGACAAAGGATGTGCTAGGATGTAGTGTAAGACAAAGACACAAGAGAAAGAACGGTAAAATGGCGGGTTAGATCGATGTTTTGGTAATGACCTGCCAATATTGTATATTCCAAATCAGAAACCACAACAGGAAAGGAATTCTATAAGCTTAAAGCTTTCGCTCTAATCCTACAATTTGCTATTGTATGTTTATATGTTCGCATGTCTATTTGAAATGGAGAATAAATATGTTTAAACCAAAGACACGTCAAAACATTTCATGAAACGAGCCACAGGTTCTTGCCCTCATAACCAGAAAAGAGGAGAATCACTTATTCACAATGTCACTATGACTATTTTCAATAATATGCTTTTCTGAAAACAATAGAATTAAAGCTAAAAATACAGTCACACATAAGCGTAGATCTGTCCCCAATTAGGCATATGTCTTTGATTTAGACTTCCCTTGTTGTGTATATTATTTGAAAATTTAGTATATTTGTCTTGCTTCCGTCGTCGATTTATAAAGGGTTACTGATGAGGGTTCAATACCCGAAATTGCCCAATTTGCTATCTGTTTTCACTGCTTCCAAAGTATCTAAATTTTATATTTCATTTGTCACTAAAGCTGGTGTTGTGTCATGTGGCAGCCCTGAAAAGCATCCCCTTATATCATCCATAATGCAGATCATAATTTTCTTTTGTTGCATTGAGATTATAAGAAAATTTAAAGTATTTAGAATTGTACGTTATTTAAGAAATAGATCAGCTCTAGCAGTGAATTGTTGAGTAATAATTCACTGTTTGGAGGTCAGTTGTAAAGTAGATCAAATCACGAGCGCGCAGCGCGTGTGATTTATCTGCGTACAACTGACCAAACAGTGAATTATTACTCAACAATTCACGCACTAGAGATGATCTATTTCGATTCTAACATGCAATAAACGGAATAAACTCATTTTAAACCTTCAGCTTCTTTATCTTTTCCACCATTTGGGCTGAAGAAATCCCGCCAAACGTTTGACTGTACCGCAAATGTTTACATATGTTTTTAACGCGTTGAAATGATGTTACACCGTCTAACGTCAAGGTAACGTGACTTATGGGATAACTGACGTCATAATTAAATAAAAATGGCGTCAAAACTGCGCAAAGTAACGTCACGCTTTTTCACCAAGTGAAATTGTTGCACAATATAACACGTTTTTAAACCATTGGCTATATATGTGAGGTGTGTTAGAATCTAAATTGCAGTTAGGATTTATCTGGCTATCGTCGTCGGTTTATAATGGGTCTCTGATGAGGATTCATTATCCGAAATTGCGCCAATATGGTCCATACTATCTCTCTTGTAGTTCCACTAGCAAAATGTATTTTAAAAGTAGCTTGACTTATTCAGGAGTAATTATTTGGGGTAGTATCCCTGTCAGTATAAAGGATTCCGCATCCTTACCTAATGTTATTTCATTAATGTACTGAGTGGCTTTTACATCAATTGATAGATGAACGTTATTTTATCTGTACCTCCACAGCCAATGAAATACATATTGTACTACTATACTGTCATTAATATGTCTGTCTGTCTGTCTGTCTGTCTGTCTGTCTCATTTCCTATCAAGTTTCACATTTTACATGCTTTTGAATTTAATAATTTTATTGTATATTGACATGTTTGTTGTTACATGTACAATGTTTTGAGGGCCCAAGAAAGATTGGTTCTGCCAATTGGGGTACCCTCCTAAAATAAAGAATTTACTTACTTACTTACTTACTTACTTACTTACTTACTTACTTACTCATGAATAGTGATAAAATAATATATACATTTATTGACTTCAGTGGATTTATCTACCCTCAAATATTATATTATTTTTCAGGTAAATAAGTTCTATTATTTACATGTATCTCATTCAAGTCAATAACTTTATATATAATATATTACACTATTGTGTAAGCTATTACCCAAAAGGCAGCGATTGCTCCCCTATACCATAATCTAACTTTTAGAAAATTTCACATTTTGAATCATTGGTACCAGATCCTCATAGCCCGTGAAGAATCGGCACCAGTGGGTCACAAAATTTCAGTCATTCAAATATTTCATGTGTGTGTAGCAATTATTCATGCATGTTATTTACACAAGTTGACACAAATTGACAAAAATGCTCATCCGTCTTTGCTCTTGAATACAATTTTTAGAGCATAATATGAGAATCTCTTGTACCGATTTTTCACATCTAGAAAACATTCATACCAGTAATTCACAGATTGGGGGAATTATTAAGTACCTACCAATTCTTCACACGTCATTTTTTTATATTCTTAATACATGTGACAATTTAGTACCAATTTTTCATATAATTAGAAGATGCATACTAGTCGGTCGGTTCATCAAAGGTTTTATGACATGCCTTTGACCTGAAAATAATACTAGCACATATTTTGCACTAAGATATGTCTAATCCAAAAAAATTCATATCGTTGCTTCTGTGATATGTCTTTTGATAAAACGTGCTCTATGTTTTTCATTCTGAATACCAAAACGATTCCTCATTATGCGACCGTTACTAACAGTAAAATCCAATGCACGATCAATGATTCTGGAACTAAAACTCAGCTGAGAAACACAAGGTACGGAATGGGTGACGCACAATGAAATTCTGTCCGAAACTGAGATGAGAAACTCGAGTTTTCTCCTATAACGTTTATTCTATTGACTGATAGATAGGTGTCACATGGGTGTAGTCAATGCAGAAATTTATTGAATGAAAGTAACATAAGGGATCCAGGTTATTTCTTTTTGGCAAACACTTTCGCCCCATGAACATATGGTACTTCCATCATAATAACATTGAAGTGTTTGCGAAAACGAAATAGCCGGGATTTCTTATGTTACTTTTTTCAATAAATGTTCAATTCCTGCATCGACTGCACCTACCTATCAGTTAGTAGAAGAAACGCTATAGGAGAAAACTCGAAAATCTAACCTCAACTTCGGACAGAATTTCATTCTGTGACATCGATCATTTACCGGTTTGTATGTATTACAATACCACGAGATTCTCAGTAGTGTAAAACGTCTTCCAAGTCAGCAATTTGATGTAGCAAATATCAGATATATATTAAGTTGTTGTCTACACCAAAATCGTTTATTATGGATGCCATTTGTCTAAGGATCTCCATAACATATTAGTTTTGTCTAAGCAAACAGTGAAACGTCGAAGGTGCAGAGAACAATCCATTTGATGTCTGCCGTCGATAAATGACTGTATGTATTCTAAATGTACCGATAACCGCACATTCTTAACATGATTTTCCGTATTTCTTGTTTATATTTGTTTATAATTGAATCACTGCAGAAGCTGAGGACGAGGTTAGGTCCCTGTAAAATCGGTTTAAGACCCTCAGTAATTACTGATCGTTCCAAGGCGATAATTCTGTTGCATGCGCAGTTCTAATTGTTATGTTTTGGTGTTGATTTCTGTGCTGTTTGCACCTCATGTACTTTTTAGTTAAGTTCGTGTTACTGAGTGGTCACCTATTGGGAAATAGCTGCTCACTCGGCTTGCGATATGTTCTCTTGGTATAAGGATTGTCATTTTTTCTCACCTCGGTTTTTGGAGGGGGAATTTCTTTCTGATTGTGCCATTTCCTTATAATTGCCTACTTTTACCTTTTCACTACCAAATGGATACAAACTTTTCAGTTATTTTTATTATAAATTGGAAACAAACCTTGTTCAGCGTCAAAGGTAAATGTAGACAATGATTAGGAAATGGCGCAATCAGAATATTTTGAAAGAATACTTAAAAAGAAATTCTAACTTCAAAAACTGAGAAGGGAAAAAACTAAATTAACAATTAAGTACTTTTCCTTAGAAAACGTATCGTGAGCCGAGTGAGCAGCTGTTTACCCTATAGGCGGCCAGTAAGTTACCAAAAAATAACTAAAATATGAAAACATACATAAGGTGCAAACAGCACACGAATGCAACGCCAAAACATAAAGGTAAAAGTAGGCAATGATCAGGAACTGGCGCAATCAGAAAGAAATTCCCACTCTAAAAATCGAGGTGGGAAAAACTAAATTAACATTCAGGTATTAATACTATGAAAACATATGGCAAGCCGAGTGAACAGCTATTTTCCCAGTTAACATTCAGGTACTAATACTATTAAAACATATCGTAAGCCGAGTGATCAGCTGTTTTCCCAATAGATGGCCACTCTGTTACCCAAACTTATGTTACCTATGAAAACGAACATAAAAATCTAAAAAATGCAACACCAAGACACAAAACAATAAGAACCATCACAGAGGTATCGCCTTGGGACGATAAATAAGAACCACTACGTTCACATTTCACAAATTTTTACCCAGGTGAATAAGTGGTTGAGAAATGTGACATTTGCGTGAGTTCAGTTTCGATATATTTTTTGTTTTGTGGGGAGGGGTTATAAATTGTGCTCAAATTTCACACATATGGAGAGTTGTAACGTATTCGTCACATCTGTAAAGAACTGATATGCGATTTTCTCATTTGTGCAAAATTAATAGCAACGTTTCACGTGTGAATCTTTGACGTGTGAAGAAGTAATATGTATTTGAAGAATTCCTCGATGTGAAAAATTTGAACCAAAGTTTCGCAAATATGTTGTGATAGATTGGAATCGAAGGCAAATAAAAATAAACTGAGATCCTGTAAGAGCAGTGAATATATCATTGAGAAAGTGACCATATATACCGCGGTTTCGGTCACTGAAGCCTTTTCAGTGACCTTATAGATTTATTCTTTATTTATTATTTGACAACATGTAGCCAAAGAGAATTACTGTAATTTTGCAAATTTCAACCGGCTTGTTGATAAAAAGACTAGTATAATCCAATTTGGGCCAGATGTATTAAACATTGGTTAGATCTAAACCAATAACCACTTCAGATGGGTGCTTTTTATCAATGTGAAGAATCCGCATGAACGCTGCATGAATTTATACCGCATGCGTATTTCCGACAGGCGTGTGAAATATTTTTATGCTAAACGTGACACATTGGAACCAATTTTTCAAGTACTGTGAAAATTTGGTACCAATAATTTAAAATGTGAAATTTGCGGCTCTACAAAGCCTCTATCCATCTTTTATGCCTGTGCGATCATTTTTGTGTTGAATCTCGACCGGGCTCGCAGATTTTAAATACTATACACTTTGATTAAACTCAAATTTAAACTGAAATTTATCTGGCTCATTGGCATAATTATTGATTTGCTTTGATAATTTAAAGTTGAAACCTCAAACTGTCCCATTGTTTTGTTATTTCAGTATTTATGAGCAGATTAATATTGTGCTTAGCTGTGTTAAGCATGAAAAGAACGGAATACCATATGTCCCCGATGGCAGGTTTTATCGCGATGTGGCTAAACGGTTTAAAATGTGCGAATTAATTTGCTCAAATACAGTACTATTAAATGTTAACGGAGTTTAAATCTAACTAAACGAACTGGTATTCTCATATACACAGCGTACATATATAAATAAGATTTTTCATGGCATGATTCCATTGATAAAACCGACTGCTCGATATGCTTTCTGATACTGGACGTTCTAAAAGCAATTTGATGTTAATCAAAACACATAAACTGTTAGGATATCAAATTCATACATTAGGAAAACACGTGTTTAACACAAATATGCAAGCGTTAGTTCTTAATTTCAAGTAGGTTCTAAAGCTGCAGTCTGTCTGATAAGTATTTTATTCCATAGTCTATAAATTAAACTGAGTGGACAGACTTGATAAGCTTAGACCTGATTGGAATCTCTGATTAACAGTTTTAGCTGTCTCAAGGAGCTCCAATCATTTATTCCAGGTATACACATCGATCGGGATGCTGACTCTGCCCATCAAGGATATTTGCTTAGACTGATAATTCGTTTTTCAGTCTCGTGTTAGAATCTTAGCTTCCTGCGTCTCTCAATGCCATAGTTCGACTTTCCTTTGAGTGCAAACATAAAATTGTAGGCTTCTCTCGTTGTAGCTCAAGTATCGACTCACTAAAGACATCGGAAGCACAATTTTATCACAATCCTGTTTGTAATATCGCTTTAGCCGTAGACAATATTGGTTTGGAAAATGTAGGAGGACAGGCAGCTGTCGCGCTCTTGGAAATTTTGATGGCAACTTATATAGATACAAATATAGATATATTTAACGATACTTCCGACATGTATAGAATTTATCACCCACATTGGCTGGAGTTAAGCAAAAGACCACCACTAACCCAGGGGTGGCACTTCACATTCGCCGTGATTGGAATAATTGTGTTCATTGGCAGTACACTTGGGAACTCGATGGTTATACTTCTTTTTATAAGGTAAGTTTTGCGTTGCATGAAATTAAATGTGGTACATTCATTTAATAAAATGATTTTGCGTACATTATCTACTGAACAAATATTTACTTACATACGCATCTAATGGCAACCATATGATAAACTATAAAACTTGATCCAGTGAAAATGAAAAGTCGTTGGATTGTGTAAAAAGATTTACCAAACATTTTTAGAAAAAAAATGCCTTATATTACAGCGTAAACTATATGAAAGGAAGTAATTTTAAAGAAAAACCAACGATTTCTTATTCGTTTTATTGAACGATAATTAGTATTTTACTTTCAAAACATGTTTTGTAAAATTTTCTTAGACGATCAGCCTCTGTCAGCAATAAAAGTTATACCGTTGAAATAGAGCAACAAAATCAGCATTTCTTCTCGATGAGATACCAAATGGCACGATTTTGCAAGCACCAGTCAGAGCAGATTCAACATTGGTTTACTGGAGAAATCAAATAACTGAGCAAAGGGCAAAATAGTTGTATTGGTTCGTAACGAATGTTTAATGTTCCGTGAACAGAATTAGAAGCTGATAATTAATAATCGAATATAACAAACACCGTAAAAATAAGCCAGTTACTCGTTGTCGGTGTTGCGAGCTGGTTCACTGTATGGAAAACTCGTTGGCTGTACGTAAAAACAGGCTAGTGTGACTTCTAGGGCTTGTTCAATATATCTAAGTGTACAAAAGCTGAATGCATACATCACCAACAAATGTGACGGGATGATAAGGTAGTACTACTTATCAATAATAAAGCTTTTGCGATGGCCTGCAAAAATGAAAATCAATGCCCACTTCGCGCCAGAATATCAGCTGAAGCGACAACTCACAACGTGGACAATAGGCTATATAACAATATTAACAAGATCTCGATAATTACCAACACCACTTTCAGTCTGACCTTCATGTATATATAATTATTCTACAAAAAGTGTGTCCGTTTTGAATAAACTAGTGTTGTTAATAGGGATATGCAAACGCGAGTTGCTATGTAAAAGTCTGCCATGCCATATAGCTGTCAGCAGTCAACTACTGGAATGGAGCTAAATTAAGGAATCCTTAATATACTCTGTGTTTATGTGTGTTTTTTAGACATAAAGTATATTCACTTAACATGTATTGAAAGGGATATGCTCCCCCATTGAATGTCTCTGAATGGGATATTTAAAGTGACTGTTCCATAATAATGACTTCCTTCCAGGAGAAACGCATATTACTTTCAGCTTCTGCTGAATTAATTTACATTCTGTCATTAAATCTTAGATCAAAACAACTTAAATTTCAAACAATTTCTTTTTAAATTAAAGATTGAGAAATATCTGTTATCATTACGAAAACTTGCTGTTGCAATATACAGATTTTTTTTAGCATTTAAACTTGAAAATTTCGTTGAAAAAAATGATATTGTTAATGTTTTTGCTCAAAACATAAATTGTGGGTACACGTTAGAACCGCCTCACGATTACCCATAATCTATGATTTGGACCAAAAACCAGAAAAATAGGTATACCACTGCATATCCCAGTTTTGTTATATAATCGTGGGTTACATAGGGGTATACATTGAATGGTCATGCTTTCCTGATGTAGTATGCAAAATACAATCGCTATGTCTGAAAATCTATAAACAAAGTCACAATGTCATGAACGGTAAACTCTAAATAAAACAATCCAAAGTTAATGGAAAACAAGACTGCATGATTTGATTGTATTTAATGTGACTGTTCCATGTTCAGTCCACCACTTGAATAACTTCCTTGGAGAAACGCGTATTGTTTTCGGTATCTGGTGAATTAATTTGCATTCTGTCAAACCAACTCAAATATCATTTTTTTTTTTAAATTAATGTTTGAGAAATATCTGTTATAGTATACACAATTCAATTGCTATGTCTGAAAATCTATGAACAAAGTCACAATGACATGAACAGCAGACTCCACTGAAATAAAACAATCCAAAGGTCTGCATGATTCGATTGCACGCAGAGTTTTACGGGAAAATCGTGGACACATGTCTATGATGAATGAATGTACGTATTGTGTTAAAAGCATTTATATGCTACTGAAAAGCTTTAAGTGTTATTTGAGGCGACCGATTCTTATTTTGGTCACATGGTATACCAGCTGAAAAAGAATTTTAATGTAGAAATCAGATGTAAAATTAAAGGTAAAAGATACATGATCAGAAATTCTTTATCGGTTTAGATTCATTTTCTAACCAACGTTTTATATATTTGCAATTTGGCTCTATTTGGATAATACTATTTTTTTATCGACTATCCTGTTCAAGTGAAAGTTGCAAAATTACAGTATTTCTTTTTGGCTCCATTTTGCCAATCAAAAGGGTCACTGAAGAGGCATTAGTAGCCCTAAAAGTCTCCCCGTACATTATCCATAGATATTTTCTTTTTGGTCCTTCTAGATCAGCGAGGGTTTTCTGAGAAATCAGAAATTTAATGTCGGTTAGATTAATTTTCTTACCAATATTTTATATATTTGGCTCTGTTTAGATAATACTAGTCTTTCTATCGACTTTCATGTTGAATGTGGCAAAATTTCAGCATTTCGTTTTGCTCCATGTTGCCAAATACGCGATTTAGGCCAAGTTCAGTAAATCTTTAACTGCCCGCTTCAGAAGGTTCGTATTTCATTTGCTCTTCATCTGTATTTTATAGTTTTCGCGACGACTTCAATTGTTGTCAGTTTCCTTCCCGCCTGATGTCTTGATTTGGATTTCCCATAATATGTATTTGTGTTACATGTAATCCCTGTGGTTTTCCGTATTCTACTTAGTTTAGATAGTATACTTATTACCGTACAACCATGCAATACTCCGCCTATATATTACATATCACGTCTGCTAAGGAGAAGAACTCTATAAGCTCTGCTTCCGTTCTAATCCTTTTCGTCATTTACCTATTTATATGTTTGTATCGATGTAATTTGTGAGATTTGGAATAAAATATGTTTAAACTATTCTACTTACGTTATAGCGATGTCTGTGTTTCTAACATTAACTGACCATTTGGGAAATGATACAAAAATGATCGTATTTGTACCGAGAGAAGCTTGTAATTTATCTTCCGTGTAGAAGAGCTTTGGGGACAAATTTTGATCAATGAAAAACGTTTTATAAAATGTAGATTCAATTAAGTCACGTTTATGGGCTGCAAATGCGGTGTATTTCATGGAATTACTTAAACGATGACACAAATTTCCTTTCTTAAAGTCATATGTTTTAATTATGACAATTTGATGTCATCATTTTGCCAGAACTAGCACGCCTATTACAGATCTAGGCTGAAGTACCATCGCACTCATCTATAGGCAATACAGTAAACGTTTTGATGTTTTCTCTTTCAAAATTGACGAAACGTTCCAGACACGTTAAGCACACGCAGGCGGCGAGTATCATGCAAACATTAAACGAGCGTCTCATACACGACTGGGGCACGTAACTGAAGCGTTCCGTAAGGCGTAAAATAAAAATAGCCTTGTTTCCGCTAACATGCCGAAGACGGGGTAGAGTCGGTAGGTCGGAAAATCTTTTTATTTTTTGTGTATTTTTTTCTTTCTTGAAAATGGGTAAAAAGGTAGAAACGTGCTAAAATTAATCATAATTATCAAAAAACATGCGATGAAGTTTAAAACCAGTAGGAAGCTGAATGCGAGTTGACCTAGTATTGTTGAAATTATAGCAGTTTTTAAATCATTGTCTGTTTTCCACTTCAAATGTTGAGGGTCGGTCTGCATGAAAATATTTCTATTTTATTTTTATTGGCAATAAAAACTGCAGGGTCGGCGCAAAAACTCAGAGTCGGTCGGGTTAGCGGAAACACAGCTATTTTTTGTTTACGCCTAAGCACCCAAGCCAATATCTCGTTTAACCTGAACGCGCATGTCGCATACACTGACGACGTATAGTGACATACACCAAGCGTAAAAACACACATGGTACGCGGTTCTAACGTGTCTCCGACGTGCTTCTGACGTTTGTTGAATTTTGCAGGTTTTTTCAACACGCCTGTCGCGCGTTTGTTCTATACTCTAATACATGTATGTGACTGCACTTAGGTGTTTTCTAATTAATGATTACACGATCAATTTGTGACACTTACGGAAAATTCGATTTTAGAGACATCTTTGAAAATTTCAGAAAGTATATACATTTTTGACGATGCGAATATTGTTTTTACGAGGGTTAGTTTGTATTGAAAACAAAAGCTCGGATAGTCCGCTCAAAAACCAATGAATTTGTTTACATGTACAGTGCATGCGGGTAAGGTTTATCACAGTATATAGCTCGGCAAATGGGTCAACTTTAATATTCATACCTGGGCGTGGTCGGCTAGTCCATCTGTTCAAGTAGGGGGTTTATAGGAAAATCGAACTCAGTCAGCCTGGACCGCTGTCACATATTTACCGTTAGAAATCAGCTACCTGTATTTTGTCCAATCCAGTGAATTAGACAAACTCATATTTTATTCTTATTTTGTAACGGAAAACATGTGAGTTGAATCTTTTGACTGTACACCTTAAGTTTTACCCAAGTCAAAGGTAGACCATACCCAATAACGTATTCATGAGGTAACGCCCATACAGTGACCTATTTGCCGAGCTATACAAGTATCAATTTTTGTTTGTTGAAGCATTGGAAATCATCTCAATATTCAGACAACACGATACTGAGATTACATTGTTTGTATAAAAGGATAGAATATTAAATTAATGTTCTGCTTAAGCGGATATAGATCACAGACACAGATTAAATAAGTGCGGAAACTAATTATTGTTATTTGAACGAAGTTGTATGGCATGTCTTTGACCTGTCTTCTTATTCAGTATCAATAAATCCTTAAAAGTTTTCTGAAACTAGATCAAACTAATGAAAACAAGATCAAACAAGGATGTACGAGGGGGTATCAAAAATTATGTGGACTTTTTCCATAACTTGACAAAGGTTCAGACAAACATATTCAAATTTCAGCTGACGATAAACTCACTTAACTTCACTTGATTCTGAAAGTTTGGTTAATCTAAAATGTTTTATTAGCAGTTGGTGATGGTTTTTCTTACCCCACCCTCCCCATCACGGAGCATGTCAAAAATGACGTTAAGTTTGGCACTGCAGTATCGCATTTCTTTTGCGTTTTCTTCAAAACGATTTTGCAGATCACAGTCAAACGTGCCATGTGTCTTAATGAATCCATAACAAAATAATTTATGCTTGCTCAAAAATGACGGTGGGCCGATTGTGCACTTACGTTGATTTGCTTAGGCATACATGTTTGTTATTCTCATAATGTTTAAGAGATGTCTGAATTTCATGCAACACATATCAACCGGCAATATTGTACAATTCCCATTTGAACTTATCCTAATTACTTATTTGCCGGTAAAACTTCAAAGTCCTTCGATAAAGCATTACAAATGAAACATTGTGTGCACGTTTGAACTAATAGGACCCAAATAACATATAAAGTATATACATTTTTGACGATGCGAAGATTGTTTTTACGAGGGTTAGTTTTGTATTGGAAACAAAAGCTCGGATAGTTCGTTCAAGAACCAATAAATTTGTCTAAAGTACATGTAGGTTTGAGGGTAAGGTTTATCACAAAACGATAGTTTTAATATGCAAGTATAAATTATTGTTTGTTGAGGCATTGGAAATAATGTCAATATTCAGACATTGTCACATTGCGATATGGTGATGACATTGTTTGTTTAAAAGGATAGAATATTAAATCAATGTTCTGCTTAAGCGGATATAGATCACAGTCACTGATTAAATAAGTGCGGAAACTAATTACAATGTAAGGGGCCGGCCAAGATCCATGGATGTCTATATACGTAAAATGACAGACACTGGCTGATTATCTTGATTACTTTAAGATATCAGGTAGTTGTCAGCACTTCAGGTCATCGCTCAACTCTGCAACTCGACCTCCAATCTGCGTCTCGACGTGACTGAAAACTGTTTACTGGGATGTTAAACTCTAATACAAAGAAACAAAATGTGCTATAATGCATAATGGCTAACTGGCGTACACAACCAGCTTATCTGCTCATCTATAGAATGGATATAAATATATAGCGCTCAAACATGATATAAAATTAAACCACCAAGCACGTGATGACGCCCCTAGGTACCCTTAGTGAAAAAAAGTGACTCCATTGAAATGGCGCCGCGCTTCTCATTCCACAAGAGGGCCTTCATAGTACGGTCCGAAAATCGCACCCGTCCCCTAAAAACAAAACAGAACGAAACAAAACCGAACATCTTTCTTTTACTTACGTGAAAATAGTATAATTCCATATGGCTTACTAAAGATACACAATTTGATACAGTTTTACTTGAAGACCGGGTTATTTAGGCCAGCACGTGCAATACATGCGACCATTGCGCCTGGTAAAGTTGAGAACTAGGACGACAAAACCTACAACAGAAACGACGAAGACGGACTTGACCGTTCCCACTACATATACTAGTCATTCACCCCCCCCCCTACACCACCACAACTCCGATTGGGGATAACCTCGGCGCGAAACGAGACTCGACAGCGCGAAGCGCGCAAATGACTTTGGTCAGACTAGCCGCACATGTCATTTATGTTGTTGTGTGCCGTCTCATTATTCATGACGACACGAGCTTTAAACAAGAAAACGCTTTTATAAAACATCTACCTACGATTTAACACATACTGCGTGCATATTGAACGATAGAACTGGATTGTACATAGAGCAACCAAAGTTTTTGAAGTGTCCATATTTCGTAAGATAGCCATTATAGATAGGCATACGTATATGTGTTTACCAAAATTATAAAACTGCACTGCTCTCTCTCTCTCTCTCTCTCTCTCTCTCTCTCTCTCTCTCTCTCTCTCTCTCTCAAGGTAAATCAGTCACATTTCAAGTGTACATTCAAACGCATGTTTTTCTTTTGTGTTTTGTATATGATCGGTTAGCTTATTTTACACGAACTGGTCATAATAGCTTTTTCGGTAGTAGCATTATGCGGACAATGTCCTTTAGAACATTCCTCTACTTAGAGCTCATAATGAAAAGACCATTGAAAAACAATGAAAAGTTGTATAAGGACCATTTTGCTTATACATAAACAAGAATACATTTGTCTAATTTATATTTATTCCATATAACATGTAGTACTGTGAGCTTCATAGAAAGTATAAGATCATTTAAGTATTCTTCATTGTCGACCTTATACAAGTTTAACTAAATGTTACAACACATTGTTATTTTTGTTGAATGCTACGCATCCATTGTCAAAATAGGTCAAATAGGCATGTGTTAATGTATCTGTCTCTGATTCTACACTCTTCTTTCTCCCTCTACCCATCTGTCTGTTCATCTTTTCTTTCAAGTCGCCATGAAATTGTATCCTATTTGTTTATTATATTGCTGCTCATGTTGTTATATCATTGTAACCTGAGCTTTAGAAATAAACTTGGAAACTTGGATGTATTGTTATTTGGCATGTTTTTGTCCTGTCTTCTTATTGGCTGATTCAGTATCAACAAGTCCTTAAAATTTTCTGAAACTAGATCAAATTAATGAAAACAAGATCAAAATCCTGCCAAAATCCTTTATGACATACTTTCACGCAAACGTTCCTTTACGTATAATTAGTACAAATGTATTAACAAACGTATCTTGTCCGCACGTACTTAGTACCCTGTATGCTCCGGGCACAACCGGTTCCTGGAGATACGGGGCTGGATCGTGGATAAGCTATACGTGACGCTCCGGTTCCAGCAATAGACTACGAGTCCTATAACTCGAGCTTATTCAATTGCGGTACATCCTTATTGTCATTTACTTTATTTCATATTTAAAGTAAGAATATCAACAACGCAGTATTTGTTTAAATAGTTGTCTCTTGCTTGGTCATGTGTTTAAAACAGAATTTATTTTATTACATGTACATGTACAATTGTATATATAACGTTATCTGTAATAGATATGCCTTTAAACAATTCTAGTGATACATGCATGGATGAAAGTGTTTCATCGTCCCACTAATAGCTAACGTCATACGGAAACAGAAAATGGCTGCAAATGGTTTATGCATGAATGACTGTAAAAAGCTTGTACATAGATTTTTAAATCAACATCGAGCGAGTGAGTCAACACTCCGTTGTTATCAGACGCACGCCGAGACAGGTGCGTCGTCGCCTGTCTCGGTGTGCGTCTGCTAGCAACTGACTGATCTGGAGCCTGGATAAATCGTACCTCCCCCTCCACTGGAGTAGGGTTGGGTAGCCCGCTCGCAGTCGGCTCGATGTACGGAGAATTCACAAACTCTGTACATAGTGTAAATACCATGGACAATTAACGTAAATGTCATATTTTAGACTTGCCTTCGTGTTATTTAACGTTATTATCATCATCATTATGACAGGCAAAATGCCAAATTATAGTGTCTCGTAAGCCTAACAGGCTGGGTATCAAATGTATATTTTGTTGTATTTGTATATGTATCTGTATTTGATATGTGACACTTAAATAAAGCATTACTTACTTACTTACTTTTATCAAACCAGTTTCTGGAGGTTAATATATTTTACAGATTCTTTATTTTAGCCTCCATACATTCAGATCACCTTTCAGACATCAGCATGAAATTAAGAAGGGCTGCATGAAATTGACATGATTTAATATATCAACATTCAACAGGTAAACTAAAGACATTTTATAAAAAAAGTACAAGTAAAGATCAGGAAAAGGTGCAATCAGAAAAAAGATTCCCACTCCAAAAACCGAGGTGGAAAAAAACTAAATTAACAATCAGGTACTTATACTATGAAAACATATCGTAAGCCGAATGAGCAGCGATTTTCCCAATAGGTGGCCACTCAGCTACCTAAACTCAACTAAAAATATGAAAACATACATAAGGCGCCAACAGCACAAAAATTTTAAACACCAAGACATAAAACAAAAAGAATCACCACAGAAGTATCGCATTGGAACGATCAGTAACACAAAGTTACGGGCGGGCTTAAACCGGTTTTACATGGCTATCGCCTTGGAACGATCAGTGACACAAGGTTACTGGCGGGCTTAAACCGGTTTTATGAGTTTAAACCACCATTTATAACTACGTGTTTATTTTGTTTAGACTGAATGAGACTATTTAAAAGTTGAACGTTTTCGGTAGCACTTCTGAAACAATGTAGAAGGTGAGGGTGAGGTTAGGCACCTATAAAATCGCCATAAGCACCCCCAGTAATTTTATATTCCTGACCGTTCCAAGGCAATACTTCTCTTGTGGTTCTTATTGTTTAATAATTTGGTGTTGAATGTTTGTGCTGTTTGCAACGTATGTACAGTTAAATCCATGTAATTGATTAGCGACATATTGGAAAACAGCTGCTCGCTCAGCTTAGGATATAGTCTCTTCGTGTAAGTACCTTATTGTCAATTTAGTTGTTTTTTTCCACGTTGGTTTTTGGAGTGGGATTTTTTTTCTGATCGCATAATTTCCGTATTATTGCTTACTTTCATCCTTAAAACACACAATAAAAGGCATTCAATTAGGCAAATGCCTTTTAAAATATTTTAGAAATGTTTGTTAAGGACTGTGGTCACTGTTACAGTATAAAAACACTGTTTTGTCAACGATGATAAATTCTTTAGCATGCTTTTTCATGGGACTGTTGAATATGTTGCAAATATATACGTGGATTTTTGTGTACATTATTGTGAAATGAGCTGACAGCTCAGAGCATGTTAGGCTTTTTTCAGCTACTTCCGGGTCGAAGTCGGGGATTTTGAAAATTTTAAGCTAGAGTTTTCGATGTAGCCGCCGAATTCAATCATCTGCAAGTTAAACAAAATAGATTGCATACATTCAGCAAGTAATATGATCCGCACCAAGTAAATGACTTTGAGAATTTTCCAGGCAAACATATTTTCACTCACGTTTCACAGATAAAACATTTCCATGATTCCAAAATAATCCTGCATTTACATGAACAGGTATCTTAGGCATGCAGGCATTTTGTAATTTTTAATGAAATGCATTCTGTTTTCCGGGAAACGGTTCACACGAAAAATAGTTTCATTTCCGATTCTACACCAATTTATGAAAAAAAAGATAATAACTATATCTGAGCCATTCCTTATACCCGTGACACCTCCTAGTAATATATGTACATCATCATTTGATTGACTGATTGAAAAAATAAAAGCAGTGGATGTCTGTTTAACATACCACACCCACTCATGGCAATGTTGATGTAGTCTTAAAATCTATGAGAAGCACCTTTAGTTGGACATTACTTCTGCAGTAAATTCTAATTTAAGGTTCAAAAGTGAAAAACTGAATTTATTTTGTATTAATGGTGAAAAAGTCATTTAAAACATTTATTAGACATAGGGATTTATTTACCTTCAAATATTATATTATTTTTCAGGTAGATTAATCATAATATCTACCTCATCGAAGTCAATATTTTATTATATTACACTTTATATAAACAATAAGCCAAAAAGGCAACGATCGTTCCTCTAAACCATAATCGAACTAAAAGGCAGAAAATGTTATATTTCGAAAGATACAAGTAGGCAATGATCAGGAAAATGCTGAATCAGAAAGAAATTCCCACTAGGAGTGGGGACGGGCTTAAATCGATTTTACAGAGCCCTAAACTCACTCTCATCCTCTGCAGTTGTGCACAACATTTAGTTAGTTGTTCGGTGAATCTCTAACTTGTCAATGACTCATCAAGGACAATCAAATAAATCATGATAACTACCATGATGGATCAAAAACGAGGACTCATAGATTCAGTAAGCGAAAACTTAACATTTTGATTTATTCACGGCCGCTTATGTCCTTTATCACAGGCAAAAATAGAACAAGGGTATTTTGGTTTAGATGGCAATTCTTCCTGTAAAGCTAAACTTATGTGACATCGAAAAATGTAATGCAACCCCACACTGATTTTTGAGCAAGTCTGCAATAAATTAGCAACCAAATAACGCTTAAGTGGGTCGAACTGAGTTTCTGTTTTGCTTCCTAGAATCTATGTTCAATCCAAAGTCTTTTATTAGGAGAATATCTTTAAGGTTGCATCAAATTCCCCGATTTAGAATATCTGACACCAGAGACGAATTCATTGGTTGCTTCTGTGATATGCCTTACATTGAAACATGCTCTATTTCTACTTTTTTCATTTTGAATAACAAACCGGTTTCTCATTATGTGGCCGTTACGAATTGTAAAAACCAATACACGATCAATGATTCTGGAACTAGAAGGTCTTCTAGATCAAAAAGCAATTGGATCTAGCAAATATCAGATATATAAGTAGTTGTCTACACCAAAATCGTTTATTATGAATGCAATTTGTCTAAGGATCATCGTATCATATAAGTTCTGTCTAATCAAATAGCGAGACGTCGAAGGTGCAGAGAACAATCCAGTTGATGTCTGCTGTTGATTGATAACTGTATGTATTCTAAATGTGCTGATCAAAGCGCATTCTTAACATAAATTTCCTTATTTCTTGTTTATATTTGTCTATAAATGAACCACTGCAGATGCCGAGGAAGTGATATCCTCAGTATTTACTGATCGTTCCAAAGCGATACTTCTGTTGTGGTTCTATCAATTATGTTTTGGTGTTGTTTATTGTGCTTTTTGCACCTTATGTACATTTTAGTTAAGTTCCGGCAACTGAGTGGCCGCCTATTGGTAACAAGCTGCTCACTCGGCTTGCGATATGTTCTCTTGGTATAAGTACCTGATTGTCAAATCAATCTTTCTCACCTCGGTTTTTGGAGTGGAAATTGTTTACTGACTGGTCCTAATCATTGCCTACGTTTACTCTTACTCTACCAATGGATACAAACTAATTTATTCATTTTATTTTCTCCCTCATTTCGTTCGTCCGCAAATAAATATAGTCTTTTCTCTACGGCCTTATATAAGATATTACCTTATGACTTCAATGTAACTCATAGGAAATTATTTTTCATACTGTATTGCAAGTGCGATGTTATAGTCAGTTATCCAGGTGGTGAAAGTTCTTTCATACCTGTCTGGAGGTGAGGAAAGCCACTTTCCTTACCCCCAGACAGGTGGTGAACGTGACTTTTCTTACCTCCAGACATGTGGTGAAAATTCGTTTTACAACGATTCCAATATAAAGCTTTTAACTTCTTGTTTGAGAACTGAGGCAAAAGTTAAAGCTGTCAAGTGAATAGCTGTCGACTGAGCAGTTACGTAGAGCTGAGGGTCTTCTCTCGATGGAAGTTGGTTTCAGATTCGCAGATTATGGTTAGTGGGTTATTGTTGTGCAAGAACAATGAATCAGAAACCAAGTTCACATATTTTTGCATTGGGATTATGATCATTAGAAACAACCAACTGTATCCCTTAAATACAGCTGGGCATTTCGTACTCCGGTCCCCTAACTGACCATGTGGACTTGGGAAAGTTAGGTCCGAGGGTTTTTGATTTCAAAACCTGCAATACGAACTTACACACAATATATATACCTATCCAAAAATCATTACTAAGTGGTAGTATGTTTTTGCATATATAAGAGATCATTTATATTGACTACCAAGCCTGTTAACTGTTTCGATAAAAGATAATGCCTATTGTAAATTAATAAGTTTGAGAGAAAAAATGCTAAAGAGTACCAATAAAAATTGTCTCAATCTATTCATTTTAAATGCACAAGGGAAAATACTCCCGTATGATCTATTTTTGACAATAGCGAAGCGGTACAGTGGACAAGCTTCCTCGTTCTGCACGTGCAGTGTTCGGTCAATAGTTACGCCGCGAGAAAAATCACTTTACCGGTGTTCATTATCGTTGCGTAGGTCTTATAAACTGCAATTTCACTCAAAAGTGTCATAAGGTAAGTTAATTACCCGCTTCGCGACAGGTGGGCATGATATTTTCCTGACCTGTCCAGCCAAATGCATGCACCGAGAGCCCGAAGGGCTCTCGGTGCATGCATTTGGCTGGACAGGTCAGGAAAATATCATACCCACCTGTCGCTCAGCGGGTAATTACTACTTGACAAACAAAAGTGATCGATTCAATAACCATTCTTCAGAGAAATAAAGAACACACTATTAGATGGAATGCCGTTGTTGCTTCATTTTTCACAGAAATACAAGTACAATTAATTTCAGGTGTTTAAAACTGTCTTTATATACAGTATAGCTATTATACGATAAATGTTCTTCCCCTGCTCATCTACAGCTACGGGTGTACAGTGACTGTCATCTCTCCGAACACATCTCTAAACTTTCTACAACCTGAAACTTAGAACACTTTGTTAGACGCGAAGTCGACCATCCCAACATTATAACTTTACATATAAATATTATGTAATTATCAACCTTGGCTCATTTTCAATCAACAGGCAATCACATTCAACAGTTGTTTTATAAAAAAATTCTTAAATATCCAACTTTCGATTAATACCATAGTATAGAAACCATCATTATAAAATTAATCGTAATTTGATTTGTAGATGTTTGTGAATTGTCATCTCAATCTTATCTAACGTTATGATCACCCCCTTTTTTATGACCAAATCGTCTATCCTATGAAAAGGTACAAGTAGGCAAAGATCAGGAAAAGGCGCAATCAGAAAAAGATTCCCACTCCAAAAACCGAGGTGGGAAAAACCAAACTAACAATCAGGTACTTATACCATGAAACAATCGTAAGCCGAATGGGCAGCTATTTTCCCAATAGGTGGCCACTCAGTTACCTTAACTTAACTAAAAATATGAAAACATACATAAGGCGCCAACAGCACAAAAAATTTTTAAACACCAAGACATAAAACAAAAAGAACCACCACAGAAGTATCGACTTGGAACGATCAGTAACACAAAGTTACTGGCGGGCTTAAACCGGTTTTACATGGCCACAACCTCACCCTCAGCTTCTGCAGTGGTTCATAACATTTAGTTAGTTATTCGGTCCTCGTGGTGAATCTCTAACTAGTCAATGAATCATCAAGAACAAACAAATAAATCATGATAAACATCCTGATGAATCAAAAACCAGGACTCACAGACTGAGTAAGCTGCCCGACGATGGAGATCCCTGGGCGCCGAATAACCTACTAACTCCGGAGCAAAAGAAAAACATCAGTTGGACCCCGGTGGGCCAAGCAACAGACAAGAAGCTCCGGCCCCAACCAACTAAAATGAATAGCTTTATGTCGGGGCCATCATAGAGTCTGACGCCCGACCCACCGGCGTGCAATTAAAGAAGGCAGCATAGCCATCAACCATGATTGGGTTAAAAACTAAGCATGCAGACTGTCGCATAACATTCAAGTTATAACCTAAACGTTTGTAACGTGTTATGATTTTTCTGAACTGAAAAGAAAAATCATTAATTCCTTTAAGTTTCTTAAATTTGTAAACCAAGTCACCATAAAATTCAGGTTCCGAAAGGCCCTCACTTAAAAGCGTCTTTAACCCAACATTATATTTAGAAATCAATTCATAGTGTCTACGATAAAATTTAGAAAATGTTTTTCGAAGTTTATGATACCGATAGCCCTGTTGGAGAAGTTTTGCCGTTAAACATTTATTTCGAGCGTTGAAGTCTGTAACATGATTGCAGACTCTAGCAAACCTAATAAGTTGCGAAATGTATACACCATAAGAAGCACGACGAGGAACGTCACCATCCAAAAAAGGAAAATTTACTATATCAAAATCAAAGTCATCGCGCTTATCATAAATTTTAGAAGAAACAAATCCATTTGCAACAGAAAGATGTAGATCTAAAAAGGGGGCTTCAGTATCTGAGATATTGGCTTTGTTCAACTGAAGTTCAGGTGGATAAATTTGATTGACCATACCTTCAAAATAAGGGTTGTCAATGTTCAATAGGTCATCGAGGTACCTAGATGTGGAATTAAAAGCCTCGATAACATCAGCTTGATTATCATGGTTAAGAGAATCCATGAAATCTCTTTCGTAGCAGTATAAAAATTCTAAACACACGGAAAAAATTGACGAGCAAACGAAACTGTAATCTGTGAAGCTAACAACGTCGACTGATTTTCACCAAATTCTAAAATTCTTAAATACATGTACTAACTACTGAGAGAAGTTCACTGCCCAACAAACCAATATTAAACTATTTATAGACTTTAATCTTGCAGCTCAGTCAATTTAAATCGAAATCCTCGTGGTAACTCGTGAACAAATACCAGCATTATTCAACTGAAAGACCGACCGAAAAGAAATGGATTTCCTTATTAATTTGAAACAAACTTTGCTGAACGGCAAAATCCACATTTCACAAATTTCACATATGCAAAAAAGTGATACCAGTATACGTTTGTCGTGTGAAGAGCTGGTACGTATACACCATATCTGTAAAGAACTGATATGAGATTTTCTCATTTGTAAAAATTTTGTACCAAAGTTTTACGTGTGAATTTTGACACGTGAGGAAATGGTACATATTGTCACCTCTTTGAAGATTTCCTTGACGTGAAAAGATTTTACCAGTGTTTCACAAAATATGTTGTGATTGAAATCGAAGGCAAAGACACTTCGAATGGGTGCTTTTTATCAATGTGAAGAACAGAATGTTTGTCCATGATGATTCATTGACTAGTAAGAGATTCACCACAAGGACCGAACAGCTAACTAAATCATGTGAACCACTGCAGAAGATGAGGGTGAGGTTAGGGCCCTGTAAAACTGGTTTAAGCCCGTCCCCAGTAATTTTACATTACTGATCATTCCAAGGCGATACTTCTGTTGTGGTTCTTATTGTTTAGTGTTTTGAAGTCGAATTTTTGTGCTGTTTGATCCTTATGTATATTTTCATATTTTAAGTTAAGTCCGGGTATCTTGGGAAATAGCTGCTCACTCGGCTTACGGTGTGTTTTCTTGGTGTGGGTAACTGAGTGTCAATTTAGTTTTTCCCACTTTGGTTTTTGGAGTGGGAATTTCTTTCTGACTGCGACATTTCCTGCTCATTGCCTACTCGTACTTACACAAATTGTTATGATACCAAAATCATACATTTGGGAAAACACGTGTTTAACAAAATGTGCAAGCATTAGTTCTTAAGTTATAGTACGTTCTAATGCTGCAATCTGTCTGATAATATTTTTCCATAGTCTATAAATTAAACTGAGTGGACAGACTTGATAAGCTTTGACCGGATTGATTTCTCTGATTAACAGTTTTAGCTGTCTCAAGGAGCTCCAATCATTTATTCCAGATATACTTATCGCTCATCAAGGATATTTGCCTAGTCTGATAATTCGTTTTCCGGTCTCATGTTAGAATCTTATCTTTCTGAGTCTCTCAAGTCCATATTTCGACTTTAATTTCCTCTCAATGAAAACACAAAATTGTAGGCTTCTCTCGTTCTAGCTCAAGTATCGACTCACTGAAGACATCGGAAGCACAATTTAATCACAATCCTGTTTGTCATATCGCTTTAGCAGTAGACAATATTGGTTTGGAAAATGTAGGAGGACAGTGGTCCCGTTCTTGGAAATTTAGATGGCAACTTATATAGATACAGATATAGATATATTTAACGATACTTCCAACATGTATAGAATACATCATCCACACTGGCTGGAGTTAAGCAAAAGACCACCACTAACCCAAGGGTGGCACTTTACATTCGCTATGATTGGAATAATTATGTTCGTTGGCAGTACCCTTGGGAATTCGATGGTTATACTTCTTTTTATGAGGTAAGATTTGGGTAGCATGAAATAAATTGTTGCACATTCATTTAATAAAATAATTTTGCTTACATTATCTACTGAACAAAATATTTACTTAAATATGCATCTAAAGACACCTTTATTTGTTCATCATGCACGTATAAATGGCGACCATGGTTAACTATGAAAATTGATCCAGCAAAAAAAAAAAAAAAAAAAAAAAAAAAAGAAAGAAAAAAAAGAAAAAAAAAAAGAAAAAAAAAAAAAGAAAGAAAAGAAACGATGAATGATGTAAAAGGATTTTACCAAACATATTTTGAAAAGACTGAAAAGAAAAACAAATGAAATCGTTTTTTTTTTTTTTTTTTTTTTTTTTTTTTTTTTTTTTTTTTATCTTAAGGATGTTCGCTGCTAACATTTGACATTTGGGAACTTCCGGTTTTTCTTTTCTTGAATATCTGGTAAACGGTTGCAGATATTTTCCTATTATTTCATATTTGGATACATGTTGATAATATGCATTGAATGAGCCATGAAAATTGTCAATCTAAGAAACTTCATTTTTCACCCCATTTTCTGCAACTTTTCAGAAAATTTTAGTTGTCAGTAAAATTTAGGGGGTAGGGTAGATTAAACTTGAATATTACACATCTTCAAATTAATTGCACTAATTCGATGATTATTTTAGCAGCAATATATGTGTACATGGTCTTCTAAGTCATTTTTTGTGTCTTTGGTGTGCTGGTTTTAAAATTTAAGGTGGTTTTATGAAACGGGCTTTTAGAAACAAAACAGCCGACAAAAGGCTGAAAATGGTAATTTTCAATTTGTTGGTTGTCTCTTATATGCTCACTACCCTATATATTTCTTTCTTTTATTCGAACAATATTACCAAGTTCTATGTTGTGTGAAAATACAAGAAAAAGTTTGAATCAACAAATATGGGTTTGATACATTTCAAAATATTGATTTTTCCGACTTTTCTATGGGGGGTAGGGTTGGAAAAGGAATCGTAAAAATTTGTCATCCACTCCAAGTTGCAAATTTTTCTATGCTTTTGGTCCAAAATTGTCTGCGCTACGTAAATAATATGACTTTTGAAAGCATTCTATGTGTATTTTTGTTCAAGACAGGTATGTTTCAAAGAATTAATAATTAAATTAATTTTACCAAATTTAAAACATGGTGCTCAGAGGTCTCATTCAGAGGCCTGTAGCTTGAAAAAATGCACACTACCCTATATCTATTTTGTTTTCAAATGTTTTATTTTGGAATAAAAAAAAATGGTTAGAAAAAAAGTTTGAATACTTTTTCATTTGCAGCGAACATCCTTAAATTACAACGTATAGGAAAGGAAGTAATTACAACGAAAAACAAAGTGCTTTTTCTTCGAAGTTCGTTCTCTATTCGTTTTATTGAAAGATAATTAGTATTTTTTTGTTTTCAAAACATGTTTGGTAAAATCCTCCTAGACGATCAGCCTCTATGTTAGCAATATAAATTGAATAATTAACCATAGAAATAGAGCAACAAAATCAGCATTTCTTCTCGATGAGATACCAAAATGGCACGATTATGCAAGCACCTGTCAGAGGAGATTCAACATTAGGATTAAATAATGTCGTTTTCTGGAGAAATTAAATATCTAAGAAAAGTTGCATTGGTCCGTAACGAATGTTTTATGCTCCGTAAACAGAAATTGAAGCTAATACCTAATAAGCGAATATAACAAACACCGCAAAAATACGCCAGTTACTCGTTGTCTGTGTTGCGAGCTGGTTCACTGTACGGAAAACTCGTTGCCTGTACGTAAAGACAGACCAGTGTGACTTCTAGAGCTTGTTCTGCCTATCCGCAAGTATACAAACGCTGAACGCATAGATCGCCAACAAATGTGACAGGATAATAAGATGGTGCCAAGTATCAATAGCAATGATCTGCAAAAATGAAAATTAATGCCCACTACGAGCCAAAACATCAGCTGAAACGACAACTTGCTCACAACATGGACAATAGGCAATATAACAGTATTAACAACATCTCGATAATTACCAACACATTTATTTTCAGTTTGACATCCATGTATATATAATTCATTAATTCTACAAATAGTGTGTCTTGGCGTGCTCGTATTTGTATGAAATAGTGTTGTTGATAGGTCTATGCAATAGCGAGTTGCTATGTTGCCATGAGTCTGTCATGCCATATAGCTGCCAGCAGTAAACTACCGGAAGAGAGCTAAATTAAGGAATCCTAAATATACTCTATGTTTATTTGTGATTTTTAGACATAAAATATATTCACTAAACATGTATTTAAAGGGATATGCTACCCTATTAAATGTCTCTGAATGAGGTACTTAAAGTGACTGTTCTATAGTCAGTCCATTACTTGAATAATTTCCTTGGAGAAACGCATATTGCTTTCTGTATCTGATGAATTAAATTACATTCCGTCATAAAGATCAGATCAAAGCAACTCACATTTCAAATGTATTTTAATTAATGTTTGAGAAATATCTGTTATAGTATACACAATACAAATGCTATCATGTCTGAAAATCTATGAACAAAGTCACAATGACATGAACAGCAGACTCCACTGAAATAAAACAATCCAAAGATAATGGAAAACAAGTCTGCATGATTCGATTGCGCGCAGAGTTTTATCGGGAAAAATCGTGGACACAATTCTATGATGAATGAATGTACGTATTGTGTTAAAAGCATTAATATGCTACTGAAAAGCTTTAAGTGTTATTTGAGGCGACTGATTCCTATTTTGGTCACATGGTATACCAGCTGAAAAAGAATTTTAATGTAGAAATCAGATGTAAAATTAAAGGTTAGGGGCTAAACTAATGAAGTGGAAACTCAATCAGATAATAGATACATGATCAGAAAATCATTATCGGTTTAGATTTATTTTCTAACCAACGTTTTATATATTTGGCTCTATTTGGATAGTACTAATTTTTGTATCGACTATCCTGTTGAAAGTTGCAAAATTACAGTATTTCTTTTTCGCTCCATTTTGCAAATCTAAAGGGTCACTGAAAAGGCATTAGTTGCCATAACCGCAGTATGGCCCATCCATTTTCTTATCAATATACTCACCATGCTCATAAAGGATCTCAGTTTTATTTTATGTGCTATTACTGCAGCTGGTGTTGTGCCGTGTGGCGGCCCTAAAATCCTCCCGTACATCAGCCATAGTGTACTGCAGAACATATTTTCTTTTCGGTCCTTCTAGATCAGCGAGGATATTCTAAGAAATCAGAAATTTAATATCAGATAGATTCATTTTCTAACCAAATTGTGATATATTTGGCTCTGTTTAGATAATACTTGTCTTTCTATCGACTATCCTGTTGAAAGTTGCAAACTTTCAGTATTTCTTTTTTGCTCCATTTTGCCAAATACGCGACTTAGGCCAAGTTCAGTAAATTTTTAACTGCCCTCTTCGGAAGGTTCGTATTTTATTTGTTCTTCATCTGTATGGTAAAGTTTTGCGACGACTATAATTGTTGTCAGGTTCCTTCCCGCATGATGTCTTGATTTTGATTTTTCATCATATATATTTGTGTTAATCCCTGTGGTTTTCATTTTTCTTATTACGTTATAGCGATGTCTGTGTTTCTAACCATGATTGACCATTTGGGAAATGATATAGAGATGAGGGTCTTTGTACCGAGAGAAGCTTGTAATTCATCTTTCTTGTAGAAGAGCTTTGGGGACAAATTTTGATCAATGAAAAACGTTCTGATTGAGTCACGTTTATGGGATATTGCGTCTAGCAAATGTGACGAATTCTATAGAATTACTTAAACGATTAATTATGACAATTTCATGCCATCATTTAGCCAGAACTAGCACGCCAATTACATGTTCTGCTCAAGGCTGAAGTACCCTCGCCCTCATCGATAGGCAATATAATAAACTTTGTAATGTTTTCTCTTTGATGAAGCGGTAAAAGAGACAATTTTTCTACATGTACTCGAATAAAAGTAATATAACAATAATTCGTTTATTTAGCAGTCACATATCAGTGTGTTTCTCTGAGTGTGCTGGACGTATAATACCAAGTACACAGAACGCACATGGTACGCGTTTCTAACGTGTCTCAGACGTGCTTCTGACGTTTGTTGAATTTTTCAGTTTTTTCAACACACCCGGCGCGCGTTTTTTTATATTCTAATACAGGCATGTGACTGCACTTTTAAGGGAAGATGATTTCTAATTAATGATTAAACGATCAATTTGTGACAGTTAAGGAGAATTTAATATTAAAGACAACTTTGAAAATTTCAGAAAGTATATACATTTTGTCGATGCGAAGATTGACGTTTTAAGAGGGTTAGTTTGTAGCTCGGATAGTTCGCTCAAGAACCAATAAATTTGTCTACACTACATGTTGGTTTGAGGGCAAGGTTTATAACAAAAACGATATTTTCAATATGCATGTATCAATTATTGTTTGTATAGGCGTTGGAAATAATCTCAATTTTCTGACAATACGATATTGTGATTACATTGTTTGTATAAAAGGATAGAATATTAAATGTTCTGCTTAATCACAGACACTGATTAAATAAGTGCGGAAACTAATTATTATTTAATTTGAACGAAGTTTTATGGCATGTCTTTGTCCTGTCTTCTTGTTGGCTAATTCAGTATCAATAATTCCAACATTACTAATTTCCTATATTCTGATTGGTTGTTTGGAAGACTTTATAATTCGATAAAAGTAATGCGTACTTGGTTTTCATCTTAAAAATGGCGCGACGTTACGTGATTACGTGACGCTTCTTCGAAGAAACTTTGACGTCACCATACCTAATAGTCATAAAAACAATGGATGAACGCGTTTTGAAGGCGTCGAAATCAATATTAACTTCCTGTCTTACTGCTATCAAATCTCAAATCCAATAGAATTTAATTTTGGTCAATAAAAATTCTGGCGAGGTGCTCAGTAAATTGAAGTGTAGAGGGTTCCGTGCGACGAGCTTGTCCACATATGGTTTTTCTACTCTGTATAAAAATTTTCACATAATCTAATTAAAGATTTGATAATGTGGACCTTCAAAAGGGCATTAAAACTATGGTTCACTTTATTTGGTATGTAATGACAGAAAGACGTTTTTTCAGTTCCACTGACCAAAGTCGGTATACTCTCAATATACACTTTTGTCATGTCAGAATGTTTGCGACGCCTTATCCTATCTCCTGGATAATAAATAGATTTGTGACCAAGTTATACGGACAAATTGTTAGAATTCCGATGGATTAATTTTTATACTGCTACGAAAAAGATTTCATGGATTCTCTTAACCATGATTATCAACCTGATGCTATCGAAGCTTTTAATTCGACTTCCAGGTACCTCAATGACCTTTTGAACATTGAAAACCCTTATTTTGAAGGTATGGTCAATCAAATTGATCCACCTCAACTACAGTTGAACAAAGCCAATATCTCAGATACAAAAGCCCCCTTTTTAGATTTACGTCTTTCTGTTGCAAATGGATTTGTTTTTTTTTTTTTTTTTTTTCTAAAATTTGTGATAAGCGAGATGACTTTGATTTTGATATAGTAAATTTTCCGTATTTGGATGGTGACGTTCCTCGTCGTGCTTCTTATGGTGTATACATTTCGCAACTTATTAGGTTTGCTAGAGTCTGCAATTATGTTACGGACTTAAACGCTCGAAATAAATGTTTAACGGCCAAACTTCTCCAACAGGGCTATCGGTATCATAAACTTCGAAAAAAAAAATCTAAATTTTATCGTAGACACTATGAATTGATTTCCAAATATAATGTTGGGCTAAAGACGCTTTTAGGTGAGGGCCTTTCGGAACCAGAATTTTATTGTGACTTGTTTTACAAATTCAAGAAACTTAGGAAGGAATGATTTTTCTTTTCAGTTCAGAAAA